>OV121123.1:5704012-6319390 GCA_921293315.2 Nemurella pictetii | reverse complement strand
GGTCCAGGCTGCTTAGCGGACAGGGAAACAAGCGGCGGTCCAGGTTGCTTTGCGGACAGGGAAACAAGCGGTGGTCCAGGCTGCTTTGCGAATAAGCTATCTATAGCGACAGTCTAGACGGCTTGCGCATACAATAAACCACGTATCAGTAGTCGAACGGGGGTCTGCCGTGAACGTATCCCACATCAAAGACATATGCGCCATGCGGTTAGGTCTTACATATTGAAATTTCAAAATTGGCTTCAGTCGGAAAATTATTAACTTCGCTTGCTCACAATGAAGAGCGTGGCAAATGCCAGGAATACCTTATTTCACCCTGCGTATACAATTTACAATATTCTATACACCCTCTGTTATATTACACCAAAGACTAGTGGCATGGCAAAGCATCACTTTAATTATATTCGCGTTAGAAACAGAAATTTAATAATAATATACTTGAAATTGAACGAAAGTGGGCTTCGACTAGCCAATAGAAAAGCGTAGGAATTTCGCCGGAAAATGCATAAAGTTCTATAGTTTCGACATAAATTCAAATGCGCTTCGTTTTATATTGATACTCCGAAAATGTAAATATGCGAAATAGAGGCGCCCCGCTTTTATTGCCCCTTTTCCATTAAGCCTGCGACGAAATTAATTTTTAATAAGACCGTATAAAACTGGGGAAACGCGTATCATTTCCATCTCCAGCCGATGACACCGCGCTGGTTTTCCCGTCGCGCGCGTGCGCAGCTTGAATAGCAAAGAAAAACAACGCCGCAGCCTCGGCGACAATAAACAAGATACACAATTGTCTCTTTGCTGCGTGCTCCGCGCGCGAACAATGGCAACAATGGGGAACACGGCGTACACCCCGATGATGCTGTGTCTGTTCGGTGGTGATCATTACCGCCGAACGTGCATTTGTCGTCGGTGTTGTCGCGTTGAGCTCGACGGTGTACCGAGCCGGCGGAATCGAGAGCTTTGTGGCACTCGTCTCGATCCTTGATCTGGGTATTGTTCCTGATCAACCTCGTAGCTCGCAGCTAGACACGTTTGTTCTGTGAAGCTGGATGCTGCTGTTAGGAGCAGCGAAGGGAGTTCCGATTTTTGTGATTTTCTTATGTTGTTTTCATAAAGAATGAACGTAGCTGTGATGTTAACGTTACGTCTGTACCAGCTTATGTGCTTAGGTTTACCACGTTTAATTATAGCTTGATCATTATTACTACTGGAAGCGAAATATTCGTACGGAAACGATTCAGCGAGGTCTGCAGTTTGGTTCAATTCCTTCAGAAGGAATTTTAACAAAGACTAACATCTTAAAATATGACATCAATGCGTACAGATTATCAGTTTGCTTCGATTGAAACAAAACCGAAGAAATATTCAAGAAAAATAGTGATTTTTTAAGTCATATTGTTCGACTCTAAGTTTTGGTCGCACTAGCTCTTAAGTAATAACTTTTCGAAGTGTCGGATAATGATCATGTAAACGCTCGCCATTCAGTCACTGGGACTTTTTAAAGCAAAAAACCTAAAAGTTAAGACCTGCTTATGTTCACCTGGTTTGATATTTTGATAGGTGAACAAGTATGGTTTCATAAAAGAACCCAAGTTGTATGCAATTGGTGGATACTTGGTATGGTTCTTCGCATGAAACATCATTGGGACAGACTCGAGTCGAACCCATGCTATATTTCTCTCTCTCTCTCTCTCTCTCTCTCTCTCTCTCTTTCTCTCTCGCTTCTCGCTGTGTCCGCCACGGCTCCGTGGTGTCGGGAGAGGAGGGGGTGGAAGGAGGATGGGGGGCACGGGGTGTTTTAGAGGGTGGGAAGCGAGTTGCCAGGGGAGACAATTTATCGATTCTAGTTGATACAGCATTACACCCAGCAGCCTCCAACAACCAGCTACTAGCTGGCTGGCTGGCTGGCTGGCTGGCTGGCTGGCTGGCTGGCTGGCTGGCTGGCTGGCTGGCTGGCTGGCTGGCTGGCTGGCTGGCTGGAAGGCAAACAGCTCACAATTGCACCTTGTACTTGGACTGGGGGCTGGCACAGATGGGAAAAAAGACAACGTTCAGTGCAGGTCGTTTTGTCAGATCCATGCTAGACGCGCTGTGATGCGCGACCGAGAGTCTTATCGCTGCCTAAGCTGCTAGCCTTGCTGAAGATAGTACATTATTTTTAATATCATACAAGAATACGCAACAGTGACGTGTTCTTCATGTTTGAGTCATTTCGAAACCCCGTCGTTGTATTGAGTGGGATGTCCGAAACAGCTTGAAATCGTGAAATTTTCAACTGATATTCATTTATAGCCTCCAAGAAAGGCGTTCTAACGAGATGAGTAAATCACGAGGCTGTGACCATTAACCCAGGGAAGACCGATGCTCGAAACGGCTCTAGCAGGGGTAGAAGCTTTAGCTATCTGCAGCCAACTCGCCGTGGGGTGTATCAATTTGCTAGCGGAAAGCAACGCGGAGAGAGTGAGTGAAAATGGGCTGGAGTTAAAAC
The DNA here is from genome assembly GCA_921293315.2 of Nemurella pictetii. Classification (NCBI taxonomy): domain Eukaryota; kingdom Metazoa; phylum Arthropoda; class Insecta; order Plecoptera; family Nemouridae; genus Nemurella; species Nemurella pictetii. The sequence continues at coordinate 6,316,899 of OV121123.1, read as the reverse complement.
TGCTGGCTGTGAAAATCAAAGAGTTGTGTAAGAGCGGTGCCGGGAGTGCAGCGTTAGTGGGTGCGCGACGGCCATAAACATTTGATGCGCCCGAGTGTTTGACAGGGTGTGAAGTGGATGTGCTGATTTTTATTTCTATATGACACTCTGAATGGGCTCTTGTGGGATCCACAAGTATGCTGACTTATGAGTGGTCGGGTTTGAGCTTGCATCCCTTGTTGTGTTGCAAGCGAATGCCATGTCGTTACAGCTTGGAAAAGTCTAAGGAAATGCATCCTAGTTTGTTGGGAAATTTGACAAAGCTTTCGGTGGTGGATTCCGGCTGGAACGCGCGGTGATTCGATCGATGCGAAAATAACACAGAGATACGAGAAAAGACAATACGCAATCCTCCTGTAATCCTCTTACGGTGGCTAAACGAATGATACAGATTATTTTTGTACACACACGAGCCATTTTTTTGCAATTTTTTTTTTGCTATTACAAAGTGCCTCGCGCGTTATTTGGAAATGTGACTTTCTCTTTACAAACACCTAGTCAAAACTACTGTGCCAAAGCAATTATCGAGACACACGATGTCTCCTTTTTCCTCTCAAAATGCACAGCCTCTGCACCTCTCTCATCCATGGGTGGCAAGAACGATTACGCAACGGCAACAATCCAGCTGGCAATGTTGACAATAGATTTGACGCTATGACGGATGCTGAATTTCCTATGAAATACTGCATATCGCTGGCTGCTTGCATGCGGTCGACCACCCTGTGCCCATGCCCGTGGCCCATGGCCCATGGGTAATCGCTTTATATTATTCATGACTGGATTCCCAGTTGACTCCGACGCGACGCGGTTAGCAGAGAGATACGCTACCTGCGAGCGTCGACCACGGACGCTTGCCAGTTTGTCGCGATGAAGACGTCTTCGGAGGAGTTGTGCGCGAGGGATGGGGGTTTTACTTACGTCTCTGACGTTGCGGTTTTAATTGAGGGCGCGAATGCCGAATTGATCTAGGCGGGAAGTTTGGGCGTGTGGCCCGGTGTTTCTGCGGAGATTTCTGGTACGTTCGGATCAGATGTGTTGAAATAAAGTCATTGAATGGGTTGTTGGATTTGAGAGTAATGAGAGTAGAGAAGCGATAGTCCTGAAGGAAAGAGGAAAAAGTGCGTTACATTTTTCCAGGAAGTGTTGCGAAAATTGTATGAGCTTTACAAAAGACTGATTCATTTTATCTATGAAAATAAATTTACGGTCGAAATTGAATGGCTGGATGGGAACGAAGATTCTTCTAGTTAAAATGTATGCTAAAGATGCAAATAAATTTTCAGTTTGATTCGATTTCTATAAAAAAAATGTCTCGGGCTCTATAGTCGTATAACAGAGAGCATATTCGCATTGAAATTGATTTAGAAATATGTAAGTAACGCACAACGAAACCCGTCCTGACGTCGGATTCAAAACCGTCTTGCAGCAAGAGTTTATTGCTTTTAATATTTTTATCTTTTTCTGGAGACATGCCCCCTGGCAGTAATAAAAACATACAGACCAGAGGGATGATATCAACATTAAATCCATTACAAAACGCGATAGCATATTCTTCAATAAAACATGATGGCTGTTTAATAGAGCATTGTGCGCACAATAGGCCAAACGGACGGCCGGGAATTCTGCATCTATGCCAATTCCTAGGTCTTCTCGTGCCCCCTACCCCTATCCCCCAAACACCCCCTTCCACAACGAAAAACGAAAACGAGCTCCCCATCCAAGGCGATCGCATCCGCAGCCAGCCAGACATCAGACGCTGCATCTACATACACCCCCCACTCCCCTAACTCCCCACACCCCTCCCGCCCCGCGTGACTCCCCGAATCACGAAAAAAACACATAGAACTCTGCGATGCCACGTCTTGATTTACATGCAGCCGGTCGAAAAGAAACCGTTGGCACAAAATCAACTATCGCACAGGTAGTATATCGTTCGTGAATTCCCTCTACGTCGAAATCATTTCCGACCCAATGATTTCATCCCACCCGCCACCCCCTGCTCTCATGTGCCTTCGGCCGCTTTTCATCCCCGGGGAGTTAGCCCCCTTGCTCCCCCACCCACCCCACCACCGCCTCCTGGGCACCCACTCAATTTCCTATCGAGGGGGTTGCTAGTGGAGCTAGAACGCATCGTGGCCTCGTAGGTATGGAGTGTGGAGTCTGAGAGATCGTGGGACGGGATGCTGCCGCCGAGAGACTGCGACCTGTGGACGCAATGTTCGGCTAATAGCTTCATTGAAACGGCGCGATGGAAAATTTCGGGGGTTTTGGGCGAGATTGGTTGCTGGGTGATGGGAGGGGAATGGATTAAACGGATGTCGTTCGGGGAATTTGACGGGGGTTTGGGAGGCGCGTCACTTGTTTTGAAGTTGTGGCAATATTTGGAGGGAACTGTAGTACTTATAAAAGCTGTTTAACTGGGTTAAAAGGACACGACTTTTATTATTTTTTTATGTTTCGATGATGCAAATATGGACTGAGATGATGTTCTCTCAGATTAATATCAAGATGAAGTCTACATTTTAACGACATTGTGTTCAAAGTAATTAAAATTCAAACTTCTAGTTTATAGACGGCGTTATTGTTTAATGCACCAAGACAATGCAATACAGCTTCCTGTTATTTCCAATATCTTCAAATTCGAGACAGACGTCATTTGTGTATAGCTCATATACAAAACGAGACGTAACGTTTCTAGAAAGGCATTTAGTTTCTCTGAATGGTCTCGCCGTAAAGAAAATCTTGCACGTAGTTATTGATCACCTAATCAATTTCAAAGCTTTTCGGTGAATTCATCTCATACGACGCGCTCGCTAAGGAAAAGAAAACACCGGCGAATACGAATCGGTAAAGTGTTCTAGATCCGCGAGCAAGTGAGCAAAAAAAGCTCGGATGCAGTTTCCCCGCGTCCGCGGATCCGATAACTAAAGCTAATTGACAGCAGTTTGCCGGCGGGGCGCGGCGAAATCGAATCTATAAGTTTGCGCTAACTTCTAGCTAACCAACTCACTGCACCTGCGACAGAAGTAGGTACGAAAGTCTTGCAGCGAAATTGGGATCAACTCTGTTAGAAATTCTAGAGATATTACGCCCACGTTTTACGCGCAACGCTATAAATAATCCCCTCACTCTCTAACATAAACCAACCCTTCGCGGTACGTCACGGTAGAAATTTACTGTAATCCTTTTTTTTTAGAATGAAACATCTTCATGCTGGCAGCTGCTCGTTTATCACGTCGATATGTTGAAAGTCTTAGGGCGTCATCGGAAATTCTCACTCACCAATAAAATTAACATAAATAATATTTTTTTCGTCGCATGAATTTCCTTTCAAATGCGATGTTTGAGCTTGTCACAACACTCTGCTCGACGAATGGTCGCCGTTAGCGATGCTTGTGACGTGCGCGCGGGTGGGGGGGGGGGGGGGGGGGGGGGGGTTGGATAAGCCGGATGTTAATCCGTGAGTTACCATCTTGTGAATTGTTGATGGAACCTCGCTAAGGTCTCCTTGCATTTATAAATTCTAGACACGTTATTGATTGTGTAATTTCTACTTACTGAGGAGGTAGTTTCCGCCTATAGAAAACACCGACAGCAGCAATGAAATATAACTAGTTCAATTTTAAGCAAGGCACGTTTAGTCATTTCATGACTAGAATCGGTGACATACATCAAATCTTATCTCACAAGAATATTTATTCTGCTGGTAGCAAAATTACCCATAACGGATCTGTAATGGGTGATTTTAAACACTTCTATACTCCATCTCACGGCAAGTTGTCAGCGTTTGTGGGTCTTGAACAGGCGAAGGAACTTTTTTGACCACCTAAGTGGTTAAGAAACGATTTCTCGATAAACACTCTCTTAAATAAAAGATTATTAATGCTGCAGTTATTTCTTCGTTAATGGTGTGGCATGGGAAACCAGTGAATTCGTGGGATGTGAGACGTATTCAATCAAAATCCTAGCCTTGTTCCCCGAAAAGCCATTTCCCAGATTGTGCACAATCAAAGACTGCACGCAATAAGCCTGACCTTCAGGGCAGTGTCTTGGAGAACAGAAAAAATGTTTATCTTAAAAATTTTAATTAGTCATAGAATCCCAAAGCTTTTCACTAAAAGTTTCCCGACGTTTCGCAATGCTGCTGCCTTCTTTACGAAGGGTTGAAGAGAATGTCTCGGTTCATTCAAAAATTTCAACAATTTATCGGGAAAGTCTTATACCTAATGAAAAAATACCATTAACAACCAAGGATTTTTTCCGATATCATGTGCTAAGATAAGAGAAACACGCATGTTTTACAATAAAGATGCTCGGTTGTCTCCGCCAAGGAGCGCTCGTCGTGCACTGCTTGCAGATCGCAGGGCGTGCAGACAGGTAAACGCACCCTCCCCTAGCACGCGTGCGTTCAATAAATCGGCTCGTCTTTCCGGGGCGCCGTGCGCTCGTGATCGCCTGCCGGAGGCTGTGGTAACAGATCGTGCGGCGGACCGCGGTCCGTCTTGTCGCTATCAGACTCGGCGCTAAGCTTCGCTGCTGAGGGTGATGAATGGGCCGCGAGGATGCGTGGACCGATGGTCGGCTCGTACGCCATATGTTTGCACTTCTAAGAAGACCTTCAACTTATCTGGCAGCACTGGTTTGCGAAAATAACCGTCTTTCACACTTGGATTTGAATGCCACCTCAAGGAAATTCGTTTTTGCCTTGAGATAATATGCATACGTTGGTTTCTAGACGAGCTTTCGGGGTTGTAACTTCTCGTGCAGAGCGTTTTTGAATTTAAATCTCAAATTGCGAAGTCATTTTCCAACAAGAAGGGTAGGTTAGCTGTGTGCTATATGCTAAAAATTGTGCGTGAAGGTTATCTTCTGGCTCTGTGCGAATATCGGGCTTATGCGCGTTCATTTCAACATCGTTGAGAAACTTCCCGAGGAAAATCAAAGCTATGCGAGGCTTTAACTCATCATTTAACTCGTAGCTAAAGTGTTGACTCAAAATGTGAGCCAAGACATTTACGCCTTATCTTAGCTATTGATAGCTGTGCAGGTGTACTGTTATTTGGTGTACCATTTCATTGCGAGTTCGTGTGTTAAAGTTTCCATGCCTCTGTTAATCTCATTTGTCCATACAAAGATTTGCCAGCATCCCTTTTCTCCGGCTTCATATGTTTCGCCAAGTCGCGCTGCCTTGCCGCTCGCTTCGCAATATCTCTCTTCGCAACAACCCGCTGCGCATTGTCCGTCTAAAGATAGTCCTGCAGGACTCAGAAGCCGTCCGAATTGGGTCAGGCTCGGATTTAAAATCAACTCTGGTGTTTCAACGTTATTTCATTGTGAGATGATTAAATTCGGAAAAATTGCTAATCGGGGATCGTGGAGTTAGTTAATTTGGCGCCGGAGATACGGTGATCTATTTATAGAGGGATTGAGATCGGACGTCCCCCTGAAAATTAATTAGCGAATGTTTGCATTGGTGTGCATATTGCCGTTTATTATACGCTAAATGCATTTCCAGGGATTCTCTATGTCATAATAAAGTACCGGAAAATGTGATGGTTACAGTCGGGAAATATTTTTATATTTTTTTTCTCAGTCTGCCAGTTGGAGTTTTCCATCATGATATCATATAATGTGTTTCATATATTTTTTTTTCCACGTCTGTGTTATGCTAGGTAGTAGATATCATTTTTATGCCAGACATGACGTGAGTTATATTTTACAATGGCAAAATTGCACCAGAACATTAAAATTGACACGAAATCAGGTCATACTCATTCAAGAACGTATAAGTATTCAATTACTAATTCGCTTTTTAATGTTTCGATATCTTGATTATTGCTCAGCCAAACTCATACATAGTAATATTTTTTTGTTTTGGTGACCTTAAAGTTGGTCTGTCCAAGAAATAACTAATTATTATTCAGGAATAAATGATTCAATTGAAGAAAATCATGGAAGAAATCTACTCATACTTTTCTAAAGTTTATGTGAGCATCCTCTCAGCTCAAAGTGCACACTATATTAATTAGAACAATTATTCATAACTCACCGCCAATTAAGAAGCTCTCCTCGTGCTACTAGCTGCAGTAACGCTGTGCCACCGAACACGTATAGCAAGTTAGCTACAAGATCATGATGTCGTTGTCACGAAATCTTAGCGTTTACACGCGGTCGTCTAGATTCAGTGCGTATAGTGCGTGAAGTTGTGCGTTCGCCGCCGCACCATAACTCGCCTGCAGGCGTAATCAGCCAAGTGGATGATGTGATAAGATTGAAGTTGGTATACTTCTGCTGCTGCTGCTGCTGCTGCTGCTGCTGCTGCTGCTGCTGCTGCTGCTGCTGCTGCTGCTGCTGCTGCTGCTGCTGCTGCTGCTTGCTGCTGTGAAGTTGATTCTCCCTGCTTCCTATAGTCTATTCGCAATGCGTTCAGCTTGCAAATAGGGGCCTTGTCATGCAAAACAATCTTGTTAAGAGGCCTATACTGTTATGTGTTTGATTGGAACACTCGTAGGAAATAACGAGACCTGTCGATCCAATCGATTTGAAATGAAGCGATTGCCAGTTCGCAGTGGTTTCGCTTGAAAAAACATATCTAACAAACTCTGAAATTGTTCAATTTGTTCAATGAGATCATAATCCTGTACTTTTCCTTTAATTAACCCCGTTATAGTGTCGCTGGAGGAAATGTCAGCTAGACAGCATCATCAAAAGGCAATATCTAATTAGTCCCAGAGTTATGATTCTTTTAATCTCGGATTAAAGAATTTTCCTGTCGTTGAAACCGACAGAGCGCACGTCTTTTTGCATGTAGGATTAAATTTCCATATTTTTATTTCGTCTCTGCGTCACACTTTTAATTACTAATAACGCTCCTGTATTGATTTTAATTTATTCGACGAACATCCATCATCTAATTAAAATGTTGAACACAAATTTATACACACTCTTCCACCATGATTTATTATCTGTTTCTGCTGTGAGACATTTACACAAACAAAAATTTCACTCATTGTCGAAAATAAAAGACATGCGTGTTGTTTTTCGAGTCCATCCGCACCTATCCGTAGCTGCGTAATAAATTCTCTTAATTTCAAAAGCCATTCGTAAGCCCCCGCTAAAAGCGTCGAGTGTTTTCATCCCACGTTTGCCCGGCAAGCTTTTCCATAACTTCACAATTCTCACAATCGCCAAGTTTTTGAAAACTTGAGTAAATAACTCTGATAGTCTCGGTCTCGCCTCTCTCTCCCCCCCCCTCTCTCTCTCTCTCTCTCTCTCTCTCTCTCTCTCTCTCTCTCTCTCTCTCTCTCTCTCTCTCTCTTACCGTCTGCAAACAACACGGCCATAAATCTGAAAATAGGTGGAACACAATTTTGGAAATGTACCTTGGCGTTTACCTAAGCCATATATTACGCGGCTGCAGCAGCCAGCGGTAATCCAACCTTTCTCGGTTGAGGATAAATATCAAGCGGGAACGTATAGGCAGGGTGTTGTCTGTACGTGCGATCGCGCACTCTTTACAAAGATAAATACGATCAATCAGTTGCTAATTTGGAATTTTAGTGCTGGTATAAATAAGCTGCTGAGTACTTTCTAGAATAATTTGTTGCCTCTACATATTTAGATGCTTTAGACGTGCATTTTACATTGGACTTAACTTTATTAACTAGTTGTGCCTTTTTCTTTTATGGCTCAGTTTCATTGGACATAATCAATGATTGGGATACAAATTTGGAAACAATCTCAGATTGAGGAGCCATCAAAAGTTGGCATGCGACATTACAGAACTGTACTGATCGAGATGAGCACTCCGCCAATTCGTCTTGCAACAAACTATCAACACGTCAAACATTTTCGTCCGTTTTTCCTACAGCGCTATTTCCGATTCAACGTCTTCTAAAAAACGTAATTCCCTGCAGCTTTTCCAAACACCCCCGAAGAAGCTTGGCCCACGAAATCCACGAGGCTCCTAATTCATCCCCAACGGTATCACCCCGTCCACCACCCATTTCCCACCACCCTTCCACCATCAACACACCCCAAATGGCATCGCGAATCTATTTTCAGACTGGTATTTGTCAAGACGTCCCATATAAGCTGTTAAAGGCAACACAAATCAAGCATGGGCGTCCAGTGGCGTGATGTCCGTAGCAAGCTGGGTGCAAGGCGGACGGCTGGGAACGTGCGATGCGTTCGGTGGGACGTTGAAGCGCGTAGCACGCTGGGTGCGAGGCGGACGGCTGGGAACGTGCGACGCGTTCGGTGGGACGTTGAAGCGCGTAGCACGCTGGCTGCGAGGCGGACGGCGGGAACGTGCGACGCGTACGGTGGGACGTTGAAGCGCGTAGCACGCTGGGTGCGAGGCGGACGGCTGGGAACGTGCGACGCGTTCGGTGGGACGTTGAAGCGCGTAGCACGCTGGGTGCGAAGCGGACGGCTGGGAACGTGGTGACGTTAAGGTGGATCCGTACAGAAATTTATTGTTTTTGTTTTGGTAAAATTTTACTCAGATATGGTGTATGCCGGAAAGATATACTCAAAAAAATATTTTTAAAAATATTTTACTGGAAATTTTCCGGAAAATGTGAAAATTTGTTTGGTAAACATGCCACCACTCCTTCCCTCAATTAGGTCTAAGTATTGGTGATATCATTCTTGACTATTTTTTTTTTCGATCAAGACACTTGCAGCTTGCCAACAAAGGAAGATGAAAGTTTAGAACTGCATACTTTTTCAGTAACAAATTTTGAAACAAAGCAAAAAAATTGGCAAATTTACGTCATATTTTAACCATTGACAAAATTTAGAGAATGTCAGCGCGAATTGAATTAAGTGTCTTATTATAATCCCTGAAGTTTGGACATTCCATAAATATTAATTTCATTTCGATCGGACGACTGATACTCCCCCCTAGCGGGACAAGAGACAGATCAGCAAGCGTAATTTTCCATACTAATTTTTTAATTTTCCGGAAAATTTCCAGCAAAATATTTTTAAAAATAATTTTTTTAATATTTCCTTCCGGCATTTGACCACATATGAGTAAAATTTTACCAAAACAAAAACAATAGAAAAACTGTATGGAAAAAGTACGGATCCACCTTAATGCAGCGGTCGACCATTGTACAAAAGGTTTTCTCATACTCGGGTCATAATTTACAATTTACGAAGCCAAGACATTGACTCGCTCTTTTATCGCTAACTTACAATTTTTCAGAAAACTGTTTTGTTTGCCAGGGAAACTGCTCATTTTCCCGCGGTCGTTTTCTCCAGCAGCAGTTATAACTTAATCACCTCCCCGGGTTAAAATAAAAATGCTGTAAATAAAACCTGTCAATTTTCCCAAAAGTTTTTACAAAATGAAATTAAATCTTTCCAGCCAACAAAGTATACTATCCTATCGCGTTCTGTGTTATTAAAGGTCTATATTACATCCAGTTTATTTGACGCCCCGTTTTGAAATAGCCAAGTGCTACAAGTTGCGACCTTATTGCAACTGGACGACTGAAAATAAATTTAGTGGGAATTTCGACCGCTTTACATAAGTATGGCACATTTGTCGACAATTTGAGCCATGTTTCACACGCCCGTTTGCACATTGCTTTTGACACCGGCGTCCCCAACGCGACAGCAGCCAGCCTGAACCGTAAACACGGTCATAGACAATTGTGACAATTTAACATTTCAGTTTGATGTCCAACAACTTTGGCATCGTTTCACATGTATTATAGAACATTTTTAACAGAACGTAGCAATTTTAATCTTCCACCGAACGCGTGAAATGCCCCAAACCGCCCACTAACCACTCCTGGCATTGATAATAAATCCATAAATATACAAAAAACTTTCAAAATTTTCTCATTTTGCAGCTTACCTTTCTACATGAACCAAACTTTTGTTCAAATTCAACCACGCGGCTATCAAAGACATAAGTATCTGGAAAGGTGAGAAAAAAGCATGTATTTATAAATGTAATACTTGCCGCGGTGAGCTGACCGACAGGGGTGGCGGCTGTAAGCTCCACAGGCCACCACTGACAGGGCTGACACGGAGGATCGAACCACGTTGACCTCTTGGTCGACGAGAGCGCCCTCTGAGACGAGTTTTATCCCACGCCGGTCCCGCAGCCACCGGCGCTACGCTACGTCCCACCTGCACCTGTCATGAAGAGACTAATGTTCACATCATAAACAACTGAAAATCCCTTTAAAGCGGTTAGCTCGGTATGAAAATGGTTTGTCAGGGCGACGAAAACCTCATTTAATGCCAAAACGAGGCTAAATTGTCGATTTTTCGATTAGAAACCATTACGGTACGGATTCTAATGATATTGGGCCACCATCCATCTACCTTTGACCTAAGTCCTTAGAATAAGAACTATAGAGTCTAAAATGTTTGTCCCTGACGCCGGATATGAATCCCCGACCAACGAAGCTACCGGACGGCCGACTTAAGAATGGATGCTAAGCTTATTTGAACTGTTCGACTCTTGAGTAAGAACTATTTAAGAACTATTTTTGACTACAAGCACTATTTAGTGCAACTACTGGACTTTCTTTACCGTGTCTGCAACAAATTATGCGGATATTTTCGATTTCTAAATAACGCCGAACGTTATTTGAACACATCTTGACCTGACAACTGTCGGCGAGGCCCGGCGTAGCGGCGAGTAATGAGAAGTGAGCTGGTTTATTGGCGGCTGGTCGGCGATCCATCCTGTTGCCACCGGGAGCGCTTCGGGCGTGCCATGCGTCTTATCGGTCGGGGCCGCGCGTTTCGGGGGGGATGATTTCGCTGGATTCATCGACCTAGGTCTTAGAGGGTGGGATGAACGGCGTGCGGATGGCGAGTTGGGTGTAGGGGGTGGGGGTGGGTGACGAAGGCGTTGTGGCGGCCAAAGTACTGCTAAATTGTATCACTGGGTGAGCAGATTGTATCGAAAAGTATTCACTATTGTTGACAGTGCGTTCTGTTGTCGTCAGTGTGATTAGGCTCAGTTTTCTCAAATCGTTGGTTAGTCGGCCGTTAGCTCGCTGATAGGCTGTTGCGATAGAAAAAAACTATAGGTAACTGACCGTTAGTCACTTGAGTAAACAGTTGCTAAGTTTGGTGTAGAGCTCATGCTTTCTAAACTTTAAACTTAAAGCGATAGGTTTCTTACAATCCAATTAGTGAATTCACAGCCAAATATAATAAAAGCTTTCCGAAGGTGGAAATAATTATAGAATATTTGATTTATTGATTTTCATTTTGTTCAGAATCCCTCGTCGAAGACAGAAATAGCAGCGAAGGAAAATCATTGGCAAATTAGTTTAATTTGTGAGCAAGTTTTCTTCTATAGGTTTTATTATTTTCCTCCAGCATAAAATTGAAATCTTTCCTTGGTAGTTAACGATAATAAAATTTCCCCGCCTTCCACATTTTCCACGCTCCCGGGAAATGAAGATGTGCAGACGTGAAAATCCGCTGCCTCTCGCTTTTAGGTCGACTAACCAAATGGGCTGGAAAAACTGCGGAAAACTGTGTCCAGAGATTTCCCTGCGACTATCCGCGACTCGTTTCGTTTCGGCGATTCTGCAAACGCGAAGCCCAGGAAACCCTTTGGCTGGGCCATTTCTTTTTATGCGCCGAGACATCTTTACACACGGTGACGGTCTTGTACCCCGGCTTCTTTAATGGTCATGGACATCCTCTGCATGAAAAAACCTAGCTGACACTGGGCAGAAGCCGGCGAAAATCAGGGCAACCGCATTAGATGTCAGAAATCTGCACAATAGTGATGATTCGTAACAAAATGCAACTGTTCGTTGCATTCACAGTTGACATTTGTGTTTTTCGGGAGTGTTCCGAGAGTCGAACTTGGGTCTTTCATCCTTGCCGGGATGTAACCCTAAACCAATTATCCTACACGGCTAGAAAGATCCGGGCTGACTCCCGGTAATTTTGGAATAGATATTTCGCTTTATAGTTAATTCTTCTGTAATGATCAGAGTCAACTTTTAGGATAGTAGCGTTATTACTGTAGATCAATGATGCCACTCTGTTAAGATGATTGGGGAAGCCTAGTATTTCACTAGTTTCACATGTAATCAGCTTCAATTAAATCCATACTATGACATAGCTGTTAGTGATGCAAGAGACCCACAAAAAATTCAGTTCTGCATCATTACATGCTCATTCCATTATCAAAAACTGACAAAACGGATTACCTCTCCTACAACTACGCCATTGTCGGAGTTCTCCCTTTCAGAGGGCTGAAAAAAAGTTCCCGGAACGGCCAAAAAGCCACAAAGGAAGTTTGAAAATTAGCTGTAATTTGCTGGTGAATGTTGAATTCTTCGGAGACGAGTCGTTTCTAAGCACAGTTCATTACGCTAACTTGGTGGTCTCGGGCTGTGCTGATGCCAGTCTTTGGTCCTCGTCGTTGCTTAGCTGGCAGAGCTGGGACTCGTTTCTTATACTAGTCTGAAATGATCTCTCCACCAGGACGTTATAAAGCAACCAGCAAAACGTCGCCTTCCTTAAAAATGCATCGCAAAATGTGCTCTTCAATACCTTCAACCCATACTAGCTGACATTTTGATGAGTGAAGTTAACATCCTACTTATAAGCAATGATAGTACACGCTGAGCCAGGTAGAAGACTGCCGAAAAACTAATAAGGATTGCAGTGTCCAAAATTATCACAGTGAGATCACGTGAGATGTCGGGCTTTATCTGCTCTAAGGCCCAGCTATTTAATTATAAAACGGTATGTAAACACAATATCTAGGCATCTCATTGGCAGTGACCATGGTAATAACACACTAACGAACCGTTAAGATGCTAACGGGCCACCGAATAACTGTGCCTAAGGCGTCGACGTCTGCGGACATTCAACAAAGTCCGACGGACACGTTACCAATAATCCGCCACTCTTCATTGAAATATTCAACATGTGCCGTCTGAACAGCTGGTGGGCTGACGCGTGGAAACGTGACGTCACACAAGGAAAAGCCAGCCGGGCGGAAGGAAAATCGAATGAAAATGCTCTGGCAACGGGGACGTGACGAGCGAGGTGCGATCGCGTTCCGGAATTGTGAGACGTGTGTTTTTCTTTGACGGCTTCGCTATTCGAGACGGAGGGCGTTTCAAAGAGAGGGTCTTTTAATCAGTCAAAAAATTCGGATTGCATGTCTGTGTGGGTGTTTTGCTGTCTCGTGATTTAGATGAGTTGTATATTTTTAATACTTCGGTGCTAAGGAGGCTGAGTTGTCGTTTGGGTGTTTCGCAGCCATGATCGATCCTTGTATGAGTTGGCAGCTGATGCTTTTGATTAAGTTTTTTTTCCATACGCCAGCTTTCGCTGATGTTTTATTATTACTTTCTAGAGTAGATTGGAAAGGATGTATATTGCGAAGTAAACATGCAATATATATTTTTCAACGCAAGGGTTTTGAAAATAACTTCTAAAAGGGTTCAAAGGCGGTTCTATATAAGGTACTCATTAAACCCCGCTTTGGTTCACTCAAGTTTAAAGAGTTCGAACTAAACTCCTCCCACGCTCGTGCCTACCGTGACATTTGATGCCTTTTTCAACACGTTTTGCCCAACAACTTAGCATGCGATCAGAACTGCCTCAAAAGTCGGCCGTCGATTTATGAAATGTCCCCTTGTTAACTTCACCGTACGGGACCCTCGTGAAGGTTAACATTTTGGACGCTCGGAGACTAACTCGGTTATAGCTCGGGGTAATTCTTTGCAATCGTTCTCTGTCTCGGTCATGTCTACAACGTTACTCACGGTCAGTTTCCAGTGCCTTCAGCGGCACTGGCCAGTTACCGTGATTGTGAAGACTCCTTGTCAAACAGAGGGGAAACATGGGGTTAGTATTATTTTGGTCCGTAATTTGACAATAAATCACTGACACCAAGTTATTGACAATTAATTATCCGATAGGGTGAATTGAATTCGTTTCCGTCATCATTTATCAAATGATTGCAATGCGATATTTTTGTTATCGAGGGATAGATTGACCAATATTGAGAGATTATGCTTTCGATGCATAATATCATCAGATACCAAAAGCATGTTTTTGTACCCACCTCTCTTCGTCTTGCTCAGGGAAATCCACGCTTTGATCCGGTAAAACAAATACACTTTCCCGGATTCGCAATGGCTAGGCGCAAGTCACTTGAAATTTTCATCCCCTTAGCTGCTTGTACTTTCATCCAATGGGTAGTATAATCGGGATATTATTAGTGTCCCGGCCGCCGGCGCCACCCCCAGGGAGGAATCGGCGTCAGCAGCCCTTGGAGATCTCCCCCCGGATGTTGTTGTTTCACTAGATTTTATTCGGGGATTTCTCTCCTATAGCTACGCGGCCAGCATTGTTCTGCGGGGGAAAATGCGACGTTCAAAGGGTTTTCCGCGCGCGTAACGACCGGGGAGGGAAAGCTCATCTGTAACCGCCGAACGGATTCCACGTCGTCCGGAAAAGTTTCCAATTATAAAAGAGTTTTCGTTTTCTAACTTTTTTTGGATTTTTTGTTTTTAATTGCTTTTAATACAAAACCGCACGCAATGGAGTCTGAATATCAAACGCGCGCACTTTGCGATATCTATATCGCTGCATTCGCGAGCGAGGAGTCATTGGAAATTTGCAGCGTTGCGCGATTCTGTGCGCTTCCTCGCTAACTTCCTCGATTCCTTGCTAACTTCATGCTCCTTGCTGAAGTCTTAAGGTGGCTGAACCGCCACCGGTTATAAATGTCATAAGCACGTCAATGGCTCTGAGTTCCGTGTAAGGTTTCCTTTGTATCTAAGATTATAAATAAGCTCTTATCAGCACCACCAAGGGCCGGTATTACAAGTACGGTAAAGTAGCTAACATCCAGATAAAAACTAACCGAAGGAGTACGCAAGGGAAGGACACCAAATTGGTGTATTTGCTAATTTGATGAGCATTTCTTCAAATTCATTTTTGAACAACCATTTTTGACCATTTAAAATGATGTTTCGTTCAAGTGATCAACAGTGAAAGCATACTTATTCTCATTTGGACCCACTGCTTTCCGGACATCAAAACAATTGGCTTTCCAGCCTCCTTATCCACAAGCCCCCCCATCCGCATAATGAGATAGTTTGCAGCAAATTGTTTCCTTTCATTGCTCTCATTAACATGCGCAATAACTCGCGATGATTATCAACGCGAAGAATTGGCTCGCTGACAGCAATACAAACGAAGTTTTAATTCATTTAAAACAGTTTTTTGTTTCGCATGCTCTCGCCGCTCGCGTTCAAATGTTTGCCACCATGTTGTCACACACGATCATTCGACATGGAAGTCACAAGCCACCCCCGATGTACATTGTACAACAACAAAAACAAAAAAACAGCAACAACAGCAACGCGACAAAACATTCCGCCTCTAATACACACACATACACGCGTCTAGACTGTTTACGCTTTAATTTAGTTTGTTCCTAATCTCCTCCGGCTGAGCTTTATGTTATCCTAGCACATCCTAGTTATTAATTACCGATGTGAAGCGCTCTGGCGGAAGTGAGCCGAAACAGTCGCGAGTCTACCTCAAATCACACGTGCAGAAGCCCCGAATCAATAACAGCAATACGTAGCTTGAAAGCTAAACCACTACCGCGACATGTATACATACGTAATTGCCGATAATTCCACGGCGCGAATTTAATATGAAAATAGGGCACGTCGTTTGATTGGAATTCTAATTATAATTTCGATACTCTGACGTTTCTGGATGAGAACTGGGGCGTTCATACAGCTATGATACGGACTATATGATACCATATGATACGGTTGTGTTAACAGTATGCAAGAGTGTGCTAAGTTTTATTGTCTGTGTTTATCAGTGTTTGTGTAAAGGAAAGCGATATCCTTGAACTAAAGCTATTGTGCTTAGTGGTGGCATTAGGTATACGGTTTACATTTATCATGATTAAGTAATTACAAAATCTATTGGAGTATTCAATCCATCGATTTGTTTCCGGGCTTTTAATAGAACTGTTAATAAAGTGGCCTGTGCAGTGGCAGAAAATTCAAGACTCACTATTGATTATCACTTGAAAAATTCAAAAGTTAGCGAAAACTCGTTTGCACGCTTAAAATTCACTAAAAACTTCGGAAATTCGCACAAAACGGGAACAGTAACGTTGTTATGAACTTTGTTTTTTGGAATTTCATTTCCGACAGATCGGGCAAAGAATCGGAAGAATGCTAATGAAAGCTGCCCCAAAAGCAGTCCGTGGGGTCGTTGTACAACAAAATAAAACACAAAATTAGAACATGTCTGAACTGAAAGTCCAAAAGCACTCCACAAAATTCTAGCACCGTGCATGGCTGTACTGCGTTAAATTCCCAGCGTTCTTCTCAAGTAATGTGTGAGAGCTAGAATTGTAACGTACAAAGCTACCTACGAGGCAACAAGCTTGTAGTTTCAAGCTGACGTAATTAACACGAGAGCCCATAGTTATACATTGCCTACATCCGGCAAACATGTTTTCTATGCCCCGTGTGCTGCTCGGTTTTCGGCGGCCGACCCCGCGCGCCCATTTGTGGGAAGAACTTACCACAAATCACCCGCGCTAAGAACTCGTCGCTGCCGTTGCTGCTGCATTAACATCTTAAACATGAAGCCGGCCTCCTGCCATCGTGGGGCACAGCTCTATGGAGAAACTGGAAGTAACTGGAAACCGAGGGAAACTGCCAGTGCTGACTAAAGTTCCGAAAGCTAACTGCGAGCCCGAGCAATAATATTATTTAAGCTAACAATGTGGTGAACTTAAACTTAATACTTACCATGAAAGTAAAATCATTATGTGGCAAATGAGTCTCATTACTTCTGTGCAAAAAACACCTATTCCTTGTTTGAACTTTTGCACCGGCCCTTGGGACGTATCGCACAGCATTTTTGATGCCATCATTTTATTGAGTAAGATATTATCTTGAGTATAAATATATTTTCCAAAAATGCCCTTAAAGTGTTCATCACACCCAGACACTTTTTCATCTTCTCCCTTTTGGAAATCGAAATTAATAACGATATCTTCATTGAAAACTTAAAACTTATGAAATAAGTAATGTTAAATGTACAGAATCACTTTAAATAGCATTCAATTATTCGAATTTGATTCTATGCGATGTTCCCTATTTGTTGTGTATAGAAACTGCTAGAAACTGGTTAAACTTAGGGAAACTATCTCCAGTCTGACGGTCAGTCAACACAATACACCACACAACTCAGAAAGACCCTTTCTGCTGCTGCTGGTTGCTGCTGCTGTTGCTGCTGCTGCTGCTGTTGCTGCTACTGCTGCTGCTGTTGTTTGCCACTAAGACGGCTTGTTCTATCAACACGATGCTGTTCTTGCCAGGCTGCATTATTTATCCGAGCACTTTGTGCCTGGTCGCTCGGTGATACTTAGCATGGCCACTTTGACACGAGCCCGGTGCTTGCTGGCATTTTACTTGTAATTCATGGCACGCTGTTTGCATTTTCGACACCAGCAATGGAGCACTACAGTTTTGCCTGTGGTGCTAAATGAAATCTATTTAGCTGAATCTTTAGCTTTGAATGTTTGCTGCTCTAAGCGATAGTGTTTTGGTTGAAAAACTTGTCTACAGTTTAACTACAAGGTAATTTATAAATCACGTTAGCGATGTTTGAACATGGGGGTGTGCAACCGCACTTTTCCATTTATGCATGATATTGACTTGCGGATATATTGCGAAGTAAGCATCCCTCTACGGCAAGCTGGACAGAATTGGTCGGAGACTGCAAAATTACCCAAAAACTTATCCCGTTAGACGCAGGCATACACTGTTAGCACATTCAATTTTCTGGTCAGAAAATAAATGTGAAATATTCGGAAATATATTAAATACATATTTCACTCCTAAAAAAATATTTGCTCAGCCAGAGTAATCGGATTACCAAAGGATTGCGTCGTATTTATTTGACCATTTCTGCGTTCTTTTCACATTGAACAAGTCGGCCATATTAAAAAGTAAATACGTAAAAAACGGCTTACCTGACATGCCCTTTCAAATCATTGCTTTCAATATGTCAATCCCTAACGTTAAAATACAATTTTTAAAGACAATTGCTTTGTAAAGACTTTTTGAAAGCACAATGCGATCCGTTCCCCGCTTCGAATCGCTCTCAAATCATCTTTGTGAACATTCGTGCCAGTTTACCCTAATTGCAGCTCCAGCCATAATTCACTCCCGCACCGCACGGCTTTATGAAATGTGAAATTAAAGTGCTGCAACCGTCGCTCGCCTTTGATACAGATTTTAATTGTGTGTCGCTAAATTCCTTCCTGACCGGAGTAAGATGTCGACTTCGCGCCAGCTTCTAATGCTCGTTCCCGGGCCTAGCGCAGACTTGTGGTGGTTTTGACGTGTCTATGATATGTCTCACTGTAGCTTGTATAAAGCCAGAGGCGATGTGTTCTATCCCTTTTTTTCTACCCTCGACAAATTCTGGGTCGGTGAACACCAATGCATTTAGTGAGCAGTTAGCTCTAGCTTTACCAAAAGGTTTAACGCTATATGATTTCAAAATGTCCTTTCACATTGATTAGAATCACAGTTTATGGGATACATCGTTTCGAAATTATTTGCAAAACTGGCCAATAAAAGTTATTTGCAATATTTTTTTTACAAATAATCTTGTCTGCCCGGAGCTAATCAAAACTCAAACCAATTCATGGAATGAAAGAAATTTTCTGAAACTAATTTCCATTTATATCTATCTGCATTAGTTAAAAACTGTACTAGCAACGTTAATATAGTTGAAGGTTGAAGGCTGCCACATACGCGAGTGGTATAATATAAACTTTCAATTACTTGGTTCCAGTCACTAGTGTTGGGGGTTAATATGTTGAAATGGCGCCATGCGAAGTTACTTCTATGTCTTGGTGGGACTTAAATAGCAGTCATTTTTAAAATGTGACCTTATCCCCTATGGAAATTTTGGTTTTCAGTGACCCCTTCAGTTCCTCTTGTGTGTGCAAAATGTCCAACTAGACGCCGACAACCGGCGGCGAGACACAGTGTAGTGAAGTGAGAGGACAAATTACGTAACACAAGGGCGCTGAGAAAATGTAGGTTAATTAGCGGGGAGCTGCAGCGCTCTAGCGGTAAGCGCTGCGAGCTGAGGTCACTTGTCACGTGTCACGTGTTCCATGGTTCTTCAATTCGAGGAATCGAGCCCCGGCACGAACGTGCGATGCTCTTTTTGCTGCTGCGCACGAGGGAAATGCGGTTGGAAAAATGTAGAGCGCCATCGTTTTGTGCTCGCCGTTAAGCACGTGTCACGCTCGCAATTTTCGGTAGTAGAGAGAAAGATCTTGTTTAGTTTGCATCCCTTTTTTCAGCTGTGCCTTGCTGTCAAACTGATGTCAAACTGATAAGTGGCGGATTCGCTAAACCAGCTTTCATATTTAATATTTTCCTTGCAATAGTCGTCTCAACGGGTGATTACAAATATGGTGATCCTTGATTATTGTCCTTGTCCATTTTATCTTCATTCACTGAATAACACTTCTATCAATTGTGTTCCATCCAATCTACGTTATTATGAGAAAATAATTATCTCTGTTTTTTATAGTATGGTATTTAATATCATATGAGGAAACCATCCGATTATTAATTTCCATCATTAATTTGTGTGACGAATTGCTACGATTCCGACAAACATACATGGTGAGCAGCTTCTTTGCCGACATTTTCATATTTCTGTACCTCTTCCAAGTAGCCGGGCGTTATAACAACTGGCGACGAAAAACTAGACCGAAACTGTATTTTCTCGCGCAAAAACAAAAAATTATGCAAAAATAGGAGAAATGAATGAGTGCACCGGACGAAGTTGTGAGTGGCTAAGTTTTCTGATATGGTTTTTCCATCGCGCGTAACTTTTCACATTTTCCTCGCGCGTGGAAAACCCCCGCGTCGCGCGACCGCGATTTATCTAGGCAGCGAATTTCCCGGGAAATATTTAGCGTGTCAGGATTGATGCATCGGCACATAAAGGCGGCGTCGCCGGCGTCGGCGCCGGTGTTTTGTTCAGAGTCGACGTAAACAAGGAAAGCACATTATGTCTTTCTGCTTTCTTCCGAGGGGCGTGGGTGGTGACAGCTGATGTGTCGACGTGCGGTTTTCTGTCTTCACGAAGTGTGGAATTTCATCGCCATTAGTTGGGCGCGAACCCGAGATGATGGCCGCTCGTAAAGAATGCCAGAATTGGCAGATGCTGGCCGACTATTTTGCGCTCTGTGTTTTTCGCGGCTGTCTGCTTCAAACGTTGGGAGAGAAATGCTTGTGCATTCAGGCGCTGATTCCATATGGTAATTTATGGACTGGAATAAAGACGGATTGGGATCTACTTATCATACCGATGATAGCCGATTTCAGCTTGTCCCATTGGTGGCTACTGGCTCTCTGCTTCCGCTATATGCTCCGTAAAATCCCTTTTAATTCCCGAAAAGGAAATACTTTCTTTTCCTTCTTCTAATATGTTTCAACTGCAACAGCCGAAAGTTAATTCACATGAAACACCTAGCCATGTTGCATCGATAAAGATGGTTGAAGTGACACTCTAGGCCCTTATTATAGGCTCTTATTATAGGGCCAACAATCACAGAAGAAAACCGTCATACACGTCAAACTGCACTCTTAACAAACTTTACTAGCCCATCAAACGGATAATTTTATTCTGAGGAGAAAGTGAATGTCAGAATAGGGACACGAATACCCGTTGCTGGTTGCTGTAGGACAAGGTTGTAGGTTGGTTGCTGAAGAACAAGGTTGTAGGTTGGTTGCTGAAGAACAAGGTTGTAGATTGGTTGCTGAAGAACAAGGTAAGCGTCATCTCCCTTCATATACATCGGTAACTTGGCCATCATACTCGCGGCTCTGCACGAAACCACCACCCAGCCACCCGAATCTCACACAATGTCCCCGAAACTAACCCTGTGCACCCTCCTCCTCCGCAGGTTCCTGAGCGTCAAGAAGTGGCTGCTGCGCAAGAAGCACCAGATCGAGCTGGCGCGCAAGCGCGGCTGGAAGGGCTACTGGGTCTGCCTGAAGGGCACCACCCTGCTCTTCTACCCGTGCGACTCGCGCGAAGGCCACTCGGTCGAGGCGGCGCCCAAGCACTTGATCATCGTCGACGGCGCCATCATGCAGCCGATACCCGAGCACCCCAAGCGCGACTACATCTTCTGTCTGAGCACCGCGTTCGGCGATGCCTACCTGTTTCAGGTAAGCCACGGACCGCAAGCCCTCTGCCTTTAAGCCTTTTGTCTCAAAGCCCTCTGTGTCTTCAAGCCCTTTGCCTTAAAGCCCTCTGTCTCAAAGCCCTTTGTCTCAAAGCCCTATGTGTCTTAAAGCCCTTTGCCTTAAAGCCCTCTGTCTCAAAGCCCTCTGTCTCAAAGCCCTTTGTCTCAAAGCCCTCTGTCTCAAACCCCTCTGTCTCAAAGCCCTCTGTCTCAAAGCCCTATGTCTCAAAGTCCTATGTCTCAAAGCCCTTTCGAAAATTTCGTGTAAAGCATCATTAAAGGCCAAAGTTTGCTAACTCCCATAAAAATAAATTAATGCTCAATAACTATCGTTCAAAACGAGATAAGACAGCAACAAGTGCATGGTGTCTATACGCTGTTTATCCAATCGGTGATGGAGTTGCTGGGTAGGTAGCAAGCGCTGCTGGAGGTATACTGTTGTCATAGCAACCATCCTTTGGAAGAGGTGTTAAGCTAGTGCTCGGCCCTCGGCGCTTCTCCGGGCTTCTCAAGAAACCCGTTGCATTCTTTTTCTGTTCGAAAACTTGCCGCTCGTGATGCTCAATACTCGTTTCTTAGAAAATTAAATAAACATAAAACATCACGATAGGGTTGAAAAGATGAGCCATGCACCAGAGTCCGTCTGAATTTCACAGTTCAGAAAATGCTAGCAAGAAGTTTTTCTGTGAGCGAGAAATTTGGCCCGGAGGAATCTTAAATTCCAACAAAAACTCTCAAAGTTTTGTATGAACTTTTCGCCGCGGGGGCGACAGACATTAAGCGCTGAGAAACGCGCGCCAGCCTCTCCGATTGCCAATCAAGCTCGCTGCTGTCGGCGGGAGCGGGGCGAGCGTGAATCGTAGAGACGCTGCGAAGCTGGTAGCCCCTGGATGCAGCCCGCAGAGCAGACACCACGGCACCTCCACTCGCTTGCCATCACTAATTCACTGCTTGCTGGTTACGCTCGCCACAACAGTCGGGATTGACCGCTTGAAATACGAGAAGGGCAGATTAGAGACACATAAACCAAACCTAACCTCTGGTAGCTTCTCGGAGGTTGTTCGTGGCTGTTTAGTCAATACAATTGCCAGCTACAAACCATCTTAAAATTTGACTTGAAAGAGAATGTTTCTGATCATCAAGTGACCCGCGGCTGTCATTTTTTGATGTCCGGCTACTGTGCTGTCACTTGTTGATATCCTGCCGTACTGTCACCTGTTGGTTTCCTACCGTACCTGCTGACATCTGCTGTGACCTCTTGATGTCCTTCTGTGGTGTCCTGTGGACTTCCTGCCATGCCGTGACCTGTTGGCGGGTGTCTGTGTACCTGCTACCGTGCTGTCCGCTGACCTCTGACCGTGTACGTGTCGCCTGTTGTCCCGCGCAGGCGCCGTGCCAGGTGGAGCTCGAGAACTGGGTGAACAGCATCCACAGCGCGTGCGCGGCGGCGTTCGCGCGCCACCGCGGCAAGACCGGCACGCTGCACCTGCTGCAGGAGGAGATCTTCCGGCTGGAGAAGGCCATCGAGTCGGTGAGACACACTTGCTACCTGTTACTGACTTGGCGCGCCCCTCCTTGCTTAGCTGAGCGCCAGTTTAAGCATTTCAGCAACTTTTTTTAACCATTTCATTCATTTTCTTATTTGACCTTCATGCCGAGGCCATGGCCAATAGACCTGGCGACCTGGCGAAAAATGGCGTCAGATTCCCGCTGGACTTCGAAAAACATATTCAATTGCTCTGCTAAATAACAAAGGAGGATAGGGAAATCACAACCGGAAATGGCTGGCTGTATCGAGTGGGTACCTTCATTTTGATTAAATGGAATAGGTGTATTCACGTGCTGTATATTTCAGTTGTTTTTATGAGTTATCTCTCAACTCAGATTGGAAAAAAAGGTAGAATTGGCCGGTTTTACTATTTTATCTTCCAATTAGGAAGAAATCAGAAGCAACGGATAGGTTGTCACCATCGAGATGAGTTTTTATCTGAAGTGTTGGCTCCTAACGGTACATTGTAATTTCGGCCCTTAGCAAGTTAAGTTTTCAGAAAAAACAACTATTTAATTGGGTTATTGAGTGCTGAGAAACTCGAACTTTTCGCAAAACTCTGCTTCCTGCTTTATCAAGGGTCTAAACTCATTTCCTATAGATATGACCGAAAATCGGATTGTTGTTCAATTTTTCTAGCTCCCATGCTAGGCTAGCTTAGCTTCGTCGTCGGACTGCCATTTCCCGGCACCGGTTTCATCCTGTGATAGGCTTTATTATAAGCCTCTTATTCACTGACACGCGGTCAGCTTCCAATGCAATAAAGTCTAATACTTTCATTCATTTTATTAACTAGTTTAACCCTTCGCAACACCAGCTTGTATTGGTCGGAGCTTAAGATCTGAAACTTTCCAAGATCGACACAATGATTTCAATTTCAAAAAAATTATCGGTCAAATTTAAGAAACTATGGCGTGTCCTCAATAGTGGTCATACCTGTAAATTAAGTATCCTAAACATAAAAAATAAAAGAGGCAGATTTTTATTATTAGAGGCGAAATATCCAAACCAAAATCACATGAAAGAAGTGTTTGCATTTAGGTTCGAATCAAATAAAATCAGTAAGTGTCTTCAATAGTGTGCGTGGGTAGAGCGTTAAGATCTAGTGATGGATGTATAGTGGTGATGCAAGTAGTGATGGAGACGCTTGTCTTCCGCGCAGGACCACAAGCTGAAGCACATGGCCGACCTCCAGCAGAGCGTGGTGTCCGATCCGGACACGAAGGTGCAGATCAACAGCCAGATCGTGCAGTGGGAGGAGAATCTGGAGCGGCTGCACTGCGAGCAGTTCCGTCTGCGTTGCTACATGGCCAGCCTGCAGATCGGCGAGCTGCCCAACCCGAAGGTGAGGCGTTCGACCGTCGACTGAGACTAGCTTAGAGTTGAATCGCTTAGAACCGTTTGTTACCTGTGTTAACAACTTTCCAGTCTGTACAACGTCCAAGCTTCGAGTACAGCTTGATATGACATAAGCCATGTTTTCTGGCGCTTTGGTGGCTTCTGTGTGCAAAATACCTGTCATGTGTTCACCACATTTCTTACTTGAGCAAAACCCCGGTGGCATCAACATTTCTCAAGTTAGAGAATTGCAACTATTCTTAGCCAATGCGTTTACGAATTCTAACGCTTTCGTTAACTGTAACAACTCTTCGACATTTTCATGAGAACTTTGTCCCTAATTTCCCTTGCTTGGTTCTGGACGTCAGCAATCTCCATCCCCCAACCCTTCACACACCCTACCTTTTTTCATATGCTTTTAAATGCCACCAGTTGAATTTCTAACAGCGATTATACTGGGTCGGTACAACGCAACAACCTTTTCTCATCTTTCATATGAAAATTGGATTTTCAGTTTGATGAAAGGAATAATTTAGGTTGCGCCATCCTACCCTATACTGTAACATCGAAAGAGGTGGTTGCTCCCTCTTTTCCCTCTTTAGGCCCAATTGTCTACCACTACAATCTGGATAAAAACAAATATAAAGCCACCCATTTTATCGATTTGCCCTTGTGAAATCATTCGGCCTCTAGTGCCAGCTAGTCGTCGCCTTGATAAAAACACGGTCGCCAAGTAATAGCCGTGCCAATCCCCTAGACAGCCTCAGACGGCAGCCGGTGATCTCCATTGAATGGTGATTAATATCAAGTGCCCACTTGACCTGAAGCCCGATGAAAGCAAAAGTGACGCTCGGCTATATTTTGCATAATTCTACGCAGTAAAGCTTTCACACCCCCCGGAGCAGGCGCCGGCGTAATGACACTTCATAACGAGCTGCTTCTGTCGACGGTGTGATATTTTGATCGAGTTTCGAGTGCTCGACCCTCGACCCACCCACCCACCCATCTAGTCTACATAGAACGATCCTATTTATTGTGTTTGGAGATTGTTATTGCTTTTTATTGGCTGTTCGAAATCCCGCCATGCTCTTCACCGAGGTGCATCACGTTTGTAGACTACTTTTGTGTTGTTTCTGTTCCGGTATTGAAATAGCCTTTTATCATCATCATTAATAAACTGCAAGCACGCGGGAAAATTGGCAAATATCGATTGCTCTGAAAAGTTGTGGGTCCTTTTTGCGTGATTGCTTTGAGTAACTGCGGCGATTACGAAGACACTGACTGAGAGAGCTCACAATGTGGCCAACTGCGGGGAACTATCAGGAACAATTAGGCATGTCTTGCAAATACGAATCCAAACTCTGATTCTTACAAAAAATGATTACCTTCGCTCAGATTTACGTTACACCTAAGAACCTAAACAAGTAACTCGCCACAAGCTTGTTTTAGAACCTGTTGAGTTTAATTAAAAATACACTTTCCCTGTTGGTTCTGAAAACTCTTCGCTTGTATTTTGTGACAACACCCTCTCAGTAAAGTGATTACAAGCAAGGCTTCAGCAGTGACAAAGCAACCCTTAAAATGGCCCACGCACGTCGTGGAGGTATCCAGTTTATTATCACAATATTGCTGTTTCACGAGTTTGATGAGCTCGGCAAGGATCCTCCTCCAGCTTTTCACTGGGGTTATTTTCCCCCACAAAGCGTCTCGGATTCTAACGAATCTCTCGATTCTGTGATGCGTGTATCGTTTTATTGATAAAGGAAACTTCGGAAACCGCCCGCGTTATTGCCATATTGTTCGACTTGCGGCAGTCAGTTCCACGAAATATAACAGCTCATCTCGGATCCGGCAAAACAAACACACAAGCAGTTTGCTATAATAATCAAATGATTCGCGAGAAACACCCACCCCTGGTCACTTTGCGCCAGAGAATCGCAGGAAATGTCAAAACGTGTGGATTAAGAGCCAAACAGCAAAATCACTCCTATGTTTATATTGTGTCAATTTTGTAACAACTTCATCCCCTGTCATCGTGCAAACTGTATAAAGGCTTTTGAGATAATGACATGCCTCGAGGCGGAGTGGACGACTGGGGAATGAAACTCACAATCAGGCATCAACCTCATAATTCCAGGTGGTATTAGCGTGGTAATCTGTCCAAAGTATAGGTCTTGCTCGTTCAGAAATCTAAAGGCTAAGCGGAGGCCCCGGTTTCCTAGCAGCTTTGGGCGCCGATAATATCTTCCACCTCTCAAGTCTCAAGCGACGCATCTTCGGCGATCTGCTTTGAAGTTGGTGCGATGACCAAGCCGGCAACATTCAACGCCGTGCCAACTCTTTCCGGTTTATCAGCTGAGTAATGGGCTGGCGTGAAGATATAGACCCGGCTAATATCCTTGTGCTGTCAGCCATTACATCGGCTAAGGGCCTGTTGGGGTGCGATGCGTCGTTAAACACTGTACATATTTTGGGAGAGAAACGGCGACGGTGAAATTCATGGACCCGGTTATGCTTCACTACTTATTTCCGTCCATAGTGGCTCTGGAAAAGGGATATTTCAAGCAAAACGTTAGTTACTTAATCACTGTTGGGAGACAAAAGTCTATATTGGTCTCATGGCGATCTCTTAACGGGGGCGTTAATAATAGTTGTAAAAGCATCCCTTAATGTGTACTCAGGGTAATGTTAACATTGCATAGACCACGGGAACTAAGTTAACCGAAGCAACTTGTCAGAGAATTGCACGCTTGGTTCAGTTAAAACTTATTCGCTCCCTTGTCCAAACTCTCACCACAACATAACTCGGCTCTTAGATTGACCAAATCTCGCCCCTATTTCAACCGCGACGCCTCAAATCTGTCATATTTCTTACACATAAACCCCTATCTCTCAAACCAACCCGACAAGTATGACGATCATCCGACCCATTTCTAAAACCAACCCATAATTCTAGAATCGGTACTTTTTCTTAGCCCAACGCGCCTTTTTCTCAAGCCATCCCTCTGTCTCCAGACTAACACCCGACCTACTTCTCAGACTATTTTCCGCCTTTTTTTCTAAAACCAACCCCTATTTCTAGACTATCATCGAAATTTTTTCTCAGCCCACCGCGCCTGTCTCGCCAACCATCAGCTATAGTATCCAGACCAGCACCCGACCTACTTATCAAACCACCCCCCATGTCTAGATGTCCAGGCAACATGATCACACTGTATCCCCCATGTCTAGATGTCCAGGCAACATGATCACACTGTATCCCCCATGTCTAGATGTCCAGGCACCATCATGACACCAATGACCCCCTGTTCTCTGCCCACAGAGCCTGCTGACGCACGTGTCACGCGCCACCAAGTCGACGCTGAACAAACTCGGCGTTTTCACCGTGTCGTCGTTCCACGCGTTTATCTGCGCACGCAGCCCGTCGCTGCTCAACAACCTGCTGGCCGGACGCGGCGCCACCAAGCGACGTCCGCCGATGCTAAGCCGCTCAAACTCCGGCTCCAGTCGCCGCTCCTTGCAGATGTCCTCCCGGGACGACGCCGACAAGACCGTCAAGGTGTCGCTGCCCGAGAACCAGGTGGGCACCCTTACTAACCACCAAACATGACCTTGAGGGCGATTGCGTAACTTTTTCGAGTTGTCGCATGACAATTTTGTCATTCGACAATTTTATCGCATGCGAGATCTAAACGGTGACTTTGGCGATTGTCTAACGCATTCGTTAACAATGGCATGCGATATCTTTCAGAAGGTGCGAGAACTCTTTGAGACTGACTTTTTCTACAAAGGTAGTACAATTTTGACATGCGCACTATGATTTTATCAGCTGTCAGATGGTTTAAACGCTTGGGAGCAAGTGATTTGATGTTTCGCAAGGGAAGATATTGAATTTAGTCGTGATTTCAGCAATTATCTAAGAAGGTTATTTAGAAAAATTGAAACAAAGTCAGCAATGAAGCTCCTTGCCTGATATACGTACAATATTAATAAGTTTGCAATTCTTTACCAATAATGTCAATTTTAAGTCACTATGTAATTGAATTTTAGCAAATCCAAATTTGCCTTGTCTTCAGTTTTATGAATTACAATAATTTTAAAGCAAAATCCCACCAAGAAAATGAACTCTCTTTAACAAACATAATTGGGATAAAATATGATCCGTGAATTATGTGGGTGACATGAATTAGGAATGAAAAGCAGTTGCATGGTCAAAATTCATATTTATTTTCGTCAAGTAAACACATACACACAATTGACACAGTTGACATCAATTGATACCAATTGATTAACCTTTCGTAGCAAATCCCAGATCAGCGGAGAGCAGCAGCGGATTACTTTACACAGGAGCGTCCTGCGTTATGAGCTGCTTGGAACGTTAGGTTGCAACAAGCAGAGGGAGCAGAAGGAACAAATAGGCTGAATTCATGCATGGAGAGTGGTGTGAAAGATCCCTCAAATTGTTTCATGATAAATATTATTAAGAAAAATTAAATGATTAATATACATTAGCAAACTGACAGTAGGTACTCACTTTTCCTATCATTTCTTGGCATTTGTCGCCAATAAAACCTGCAACTAACAACCTCACTAATTACTTACCACCGAAGGCGTCGTACATGGGTGGCACGACAGCAAACGACTGCAACAGAGAATAGATAGTTTACTCACAATCTGCGCATTCTCTTAGCAGTAATTATTTTTTTACTGAAAGAATTTTGGCAATGGCAATGAGAGTGCCATCGACCAAACCAATCACCTATTGGAAGTAGTTTGGTTCCATAAATCCATAATAAACCAAAATAGAAGAGTATTATAGTTTCAATTTCGTCAAATGGTTCTTAATTTAAGTGTACGTACTTCTCTGGTGACTGGGAAGAAAATTGGACGAGAAGGTGACACGAAGGCCCGGGTAACCTCTCTCATCGCAACCGATGTGCCAGATACATTGCAATCGGTCTTGTCCGACACGACGCTGGTAGCAGCCAGCAGCTATGAAATTGAGAGTAGTGATTACCTAAAACAAGAGAGATAACCAAGATATTAACAGCTCAGAAGTTTCGTATTGCCACAGAAGTTAGGTTAAATGAAGTGAGATTTGACGTAAAATAGGATCATGAATTCACCGCTTGGTGGCGCCAGCTTGCGTACGCCAAATTTCTAACACGCGGAGAATTTGAATATAATTTTAGTGTGAACTTACCCGCATCCACGAAGGTATTGAAGTATTGCGATGACTGCGACTGAGATGAGGCAAGGCTTTCTGTCAGCATTGCCGAGACGCCGCTTTCGGAATCCGATAAAGCGATATTAAAAAGATTGATCACTCGCCCAAAATAGGTTGGAATGATCGTGCAAATTTCTTCTTTCTAAACTAACTTGCACGTGGGCCGCGTTCTTGTCTTCAACTTCCGCGGGATAAATTAAATTTTGAACTACGGCGAGACTGACTTGAAAGTTCGCCATCTTTGTTTCGAGTTTTGAGATATCGCATGCGACAACTCGCTAGCGAGTAGTTTCTTGGGTGCGACAACTTGTCGCAATATTTTGAAGTTGTCATGCGACAAATAAATACACAATCGCAAAAATAACATCCGACAATTTTTTTGCGACAATTGAGCAATTGTCGCGTGACAACTCTAACGAAAAAGTTACACAATCGCCCTCCTTGTTGATCTTGATGATTTTCTTGTGTTGTTCTGGCGCTCCAACCCTATACATGACCTTCAAGGTGTGCCAGAACCAGGTGACTGACCGCTAAACAAGACCCTTTACACTGGCGAGTGATGACCTTGTAGATCTTGGTGGTGAACTTGTCATATGCTGTTTTATCGGGCGCTCCAACCCTAAACGTGATCGTCAATGTGTCCAAGAACCATCGATACTCTCTCTCTCTCTCTCTGAACAGTGACCGTGACTCCTGACACCGTCAAGTGATGACACCCTGTTGAAAGACACGAGTCCTACGAAAGTAACAACCCTGTTGACATCTGGGTCGATCGGGTTAGGAACCCTCTGACCCGTGATCGTGACCCCTGAGTGACGACTCATATGGTTGCTCCAAGTTAAACATGGGTGGATTGACCAGGTGAAAACTGGTTTGCTCTGTTTTTATCGATTTTTGGTCCTAAAACGGTCTGTCCTGAAAATGGCGTCAACGTCGACGGATCTGGGACGGACCACACATCGACGGATTAGTGCTAACAGAACGATACCGCGTTCCACCCGTTGCAAAGTGTGCCATATGTTCACGCATTGTTGCTTGGATATTTTGGTTTTAATATGTATCCAGTTGCATTTATTTCTGCTGATATTTATCGATGCGACAGCAATTTTTCTTGAAATGACTTTTCTAGAAGTGATTGTTATGAAGATGGTTCTCTGATATTCCGAAATATTGTTAGATCCCAAAATTTATTTCAGTTTAGAGAAATTCTGCAGCTATTTTTGCATGTTTCCAGTATATCACACACCTTTATTTCATTCGAGGCAACTTTCTATGCCTGGAGATGAGAATCCACAGTAGCCCGAGGCAAGACACTAGAGCAGCGATCTCACGGGTATAACACGAACAAGAATAGCAGAGAATTGGAATGACATTCGCCATGATTTGCAGACGAAGTCTCGCGATCTTGCCACTAGCGTGCCTCTTTCACGCGTGCAATTATTTGATGGAAAATTTTATTAATTAATCATCAGGTACACGTACAGGTATTGTATAGCAAAGATAGCAGTCTGAACCAACACTGTATACCCTACCTCGCCAGCCTCATTGTTAATTACACTAAAACGAATATCGAGCAAACACGAAGCTATAGTTAACAGATTTTCCAAGAAGTTCGCCTTGCGTAAGGTTTGCGCGCGTTGCTGTGGGGTGGGCGACGGAGGTGGGGATGGTCCCCGGCGTTGCCAAGGAATAAGCGTGCGTTCCCAGAAACGGGATTGCAACCCCTGGATGACAAAAAGTGGCGGCTTGGAACGATTGTCTATTTTTTATATAGAACATCCTCTTACATTGATATTTCTCTGAATGTTGTGATGGAACTTTTTATTGCTGTGGATTTTGAGACCCATCTGATTTGGGTGTACATTTCTAGCCTTTTGTTCTCCCTCGATGCGACCATTGGGTCTGGGAGTGTTAGAAACTAAAAAGTTTCGTCTTTTCAAACAGTTATACCGATTACCGCGAAGCCGCCGTCTCTTGTTTGGAAAAGAAAAGTTAGAAAAGTAGCTTAGAAAAATAACGCAACTCAAGGAGAGTAGAAAATTTCAATCAGTAATGCAGTATAAGTATCGATATTTTGCTCGTTCCTATACGATTACTTTGCGTTACCTTTAACTAACTGTGCATAGCAACTCTTTGTTGCTATTTCGGGAGAGTGTAGTTTTTTCACTTGGCTGAAGCTGTGGAATTCTCTGCAGTAATTTGCTAGCATCTAGCATGACCCCTTGAGGTACACGTCGCAGCATCTGCCGTTCGATTCACACCAATCGCCGTCGGATTGACAAAATCAAATTATTGCCAACTCGTTTTTTTCCCTTCCTCCCCCCTACCTGAATTGAATTACACGCGACAGCATTCGGCACCTCGTGCCCGCCGAAAGCGTTCGCTTGAAAAAAAAAAAAAAAAAAAAAAAAAAACCTAGCGAACCAATAGCGGAAAACTTTTACACGATTTTCCTTTCAGCGCTTTTAATTTCTCATCATCTAATCAAAGAAGTTTCCAGCGTGGAAATTTCCGCGAATCTCTGCGTCGAGTTTTCTATATTTATCTTAGAAGAACGAGGAGCGATTTTATTTCTCGCGTAATATATTTTCCTTGGCTTCGGTCTGAAAAAACTCTACCCATTATTTTCTAACCCCCCTATCCAAGCTATATATAGATATCTGTCCCTACCTCCCTATCGCAACCCCTTATTACTTTGATTTCCACTGATACATCTTGACCACCCCATCGGTATCGCCACCACTGCTGACCAATTCCCAGACCGCATCATACCCTGGCTTCTCAGATCGCTGGTCGAATCCACTTCACTTCCCATATTCCGTGCACAATTCCTTTAGTTGGATCTATCTTCGCTTCTAGTTCTGGCGCACAGCATGTCCAATATGTCTTCTCCGATATCACATAATCCTATACTCACGACCCTCCACCGTGACAACCAATATCAGTAACCAAAGGCAACCCGGCGGATTGTCTTACGCGAAACTTTGTCCATTAAAATGCCAAGTTTCTGATACTTCAATCGGAAATGTTCGTTCTTTATTTAGTCCTTATACACTTATACGTAGCAGCAGAGCACAGGCCAAGCCAATTAATGTTATATTGAAACCATCTCACAAAAGAACAAAGTTACAATAGGTTATGAATTATGATTGACATTGCTGTGGTGTGGGGGTGTACAGATTCAAGATTGTTACATGGAAGTGTATTGTGTGTCTGAAATTCGGAGACCTTGCCAATGATTGAGACCTTTTGGGTTTCTTTTGGGGATGTTTTCTATAGAAACTAGGGTTATAATATTGCGCGTGGGCTGAATTGATTCATTGTAATATCAATATGTATTTCCTATTCATATAGTAATAATGAAATGCCTTTTCAGTAAAATCACATGGATAAATCAAACTTTGTGTGGAAATCCCTATACTAATATTATCCCTGTGGTTCGGTGTGTTTTCATCACTTTCAGACATGTCTATGCACGCCTAAAGTTACCATCCGATTCTTATGAAATTTTGGAAACGCACTCGATACACCGTAAATGGGTGCAACGAGGGGGTCTCGCTGCGGTTTGACCAAAATGGGCCCTTTTTTGGGGGGGGGGTTCACCTACCAAATTTGGACTTGGAGGATTGAAAATTTATACCCGTGTAGCAGCGACGATTTTCAATTCAAATTAAAATTTTCAAATCAGCCAGCCCAAAATTGGGCCCTTTTGAGGGGGTCATTTAGCAGAAACAAAAACTTGCGATTACACTTGGCAGTTATTTTCCTAACTTTATGAAATTCTGAAAACGCACTCGATCACACATTATACAACTCACTGTTGAGGTTTCGCTTCGGTCTGGCCAAAATGGGCCCTTTTTTGGGGGGGTTTACCCGTCAAATTTGGACACATAGAATTGAAAATTTGTACCCGTGTAAAAGTGTTCATTTTTAATTCAAACCTATAACTTTAAACCCGCCAGCCCAAAATTGGGCCCTCTTAGAGGGGGTCTTTTTCCAAAAACAAAAACATGCGACTCTACACTTAGCAATTACGCTCCTATCAATATGAAACTTTGAAATCGAACTCGATCCAACATTCTACACCTCACTTATGGGGTCTCGCTATGGTTTGGCCGAAATGGGCCCTTTTTTGGGGGGGGGGGGGGGTTCAACCACCAAATTTGAGCATCTATTTTTATTACAAATCCACGCCTTAAAATTAGCCAGCCCGAAATTGGGCCCTTTTTTGGTGGGGGTGGGGGGGTCTTTTCGCAAAAACTCCCGACTTGCGGTGTGGGCATTTTGGAAGATATTGAAAAGTGCATGTCCGTTGGTAGCATGGTAAAATCCCTATACTAATATTATCCCTGTGGTTCGGTGTGTTTTCATCACTTTCAGACATGTCTATGCACGCCTAAAGTTAACATCCTATTCTTATGAAATTTTGGAAACGCACTCGATACATCATAATTGGGTGCAACGAGGGGGTCTCACTGCGATTTGACCAAAATGGGCCCTTTTTTGGGGGGGTTCACCTACCAAATTTGGACTTGGAGGATTGATAATTTATACCCGTGTAGCAGCGACCATTTTCAATTCAAATTGAAATTTTCAAATCAGCCAGCCCAAAATTGGGCCCTTTTGAGGGGGTCATTTAGCAGAAACAAAAACTTGCGATTACACTTGGCATTTATTTTCCTAACGGTATGAAATTCTGGAAACGCACTCGATCACACATGATACAACTCACTGTTGAGGTTTCGCTTCGGTCTGGCCAAAATGGGTCCTTTTTTGGGGGGGTTCACCGGTCAAATTTGGACATATAGAATTGAAAATTTGTACCCGTGTAAAAGTGTACATTTTTAATTCAAACCTATAATTTTACGTCCGCCAGCCCAAAATTGGGCCCTTTTAGGGGGGGTCTTTTCACAAAAACAAAAACATGCGACTCTACACTTAGCAATTATGCTCCTATCAATATGAAACTTTGAAATCGAACTCGATCCAACATTCTACACCTCACTTATGGGGTCTCGCTAAAGTTTGGCCGAAATGGGCCCTTTTTTTATGGGGGGGGGGGGGGGGGGGTTCAACCACCAAATTTGAGCATCTATTTGTATTACAAATCCACGACTTAAAATTTGCCTAGCCCGAAATTGGGCCCTTTTTTGTTGGTGGGGGGGGGGGGGGGGGGGGGCTTTTCGTAAAAACTCCCGACTTGCGGTGTGGGCATTTTGGAAGATATTGAAAAGTGCATGTCCGTTGGTAGCATGGTAAAATTGCGCTCATCTTGACATTATTTCCCGTCAAATGTATGAATTTCTTAAACTTATTTCGTTGCGTTCAACGCTGACAGCTAGATGAGCGCTGTGGTCTGTTTTTGAAGTACTTTGTCCAAAAACACATGGCCCCACCAAGTGCATATAAATCATCGTGGAGAGTGGGGGCTCGCTACAGCCAGCCGCATTTCGGGGAAGTCCCGTGATTGCGCAACTGATCATACACATTGAGCTTTTTTTTTGAGCACATTTAATTGAAACTAAAAATGAATCTGAAAATTACTGACGATATTGTGATTTGTTTTCGTAAGGCGTCGGTATCGAGAGTTCGCGAACATTGGTCAACTTTGCGCGTTATGACACCAATTTCGCGTTGGTTCGCGAAAAGCAGCAAACACACAGCAAACATAGTAAACATCAACCTTCAATCATCATCCACCTTAACTAAAATCCTTAAATTTGGCTCCGCGTAATTCTCTATAGAAATTGCGAAAACGCGATGAAAACGCGTGGGTCAAGTTGCGTTGTGTTCGTGCCACCGGGGACTTGCGCGCTGCAATATTTAGGCAGCGATTTGAGCAGGGCTTGATAGGGCTTTGATAGGGCTCGAAAGGGCTTGATTGGGGTTCACGCGGCCGAAATTCGTCCAACGTCCAGACAAAATTCGAAGCAATTCATCGCCTCTGGCTTGAAGTTGGGTTGGGTCAGGAAAGGTAGGATTAGTGGAGGGGGGGGGGGGGGTGAGGAATTCTGCAAAACCATGCCTGAACCAATTGATGGTGGACGTCTGTGTACCTGAGTCACGAAAACATATTGCCATCATTAGCAGTACCCATAAGTTCGCATTTGAGCAGTGAATATGTAGATAAACACGAAGTGTTAGGTAAGCGTGGCAGAAGGGTCAAAGACTAATTACCGAAAAACAAATCAACACAAGAAACAAATAAAACCTACAGGGGGCGAAGCCCCCTGCAAGGGGGCCCTACGCAGAGGAAGGTTGGGAAGTTGGGTTGGGTCAGGAAAGGTAGGATTAGTGGAGGGGTGGGGGGGGGGGGGGGGGAACTCTGCAAAACCATGGTTGGGAGGTTAGTTTGGGTCAGGAAAGGAAGTCAGAGAAGAAACACGTGTAGCGGCACGTGAAAACTCATGCTTCGGCGACACCACACCACTCGCTTTTCTTGGATCAACTACTGATGGAGGACGCATGTGTACCAGAGTCATGACCATCATTAGTATTACTTTAAAGTTCGCATTTGAGCAGTGTATATATAGGTAAACACAAAGTGTTAGGTAAGCGTGGCAGAAGGGTCAAATACCAATTACCGAAAAACAAATCAACACAAGAAACAAATAAAACCTACAGGGGGCGAAGCCTCCTGCAAGGGGGTCCTACACAGAGGAAGGTTGGGAAGTTGGGTTGGGTCAGGAAAGGTAGGATGAGTGGAGGGGTGGGGGAGGGGGATGGGAAAATCTGCAAAATCATGGTTGGGAGGTTACTTTGGGGCAGGAAAGGAAAACATAGAGGCAGCACGTGTAGCGGCACGTGAAAACTCGTGCTGTGGCGACACCAAGTGATGGGGGACATCGGTGTATCTGTGTCACGAAATGAAACCCCCCTCCTTTTAGCAACACCCAACAATGAACAGGCGGCAGAGAACATGCAGAAAGGCACTAATTGTTGGGCAAGGGGAGAAGCAAAAAAAGACGCACGAAAGGCAGGAAAGGCATCAGGAAACATACAACACGGTTGGGTTGGGAGGTTGGGTTGGTTCAGGAAAGGAAAACGGGAAAAAAAATGTCCTAAACATTACATGCACTAAAACCCATCTGTCCTAAAGTCAATGTTTTTGCTTTAAAAATAATACGCAGAGGCAGGTTGGGAAGTTGGGTGGGGTCAGGAATTGTAGGATTAGGCAAAAAACTACGCACGAAAGGCAGGAAAGGCATCAGGAAACATACAACACGGTTGGGTTGGGAGGTTGGGTGGGGTCAGGAAAGGAAGACTTAGAAGCAGCATGTGCGGCATCACATGAAAACTATCCTTTCATATTGCCATCATTAGTAGTACCCATAATTTCGCATTTGAGCAGTGTAGGTAAACATGAAGTGTTTGGCAGGCGTGGCAGAAGGGTCAAAGACCAATTACCAAAAAACAAATTAACTCAAGAAACAAATAAAACCGACAGGGGGCGAAGCCCCCTGCAAAGGGGCTCCGAGCAGATGGTGCTTTGGGGCGAAGCCCCAAAGCACGCCGCGTGGGTTGGCGGCCGGAGGCCGCAGGGGCAGAGCCCCTAGTAGTGGGAATAATCATCTACTTGCTACTCTACTTGTCTACTCTGTTTTGGAGAGTACTGTACAAGAATGACCCAAACATTTATGAATGTTTACATATTCCGGTGCTCAGTTAAAGCCAGAGCCTTCACAATCAAAATACAGCTGCAGCGATCGATGGTATAATTCTCTATGGCCTAAGCCATGTAGCAATTTCAAGAACCATCTTAGGTTGCCAATTCATACATGAAATTTATGCTTAGCGATAATGACATTATATTACAGTAGAATCTTAGTTTTCCGAAATAATTAAAGTCATTCAATGTGGTCTAGGTACTTTGTTTTTGTGTCTAGAGTACGACTTCAATCACCCAAAATATTTTGATGACAGATAGAATGTTGACATTTATTTTTACTCATTCAGCCACCAGTTTTCAATCACTAGATGGCCAACGTGAAGCACTAAGTTCATTGTAAAATTATTGGGATTTAATTTTGTGTTAGGGATGTTGATTCTTCTCCTAACCTTCTCATTATTATATTTATCATTATCACTCCATATTGCGATAGAAAAAAGCTCATCTACATTTTTATAAAATTAAGTTTTACCATGATTTTCACGAGGATAAATCAAACAGATTGTCTATTTGGCTCCTAGTTGAGGTACGACGTAGGCACCTCACAAACATTTAATTGCATTACTGTACGCAATGGTTATCAGTGGCAGCAGCTAAAATCAAAACACAGCTGGGAGCTTGGCCATGTAATGACAAGTCCAGCTAGCTCCCTCTCGCTCCCTCGCAGTTACAGCCACCGTATCTGTAGCTAGCCTGACCCTGACGGCAACTTTCAGTTGTTCGTCACTCGCTGCCGGCGGAGGTTGTGTGGTGGCATCCTAAAAGTTTTCCATCCGCATTTGTTCCAAGTACATGGCATCGCCACGTTTCGAGCATGCAGTTTGCAGTTTGCATTACTTCTTGGTGCATTATTTCAGTGTATCACTCTAACTCAAAGTAAACTGGCCAGTGCAACTTTCAGTACAGCTGTGCT
Organism: Nemurella pictetii; assembly: GCA_921293315.2. NCBI lineage: Eukaryota > Metazoa > Arthropoda > Insecta > Plecoptera > Nemouridae > Nemurella > Nemurella pictetii. The sequence goes on along the minus strand of OV121123.1, from coordinate 6,278,875 downwards.
ATACTTAGCGTGTTTCTTTACTTTTGTGTCGACGATTTCATCCATCCGCTATGCATTTTAATGCACCCACATGCCGTCTGCAGAGCAATGGTGAGAGACATTATTTATTTCGTAGAATGTCGATATTCCTCCGGGGTTTTCATCGTAAATATCTGCAGCCTTATCACATATTTAAAGTTTCATTTGTTGCGGAATCACGTATTTCTTGTTGTATCACTCAACTACAAAACAGCAATACACAGAGAGACTGGAGATTTGTTCTTTTAGAACAATATGTGCCATCATAAAAAGCATATAAAAGTTTGGGGTTAACGTTCTATTCTATTGGAGAATTATTCTTGTGTAAACTGAGTGAATGCGTTTGAGCTCGCAGTGGCATTGTCTCATTCCCCAGTGATTCCAGCCCGGGTTTTGCTAGTTGCATTCCATCATTATCATGCCATAACCACTGGTCCCTGGAGAGGGGAGGGAGGAGGAATGCCACTCATTTTTATTCGTGTTAGTACCATAGCAAGAAGCAACCTTTCAATTGCTCGTATTTATCAACCATCGCCGCTACAAATTACGCTGTGTCATTAGCTCTACGCCACACGTTGCGTACATTCTTTGTTCATTGCAACTTGGCGTCGAAACAAACCGTTCCTCTTTTACAAACTCACATCTCCAATTTTTTTTAAAACTATTTCTAAGTGTCATAGCCCATTGGTGGTTGGCGAGTAGATGAACATTTTTGTGGGTTTGAAATACCTAGGGAACAGCCGAATACATTGCGTATTCGCGTGCATTTTACCCAGCTGCATACTTCTCAGGCTTCGTACTCAACATGTGCCTAAGATCTAAGTACACGCGAAGAATTGCCCATTAATCATATTTATTAATGCAAGACCTCGCCAAACAATGCATCGGATTGCCAGTCCACGGTTTGCAATCCGTGGCACAGAGCCGATGTCTGCACGTCGAACGGTATACGCCAATGCAACAGGCTGCCAATCCGTCGTGTGACCGACATAATGCAGCGACATGCATTGTGCATTGTGATGACTCGTGACGCTCGTGTACGTTCCCGGACTGTCCCCATGGTCCTGGAAGAAACTGAACGTCTCGGTGGTCCTGTCTTGCAGACGGCGCACGTTTACCTGCGCGACGCCATGTCTGTCGAGGAGTTCTTGGCCAGCGCGTGCGGCCGCAAGAGTCTGAACGCGATGGAGCACTTTGTGCGCGTCAAGAAGCGACGCGAGATGGAGGACCACAACTACTTTGTGCCGCACCGCTCGGACCTCATCGAGACCTACGTGAGTAAAACCGACTCTAAGGAAATTCATTGCACTTCGATTTTCTCTCGTGGACTTGTGAGCTTCCCTCGTGGACACGTTCCAAGGCAGGTCGCAAAGCCACCGCAGGACATATTCCATGGGTCCAATTCACGAAGCAGAGTTGGGAAGAATTAGCGAGAACTTTGCAGGTATTGAAGGCAATTAGTTCTCACTGATTTTTCTTAATTCTGCTCTTTTTTGGTGTATCTGTGTTGCACTTGGCATGTCTTAAACTTTGAAAAACCATCTCAGTAATTCTCTGTGAGTGATTTGTAAACTCTGCTTTTGCATTGAGCTTCAAATCAGAGCAGACATTGTTAAACCAACCCCATCAAGTCCCCTTAATTTTACTACCGCATGTTCGATTCGATTGACAGTTTTGCTTGCACCCAGATGCCGATTTAGGGAGTATGTTTCCTTGGATTTTAAATGTCAGAGTGGCTCCCACATTTAAAAGATAATCTCCGACGACACGATCGTTTATTATCATGTTGTAGTGATTAAATTATATCGGTGTACACGATCGATTCCGCTTAACTTCAAGCAAAACAAAACGCAGAGATGGCTTCCTCTTCGTCGCACCGTATCCCCCCATCGAGACACTGGAATGTATCGCAACACCATCGCGACTTAAGCTTACCGGGCGTCGTTTGCCACTTGCTTTGAAAATAAAATGCAGGGAAATATTCGGCACGCCAACCGCTTGCAAATTTATCGACATCAAAAGTGTCCGGATACAGCGCACATCGTTTCGCGATACGCGCTTTCCAATTTTGCAAAGTGGTTGGTTGGGAAATGAATTGCTCCATCAATCACATTCAAGAGCCATCCCATCTCATCATCAACTTCGCCGTAGAAAACTTATTACTTTTACTTTTAATTCACCCATCATCTCTTCGGATATAATGGCTGGAAGTATTTTAGACATTACTTGATTACTTGGTGGCTGGCATTGGTGGTCGGAAAGAACTCGCTCCCTTTTATCTCCTGCCAAATCGTCGAGATGAAAACAAATAGAGACCACTATACGCCAGGTGAAGGCTTGGAGAGCGAAACACATCTCGGGAAATTTTCAAGTGCAGCATTTCCGAAACGATCAACAATATAGCTCTTACACAGTATGGTTTCGCGTGATTTCTGTACCTATACAACATTTTCTTTTCAACGAAAACTGAAAAGTTTATCTATTTTCTAAACAGTTGGGGAAAATTGCTTGTAAATAAATTAACGTGTGCATTTGGAGTGCTTTGCTTGTAATGCAGATCAATAATCGCTAAGCGATGCATCCTAAGGAAGATAAGGGGTTTGCTGTACAGATGAAGCTGTGCATTATTTATCTACACTTTAAATTAAAGCGATGAAAAATTCAAACCCTCGTGCCATCTTTATTGACATATGTGCTTAAAATTGAATAGCGTGGCCTCGTCATGGTAAATATCTAGTTACAAGCACTGATTTGCTTGCAACTCGCGTTGAACAAGTTTCTCGTGGAGAAAATGCTAGGATGTTTCATCAAATTGTCAATAAAAACAGCTTCTTTGCTATACACATTCAATACCCACATCGCTTCGTAAGCGGCCTCCATTTGGCCTGCAAAGTTGACTCTCGGGAAATATCACAAATCAACACAACTTCTGCAAATAATCTTCAAAAAAGTTAGAAATTCACGCTTTGACTCTAAATTAGGGGAGTAAGAATATTCCGCCAAATATTTCACTTTGCTGTAGAAGTGTAGAACATCATGTAACCTAAATATCTTACTATTCCAATATAGAAAACTCTGCCGAAATATCTTTGAATTGAGCTAGTGACAGAATTTTCAAAGCACCACAGCCATCTAAGTACAATTTAATCAAATATTTCTTATTTCCTCCAATTGCGTTGAACCCAATTATATTCTGCAGGTATAACTTTCATTTGTTAAATTTCTTTCTGAAATTCAAACTGTTTTATTTCTGGTTTGGTTCATTAAAAAAAATCCAAACAGAATTGTTGGTAAAATATGAACGTGACCTAACTTCCAACTTAGCCGCTAAGCTCGTCGGCCGTCGCCAGCGCTTTGTCGCCCGATTTTGTCGAGAGCTTCCAATATCAGAAAAGTATGAAACGTTTGGTCATGTTGCAGCTGCACACGCACGAGATGGTGGAGGTGTGCGCGAAGATCCTCTACCAGGTGGAACTGCAGCGCGGCACGCTCGACCAGATGTGGGGCTTCTCGGTGGAGGCGGAGCTGATCGAGAACGCCGAGCGACAGGATGAGCTCTGCTGCTACGTGAGCCGCGTCGAGGACAAGAGCGTGGCGATGCACAATGGTGAGTAGCGGGCATTTCGCCGCGCGCCCGCGCCGTCGGCCTTGCCGCGTCTTGGTGGTGTCGGCTTGCATCGGACGTCGAGTACGGTGTCGCTGCCGTACTTTACGGCATCACGCTGTTGTCAGAACACCTATTCCATTCAGTCAAAATTCTGTCAAAATGACTTCATGATACCCACTAGCTACAGCCAGGTGGAGCAATTATTAGGGTAGTGATTTCCCTATCTTCCTTTGCTATCTAGCAGAGCTAATTAATATTTTTTCCACTAGGTAGTATGCCCAGTGGGTATCTGAAATCATTTTTCTCTGGGTGGAATAGGTCTATTGTCTAGCCATCTGCGCAGTACTGACCCATGGACATCCGTTCCCTACATTCAATGCGACCTGTTCAGCAATGGTGACGGTAAACAAAGCTTTTAACTGTATTAGACCAATACCAATCTACCTATGCATTTAACTGCTACTGTGTATTTAATGTAATGTAAATTAAAATAGGAATAAGTTACCTGTCTGTAGCTATCCTATTTTGTCAATCAAATACTCTATTGTTCTATTGTTAGTTGGATAACTGTCACAAGACTGATTGTCTCCAAGCTTAAATCCAGCTGCTAGATACAATCTTAATGATGTTCGTATGTCGTTTGCCGAAAAGTTCCCCTTGTTCTTTTGAGATGGCACTGATTTTCAAACGTAAAATTCCCCAGTAAGGCTCAACTGTGGATGTATAAGTCTGATGGTTGATGGAAGCTAACAAATGGTCGTGCAAGCTAGAAAGTTGCGTCGCAAGTGAACAACGACAGATCCGTAAAGAGTGAAAGTCACGGAAGCACTGCCGAAAGGTAGAACATCGGCCTACGGTAGAACCTGACCGCTTGCGTACCGCTTGCAACAACGGGCCGCGTGGCCTCTGCCCCCGCTGCAGGCATCATCAAGGGCGACGAGATCATGGTGATCAACGGCGCGATCGTCAGCGACCTGGACATGATGTACCTGGAGAGCGTGCTGCAGGAGGAGCTGGCGCTGTGCATGATGATGCGCAGCTCGCGCACCGAGCCGCCCGACCTCGCCGGCATGATGCGCGCCACCGACGACATCATCGAGTCGATGGTCTGTCCGCCGCCGCCCAGCGAGCCGCCCGTCATCAGCGAGGAGATGATCTCGGGGCTGATCGTGCCGGCGCCCGGATGGAGTGAGTTTGCCCGACGTCTTACTGGCCTGCTTCGCACGTTCGTTTTAAAGATGTCGGACTGGGATGGATCGAACAACTTACCTGGCTTTCAGAAAACTATTTAATGGTTCAAGCCGTGAACTTTACTTGGGACACGTTTAATGTTTGTTTTTAATTGTCATTACTCATTTTCAAGAATGTCAGGCGCAAATGGATCAAATAACTTGACAGGCTTTGGGAAAAATAATCAATGGATTAATCCTCAAAACTTAAACTTTACTTGGGAAAAGTAATTTTCAATTCTTCATGGTTGTTTTAAAAAATGTCAGAATGGGATGGATCATTCCATGATTTCAGAAAAATATATTTAAATGTGTTTTTTAAGAACTATTCTTTTTCTTACAGTGTAATAACTTAAATCCAAAGAAAGTTACTTTGATAATTAATCCCATCAATATACTGCTATCTACCAAAACTTTGGGATTCATGAATGGCAGTTGCTTCTAATTGTACAGACGACCCATGCTTGCTACATTCAACAACAGAAGAGGTATCAACATGTAATTACCCGATAAGTCCACATTGGGTCAAAATGAGTTAGCTGTGTAGCGGTCTTTAAGCAAGGAATGTGCATCGATATGAGAAAAGTCGGGAAAGTCCCAATTGCTTCGTTCCCATTTTACAAGCATTTTAGTTTCAACATTTCAACCTGCTTCTACAATGCTTCCTTGCAGCTTTTGTCACTTCCTAAACATTTAATAAAATTAACTTAAAGTGGGTACTACTATACTCACCTCTTCAGCTTTGTATTTGCATCTTTGAGACGAGGTTGGAAGCAATCCGTAACGGAGCCGCATGCGGTGCTGTGTTCCAGGCAAAGAGCTCTACTCACCGGAGGCTGAGGTCTCGCCGGCGCCGTCTTGCGACACCGGCAAGGCGGCCAACTCGCGGACAAACTCGTTCGAGATCGAGAACCTCCTGAAGGTACGTCTCTCATCCCACTACCTGCGCTATGTTGCTGATTCACAGTCAATACATTCGACCTGATATGAGTGAGTTCAAAAAGAGTATATTATCTACTCAGAAGGTTTGCCTTGCTCAAAAAGTTCTAAAAGTGGCCTCAACTTAGTGAGAGCTAGGCTTACACCGTCAGAGAAATGCCAATTAATACGAAAACCAAAAGAACATCTTGCATAGATTCCCAAATGCAGATTGGCAAAAACTAATTTATTTAAAAAACATGTTCTACAATAACAGGTGAGTAACAGGTGAATTGGAAATAAGCCAGGAGGGAAATTGTGTTACTTTTATCCTAGTGAGATGAGAGAGCATTAATTTGTTCTGTTTAAAATATTGCCAAAAATAGATATCTCACTTTATCTGACAGGGACAAAAGTTACACGATCACCCTCCAGCAATTGAGTCGGAAAAATCATATTTTATCAGAGTTTAATGAACCTGCCATTCCGAGCTTGTACTTGGGTTGATTAAGACCTTCATGGTGCAGTCTGTGTTTGCCATGGCCGAGCAGGTGACGGGCATCAAAGGCTTGTGCTTGTGAGCTGTGCTTGTGCTTACGTTGATCACGATGTTCACTGTGTTGTCTGTGCCCTCCAGACGGCCGAGCAGGTGACGGGCTTCTGCCGCTCGCCGGCGGAGACGCGGCGTCCGAGCCCGACGGGCAGCGCGGCCAGTGCAGCGTCGCAGGCGGCGCTGCTGACGCCCAGCCGCCAGCTGACGGACGCCGAGAAGCTGCGCAAGGCGGTGCTGGAGCTGGTCGACACGGAGCGCGCCTACGTCAAGGTGGGTACGGCGCCACCCCCCCGCACGGCTGGCGAGACTGCCGTGTTGGTGCTGCAAACGGTGACGGTGTGGGTTGACGGTGTGCCGTTACGGGCCTGGACCTGCGAACCGAGCAGCAAGTGACACGGTGAAACCACGGTGTGATAAGAGCTTGGCAAGGTGTGTCATTGCGCCCTGCCTGCTTGGTTTCGAGCGCCAAGTGATGTTGTGTGTGGCAATTGCATCTCTCTGGTGTATTTCTGAAACGTTTGCCGGTTGCAGCACCTGAACAACCTGCTGGAGAACTACCTGGAGCCGCTGAAGCGCGAAACGTTCATGTCGTCGGCGGAGATCACGGCGCTGTTCGGCAACATCCACGAGATCGTCGCGTTCCAGCGGCACTTCTCGCGCAGCCTTGACGAGGCGCTGCAGCTCGAGCCCGACTTCCACAAGTTCGAGCACTCGGCCAGCTTCAAGGTGGGTCACGTGGGTCACCTTGATGTCAGTACAAGTCTTTGCTAATGAAGTTTGGGCAACATCTGATCCATAGATCTCGTATGTGACCTAGAAGAAATTTAAACGTATTTTTCATTGTAGAAACGCTTATACGCACTAGTAGCAGTCAGACGATAAGCAAAGAAACAATAAGGGCATGCCATGAGGGCAGCAAATATTGGAGCAACACAAGCTGACGCCACCGCACTGGCTGGACGACGCCGCACTGACTGACTTCTGATTGTCTTGCGTTCCAGAACGTGCTGTTTTCGGTGGGCAGCGCGTTCCTCTACTACGTGAACCACTTCAAGCTGTACAGCTCGTTCTGCGCAAGCCACTCGAAGGCACAGAAGGTGCTGCACCCAAGTAAGTACGCGCGGGGGGAAAAGTTTCGCCACCTTGACTAGGTCACCGCGGTCGTGGAGTGGTTGCTCTTCTGGTTGTTGCTAATTTTGATGATGATTAATTTAATGTCAATGCAAACTAATTTGCCAGCTAGCCGACATTTATCAATGCATAAAGGTGCGTTTGCTGTCTGGCTGTGCGCGCATTAGCGTTATCCAATTAGACTCCGAGTTCAGAGCGTTCCGAGCTTTACAATCGCTGCGTTTGCTGCGCGACAAATTTTGAATACAGTTTGTCATTTCCAAACTCTGCGCTGGGCTATAGAATTTTTGAAAAGTAGGTACTGGCCTTTTGTTTCCAAACATCAATGCAATGCAGCGCTACTCTCCAGTGTAAAAACCCTGCACTTGTAAAACCATAGCGCAAAGCTCGCAACACCTTACAATAAACGCCCTGGCGCTAGTAACGCCACAGTGCAAAGCTCTCAAAACCTAACAATAAACAACCGGGCGCTAGTAACGCCACAGCGCAAAGCTCGCAACGCCAAACAGCACGCGCCCCTCGACGTTCGACCGAACCGAGAGTCCGGCCAATGGAGAATCGGGCCGTTCCCGGCGCCACGTCGTGCATAATTGTTTCCCCGCTTGTCGCGCGCCAGATGAAGGCAACCAGGCGCTGCAGGAGTTCCTGGCGGCGCGCAACCCCCGCCAGCAGCACTCGTCGACGCTGGAGTCGTACCTGATCAAGCCGATCCAGCGCATCCTCAAGTACCCGCTGCTGCTGCAGCAGCTGCGCAACCTGACGGACCCGCACTCGGACGAGCACCAGCACCTCGTCGGTGAGTGCGGCGACGGAAGTCTGACGGGCAGGACCGGCGATGTTTTCAGGGGAGATTATTTCCTAGTGGTCGGTAAACTAAGGTTTTTTGAAAACTGACTTTGGAGTATTGCAAAAATTTACTGTTTAATTGATTTTAATTCAGTCTTCATTTGAAAAGAAATTTTTTCAAATGAGGTTTGGGAATTTTCATTAATTTCTATTAGGAAGATCGACAGAGTGTCATGTGTGAAAACCTGTAAATAATTGTAAAAACTGACATAAAATAAAACTTTTCGATAGAATTTCTGAAAAAACGTGGCAAATCTGAGACAAGGGACTTCTTAGGGTAGTGTTTCTTAAAATTCAGCTGAGCAGCCAGCTCTTGATTAGATATTCCGCTAATTTGAGTTGTTGGTCTCCACAAAGATCAAAACAGAACTATAATTCAACATAAGACGCACTGAATCTAGTGTCGCTATCCTACAACCGCACACTTACAACTTGACTAAACCGAGTCCCTTATCGGACGGCCGCCACCAGAGAGAAAAGTGAAAGAAATCCACCGCCGCTAACCCCGAACCGTCTGTCCGTTCCCGCAGACGCGCTCAAGGGCATGGAGAAGGTCGCCGAGCACATCAACGAGATGCAGCGCATCCACGAGGAGTACGGCGCCATCTTCGACCACCTGTTCCGCCAGCACCAGAAGTCGTGCAAGCAGCCGATCGACCTGTCGCCCGCCGACCTGCTCTACTACGGCGGCGTCGAGTGGCTCAACATCTCCGACTTCCTCGGCAAGATCAAGAAGGGGCTCGAGCTGCATGCGATGTGCTTCGTCTTCAAGTCGGCGGTGGTGTTCCTCTGCAAGGAGCGGCTGCGCCAGAAGAAGAAGCTGATGGTGAGCGCGGTTTCGGGGGCGGGGGTTTGCCGACATTGGCTTCATTTCACAAATGCTACAAAGTGTGAACTGATGAGGGTTATATGGTTTATATATTGTTTGATAGTTAGGGTTCTTTAGCATTTTTAGTTTTTTTGTAAATTACCTAATGCCGGTGTCTGTGCTGACTGACCGCAGTTAAAGTATAGGCCACATTGTGACACCGTCTAAACGGGAATATCTTTAGTCAAAATTCCATTTACATAATCGCTCATGTGAAGGTTCCGTAAAATAGCCACAGATTTGGATAGTTAAGTTGTTATAGGGAAAGCAAAGAAATATGCAGAGAGAATGTTGTACAATATCAGTCAAGGACTTGAAAATGAAGTAACAGTAAAAATCCCAAGTAAAAACCCCAAAAATATTTGTTCATCGAAGACTTTCAGTCATCAACTTCAACTTTGAAAATACAATTGCGGATAGAAAAAAGCGAGGGGACTCGTATCCCCACAAAGCAATAAAACTTCCCGAATAAGCTACCGAAACGAGTGTCACCGACGGTCGTCTTTGTCCCCGCGCAGGGCGTGCTGGAAACGCCGGTTCTCGTGAGATCACCGAAGTTAAGCAACATCGCGCTGTGTTAGGTTTTGGATGGATGACCATCATGCACATGATCAGTTTTGTTTCGGAGAGAGGTTGAAGGGTTTGAAATTAGTACGACAACTTCACTCGCCTTGCTAATATCAACCTCTCAACAGCACGGATTAGTGGAGCAATCCTGTTGTTCGAGTTATGCCAAGCTGAGAAAGGGACGTAAAGCCGGTGGTCCCCTCAGTGCTTTATGACAGGAGTACACTTTCTGCTGGTAGCAGGTTTCCCCTCCTCTCTTCTAATCTAGGTTAGGTTCATCATCACCCTTTCATTCACCGACTCCATTAGATCAGTGCCATAGGGCCAGCTATAAAAACAGTGCGTCATTAAACACCGTTAATCAATCGATCAATGTCCCCGCGCAGGGCGTCTCGTCGAAGAGCAACGCCAACGAGGTGGAGATAATCCGCTACCAGGTGCTGATCCCGGTGACGGAGGTGCAGGTGCGCGCCAGCGCCGCCAAGGACGTTGACTCGCACTTCCTCTGGGAGCTGATCCACCTGCGCAGCCAGCCGCAGCGCCGCTCGGAGAAAGTCTACGTGCTGTCAAACAGGTCGGTGCACGGCTGTGGGTTGATGTCGCCACGCTCGAGTTTTAAACTCGTTTCCCATCTTGGATTGCGACGAATGTCACGTCAGACCCTCACGCTTGTGCCTTCTGATCACTATCATGAGCCTGTGGGATCTACTTCCCCAGGATGTTGCCAAGGGCGACAAGCGTCCAAGTCCCAGGGGAGAGAGTAGATTGTTGTGAGGAAATTTGTTTTTGGGGAGCCTACACCGAACGACGATTCCGGCAATACATGCTTTTATAATCTTTTCATTTACTCCCTTCAAAACGATCGAGCTTCACTCCTATGTATTTCTCTTTGTAAAGAATGTGTGTTCAAACTAAACGAAGCGGTCATCTTTCCCTGCTGTGAATCCGTGCGCGTGTTTCCTTGCAGCACGGCGGACTTCCGCAACGCGTTCCTCAAGACGATCCGGCAGATAATCCGCGAGAGCGTGCGCAACATGTCGATACCGGCCACCAAGCCAGGCGTGGCCGGCGGCGGCGGCGGGCCGATGCTGATGACGTCGGCGGTGTCGTCGTCGGCGACGCTCTCCAAGCTGGACGCCCAGCACTCGAAGGCGGGGCTGGTCATCATGCAAGGTGGGTGGATCACTTTCCTGAGAAACGTTGCCAAACGGCCAGTTTTACCAAGTTTTTCAACCCTGGGTTAAGAGGTAACTCACAGAAAAAATTGAACTTCACTGCATGAGGTTGGCCATTGGCATGGAATTTAACTCCACTCTCGCTTCAGCCCAGAGTTAACAAAATGGTAAAACTCACCCTGTAATTCCCTTAAAGATGAAAGTCTGCTAGACTGTCCCTTGAAAATGTGACTTTGCACGGACACACCTAGCTAGGTAGAAATATTAATAAAAATAGCAGCCATGTACCAGTACTTTCACCAACTCGTAAAATTAAGTCAGAATGTTGCTATATTCGAAAATATCAATAACAAAAACTGGAACGGTTCCCAATTATTATTGCTTGCGTTTTTACTTCATTCTGGTCTGCCAAGTTTGCCCCCTGCGCCCTGTGAGTTTCCTATACATTATTTTCTACATCCTAGTGAGATATTTGCTTAAAAGTCATCCTAGTCAGCCTGGTTCGCCACCAGCGCTTTGTCGCCCAATTGTCGCCCGAGAGCTTTCCCTACAGCGTATTGAGACATGTTGTGCGGTTGTCTACGCAGGCTCTCACACGCTGGGCAAGCCGAAGAAGCCGCCGAAGCCGCCGCAGCGCCACTCGGCCGGCAACATCGACTACGCCGACGCCGACGCCGGTCGCGACGCCGACGACCCGCCCTCCACCGGGTTCCGTTCGCGCAGCAAGACAGTCGGCGACCCCGCAGGTGCGTCAGCGTTACGTTGCCTGAACAACTCTTGCTTTCGCCCACGAGCTGGTTGGCAAAAATGAATTCAGTGATGTCTGGATGGGTTTTAGTTCGGCAGAGAAGCCGTGAAAGTAATGGGGAGCAAGCATACTTTGAGAAACGGTTCTGGTTACAGGACGTTAGTTAGTAAATCTCCCCAGGCCCGTAATTAATTGTACTAGGCAATGATTTTGCAATGAAATTGTCAATGTCGAATTTCCACTCATTAGCTAATGGTATCTCAAATTGTGATCAAAGCAAATGCAAATTATTGTTGCAATATTTATTAAAAGTACCTAAATTTCCATTTGAAAACTGTATCCCAGTATTTATTATAATAGTAGGTATTTTTTAATATATCTATTTCATTCAATCAAAATTCAATCAAAATTCAATCAAAATTCAATCAAAATTCAATCAAAATTCAATCAAAATGACATCATGATACCCACTAGCTAAAGGCAGGTAGAGCAATTTGGGTTGTGATTTCCATATCTTCCTTTGTCATTTAGCAGAGCTAATACACCTATTCCATTCAATCAAAATCACATCAAAATGACATAATTATTCCCACTCGCTAAAGCCAGGTAGAGCAATTCGGGTTGTCCTCCATCCTCCATTGTTATATAAATATTTTTTTCCAGACTGGTTGCATGTCCAGTGGCTATCTGACGTCGTTTTCTCCGAGTGGAAAGGTCTATTGATACTTTGTTTCCAACAAAGAATATCTAGTATCTCACCCCTTTTTTGTTGAATCTCCCCGCTTGAATCCCTCCCCATGCAACGAGCGTGCACCGCCCGGCCCGCCTGACCGACCTGCGCCGTTTCCCCCCCGCAGATGCCGACCCTAACCGCGCCGCCGCTGCCGCCGCCGCCGCCGCCGACAAGTCCCGCCACGACTGCGACCCGGGCACCAAGTCGGAGGGCGAGGACGACTCGCAGGCGGCGTCGGCGCCGGCGTCGTCGTCGTCGACGCTGCCCAAGAAGGCGACGCTGGGCCGCACGCCCAACCACCTGTCGCTGTCGACGACTTCGACGCTCTCGGCGGGCAGCACGGGCAGCCAGGCGCGGCTGGTGCAGTCGTCGCACCACCCCGAGCACTACCAGCCCGCCGCCGCCAAGGAGCTCGGTAAGCGCGGGCCGCCGACGCAGCCGCCGCCGCCGCAGCAGCCGCAGCCGCCGTGCGAGCAGTGCAGGCTGGCGGCAGACTCGCAGATGTTCTGAGCGGCGGGCGGTACGGTCTTGGGAGGGACGGGGGCGGGTTGTTCTGTAGCGCTCGACGTGTGATCGGTGCGGAGTTGTCGTTAGTGGTGGCGGGCCGGGGTCCGTGCGTTCCGGCGGACGGGCGCGGTGATATGGTCTGGCCGCGAATGTCTTGCTGTTTTACACGCGGGAAACTCTGTGCGAAATCGGGCGGCCAAGCGCTGGCGGCCGAGCTGGAAGTTTTATTAATTAAACAAGTGCGTTGTTGTCACTTGAAAAGATACTCGACTCTTGGCAATTGAGATTGAGCATCAGTGGCAAACAAAGCCCCGTAAGATGAAGTAAGCAACATTGTCTTAAGTTGTACCTGGATGGCTGTGGCGCTTTAATTTCTTCCCTCGCCACCTGGGCGCTGCCGAAGATTCTGTCACCAGCTCAACGACGCTATTTCCACAGAGTTTCACATTTTGTACCAGTAAGATATTTGATGTCGGGGAGGGGGAAATGAAGGGTGGGGGCCGGTCTCTCGATTGCTCAATTGTGACCGGTTATTATCTCCGAGTTTTAGTCGATTCCAGTGGCCCAAGATGTCACAAGTTGTCATCACTGGTTGGGGGGGGGGGGGTTCCTTAATTGCCAGCATACTAATGTTTATAAGTGTGTAGAGTGGTTTATTTTATTGTGTCAAGGTGATATTCCAAATGTTCTGAGTTAAGGGTGATGGGGGGGGGGGGGGGGTCAGAGTTTGTACCTGTCTTTGTCACGATATCGTGATAACGTGGGGGTGTTCCTCCTCCAAACAACTTGCTAAATGCTTGATCTGATTGGCCCGGATTTAGTCGGAGCAGGTCCGAATCTGGGTAACGGGTGCATAAAATTGCAGGGAAATAATTTTGCCGAAAGTTCCGTTAAGTGGGTGGGCTGTGTTCCGTTTTGAGTGAATAAAGAGTCGAAGATAGGCATAGACAGCGCAGGGTTCTCCAACAAGCGATACAATAACTTTTTCTTGATGGCCTCGACAGTTTGCCGGCGTCACTGAAAAAGTTGATCGGCTTTGGTTGCTATTTTTTGGCATTTGAGGGAATGAAATTATTCTGGGCTTAAATTTGTTCTTCTAGAATTTCTAGCTATTCTAGAATTTTGAATAGATGTTTAGAAATCTTAGGATAGAGATGATGTTAAACTTTGCTCAAAATTGGCACAATACGTTCCTAATCGGGATGGTGACAGTTGATAGTCTTCCCTGTGGAAGAAACGAGTGCTTTATTGGGTAACATTTAGGGATAGGAAGGCTTAGGCAGCGAGAATATATACCGCACGGGTCACTTCAATCAAAACACTTTTTCACATCACTTACACAATTTCAATTTGTAATGCTTTTATTCGTATCTTAAAATGGCAATCTTGTAGCATGGGTCATGGGCCACATCATCAGTCTCACTCTTGGCTTAGAGTAAATCTTGCCGTTCACTTCTCAATCATTCAACACTAAAGAACTGGCATTGTGATGTGGCCAAAACTAAATATCAAGCACCTATCTCGCAATAATACCTCAAACAGCACAGTAAACCAACAACCGTTTCACACGATGCGGTGCCGTAGTTAGCTCGTTCTGCACAATCTCTCTCTGTGTCTCTCTCTATGACTGTATCACCACGTTCTCGGCCGAAGGCCCGGCACCGGAGCGATCGCGACGCGAGCGCTGCGCTCCCGTGCCGGGCCCGTCTGTCTCTCTGTCTGTCACGCTTCCCTCTGCACAACGCTTTGCTACTCTTCCCGCTGCTTGCTTGCCTTCCTCACCCCCGTGTACCGTCCGTCTGTTGGTTTTCAAACAATGCCGACTCTGATTAGCGGTACGACGCTTTTGGAACGGACCCCACGTTCACAAGGAATACGTGCACTTCTCGTTGTTGTCTGGTTCCCGTCTCGCGGAAGACTTTTTTTGCTGCTTTCGATGTTTTTTCACTCTCTGAACGTTTTTATAACGAATCAAATGTCTCATTTTTGATCTTTGTTCAATGTTTTCTCTACTTTTTTTGCACTTTTCTATTCTATTTTTTATTTCTCTGCACTATTCGCTTACTTTTTCAGCCTAAATAAACTTGCTAAGCCCGAATAAACGCGCGCAGCTATTCCTTGTGATTGACTGTCCGTCAAAAGTGTTGCGCTCAAAGCTCGTTTCCAAATCGCTGTACAAAAATCAACAATGGCCACCGATTACGAATGGCTTGACGATGAATTCCGAACCGTAGCCTATAACGAGTCGTAATGCTTACACTCCTACGTTACGCCCACGCCGGTCGTTTGCTCGAGCGACGAAACGGAAGCCGTGAGATTAATCGCAGTACTGTTTGTGGTGGTTGTGTTCAAGGTTCACCCATTTGGAAACCAAGAGACACGTTAGGTGAAGCGGTCACCCTCCCTCGCAAATCAAAAACCTCCTCCACCTCATCCGCAACCTCCGATACCAACCGCTCCGAGCGCTGCCTCGTCTACGAATACCCGCCGCGCAAAGACCAAGGCGGCGGCGGCGGTGGCGGCTCTTCGGCGTCCACGTCGCACCAATGAAGGTACGAGAGCGACCAGCACTTCTAGACGCCCGGCGGCGGCAGCGGATTCCTCGGGCCTTACGGTACGACCGGTCAACGATTTGTTGTGATTCAAATGTTGATCGATGTAGCTGTGACTGATGTGCAGTCGATGCAGCGTGCTGTTGTCGTGTGTTTCGGCAAACTCGCTGATTTTGTTGCCGAGGAGTCGAGCAATGATTTGAAGAGGCTTGTAAAATGCCAAGAGATGCAAAGTAACCTAAGAAATGATTCCAAAGTTTGGTTAACAGGACTTCTCATCAAGATGGTCAGAGATTCTTGTTAGACAAAAGCTACCAACTTGAACATTTCTTTCAGTTATCTTGCACCTCTTTGCTTTCGGTGGTTGTACACGGCATGTAATTCCTCGACGACTTTGTAGAGCGCGTTTCAGGCAAGATTGATTTTTCTGCCGCGACCGCCTGTCTGTTTGGTCGGAGGCCGCTGGGGAAACGCGCTGTACGCTGTCGTGTGAGGAAACGGTGGTTTGGGGTTGTTGGTTGCATCTGCCGGGTCTGCTGCTATTGGGGAGGTGTCGGCGGCTTGTGTGTTTTGTTTGATGGGGGTGGGAAGCTATGACGTACTGAACGGGGCGGTCGGGCTCGCGCTCGTTTTGCCGCCCGCAATGGATGGTCACCGCGTTGTAGCCGCCAAAGGTAGCGGCAGCCTGGCCGCCTTAACACTGACCAATCTTCGCAAAAAAAAAAAAGACATGTACTCTAATGTGCCGAACAAATCTGAAATGTCATTGAAATAAGGTGAGGGCTTTTTTTTTCGTAGTCTCGTTTCCGAGTCAAGTCTAGAACGTTCTAGAGCGGTTCTTAAGTAGTAAAACCGGTGCGTTTTATTATCTGCTATTACGGCACTTGAAACGGGTGTTTCGCGAGAACACATAGCTAGGTACAAAGAATTGCACAAAATTCTACAATTAACTCGAAAAAAAATAAACTTAAACCAAAGTCATGTGCCAAAATTAATGGAGATGCGTTTTCCCCCATCTAAGTCGAACTATACGAAAAAAATAACAACAAAATATGTGTCAAATTTCTTGAAAGTCTGAGATGTGGGCATTAGTTTTGAATGCGTGGTTGCTTTTCGCCGTAAAATGCTGCACCTATCATATCAGACTGTTTTGCGCTGGAGATGGTCAGATTGCCAGAACGAACGATCCGAGTACGGACAGGCAGATGAACGGCGGTGGATCGGCGTTCGTGCCGATTGCCGAAACGGCGACCGATCGCCTAACGGGTCCGACGAAACCCGCAATGCTGCGAGATCACTGAACGACATTGATTGTTGTCAACGATTTTTAGCTCAAGACCTATTCCGGGGTATTTTAGCTTCGATATTTAGAGCTGGGCGTCACCGGTGGCGCAATATTCTCGTGGAATCATTTTTGATCTTGTTTGTAAAGTTACCTGATGAAGTCTATATTGTAGAGATATTATATATGATACTACTATTATAATAGAACCATTTCAATGTTATAAAATATATTATATATGAATATATACATAAATATATATATATATGATATATAAATATAAAGAAACTAGTTGCAATGTAGCATTTAAAAACAACAAAAATGGAACGAAAATTCGAATTAACTGAATTATATTTAACTCGAACTTGCTTCATTAGGTGGTAGTTTTATTTGGAACTACGTGTGTTTCTCCGGGTTTTTGACTAATATACTCGGTGATGGACAAACCGGCGGCGGATTCCCGCGCGTGCGCTTTGTGCAGCGCGGGGCAACGTTCAACTATTAGAGACAGGAAGCGGCGGGAACGAATCGGCCCCCCCGGTCGACCAGCGTTACATTCAGACAACAACTACAATGACAACAACTACAAAATCCCGAATTTCATTTCCGAACTCAAGGCGCTACAATCATTGAAACTAATATTAACTTAGATTTACAAAGTGTCGACGAAGTTTGCCGACTTTCGGCCAGCCGTTATTTTGTGTAGGAAAGCAGAGATCGACGAGTTGCAACTTGTAACTTGTAACTTGTAACTTGCGACGATCCCGCGTCCGAAGGCGTCTCCCGAACGGACGCAAATCTCTGTCAATCTCTTATCTCTATAATCTTATCTATCGTGTCACGTGCGTTTGAATGCTTGTTTCTGATCGGAATCAAAATGGTATACAAAGTCGCCCCCGCGAATTATTTCACTCGAATCAAATAACTAATTAATATCATTAGCCGCACATCTGCATTAATAAGCTGAAGTCAGTTTGCATTAAAGAAGAAATTATTACGCTGCTTACAAATTGTTGAAGATGCAAGGTTCTTGCCGGTAGTTAAACTGAAAAATATAAAAACACAAGTTTCAGTATTAAAAAATGAATAAAAATAATTATATTAAATTAATTAATAAAAAAAAACTATGTAAGTAATAAATAACTTTCACCGACTTGTAATGATTGTTAAAAATAATTTGCACAAAGTATATGAACATTATCGTTTGACAAAACCGATTTCTTCCTGTGTAATTGCTGTCGAGGCCCATAAACAAAAAAAATATATATAAAGTTAAAAATCGTGTAGGATATTACAACCGCATTTCTCCTGTCGGACCTGAAAACATGTTGCACGTGCCCAAAATTCCTCTATACTCTCCCCCTTCCCCCCCCTGCCCCTGCCCCACACACACACTCAAACACACACACACACACACGCAAACGTGAGAATGCAACCCCGTCGGCGACGATTGAGACCTCGCCGCAACAACGCTACGCAAAGAAACTGTCAATTGTATCTTAAAGAAGAGGGAGTGTCGAACGGGCGGACGGCGACGTGGACGGCGTACTATTGTGCGCCGGGTCGTCGGTCGGTCGCGTCGCGAGGCGAGGCGACGGCGCGGACGGCCGCAGGCAGCTGCCTCGATTAGTCGTGTTAGAATGCGAGACGGGCAGAAAATGAGTACTACGTTATTATACATTCGCCAAAATGTCATGTTAATTGTTAGCTTAGTTTGAATCGTAGGTTTTAAAGCGACCGGGAATCGAGCGTTTGTTTTTTTTTGTTCCGTTCCGGCCGAGTGCGTTTCGCCGGGCTTCGCGCCGTGAGAATCGGGAGGCGAAGGGTCGCCGTGATTCGATTGCGTTCGCAGAATCGAACGAAACAGGAAACGGTATCCGACGGTGTGTGCGAAATTTTGTAGAAAGGAAAGTGTTCCGCCAGTCTCGGCGAAGCGGGCTGCGTGCAATTCTTCCCGGTGGGCAGAGTTCCTAGCGGCGGGCGGTCGAGGGGAATCGGGCAACGCCTCGGGCCGTGCCGAATCTTTCCGCTTCTCGATTCGCCCTTAAGACGCCGGTCATTCTCGCCGGACCAAAGGTCATCGTTTCCGTTTGCTGGATTTATGGAGCTCGTCACAAAATACTCATTTACGGTTAATGGAAATTCGGCAGGTTGCTCTGCATTGCGCATAGATGCATTCACGGCGTTCAGATTATGTTCGACCTGACCTCGCGGTTTGTGCGAGGTCTGCGTATTCTCGTAGATTACAATCGTTAAATAGGTATTATAAATGGATTGTATGATTGAGAGTATGATACAAGTGTGTATTGTATCAAAGTCATTTAAATTTGCTCAGTAAAAAAAAATGCGAATGTTCAGATTTTATTGCTGCACCTGAGAAAATCAGCGCAGATAACGATATGTTGTCCCCAAGACATATGTGTGTGCCGCAAAATTGTAACCGCATTCAGTTAAAAGAAAAAAAGTTACTAGCAAAAGGTTTGTTTTCCCACCTAGCTCATAGGTTGAACTCTAGATAGTATAATGAATCCCCCAGGTTTTAGTCAGGTGTCTAATGGGTATAAGAGACCCCTGCGTTTGTGGGATTGGCATTTACTGGGTAATTACCAATAAAGACCAACACCGAGTTTTAAACGACGACGAAATTTCCGTTCAACTTTGACAATGTACTTGAAATCAATCATCTCATCGTAGTTACAAGTTGGCCTACACATCTAGTTCTTAGTGAAACAATTTCAACAACAACAACAACAACAACAAAAAGATAATCGTTGTTCACCATAAACTCTGTTACCCTTCGTTCTTGTCTTGGATATTGTGATGTGGAACTGAACATTAAAATACTGTTACTGTAGAGGAAGATTATTCGATTGTGGTTGACGATTCATTGTGTTGGCTTGCGCTCCTTACCTAGTTTCAACGAAGCTATCGGAAGGCACATGATGGTAGGTAAGTGTGTGCACTATATTTTGGCATGGTCGTTAAATTTCGCAGCGCTGCCGTATACTGATAAGAGTAATGTAGTTTAGCCGCTTAGCCGCTGTCAGTGAGCATCCTTGCTGGAATAGAAAAGTCGCGATAGTACGTTTTCGTAGGGTAAACCATGCGGTGATATTCCTCTGAAACCATAGCACGCGATGTGCTCTCAGGAAAATCTACCTCAAATTAAATGAAACGATGCGTTCAATGTTTGGTTTTTAATTGGTCAAAACACGGTGATACCATACAAAATGTGTCCTTACTGCCAAGTGCTAAATTAATTACACAATCACTGCTGAGTGATGACTGAGTATTTGATTCGGAAGTCTGAGCGCTCCGCTTGGAGTGTCCGCTCCCAACAGCCAAAGCTGTTGGCCAAGGCAGGAGGATATGGATCCAAAGAGTTCATAATTCACCCCAAGAGCCGGAAACCACAATGAATTTCGGGGTCGAGACTAGGAAGACAAAAATCCATCGTGTAATTCTCAAAAATGTTTTTATTTATCAAAAGCCCGCGCCACGTGTCGACTCCAGTGTCGACCACGTGTAGCGTACATTCGACGCGAAGGGTAATTTGCTTGTTACGTCTATTGTCGCTCTACGCGGTTGGTGCTTAGTGGATCTTGACGAGTCCGTGGTTGTAGGCAATGGGGTGCGCGTTGTAGGCGATGGGGTGCGCGTTGTAGGCGATGGGGTGCGCGTTGTAGGCAATGGGGTGCGCGTTGTAGGCGACGGCGTGGACAGCGGGGGCGGCGTGGACAACGGGGGCGGCGTGGACGACCTGCAAGCAAGGAATTGTGGGTTATAATTTTTAAAAATGTAAAATTAATCAGATTTGTTTTTGTACTTTGCTCTGTATGGTGGAAGACGTGTTTTTTTTGCTTATACGTTTTTATGTTTGGTGTTTGGTGACTTTGTGTTGCTTACTGATATAATTGTGAGTCTATTTAACTCCGCTGCTTTGAACCAGTTCTAACCTACTATGCTTATAAATCTTGTGGTGTTTCTGCTAACTTGAAGGTAACACCATGGAGTTAGTAAGGCTTACCAAACTCCATGTGGTAACACCGACTTTATTGCTCCGACAGATAATCTCGCGTATTTGCGTCCATCTTGTTCTCGTCCCAGCTCAATTGCGTTTGATTTTAATAGAAAGTATCTCTCTGCTTGCAAGCAAGACAAAGCAGCGTGTGAACCTTGAGCATCAACAGCAACTATGCAACACACAGCATAGCAACATATTACCTATCGTTCATCAACACTGTGCAGCCTATCAAGATGGAAAGACACAAATTTCGTTTTACCCGTTTTCGTCCCAACTAAATTGCTTTTGATTTGAATGGCGAATCAGTTTCTGTAAAGTATCACTGCCCGGGCAGGAATGCAAAGCAGCGTTTGGTGCACCGATAGCAGCATCACACAGAATCACAGCATCACAGCTAACAGTATCGGAGCACGGAGGCCGGAGCGCGCAACACATACAGCTCCGTGACGGCAGTCGTAGCATACCTGGGGCGCGGTGTAGGCGACAGCCTTGATGGGCACCGGCACGTTCCTGTAGACGAGCTCGGGCTGCTGCACCACGTACGGCTGCTTGACCACGCTGACCTGCGCGGGTGCGACCTGCACCTTGCTGAGCAGGGGCGCGCCGAGCAGGGGGTTGGCGGCGTAGGGGGTGGCGACCAGCGGGGTGGCGAGCAGCCCGGGGGCGGCGCTGGCGCAGGCGACGGTCGCGAGGATCAGCTGTAGGCGTCGGGACACGGTGAGTGCGTTGCCCACGAATGTGTGCGCGATGGTTTTGGGTGTGAGAATGTGGTGGAGTTACGAAGCTCGTGTGTTTTTTTTTGTTGCGTTGATCTGGTGATTTTGGAAGGTCCATCTTGCAAATGATTAGTATTATGTACAGCACATGCCCTGTGAATATTTGCCGAAGACCTTAGGCAAAATTAACTTTAAACCGAATGCTAAGTTGCAGGTACCCACTGACATCCTGGATACGATATTACTTCCTGTGTGTATTTTAATATGAACGATATTTTCACATTTGTCGTGCGTCTCCGTTACGTCTTTCAAGCAAACTTCCTGCAGACAAATTAGTCACTTCTTTCAATAGTTTACATTTTTTCCAGTCAGCTACCCTCAATACACAATGAAATTGTCTATACTGCTTCTATTACCGGGAAGTTATGTTCTTATTTTGACACAAAAAACCACCCAATTAAAGCATGGTCCACTAAGACTTGACACGAATTTTTCACCCTTACCGCAACGCTATCTACAGCTAAACAGAATAATCTTCCGCCCTTCGTAAGGCCACCAAGCACAAGATAATCAAGCCTCCCGACCCAGAGATATAGCACACCGCTGTACGTACCAGAGCAATCATTGTGATGAGGATTATTCTCGAAGATCAAGAGTAATATGACTGGTCGATGGGACGCCAGCACGCTTTTATACCGACGCAAGGTCTCCGCGGATAACGGATCTTTCACGCACGCAGCGGCGGCGTCGGCGGCGGCGGCGTCGTGAATTTTACCCGCCACGCCCAAAACGCGCGCTTGCTGCGCCGCGACCCACCGCCGGTTGTCGCCGGTGCATGCTTAGTGCAGGCTTGGTGTAGGCTTGGTGTAGTCTTAGTGCAGGCTTAGTGCAGGCTTGGTGTAGGCTTAGTGCAGGCAAAACTTGATGGCGAAACGTACGCGTCAGTGATTCCACTATACTATAGCGTAGTAATCATGTCTAGAATCATCTCGAACTATATCTCACGCATTGAACTTGTTACATTTCAAAAATAGTGATATTTTCTACAAACATCTCCACCTCTCTTGCAAATTCAGACGAAGTAATTATTTTTGTAAGACTCGCGTCTTTTCTGTCATTTTAAATTGGACATTAAAAAGTAATTAGTTAGTTTTTGTGTAAAAGTATGCAAAAGTTTCGACATTTCGCAGTTTGCCACGGGAATGGAATTCGATTTCACCGAACACTTGCATGCTGGCTAAAGGATGACCTTGCACGGTCAGGTTTAAAGGCGTCTCGGTCTTAGCTTTAAACTACCGGGATGCACGGGTTCGATTCCTGTCGAGAACTAGACCGGTTATTTTTTCATCCGCAGCCCTTGACACTAGTTTTATATCGTTCGCGAATCGCCCATGTGTTGGCACTTCCGTAAAAGAACACTGCAATACACACTGAAATTTTCATGAAATTGCGTTTCTGTTCAGTGGAAGTTGACGCCTGACCAGTGATTTTTCTCGCAATGTTTCTTAATGACAAAGAACTTAGGGTGGGTGGTGAGGGGGGGGGGGGGTAAGATGTAAGAAAATGTTCGATCCGCAACGTGATTCGACTTCTGGAGTCAGAATCCCACTTAAGTATCGCTCTTTGCTCGATGCAACGTCTTTAATTTTATAGAGTAAAAAACGCGCAAATTTCATGGAACTGGGACTTGCCATAAGTTACCATGTAAGAAAAGTAATTATTGCCAGTTGCATGTTCTTTTCACTCTCTAGCGGTTATTAATGTAACAAAGTCCATGCTTCTGCATCGGAGTGCTCTCACAAAAAAGACAGTTACTTTGGGCAGGAGAAACAGTGTGGAAATGGGCGAGCCGGGTTCGATCCCCGATAGAGTCAAAGAGACCGGTTTCGTGGGGCATAGTTGATTCACCCGTCGCCGCGCCGTGATTCCGCCGGCGCCGAAGCGTCCGTTAGCAGCAAGCAGGACGTAATCCACATCCTAGATCTCAGCACTCGGTTCCTGTCAACTGTGAAAAGCTATCTGCTGGAAATCGCGGCTAAGCAGCCTAGACTGCCGGTCGCCTGTTTCACTCCCGGCGAGGAAGGGACCAAAATTCCATGTACTACCAATGTTTCCTTGTGAGCAAACTCTTCTACCAAGAAGTAGAGGAACGGCGGTCAGGGAACGTAAGGATTTTGTGCAGGAAATGTTGCCTCGAACTGTTTTGCATGCTTCAACATAGCCATAGGTAATAATAATAATAATAATAATAATAATAATTAATAATAATAATAATAATAATAATAATAATAATATGTTGAATACTCGGGTGAGGATATGAATATGGATATGGGGTGAGGGGTTGGGGTTACACTTATATAGTATGTTCTCAATATAACTCGCATTTACACCAATCTTCCATTGTCGATGGATCAATAACAGGTCGTTAGAGACACTGAAGATATCTGAAGTAATAACCGATACCATTAAAATATGCTTTGTTGTCGGTAAGAGTCAACCGCTACCTGTAGGCCTCTGAAATGTATAAATATATTTAAAAAATACATAAAATGTATCAATAGCGTCTGCGAATTGGCCATTGTGCGCCGCCTGCCGGCCGCGATGACGCCGAAGTCGTCAATCTTTTGGAAGCGCACGACGCACCGGACAATGGCATGGCGATCGCGGCGTGCCTCCACCCAGGCGGTCGTCCTTCGGTCCGAGACGCCCGTAGCGTCGATCCTCGGCAATCCATTACCAAGGACTCGCCGCCAACCGATCTCGGCGTCCTTCGCGCGCGCGCTTTTTTGCTGCCGCTGCCGCCGCGGTTCGCAGGCAAATTCGGCTGGCGATCGCAACGCTTCTCTTTGTCTGGACGTGACGATGACGGGCGTCGAGGCGGCCGGAGGCGGCAGCTGGGGGCTCGCGAGGACGCGCTGGTCACGTGTGTACCTAAATATAGACCGTCGCCTGGGAATTAGTGATTGTGTGGTATGCATCCATCTGTCTACTAGAGAATATGCGGCATGGAGTATATAGGTAGCTCGGAGATGGTGGTCAGCAAGGATCGGGGATTTTGGCAGTAGTTGAAAAGTCCATGTCGGTTGGTAGCAAGGTAAAATTATTGTCATCTCGACATTGTTTCCCCTGTGAAATTATATATTATTATATATTATTTATATATATATTATTTATATATATTCATGGTGTAAATTCTCGTAGCCCAAAGTTTGAATAAAAGACATTAGCGGTTAATGCTACGAATAAAACTATTCACAAAGCCAACGTTTCGCTAGGCCTCCGCCTTGCTTCTTCAGGGCAAAATGAGTAACTACATATATATATATAATAATATATATAACTATATAGTAACTATATATATATATATATATAATTATATATATATACATATATATATAACTATATAGTAACTATATATATATATATATAATAATATATATATACTTATTTTGCCCTGAAGAAGCTAGGTGGAGGCCTAGCGAAACATTCGTAGCATTAACCGCTAATATGTCTTTTTAATAGTTATATATATATAAATATATATGTAATAATAATGTGTATATAATAATATATATATATATATATTTATATATATCACAATAAATATATAAAATAAATATACAATAATATTCAATAAAAGTGAGAAGGCAGACACGGTAAATTTGAAGGCTACCAAAATAGGGATTTTATATAAGGTTGTTTCATATTCACGACCCCTGTGCTATGTAATGTATATCTCTGCCATCTGTGCCCCAGAGCCATGTCCATGTTCATATCTGACTGACAGTAGTATCGTGAAATACCGGCTCAGTTTTATTCTGCTTTTTGTTGCTCGATTTTTGTTCGATTCAATGAAATGGAGCAATTTGCACAAATTTGGCAATGGCACAAATTTTGCCATGTCGAGAATGAGTGGTTTTAGAAGTAGGAAGTAGTTTAGTAGAGATAATAACACCACGCTCAGATTGAAGGAAGATGTGAGACCAGCTGCCTTGTGCGAGTGAAACCGACCCCTAAAGTGCAGTGAACTGCATCACTTGCTGCTACAGGTATAACTACTATAAACTTCGAAATTTAATTCAACCAGACGCAAACATTTCCGTTTTTAATGGTACTTTTTATAAGCTTAAATTCTTAAGTTTATTTTCAATGTCTTTTTATTCAAACAACATAATCCTTTTTTATACAATGTAAACAAATTAAGGATATTCCGTAAACACATATTTGTATACAGCCACGCATGTTTTTTAACACCAAAGTGAAATAATCGAGTTCGTTTATTTCCTATTTCCATTTAAGATTACTTTCTTATAGCTGCATCTACTCGTGGGTTCATAAATGCTTGCGTACTTGTGTCTGGTGTCTGTTGGATGTATTTGGCAATTGATTAGGTATCATTAATTATAATATTACCAGAAGTTAATGGAAGAAGTTGAAACTGAAAATAAGATTTTGTGCCTTCTCCCTGATCATCCATGATGTTCACGATGTCCATGATGTTCATGATTAACAACGAGTAATCTACTGTGCATTCAAAAGTATTTTCATTTATATGGTTCGAAACGCACTCATCCATTGCTTTAACTTTATCTGCATGTGATCGTAGCCAAAATGACGGTAGGTGGCTCTAAGAATGAGAACCAGGATGGTCACGTCGAGGTTTGAGATGAGGGTAAGTTAATTTTGTAAATGAAACCCAAAATTTTAAAAAGTGATATTGTATGCGATATGTCGGCGATGTTATTTTTGCGTGAAATTGACTCCATACTAATCAGATCCACGTCGAACACTGCAGCAATATCATCGAAACGATATTTAATTAGGTGCACCACGAATAAAACTGCAGCTGCAAATGGTTTTTACTTAAATTTAAAAATTCTATGCGAAGTTGTTTTTGCGTAAATAAATGGAATTCATGCTATTTGTAAAATGACGGCATATGAATCGAAAATTACAATTAAAATATATATTTTCATTTCACATAAAAATCTTGATGTATTTTTCTAATATTAACATGAATAGTGGCATGTTAACATGCCTGACGCGGGCAGCTAGTGAAGATCTACAAACTTATGCATAAGAACCTAAGATGATGACTGATGCTCCTTATAAGTACATCTTTATTTGTAACAACAAGAATATATATCAAATAAGTCCCCTGTTAAGGCATATATAAGGAAGATGCACCGGCAACCCCAAGGGATAAATCTCGACGAAGTACATGCCACGGATGAAAAACCATGGGTCCTCGATAAAAAGGTAAGGAACTTTACATTAGTAACTACTCAACTAGTTCAATGAACGCAGAAAAAACTTAAATCGTCCTGTCGGCTACGGCCATAACTTAACACATAACTTCGGACAAAATTATTACGTATATAATAGGATATCGAACCGAAGTTGTTAACGCGAGTATAACCAGTGAGAGCCTGATAAGGGTGTCGATAACAGTGCTTAATGCTTATTGCACCTTCCCTACCAACTGTTGAGTCGCGTGTTCGAAAACAATCCACTTAATCAAACTTCTTTACATATCGAGTATATCGAGTGAGATTAAAATATTCAACGTGAGTACTCAAGAATATCACAACGCAAATGACGCCGCTATCACACTTTTGAGATCAAACAGGAGATTTGATAAGAGGGAGGTGAATTCGTCCCGAAAAAATCAGAGGCATGAGCTGTAGGCTCGTCAAATGCCAAACTCTTGGGCAGCTCAGTGCGCTGTGGATAGTGTTGTTAGATTTCATGAAATATATTTTTTGAAATCTTTCGTGAAATTTTTCATGAAATTTATGAAATCTATGAAATCGATCTGAAATGTATTTCTTTCCATAAACATTTTATTTTTAAAACATTTTTGTTACACTTACAAATAACCATACACGTAGTCTTCTTCCCTTCTTTTGTATTTAATATTCTTCTAAATAACTTAAATATTCGCTCCTTTTTTCTGCCCATCGTAACTAACTGGCAACTCGTAAATGGTCACCTAACCTCAAATATATCTTTGTCAGCCAAGTTCGGAGTTAGAATCGCGTGATTCTATTCTTTATCTATTCTATATATTAGAATAGAACTACCAGCTCACACAAGACAGGAAAATAAAACATAATAGCGCAAAACAAACTGAACAAGCAAAAATAATAGATTTCACAAAATTTGAAAGAAATCAATGTCTGTTGAAAGATTTCAAATAGATTTCATTTCACTGAAAGATTTCACGTGAAAGATTTCAAGACCACAACACTAGCTGTGGACGACATCCTCAGACACACTGGGCGCTACACTCGACGAGCAGTGCTCTTATAAGACACAAGTCACGTGTTAGCATGCAGATCACTAACAAGTACTCCCGCAGGGGAGGATGGATTTAGAAATAAGGTCGTGTGATTTATTAAATACAAATGCTGTTAAAGCTTCGCATGTTATAAAATTATCGGAATACATTATTTTGAAAGTTAATGCTTCATTCCAAATAAGGAACTTTATTCCTCGAATAATGCATAAGGCGTAATGGCTCGTTGGTTAATTCACTGGCTTCTTATACATGATTGAGTAGGGGCCTGGTTCGAGCCCCGTAGCATCCGACTTTTTTACCATTGTAACGACCTTTCAAATAATATATATATTTAAAAATATCAGCCATTATCATATCCCTCGAATGGCCGAGTGGGTAAGTCGCTTGGTTCGTAACGCAAAGATGATGCGTTCAAATCCGAGTGGCTTTTGAGTTTTGCTCATGAATTGGGGTGGCGGGGGTACGCCAACTACTCGTAATTTTAATAAGTACAAAAGGTAAACAAACCTCTTGTAATTCATATGCCTTAAAATCTCCGTGCTTCTATCGTGTCTCAACAGCCGAGTGGTTATGGTAAGAGACTGATAACCGAAAGGTACCGGGTTCGTATCCCGGCTACAGAGCCGGGCGAGCTTTTTTGCATTTAATTCAGGCGAATGTTATTAAAGATGGTAGCAAAAATTCAAATCTCGGTCGCTTCGCTCCCTCGTTTTGAATTTTTGCGGAAAATTGAACGTCCCACCCTAGCACCCTAAGCTTTTGCACTCATCTTGGCCAAAATTTTAGGTCCAAACGGCCACGAGTGTGCACAAATTTGGTAGACAGCGCCATCTGGTAGATAAAATTGAACAAATCTGTGACTTAGTATATTTTTTTTCTACATCACCTTACTACAACTTTGCTTTGCACGATAGACAAACACAATTTCAATTGAATTTTTAGTTACAATAAGCTGGATGCTCCGGGAATTGAACCCAAGTCTCTAGATTACTAGGCAAGTGGGCTAACCAATGCACCACGCAGTCGATGTTCGATAGGCTCGAATTCTCACTACACATTGCACCTAGTAAGCTGATGTGCTTCTTCTAGGCAATGGACTAGTGTGTTTGACATTGCAGACGACCAAGTCCTATACTTCACTGTTTTAAATTGTGTATTTAATATTTTGACAGTGCCAGACTTTGCCAAAAAGCTACGCCTGGTGCTGGGATCGAACCCGAGTCGCACCGGGCTCGAACTCGAAAACGAACGTGCTATCCACAGGACCAAGCTGTTGATGCAATACCAGCTGTTTATATTTCCTTCCCATACATCGTGTTTAACCTAGTGGCTGTAATAAAATGAACGTCTCATTTTTTCTCTTGCACTCAGGCGTCTCAGCTTGGCTCTTTCTGACGTTAGAGCAAGCAAGTATCGTACAACAAAGAGGAAGTTGGACAAAAAGCCAAAAGGGTGTGCATCGTGCGGGATGCACAGCCATACTGCTTGTCATCGAAATCATCTCGCGGTTTTATAGTCTTTTGATGGTTGAGACAACCAATAAAAGATGGCGCTGTTGTCAAAATGACGCCGATATCACTCTTTTGAGATCAAACAGGAGATTTGATAAGATGGAGGTGAATTCTTCCCGAAAAAATCAGAGGCATGAGCTGTAGGCTCGTCAAATGCCAAACTCTTGGGCAGCTCAGTGCGCTGTGGACGACGTCCTCAGACACACTGGGCGCTCCACTCGACGAGCAGTGCTCTTATAAGACACAAGTCACGTGTTAGCATGCAGATCACTAACAAGTACTCCCGCAGGGGAGGATGGACTTAGAAATAAGGTCGTGTGATATTTTAAATACAAATGCTGTTAAAGCTTCGCATGTTATAAAATTATCGGGTTACGTTATTTTGAAAGTTAATGCTTTATTCCAAATAAGGAACTTTATTCCTCGAATAATGCATAAGGCGTAATGGCTCGTTGGTTAAGTCACTGGCTTCTTATACATGATTGAGTAGGGGCCTGGTTCGAGCCCCGTAGCATCCGACTTTTTTACCATTGTAAAGACCTTTCAAATAATATATATATTTAAAAATATCAGCCACATCACAATCCTCGAATGGCCGAGTGGGTAAGTCGCTTGGTTCGTAACGCAAAGATGATGCGTTCAAATCCGAGTGGCTATTGAGCTTTGCTCATGAATTGGGGTGGCGGGGGTACGCCAACTACTCGTAATTTTAATAAGTACAAAAGGTTAACAAACCTCTTGTAATTCATATGCCTTAAAATCTCCGTGCTTCTATCGTGTCTCAACAGCCGAGTGGTTATGGTAAGAGACTGATAACCGAAAGGTACCGGGTTCGTATCCCGGCTACAGAGTCGGGCGAGCTTTTTTGCATTTAATTCAGGCGAATGTTATTAAAGATGGTAGCAAAAATTCAAATCTCGGTCGCTTCGCTCCCTCGTTTTGAATTTTTGCGGAAAATTGAACGTCCCACCCTAGCACCCTAAGCTTTTGCACTCAGCTTGGCCAAAATGTTAGGTCCAAACGGCCACGAGTGTGCACAAATTTGGTAGACAGCGCCATCTGGTAGATAAAATTGAACAAATCTGTGACTTAGTATATTTTTTTTTCTACATCACCTTACTACAACTTTGCTTTGCACGATAGACAAACACAATTTCAATTGAATTTTTAGTTACAAAAAGCTGGATGCTCCGGGAATTGAACCCAAGTCTCTAGATTACTTGGCAAGTGGGCTAACCAATGCACCACGCTGTCGATGTTCGATGGGCTCGAATTCTCACTACACATTGCACCTAGTAAGCTGATGTGCTTCTTCTAGGCGATGGACAAGTGTGTTTGACATTGCAGACGACCAAGTCCTATACTTCACTGTTTTAAATTGTGTATTTAATATTTTGACAGTGCCAGACTTTGCCAAAAAGCTACGCCTGGTGCTGGGATCAAACCCGAGTCCATCCACACGACCAAGCTGTTGATGCAATACCAGCTGTTTATATTTCCTTCCCATACATCGTGTTTAACCTAGTGGCTGTAATAAAATGAACGTCTCATTTTTTCTCTTGCAGTCAGGTGTCTCAGCTTGGCTCTTTCTGACGTTAGAGCAAGCAAGTATCGTACAACAAAGAGGAAGTTGGACAAAAAGCCAAAACGGTGTGCATCGCGCGGGATGCACAGCCATACTGCTTGTCATCGAAATCATCTCGCGGTTTTATAGTCTTTTGATGGTTGAGACAACCAATAAAAGATGGCGCTGTTGTCAAAATGACGCCGATATCACTCTTTTGAGATCAAACAGGAGATTTGATAAGATGGAGGTGAATTCTTCCCGAAAAAATCAGAGGCATGAGCTGTAGGCTCGTCAAATGCCAAACTCTTGGGCAGCTCAGTGCGCTGTGGACGACGTCCTCAGACACACTGGGCGCTCCACTCGACGAGCAGTGCTCTTATAAGACACAAGTCACGTGTTAGCATGCAGATCACTAACAAGTACTCCCGCAGGGGAGGATGGACTTAGAAATAAGGTCGTGTGATATTTTAAATACAAATGCTGTTAAAGCTTCGCATGTTATAAAATTATCGGGTTACGTTATTTTGAAAGTTAATGCTTTATTCCAAATAAGGAACTTTATTCCTCGAATAATGCATAAGGCGTAATGGCTCGTTGGTTAAGTCACTGGCTTCTTATACATGATTGAGTAGGGGCCTGGTTCGAGCCCCGTAGCATCCGACTTTTTTACCATTGTAAAGACCTTTCAAATAATATATATATTTAAAAATATCAGCCACATCACAATCCTCGAATGGCCGAGTGGGTAAGTCGCTTGGTTCGTAACGCAAAGATGATGCGTTCAAATCCGAGTGGCTTTTGAGCTTTGCTCATGAATTGGGGTGGCGGGGGTACGCCAACTCCTCGTAATTTTAATAAGTACAAAAGGTAAACAAACCTCTTGTAATTCATATGCCTTAAAATCTCCGTGCTTCTATCGTGTCTCAACAGCCGAGTGGTTATGGTAAGAGACTGATAACCGAAAGGTACCGGGTTCGTATTCCGGCTACAGAGCTGGGCGAGCTTTTTTGCATTTAATTCAGGCGAATGTTATTAAAGATGGTAGCAAAAATTCAAATCTCGGTCGCTTCGCTCCCTCGTTTTGAATTTTTGCGGAAAATTATACGTCCCACCCTAGCACCCTAAGCTTTTGCACTCAGCTTGGCCAAAATGTTAGTTCCAAACGGCCACGAGTGTGCAAAAATTTGGTAGACAGCGCCATCTGGTAGATAAAATTGAACAAATCTGTGACTTAGTATATATTTTTTTCTACATCACCTTACTACAACTTTGCTTTGCACGATACACAAACACAATTTCAATTGAATTTTAAGTTACAAAAAGCTGGATGCTCCGGGAATTGAACCCAAGTCTCTAGAATACTAGGCAACTCATGGCTCTAGGCGAGGCTCTCATGCGATAGCCAACGTGCTATCCACAGGACCTCGCTGTTCATGGTGTCGTCTGCATCGGGAATCATAAGCCCGGCCTTCCTGGTGGCAGGCAGCGATACTGTGCACTCCACCACGCATCAGATGATATTGACGCATTTGATTTCTACTCAACGCTCATCGACTACGGCCGAGAAGTATCGTGACTATACTTAAGAATATCACAACGCAATTGCCTTAGCGTCGATAGCGCGGAGTTGTGTCTCAGGGCATCTCAGAATTAGCTCCGTACCGGAGCTGGAGGTAGCCAAAAAACCATTTAAAATCATGATCACATACTTGAAGTGCTAGGATAATATTCACTTGACCATGCTGCCATTGGACCCGTGCTTCTTTCTTGTCATACCGTTTCAATTTGATAAATTTTACAACTTCGATCAATCCATTTGAAGTTGTGCATCTCTTATCCTAATCTTAACAATTTTGTTACTTGATATTTTCTACCAAATTCTCTAAATTAATCTTCTGTAAAAAATTCATTGCCGAACGGCCACCCGCTCAAGTAATTTATTAAAAACTATCGCCCACATCTGAGGATACTTGTTCCACCTTGGTGTTTTAGACTTTAAGTGAGGGACTTGAATTTAATTAAATAACGTTAAAAACACGTAAACGACGTGAACCGTTGCCATCCATCGAGCAGAGATAAAAGCGGCTAGTTGCGCAAGTGTTGGTTATCAGAATGTGTGTAAGTTTATGTTATTCTGACCACGCGTGATTGATGGGCAGCATTCATGCTAGGTGATATATTATCTTCTTCTGTGCACGGTCGTGTCGATATGCAGAGGATAACGCCTCGAAATCCACGCCTTGCGATTAGCCATCTTTCTTTTGCCCACTCGAATCGGAGAGACGTTGTGTCGTTGTGTCGTTGTTTCGTTGTTTCGTTGTGTCGTATTGCGCGGACATCTTGTCCGCGCAAAACACGGTGCCTCCACCTTACAATGAGTCATGCGGCTGCCCGCGGCACCATGTGCAATACGAGCGGAGATCTTACAATGCAGCAGCCAGCGGCCAGCAATCTTTAGGGACGAAAAGCATGATAATGCAATTTATAGTCTTGATTTGAATAATTTTACCCCAAAAGCCCATATAAATTTACTGTATGTAACAATCTAATTTATAGGACCGCCAAAAGGTTATAACAGAGCAAAACCGAACCCTCGCAACTCTACAAACCACGGCTCTGAACCACTCCGCCTTTCAATCTTATAATATTCTAATAATATAAAAATGCATTAAATAAAACAATATTTACTGTCATCATACTAGATGCAATTTTTTATAGAACAAATCTTGAAAGCAATCAAGAATAGAAACGAAAATAAACAAACGGCTCAGCTAACATAAGTGGAGAATATTTGATGGTATTTCGGTATCGAAGATAATTGATGCATTATCTAAAAACTTGTAAGCATGCTAAGCTTTGCTGGAATTTATGGGTGAAACAGACGCACTGACAAACTAGCCAAAATACCTTCCACAAAAGCTGAAGTACCAAACCAAGCAATGGACCAATTGTCTTCTTCACTAGATATTTGCCTGTATATTATTTTAATACTGCTGAAATAATGCTGCTAACACTGCTATTCTATATAAGTGAAAATGAAACGAATGTCATTGAATGAACGTTGTTACGTTGATATTGTGACAATATTCTAAGCGTGTAATCTGCCACAGCATGTTGTCAGCTGTTGTCACGCCTTACAAGTGACACACAAGAAACCAGCATGTCGTCTTCACGCCAGCGTGACTGCTAACTGCTGACTGCTGACTGCTAACTGCTAACTGCTGACTGCTAACTGCTGACTGCTAACTGGGATCGCACCATATCATCACTAATCCCAGTAGTACCACTAATCAATTATGCAACGAAACAAAGCAGTGCCGAGTAAATGTCTCCCTTAAAATAAATTAGTGCACAATCCAGCGTTCAAAATCATGTAACTTTGGGCTGATTTTCAGAAGGACACCGTCCCTGAAGAGAGAGTGTGTTATGAAACCTGGCTCCTGGCAACAAAGTTGAACATGATCAGGCTTGTAAGGATTTAATCCACTGATTCAGACACAGATCAATCGACTCATTGTAATCAGCTGATTTAATTAGTTAAAATCCTTGATTTAAAACAAATTAAATTTCTAAATACAGCGACGTTGAAATAAAAAAATACAGTAATTATTTAGCCATTGGGGTTGTAATCAATGGAAGCAATTTATCACCAAGTAGTCTGATAAAAGCTTGGAAATGTGTGCCATTGCGCACCCCACCGCTTGAAATCTGACAAGCAGACTTTTAAGCTATGAGGTGCATGCCTCCCGATACAATTCTCGTATAGAAATACACAGATTATTTTGTGGAAAAATATACCTAGAATGATTTGATTTTAACTACTAAATCAAGCAGTGCATGAAGCCAACCACGGATGATTATTATTAGGAATATAAGCACACGGGTGTGATTTTTTGTTGCCAATAATGGTCATATTTGGACCGTATCGGATTCTTCTACGTCAATTCGTGACTCAATAAAGAACTGACTACCTCTGAGAAGCTCAGAGAGGGCAAACTCAAGAATAACCACTTTTCTGGAACTTTACTGGGACTTAATCAGCTCCCTATCTCCATTTAATGAGCATGTAGAGTAAATCAAATGACTTTCATTAATCAATTTACAGTGACAAATGACAATTCGACGTTCACGTTTTTCCCCTCCACGCTCGGTGCATGTCAACATGCCAACATGTCAACATCCTGATTTGACAGGTCATGGTCAACATTCAAAATATATATATATATATAATTATACTATCACACCGGTATATATCAATTTTGAGCTTGATCAAGGTGGTAATTATTCCCTCACTGCAATTTCAAATGTCACAGCAGAACATTGTTGCAGGAAATTGATTATTATTCTAGATAGTGATGTAAATGACGTTAGTAACGCTATCAACGCTTATCAAGCAGCAAGACGGATCGGGGGTATATAAGACGAGGGTGGAAAGCACGATGGGGACAAAGCGTGCATCCCGACACCATGAAAATGGCGGGCATGGCATTCTGCCGTGTGGTTTTACTGGCGACAGTGCTGCTGGGCAATTATCAAGTAAGTAAGAAGTTACCATTCCAGTACAGACTACATGGTGTAAAATAAATTATGAGTAGGCAGAAATAAGTAGAATTTCATGGGGTCGCTGAACTTATAGGTCTATAAAGATACGTTTTGTAGGACGTTAAATTGCATTTTGCAGTACTTTGAAACTATGCAGTTTTATAAATAACTAATTATTATTGAGATCTGAACTCAATGTCAAAATACAGAAGATGACTCGGGGTTAGGATGTAGAAATAGTCCCAACCCCTCAAAAACTTAAGAACTTAAACGGCAAAGCTTAGTATCACGAATGTTTGTTTCATTGATTGGAGTAATTTTATTATCCGTAATGCCTTAAAAATGCATTTCTTTTTGGAAAAAAATACTTTTATAAAATGTTTTGGAAAAAATGTTTTGGAAAAAATATTTTTATAAATTGTTTTGGAAAAAATATTTTGACAATTTTTACCATAATATTTTTGGCCAAACTCACCCACCAGTAACCATTTAAGTTAAAACTCTTAACCCCCCCCCCACCCCCTCCCGCCACGGGTGAAAACTTGAGATTAATCGTGGTTGTTATGGTGGCCTTCCTCCCTTGATTCATCCCTATACAAATTATAAGTAGGTGGCATGTTGTTTTCTCCTTTTGCTATGCAAAATATAACCTGTGAAAAATTACACGTTTTAGAATAGATAAGTTATAGATATAGATATTTGGATATATGGATATATAGATATAGATATAGAATAGATAATTTGTTTCTATCTAAATTTTCTAATTTTTTAAATTTTATCCTATTTAACGATCGCTTATTTACTTGAAAAGAAATCCTGTGGTTTCTGTAGGTAATCTTTGACTGGCAATTAGTAGACGATAATATGTACTTTACTTAATGGGCTTTTTAATAATAAGCTACCCAATTTTGTCTGAACGATCCGAAGACAAGAAGAAACAAATTTCAATAAAAAAGTTAAGGATTATTTAAAAGGACACTGTTTTTATAGTATTGACGATTTTTTAATCATAAAGTAATGGTATTGTAAGGAATTCGTGTGAGCTGAAAGAGATAATTTTCATTTCAATGTTAATTTTAATCAACTGACAAATATCAATGAAAAAAAAAAATTATAAGCAAGGGCATGCACCCAAGGGATCAATGAAATGTTTTTAAAATAAAAAGATAAATAAGTAACTAGATACTGTCAATTGAAATTCGTGGCTAAGTGTAAAAACACCTTGTTAACTATATGTAAAATGTATTTTTAATAACGATTCACACAATCGCTAATCGCATAACAATCGCTCCAATGTCTTATACCAAAGACCAAGAATATATAAAAAATTAAAATTTTATTATCTTACAGGTCTCTGCGTATTTGGAACAATTCAATTTCGTAGAAAGTCCGGAATGTTTGAACCTCCCTAACAGTTTTAATGACTTCACGCTGAGCTTCAATATGACCACAAAAGAATTGTTTGTATCGGGGATCTGGAACATTACAGAGGAGATCGGCGGCAGCACGTGGGTAAGATTCACGCTCGCACATTGCTCCTCACACAGATCGAATTAATGCTATTCAAAAACATATAACAGCGTGCATTATTGCAGGCATAACCTTTCTCAACAGTTCACGCACTTCAACAATTTACAGCCATTCAAAAAGACATTAATATGTCTAATATGTCTGACTAGCTCTATACGTCTTAACACAAAAATATGTAGGTTATCCTGCTGGAAAAAGTGTCCAGTGTTTATTGACTGAAATTGTTTGTTTTTTATGCGTGTGTTTGCTCGCGCAATACTTAACCAAACACCAAGACCAATTTTGAGGTATATTTATAAAAATGGCATCTTTCTAAATCTATGCCCCGTTTTTAAAGCAAATACGGCCAAGAAGTTTCCTTGTAGAAAATCAGTTTTTACGAAAATATTCCTTTTTTCAACATAGCTGCCATAGTTGTCCAACGTTTTACGTTATGGATGTTATTCGACAAAATTTACCAAATATGTTTTCCCTGCTAACTTACAGGCAGGGTAAAATTATTATTGCAGTATGCTTAGCACTCTTGTTTACCAGATGGCCAACCTTGGATTAATCTTAATTTGGATGTTCGTGTTGTGTTTGTGTAGATAGAAAAAGAGTTTAAGTCCTGCAAGAGCCCAGAGCCAGAGAGTGAAAATACGTGCACTATGTTATTTAAAAACGGCCATGATTTCTGCGCCAGCATACAGAAGGTTCCCGGCACGATTACTAATATCATCGACGCGATCAGTAACATGACGCGCGCCTGCCCAATACCAGTTGTAAGTATTACGTTTGCAAAATGTTTGCGCTTCATTCTTGGTATTATTACCACGAATTTCTGGAAACATGGAACCTAGAACTAGCGAGGTGAAATAAAACTGTCTTCGCGCGCCCGCGTTGGGAACACCTGGCCCAGATCTACATACAGATTTTAGACCCATAATTCGCGACGTTTTTTGACTATACCGTTGGAGATAACGCATGATAGCAAGGGACAAATTTGTAGAAAAACTGTAAGTCTATGTTTCCACATTGTTCATTTTTCGGAATTTTCACCCTAACTCCTAAAATAAGGGTTTGAAAATGCTCATTTTATGCAATTTTCAGAATGTGTGCGCCAAACCAAATCTCATATTCTAAATTAACGAGAGAGCCACCAGGCGTGGCGAATTTTAAGCATGTCACAAAAATTTTCGATCCTAATTTAAAACTTTGGTCTACATTAGCGTCGACATATCACACCCCGCTTTTATTATATATATAATACAAAAATATATATACAAAAAAAAATTGATTAACAGCATCCTGTACTTTCCCTGGCGGGATTCGAACCCGGTACCTTTGGCGTACGAACCAGGCACCTTATCCACTCGGCCAACGAGCCGACATGACGATGTCGAGAATTTTGGGCTATTTGAATTTAACAAGCAGAGTTAGGTTTCGTACTTATTAAAATTTCATCGGAGTATTACCATACCCCGCCACTTTTATCGACCGGACGCAAAGATCCGGC
Source organism: Nemurella pictetii (assembly GCA_921293315.2). Classification (NCBI taxonomy): domain Eukaryota; kingdom Metazoa; phylum Arthropoda; class Insecta; order Plecoptera; family Nemouridae; genus Nemurella; species Nemurella pictetii. Next base: position 6,240,455 of record OV121123.1, on the reverse strand, counting down.
CACTCGATAAGATCGCATCCGTCATATGCGCCCAGCATTCAGTGGATTTACCACTCGGCTATGCGAGTGATGTGATTGTGACTGATTTTTTCATATATACAAATGAATCGTTTGGTCTCTATGTTGGTAAAAATATTTGCCAATCCGGGGATTCGAACCACGTCATTTAGTAATCATTGCACTTAAGCACAAGTGACTGATGCACTGAGCACAATCGCTGAATTTATATGCACTTGGTGGGGCCATGTGTTTTTTGCAGAAAGTAGTTGAGTCGCATGTTTTTGTTTTTGTGAAAAGATTCCCCCCCCCCCCCTAAAAGGGCCCAATTTTGGGCTGGCGGGTGTAAAATTATAGGTTTGAATAAAAAATGAACACTTTTACACGGGTACAAATTTTCAATTCTATGTGTCCAAATTTGACCGGTGAGCCCCCTCAAAAAAGGGCCCATTTTGGCCAGACCGAAGCGAACCCCCAGCAGTGTGTTGAAGAATGTGTGATCGAGTGCGTTTCCAGAATCTGAAATGGTGAGCAAAACACTCGAGATATCATATTTGTGAGCTTGGTCGATCCTCATTTCACTGGGCAGGCATTACTGATAAGGAAAACTGGTTTATCATAACGAGGTATAGGCTCAGAAAGCACATGGCATACAGCATGGTGTGTACCCGACTTACCTACACTATTTTTCAAGCCAACCTCCCTCGGGACTTGTATAAATTTCTAGTGGATGAATATCAGTGTCCAGGAGTGTAGTACATAAAAGCTGTGAAATTCTCTTTTTCATCCAAGTGGTCCAAATTAAAAATCCAATGATCCATTATATGCAATGGGTTGCCTAAAAAGAACCGATCGCAGGCACTTGCAAATTTTGCTGTGTCTGCATGAAAATCGTAAGTTTACAAAAAAAAAAAAAATAACAGTTTACCGAAAAATGAAGCGTTGTACACCGTGTTTTGAGTTTTTTTCAAAACTCCATATTTCAGACTACAGTCTCCAAAAATTCCAAAAGTAGAAAGTGGTCCAAATCTGGCAATATCTTTATATATTTATATTTTCAGTGAAAATCTTTCACCTCTGGGAACAGATTTTGAATGCAATAAGAGCATTCGTCGCTGGCATCTTTTCGCTATGATTGAACCAATATGAACCCACCCAATCGATTTTGACCTTGGTCTGACCGGCTGTCTAACCTATCATGGTTATTGGTCAGTGGTTACGTCACTCATCCTCAACTTTGATCCGCAGGGTGTCTACCGCTTTGAAAATGCATTAATCGAAAATTTGACTGATAAACGTGAAAAAGAGATGACGGAGAGATTTTTCGATCTGATAGAAATCATCGACGTCAATTTTCGGCGTGTAACGTGCTTTTACGTCCAATATGAACTCAAAAGTGTTCGTAGGAAAAAGAAACCACGCCCCAATACGGAGTGAGGGAGCTACTATCTTCTATCAGCTAGCAACGACGACCTGGCTCCGACAGCTAGCTGATGATTATATGGGTTTATTATAAATATCACTTCTTAATTGGATCACGGTGCAGGTAAATACATGTCACACACAGCACAGAAAACTCAACGGTACTTACCGAAGTTTCATATTTCAGAAGCTGCTTTCAAATCTGAATAATAATAAGAACCTGGGGTTGCATTAATTGATATTTGCACATTTTTGGTAATCACGCTTATTCGCCTGTACAGAATGGCGCCATTTAATGCAATAAACCATTACGTGAAATTTTGGATTTTACATTATTCAAATACCGAAAATAATATATATGTATTCTCCATGACATGACATGACATGACATGACATGACAATATATGACATGACATGACATGACATGGCACCCTCCAAGTAAATTTTTTTTATGTGAGACCAATAATTAATGCCAATTAGTGCTAGTTATAGTGCCGTAAATATCAGAATTAGTGCAGGTTTAGTTTTCAAGGAAATCGAAATTAGTGCCACTCAACGGCAAACACGTACAGTTGGCTACGGCACGATCTTTAAAAATTACTAGTAAATGCGGAGTGGTTCAGAGCCGTGTTTGGTGGACTGGAGAATGTTCGGTTCTGCTCTGATTAGATGCGTTTGTGGTCCTGATAAGGACCCTGACGATTGTCGACGTTTCGTCCACGTTGGCGCGGACATCTTCAGGACTTCTGTCCTGTATCAGGACCACAAACGCATCTAATCAGAGCAGAACCGAACATTCTCCAGTCCAATTACTAGTAAGTAATTAAATTACAGCAAACTAAAGCAGCACTAACCGTCAAATACATGGCACTAACTACAGCTAATTGAGCACCCAAAATTTCAAATCGTTATCTCACATTTGGGGGGTACAACGTTAACTTGGCATCTCCCCAAGCCAAATTTCTATTTCTTTAAAAACTAAACCAGCACTAATTCTGTTATTTACGGTACTAACTAGCACTGATTGAGCATTAATTATTGGCATCAAAACATTTTTTATGGGGTGCCAATTTAACGCACCTCCATGACGACAGTCTCAATGTATGTCCAGTCCTATATACTTCCCTTGTTCACGATGAAATGTTCCTTCGTAAACGTTCTTCCAGTTTTTTCCCCATAAATCAACTCTGGAACAACCTATTGAACCTTGAAGTACACATCAGCATCATTCAAACAACACTCATCCATAACGCGCTTAAAATAAGTCAGTTCTTTTAGCCAGTTCTTGGCATTTTGTAAATATGTTTTTTGAACTAATGATTTCTTCTGAATTCTGAGCTGCCAAAATGCTGATAAACATCAAATTCAAGTCGCTACTGTTAAATTAAAATTTCCACTATAAACGACGAGCCATAACAGCGAAACACGACAGAGATTTTTTCCTAAAATAGTTTTTCTAGATTCGGCCAGATTTCAGCTTTTGACATCTTGAGATAAGTGAACTAGCTCGTGCTCCAAGCCGGCAGCGCTACAGCTTCCAACGCGCAGGGTAAGTGTTGTTGACAATTGTTAGAATCGTCCAATAGGTTGTCACCATGTAGATGAGCTCTGGAGGTTAGCCACTTGACTCAAGTGGCTCAAGTATTGTCATTTCGGCCCATTGAAGCATGATTGATTAATTAAATTGAAGCGAAGTGATTGAAGCAAATCTTCAATTTGACGACCAGCAGAAAAATTTCTTAGTTGATTTCTTAAGACTCGTGACTTTCCCTAACCTTAGCCCGTTATTTTTCAGAAAAAACTGAATAAGCGAAGCTACCAAACTTTAGTCTATATGCAGCATGGCAGCATCGCTTTGCGAAACGGCATCTTCCCACATGTCTTTCCGTTGCCATGGAATTAAACTCTGGTACGAAATGGTATGGTAAAACCTGCCCACAGCAATGTGCTGGATTTTCGATGCGAAATTTAGTATCCAGCCGGAAAACACATAACACGCGTCCCTGCAGAGAACTTTGCACCACGGTGCGAACATCGAACACCCTCCTCATTCGAGATCGACCGAAACAACGCCCCGGGCAGCGACATCATCTATAGCCTTACCGGCGGCAACCCTTTCGCCCAACCTTATTCCCAGGCGCAATCGGTTGAAATTATGCCGGCTAAAAATATAAAATTCCAAAGACTAAGTGTCAACGACTTGATCCTCCAGGCACGCTGCTGCCAGTTTCCAAATCGCGAAACAAAATGTAAAAAAAAATAAAAAAATCTTTGCTTAGCAATCACAGCAATTATGCCTAAATTGAAGCAAAAATCTTAATTAAACCTTCGTCGGACATTCTCCAACCAATGACATGCGCAAATTCATAGCACCACGTTTCACCAAGGGTTACGGTCAGCAATGTCGCCGAGTGACGGGGGGTGGGGGGGGCGCCGTTGACGACAGGTCTTTTCTTCGCGGGCCGCGGTCAAGCGTGCCGACCTCGACCCGGCGCGGAAGCACGCTCTGCGCCGGACGTCCGGCGACGACGACGACGACGCCGGGAGACGCACGGCCGGTGGCAGTGGCGGCGGCGATATAAGTAGCGAACGCGGGGACAATCGCCGCCATTAGACCGACGGCGACGCGCGGCATCATGGAGGTTAAGGTATTGTTTTTCACTTGCCGTTTTGCACGATTTGTATACGCATTGGTATTTTAGAATTGCGGGTTGCTAAATGCTTAGAGGACGGAGTAGGGTTCCGCGGTCTTTCAATTTGCCATCAGCGTCGTAAGAATTATAAGTGGAAAGCTAGGTTCATTGACAAACTATCGTATAAAATCATTTAATTTGTCATAGAATTGTGTCATTTTAAACACAACAGCGACCAATTACTGTTGGTAAAATCTTTCAATCTTAGCCCGTAAAGTGAACTCAATTTTCTTTCAGAAACTTCTGCTCTTCGTCATCGTGCTCCGCCTCGCCCTCCTCATCAAAGGCCAACTAGACCTACCGCCGGCGCCGTCGCCGCTGCCGCCACCCACCCCCGCCTCCACCCACACACCCGCCCAGCCCGTCGACCACCACCAAGCGCAACCCCAGCCGCCGCCGCCACCGCGAGGCGTCGACTTCCACAACCCCCGCCTGCCGTTCCCCTACGCCTTCCCGAACCCCTTCGCCACGGCCGGCAGCGGCGGCGGCGGCGGTGGCATTCCGCAGGGTTTCCTGCAAGGGCCAAATCTGAACCAGACGGGGCGGACAGGCTTCGGGACGCCCGACCTGTCGTTCGGACCACCGGTTAACTTCGGTCGGCGCGAGTTTGTGCCGTACCGCAACCCGAACTACATCTTCCCATCACGGGGCGGCGGCGGCGAGGGGGTGCCCCTAGAGGCAGGGCGAGACGGGGGGGCGCCGGGAACCGAGGCTAATCCCGTCGTCACCAGCGAGTACCACCAAGGGTACGGGCGCTCGCAGGAGACGCCGACCCAGGGCGGCGGCCAGGGCGGCGGCCAGGGTGGCGGCCAGGGCGGCGGCCAGGGCGGGTTCCAGGGGTTCCATCCGCAGTTTAACTACGAGCCGTTCCGGCCCTCCGACTTCGGCCCGTTCGACTACAACTTCGCGACGCCGCAGCAGGTGTCGCAGAACATCCAGGTCAGTGCCGGGTCCGAGGCAACCCCGTCGTCTCATCTGCACCAGTTGGCGTAAGGGAGTAACATTCCTAGGGGTGAAGACGCAATTGACGGTAACAGTGCTTGCTCGCAAGTGCAACGGACTGCTTACAAATTTCGGAGGCAGTTCAATTGTGGGATTTTAAAGAGAAAGGAAAGCCATCTGTTCAAAATTGTAGTTTTCTACATACTTAGATACTTAGGCATTCCTTGCCCAGCCAAAACTTTTTCTACTAAACTCAATGTTTTCTTCGACATATTATATTATAGCTATACTCCGTTAGTAATTTTTAGCATGTTTGACGCAGAAATGCGCCCGTGAAGCTCCCCTGATTAGTCCCCCCCCCCCTCTTCATCCACCGCTATGTGGTTTGCTGATTTGTGATAGTATTCGGTAATCAACCCCTATCTGCACACCACCACAACACACATCAAACATCTTAACACACCGACCCTTTGCCTCCAGGTGGAAGGTCAGCAGTTCGGCAACGAGCTGTCCCCGGGCGGCGTCGGGGGCGGCGGCATCGGGGGCGGCGCCCTGCACTCGGGCCCCGTCGCCGGCTTCTACGGGCCGCCGCCCAACATCAGGCACTACTCGATCCCGTCGCTGGGCGTGCAGGGCTACCAATACGACAGCCGCGACGAGCCCGCGGGGCGACAACACCACGAAGCGCCGCCGCCCCCGCCGCCCCCGTCGTCACCGGTGCAGAAACTTGACCAGCAAGGGGGCAAGGCTTGACGCGTGCGCGTGACCAGCGTGCTTGGAGATATGAGGGGTGTTCGGTAGTAATGGCTGTAAACACGACGGATATTTTTCGGGTCAATAAATTGGTTGTCCGTCGTGTGTCGCCAGCCCGTCGCGACTCTGTGACACGGATCCGTCGTATTTACTTGATTGATTGCTAGGGCCAGTTTCTACCATATGCCCGCCTTGGGTGAAGTGGGAGCTAAGAAAAATTCTAAAAAATCAAATCCACATCGTCAGTTGTTCTCTATTGGATTGCTTCAATCCTGTTGTGTCTGGGAACACGGTATGTTAGCGATTTTTTGGAGAGAAGTTGTCCAAATAATCCGCTGAGTGTTCATGTGAGGATTTCACGAGCACTTCAGGATCTTTTCCGAACACAAAATTTAACGCGAATTTGGTTCGTTCCAACTTCACGGAGCAATGCACATATTCATGTCAAAAGCACGTGGGTCAAGGTGGAAGAGTTGTGATAAGTTATGTATTTATTCCTTCAGTAAACGATCGTTTTCGATTATTGTGTATTATTTTGTTAATATGTACCTATAAAAACTTAAAACAGTTAAAAGAACCACTCAAAAAGTTATATTAGTTATTGACCAATAAACATATATATTTTATAATCTGTTGGATTGTTCTATTGCAATTGAATTGCAATTACAAATGCAGCTTTCCGGTCTCGCAACACGTCAAAATACCTACTCGCCTGTTCACATCCCGGGTGTTGCAAAATCTCAATCAATAATTTTGGTAATTTGTAAATAATTGTCGCTGTAAATAAATAAAAAAGACGTACCTAATAATAACACGGTGGTAACCGTCACTTGTGTCCACCAACCACGACACTTCCCATTAGCCAACAAAGCTCCGTGACACAGTTCAAGCGCTGTGACACAACACAACGCACGCAAAACTATACAGGATCGAGTAATAGGTATACATTAAGTATTAAGTAAACGAGGTACATTTAAGTATATTAACAAGCCGCTTCATTTGTGGGAAACCGGCCAGTGACATTACATAGATTGCTACCATGAAACATAATGTATTAATTATGTTCTTGATAAGACATGAATGTCTGTTGCTTTGATTGACACATGGGTTAAGTGTATATAGAATTATATACGAAGTGTCGATTATTGCCATTACAAACAATAGGCTAAATTATAACTACCGCAAAGCTTAGCACTTCTCTCAATTATCGGTTGAAATCATTGTCTTCCTTCCGCATTAATAATATACGCCTGATTGCCTCCCTGATTTCATTTGCTATTTTGTATGTTTCGATCCTCTCAATCCGGTTCTCAACTCTCACCACTAGATATTATAACGGGATTATTTTCGAAGTTACCCCTAAATTTAACCCCTTGCCTAAAACCCTATTGCCGGCATCGACACTTGGGTGCTCGATTCTTTTTAAACTCTCTGTGTTTGAGTGATTGGTCCTCATGTGTAGCTATTTCTCTGTGGTGAATGTCGTTCTACATAACATTTTGCTCTCTAGTTTCCTCCTAATCAATCACTATAGTCGTTCGGCTATCTTTAATTATTTAACATGATAAAATCGAACATGTAGACCAAAATTGTATAAGGGAAGGAAACCACATACCTCAGTTCTGCAGAAGTACATAATTCAAAAAGAACAAAATTTAGAACAAATATAGAAGAGAACACGAACACAAAGAACAAATGGAAATATAAAGAATAGAAAATATAATAGGAGGAGCAAGGGACTATAATTGGAAATTTGAAAATTGGAAAAAGTTTGGCAGGATGGCTCAATGAGACAGAGTCAAATAATATTTCCAAGTTCTAGTTTTTTGGAAAACAGGGTCTAATCGGTCTAATATAAGGTATGGCTGTCCGCTTTTTGGAGTTTATGGAGGTAGCTTATGGATATTATTGATTATTTTTTGCATTTTTTTTTCATATTTATAGACCCTCGATAAAGCAGGCAGCATATTTTTGCGAAACGCCGAGGAAGGCTTAGATTTAGGAACATTGCATTCAATAACCGAAATAGTTTGTTTGAAAACTAACGTGCTAACATTAGGAAAAGAAAACAGCATCAAAAAAGTAATAAAATTACTTACATCGTTTGGAAGTAACGTATAGATCTTTATGCAGCCTGTTAAGGCTGGTTCACAATCAACTTAGCAATAGACATAACTTAAAATTAGCAGTAACTTAAAAGTTTGACATGGTCAAACAATATGCTTAAGTCATGTCTAAGTTAAGTCCTTATGTTTGTTGTAGACAGTCTAATGGAGATCCATATGTCAAACTTTTAAGTTACTGCTTATTTTAAGTTATGTCTATTGCTAAGTTGATTGTGAACCAGCCTTTTCTCACTTAATCACTTACGCATGCACTTAACCACCCCCTTGACAATGGCAATAATCAATCGTTTCCGATAGCGTAATCGGTAATTCAATACTTTTCAAAGGGTGGTGACCTGTAAGATAATAGCTCTGTGTGTCAATCAAAGTTACTGACGTGCATGTCTCCAAATAAATGGGACAGAACCTTCATAGCAACGCGCACGGTAAGTACTCAATTCCTGAAGCAATGCTCATATCCGGGCATCGGTTGGCAAAAAGACTACCTGAGTAACAACTTCTGAAAACATGTGATCGAAAAATGATGTCTGCAGGTTTCTCCCCACTTCATCAATAGACCTATTTTACTCAGAGAATAGTGACGTCAGATACCCACTGGACGTACTACTAATATTAATTAGCTCTGCTAAATACCAAAGGAAGATAGGGAAAACACAACCCGAATTTCTCAACCTGGCGTTAGCGAGTGGTAATCATGATGTAATTTTGATGTAGTTTTGAACGGAAAAGGTGTAATACTTAGAAGATTGTTCAATCAGCATCACTCAAACAACGCCCATCCAATACGCGATGAAACAAAGCGCTCGGGAAGCCCTAGTAATTATTGAAACTGAGTCAAATTATTTAAATATTACTAACATTAAAGGCTGGTTCACAATCAACTTAGCAATAGACATAACTTAAAATTAGCAGTAACTTAAAAGTTTGACATGGTCAAACATTATGTTTAAGTCATGTCTAAGTTAAGTCCTTATGTTTGTTGTAGACAGTCTAATGGAGATCCATATGTCAAACTTTTAAGTTACGGCTTATCTTAAGTTATGTCTATTGCGAAGTTGATTGTGAACCAGCCTTAAAGTCGCTTATGTTATGTTACTAGTTTAATGTTTAATTCTAAATTTTAAATCATTCTGTGACAGACGAAGGCCGACTAAAATATGATGCGAAATTGTCTTTTTGATTGACTCTCTCTCACTCTGACAGGCCACATTTCAATCTTACACCTTTGGGCTTACATACAAAATTCAAGATAAAATGGACCATCCTCAACATTTACCACTAATAAAAGGCCATGTTTCGGTCTTTATCATGTAATATACTTAAAAATCCATCAGAAGTGTTTCTATGCCATGTATTTCTGTGTTTGACAATCTCGTCTGAATGACACATTGCATTCAGTCGGACGTAGCGCTTGTATTCAAAGGTTATCAGGGAACATTGAGGTGTGCGACACTCCCCAGAGGAAGAGGAAACACCTAGCGTGGAACTAGCTTCGACGGAAGAAGACTTTCGTGGAAGCTGGTTATGATGACAATGACATATTTTCAAAGTAATGATTAGTGTCTCTGTTGGGTATTGGCATTGCGTTGCTTTACTTTATTCTCCGTGGTATTTGGGTCGTTTTTTGGGAAGTTCGACCTTGGATGTGTTTTCTTAAAAAATAACCAATGGTTACAAGAGCTAAAGCCCCACAAAAAACTTAAACAATGAGGCGATAATCTCAAAAAAAAAAACAGCAACGGATCGAATGAAACTGTGTCATAAACTAGGAAATAAATTTTGTAAGCTCAGTGATTATATTTCGCCTTTCCAGCGAGATTACAAAGATAAATAATCTAGGAGCTCAAAGCTCTTGGTGTCGTGCGAGCATAAAAGCTCAATTACGGCAATTTCCCGCATTAAAACCTCTCGCAAATCATTTCCTGCAGCAAAACACACACAAACGCAAAACGCTAATTAGTAGCCAACGCGTTTCAGCCACAGGTGTTGCCCGGTCTAATCTGCGGATCGCGCATAAATCAACACGTTGCCGTCGACAATAGCGTGGTAACTACGCCGCCGCGTGTCCTCTAAGACAGAGCGAGCGCGGCCAAGTCAACCGTGGACCGCGTCTCCTCGAGTATAGGTACAAACAATATGCGTGTGATATTGGCAAACAATGCGTCTCCATCTCTCACACACACACACACACACCACGGGCTTTCCTCCACCGTCGTTAATTGCAACGCACCTTCCTACCTTTCATACACACCACACACCATGCACACAATGCAGCGCTCGGTGTGTATAGCGCAAGACAGACCAGCGTGTATACTTCTCAACTGCCTGGCTGGCAGTGCTAGCAGCGTTATCAGCTACCTGGCTAGCATCTATAGGGACCTCGAGCGTTTACTTGGAGGTGTTCTTAGCTGGCTTATTCTAGCGAAAGCCAGCATTCAATGGTGCAAGACAGGCGGCAAATGCTCGATTATTCTCAGCTCAGCGTGGAGACGGGCTAGCTGATTTGAATTTTACGATCGTATTGTGGAGAGTGGATCCTGCATGTATTAGCTACGAACATTAAAGTACCCTGTAAATGCGGTAATTTAGTTTTCCAAAAAATCATGACTAAGCCCTGGCATGGTGATATGAAATTCAAGGAAGGCAGTTAGGCTTGTCCTTTTTCCCTGGCGGGGTTAGTGAATGGGTTAAGAATTATCTGCAGCATACATTCAGTTACAATCAAGAAAAGATTTTAATTGTATGATTTTTGGAACTTATATCTCTGTATAAAGCCAAGATATTATGAAGTCGCACTGCATGCTTTCAAACTTTATTATATTGGATGATGTGTATAGCTATTTATGTTACATTTTTGGAATTTTACCAAAACGCTGATAAACGCGAAGAAAAATTCAGAATGAACATTGACAAAGTTCTAACAACAAAAGTACAAAACTTAAAGCATGTCAGTGACAGGATTTCTTGGCTTCGAAGCAGTCATCCAATCCAGGTATCCAGCTATCCAGCTATCCAGCTATCCAGCTATCCAAGTAGTGAATTCTAGAGCAATGGTGGTCGCTAGTCTGTCTCACGCTAGTCTACACGCACGAGTCGAGTCGCGTGCCCCGGCTTTATTACCAGTGCGTCTTCCGCTGCTGCATTTTCCGTCGACCTTCGCCCGCAAAACTCTACGCCATGATATTTAAATTTGAGAAAACTACCATGACTCCCATGCCTGCCACGCGCGCTATCTGTCGTTATTTACAGCGTGCGATATGCTCTTTCTATGTCATGGACTTTTAGGCATAACTGAGAAAAAAATGGAAAATTACTATTAATTATTTTGTCCTTTTTGGCTCCTCCTTTGTCTATTGTTTTTTTCCGGTGTCCATTGTCGAATTAATTGTATTTGTGGACGGCAAAGTGGAAATCGACGCGGGGATATAAAAGTGCGGCTGTCGGCTGCTTTGGGCATCAGTTCTTCGACTCAACTTGCCCAGAACGCACCACGAGAACACATCTGCAGAAATGGCTCTCAACAAAGCTGTAAGTCTTACAACAAAGACTTATTTCATAAGTCAGCCTATAATTGTCGTCCAAAACGTTTGTAGAAACAGAAATCAGATTGAGAAATATTCTCGGAATACTTGCGCGTATAGGTACTTATTTGAATGCAAAATTAAGGGTGGGTTTTACTATATCCAGCCAAATATTTATCCTCCGTTAAGCAAGTAAACATAAGCAACAGATAGGCTGTCACCATTGAGATGATTTTTTAACCATTTTAGCCAGTTAACCTTAACTGGACATAGAAAAACCCGCCCAAAATCGGTTAAAACCAATAGTTTAAATTTTAAATGGCATTTTTTTTTTACTGTCATTATAAAGCCAATAATCTACTCCAAGGTGATTGGGGAATGGGGATAGAAGGCACCCTTTTGGGCACCGAGACCATTCCAGTAAGGAAGAATTTTCTCATTATAAAGTCCACCCATCTTCAAAAATTTTAAATTTTATTGAATTTAAACGAATTTTGCCAGTAGCTTCAGCCCTGGAAGCATTTGGGCACAGTAATGCATTGACATCCGAGCATCGTTCGTTCAGTTGCGTTCCGGTCGAGCGATGACTCCTTGCAATCGTTGTGTATGCAACCGTTGCACCACGAAGGCGCTGTGTGATGCCTACGCCGTCGGGCAGTCATTAGCATAACTTCACACCTGACTGTAGCGGAGACAATGGCATGAAGTTTGCTCATCACACGCAAGACAATGGAAGGACGAGCCAGTGGCAACACGATACGACACGGACAGTTAGCAACTGTTTGCTTGTCATTTTAATGTAACCTACTGTCTGTAGAGTCACGTAATGATTCTTATTTCATCACAGAAAGAGTTTTGGTATACTAGATTTTATGGACGAGAGTCAATAGAATGGATTGCAAAGATGAGTCAAATTAATGCGCGGCTACTTTTGTTATTAAAAACGTAATGTCTAACGTACATGCACGAGTATTTACATTTAGGTTCCAATCACACTAGCTTTGCTACATTCTCAATGAGGGTGTCAAAAAAGTTTTTGTTGCACGAAAATAAGTTTCTCAATGTCCAAAAGTGTCTGGTTCTGTTCTGATGTTTCAGTGCTAATGAAACCCATAGGCCATGAAAAATCTAATTCAAAGTTAAATGATGTTTTTCAGATTTATGCGATAATTCTAAAATGATTATAGATTATTCTGCACATTTTATCTAAGTGTCTTGATTGATATTCTGCAAAACGTTAAACAGATCGCCGTCCCTTCGTCTCGATTACCCAATTTTATAATACTTTTTTTTTTTTCAAAACCTGCTAAAAATGCCACAGTATAATCATAAAATAAGAACCTCCTTATTCAATGGTATATTTATACCGAGAACGCACTAACGCGACTTTCCCAAAGACCAAACCTAACCCAAACCGCACCCTTTCTCCACAGCCCGCCTGCGCCCTGCTGCTGTGCGCCCTGGCCGCGCTGGCGCTAGCCGCCCCCGCCGCCCCCGCTGCCGCCCCCGCCGCTCCCGGCGCCCCCCGCGCGCCCAAGGGCGACCTGGCTACGGCCGACTCATTCGGCTACGGCTACGCGCTGGCGCCGACCTACTACGGCGGCTACTACCCGTCTTACGGCTACGGCGGAGGCTACGGCAGCGTCTACGGCTACGGTGAGGAAGTGACCAATCGCGAGATCGGAAGGCTGGTCAATCAGACGCTGAGCGCGTTCGGGATTCGCCCGGGGCGACGGACGACGTCGACGACGGCGTCGGCGGCGTCGGTGACGGCTGCGTCGAGAGATCGGAATTCATACTAGGATATGTCCACTCATTCAGGGGCTCCGTGTACAATGGACCTCGAGCTGTAAGCTGTTGGAAGTGTGGATGATTTCGTTGATTTTTTTTGTGTGTGTATTATCACTTGTACACACGGCCGATTGCCAATTTGTGGAACAGAGTCGATGTCTGCACGATGAACGGGCTGCCGACGCGACGGACTGGCGATGAACACGACGGACTACCAATTCGAGCATTGGCTCCGAAAATTGCCTGCCCATAATATGGTTTTAAATCAAGGCTATTTATTTTGTCCTACCATGGTTAACGAACCCACTAATAAGTCAGTATTCCTAATTTTTCACGCTGGAAAAATCTGATAAATTTGTAATTGATTGGGATTTTTTAACCTCACAGCCAAGAGTCCTTAGGCTGCTCAACTTCATTGGTTTACTCGTTGCTCTTATACCAAGTTGATAAGAATTGTGCTCAGGAATGTCACGCATTGAATATCTATTTTTTTAAGAAATTGTGGATATTTTTGTACTTAATTTTTAAGACTTAGCTTTCGTGATGTTCTTCTGAGCTATACACATCTACCTCGCCGTAAGCAATCTTGTTTCGGGGTGTCGAACTTGCATGGCAAACCACCCCGATCTCGTCCCCCCCATCTATATCCATGTTGTTAACACGGGCGTGCTTGTTGCTGTTGCAGGTTCCCCCTCGCTTTACGGTTACGGCCACGGGTACGGTTACGGTTACGGCTATCCCTACTCGGCCTGGTGGTAGGCGTGGCAACTAGCCGACCGAATTCCGGTGCGACCAGCGATGGCATTACGACTTACTTTTCCGAGCGGATTATGTAAAGAAACCAAAGATTTCCAGTCAGATATTGAGATTTTGTATAACAGAAACCAAAGATATCCATGCGAATTGTTGTAATTTTCATAACTCAATTGGTTGAACGTAACGTGTAGCTTTGTAAGCAATCTGTGAGATATTTTATTGATAATAAAATTAAAAACCACCCTGTACATTTTTGTGAATTTAAAATAGCCTTTTTGTTTCTGGCAGTGTTTTCAACCCTGAAAAGGAATCAGCTTCTTCCTTCTGACACTTAAATATTTCAATCAATTCGCCAGATATCGATTGTTATGTATAGATGTTGATTTAGATACAAAGAGATCGCCATAAAAACACTGACAAGTGATTTCCGAAGACTCATGCTCCTTTGTGACGAGTATAACAAGTCGAATACTCCTGGCGCAACAAAGCGTGATTCCTCTAGACACGATTCTGTTTGTTGCCCGACCTTCATTCTGTTGCGAATCGATGTCAATACGATCACATTTTGATCGCCGAGAGTTTCCTCAAGCAAATTCGGTTTTGACGCAAGACAATTATATTCGTAGAATTTTACACTGTACATAGAAAGTGAATCTATTGCCGGACAAGGCAATTAAAACACATTGTGTCACACGTGTGCCACTCGCAATGTCAAAATATGTTTTGCTGCATTTCTGGCATTGCACTCTTTGAAAACATCATTAGCTCAAGAAGAGGTATAAATCTGGTCTTCCTTCGAGTTGTACGCTCAAAGCGTGATAACACTTGCTTCTAGTCACTGTCTGCATCCACCGTGCTTAGATCGACATGATTGCCAAAGTAAGTACAGTCATTTACCACAATTACTCTAGAGAGGCTTTTTAACACCGCAAAGTCCACAAAACACAACAAAGCATGTTAAGAGTGTCAATATTTGCCACTTCGTTTTCCGAAACGATGGATAAGCAGTACCTACGCATTAACTCACTTTTCCCGACTTTTCGCAAAGCTTTGCTGTCCACTTTGTCATGGGTTAGACTCGAGTTTCTGAAAACTTCTGAAAACTGTCGAGCTGCGATTAGGAAAAAACATTTTCAACTATTTTTTTCTGTCCCATTGAATTGACTTGAAAGTGTTCAAAATGAAAACCGCGATGCCTCGTATTCTAGGCGTTGATGTTTTGCGCGTTGGTGGCGCTGGCCACGAGTTCACCCTTCAAGCGCTGGAGCGTTGGCTGGGATTGGAACGAATTCTACCACCACCGCCAACACCCACAGCACCAACAACACCAACAACACCGCGGACACAACGAGCTCGGCAAGGGCCCCATCGGCGCCTATCCCGGTAACACAGCCTTTCTAGACCTTCTATGAAACAACATATCTTACATATCTTAAAACCGGCCCTTTGACACTGGTCTAATGGCGTCTAAGAAGGTGAATAAGAGAGTGATGATTAGGGTGATAATGAACCAAGCCTTTAAGGGAAGAGGGGAAACCTGGTGCCGGCACGTATAACCTATCTCCTGTCGAAAAGCACCAAGGGGACCACCGGATTTACGTCCCTTCCGAAGGACGGTACAACGCGAACCACAGGATTCCTCCACTAATCCATGCTGTCGAGAGGTTGATAAGCAAAGCGAGTGAAGTTGACGTAATAACTTCAGACCATCCAACCTCTCTCCCGAACAGAACTGATCGTGTGCATGACGGTCACCCAAACAACGTCTAGCTCAGCGCGATTTTGCTTAACTTCGATGATCTCACGAGAACCGGTGTATCCAACATGCCAAACCGTTCGGTCTATGCATAATGCAAAGTGATAAAAATTCATGATGCTCTGCTTGGTCGCCTACAATTCAGACGTGACGGGCAACGTCGCCGTCGGAGGCTGGGAGTGGTACCCCGGTCACACGGTCGGCGTCCACGTTCCCGGCGTCGCCGCCGTCAGAGTCCACGTCTAGCCGGTGAAACGCCCCTACCCCCTCAACCACCGGCGTCGACGCGTCATCAGGGCCAAGGTTTTCGTCGGGGGCAACGTTTTCTCTTTAGCGTGTAATTGTTATTGTAATTTTAATTGTTATTGTTACTGAGCGCAATAAAATCTCAGCCAATTGATTCTACTTTGTAAAGAAAGTGAAAGTTTTTGTTGTTCAACGCACTGTCTTGTTTCAGCGTTATTTTATCTGATAAGGTGCAATCCTACGAGAATACTTAATCTATAAACCAAACTTCAAATCTCATGCTCTAATATTAGAAACGAAACCACCATCTAAGAGGCTGTCAAGGTAGTAGAATTGTTTTGTCTTGGATGCAAACAGCTTCATTCGGTTCAACAGAAATATCGTTGATCGAAAGGGAAAACACATTGTGGAGAGAAGCTTCTCAAACAAGACTTCACAGAATCCAGATGAAAATAAACAAAGTAGCAACAATACGGTCACTGTTGCCCCTGGCAACCACAGCAAGGCTCCGCGTTCATATCCCGAAGTTTATATATATTATGGTATTTGATATTTGATTTCCCCCATTTCAGAATCCATATTTTGGCTAATTTCACTGTGATGCTTACCCACACAAGGCCAAAAAAATCTCGAAAAACCCTCGAAAATCTTGGTTTATCATGTTAAATTTACGACCAAACAACGAGGCACACTTCTAAAATTAAGATTTTCAATGTCAAACGCGTTATCTCCCGCGTGTTTCCCAATTCCTAGAAGAATGTCCGCTGTCAGTTTGGCGGACGTTTAACGACCAAACTGCGAGTGAAGCAGCGATATAATGAGCCAGCTAAATGACGCGCCGTTGAACGTTTACAACGAGTTATTTGAATCCATGAAGGGTCATTAGCACTTTCCATTAATTGGGGACGACGACGTGAATAAGCTTGCAGTTAAATTTAACTCAGTCTTCAACAAACCGTTTGTCGAGGCAGTGCGTTCGGAGATTGCCACCACAGCAATAAAATGTCCTACACGACGAAGGTAAGTCAATTTTGCTATCATATAGTATTTTCATTCCGACTGTGATAGCATGTGAAATCGCACCAAATTTCTCACGGTTAAGAATCGACTGCCACTCGAAAGATAGATTCAGACAAGA
This sequence comes from Nemurella pictetii, assembly GCA_921293315.2. Lineage (NCBI taxonomy): Eukaryota > Metazoa > Arthropoda > Insecta > Plecoptera > Nemouridae > Nemurella > Nemurella pictetii. The sequence continues at coordinate 6,223,314 of OV121123.1, read as the reverse complement.
AAAATGGCGTTATTAGACAGAACGATTCTCCTTGCTGTCGACGTCGGTGATGTCCGTGTTCTTGCTAGACGATGGTCCATCGAACCCATTCAATTCCTCCACTCATAATCCACTAATTTCACAGAAATAGCGGTTGTCGATCGACTATTACCTATTTTTATATGGGCACATATTTAAGCCACCCCTAGGCTAGTTAAACCTATCAGCCACTCGCTTATTGGTAGGTTTTCGTACTGTGTAGTAATTTTCAGTGTGATATCAAATTTTTGCAATCTGGCTTTGTCTTTCGATAGTAGGTATGTTGAGACACGTCCGAAACAGCGTAAGGAGGGACAGATTATGTAAAAAATTGCCTGTCCTTGCACCACTACTTGGCAAGGGACCCCAATTGACCGAGACAAGTCAGCAGACCTCCATCTGACCCTGCCGACAGCTCCGGCTAGCGTCGCTGCTGCTGCTGCCGACGTTCACCCTGCTCACACTCCTGGGCGACGCCGACGCCGCCCCCGCGCCCACGTACCTCAACACGCAAGCGCACGGCTACCTGCACAAGTCCTGGGGCCACCATCCCGTGACGCACGCCCTCGGCCACGGGCCGCTGTCGCACTGGGCGCATGCGCTCAACGGACACATCAAGCACGGCGTGCACACCATCAAGGGGTGAGGCGGGGTTTTGTTTGTTTAATGAGCCCTTGGCCCCTTAGATTATGCCAGCAAACACCGGTGTCGCTGCTTTTGCTAGTGTTGCCACGCTGCTACGATTGTTGGCATTACTATGTGCCTTGCCTAATGCCAGCAAACACCGGTGTCACTGCTTAGTGTTGCCACGCTGCTACGATTGTTGACATACTATGTGCCTTGCCTAATGCCAGCAAACACCGGTGTCACTGCTGTTGCTAGTGTTGCCACGCTGCTATGATTGTTGGCATTACTATGTGCCTTGCCATGCCAGCAAACACCGGTGTCACTGCTGTTGACGCTGCTACGATTGTTGGCATTACTATGTGCCTTGCCTAATGCCAGCAAACACCGGTGTCACTGCTGTTGCTAGTGTTGCCACGCTGCTACGATTGTTGACATTACTATATGTGCCTTGCCATGCCAGCAAACACCGGTGTCACGCTGCTACAATTGTCGGCGTTGCTTTGTGCCTTACCTCAAGCCGGTGCGACGCGGACGGCTAGGAACGTGCGACGCGTTCGATGGAACTGGAAATAAACAAAATATTCTATCAATATTCGTGTTCCGAATTGAACGACCGATCGATGATCAAAAAATGAATAGATAGATAGTTTCGAAAATGGTAGACTTATTAATATTTCTAAAATTGGGTAGGTCCTATACAACTACCCTATATACAATCAAATCAACATAATTTACGGATAAAAACAATGAGTCGAAAAATCCATGGATTCTGATTTAAGACGCAAGATATTTTTGATAGAAAATAGAAAAGAATTTTTGTGTGATTCGAACCTAAATGATAATACTAGTTGCATGTCCGTTAATGCTTAACCCCGGACAGTTGAAAGATCTGCAGGTCCAAATCTCGGGACGGATACAAATTTCGGAATGGATATTTCGTTCCTAATAATATAGAAAAGAGGGTTCCTTATCCAGTAAGACGAGGATTGCTTTGCATTAATGCCGCAAGCAGGCTGCCTTCCAGCCCTAACCGAACTGTACTGAAGCCACCGCCATGATCGCCGATTCCAGCCTGAAACACGGCGTGCTTCACGCGCTCAAGCACGGCGGCGGCCACGGCGGCAAGTACGCCAGCATCGGGCCCGGCCACTTTGCCGTCGGCGGCTTCGTGGGCCCCACGCATCACGCGCCCGCCCCCGGGGGCCCCATCGCCCCGCACCACGCGCCAGTCGGGGACTTCGAGTTCCCGCAAGCGGCGCAAGGTCACGGCGGGTTCGTCGGCGGGTTCGGGGTGCAGGGTCACGTCGCTCCCCACGGTGGCCACGTCGTGTTCGGCGGCGGCGGCGGGGGCGGCGTCGGCGGGGGCGGCGGCGGGGGCGGCGTAGGCGGGAGTTTCGAGGTGGCGTCGCAACACCAGCAGTTCGCGAAGAACGGTACGCTTGGTGGAAAGTTTGTACATTGGACCAGGAGGGGGGAGGCGATTTTTTAAAGATTTAATTAGAGAAGTCACTTTTGTTCTCGAGTTCATTTTTCCATTGAAAACATTGACAAAATTGGAGATCTCATATCATCTCGCTGTGATTAAAGTTAGGAAATCGCCCCTCTGGTGTGTCCAAAAACAAATATTTAGCTCGTAATGCTATAAGCTTTTCAATAAGTGCATGGGTTGTATACAACGTTCGGATAAGGTTTTAACTTCTTCCAAACAAGGATTCCCCCTGTTGACAACCAATCGGATGCAGTTGGGGATGAGTTTCTTGGAGGAAGTACAGAGAACTATCTTAGTTAGGAAAACCCGCCCTGAGAATTTCCCGGAATTTCAAATCCCAGCTGTCTGCTTTATCAAAGAGCTGGTCACAGGATATTCACAGAATTGAGTCACAGAAGATGATAATGTAATACCCTTGATAAAGCAGGAAGCAAAATTCTGCCGAAATTTCGGCATAACTATACATATCTCAGTTGCAAAGTGTTTTGAAAAGTGTGTTGCCCATTGAGGAAAAAACTCTTTGTCATTATCTGCGATATCCTTCAATCATCCATCATCATCCTTCTATCATTTAAATGGACGAACTATAAAACTAGCCAAATGTCATATCGACGCAATTAGCTCCAAACATCAGGGTGTTGTAAAGTGTAAAGGCGCTCGTATGGTAAAGTAAAGTAAAGTGCATTGGAATCTGAATTACTTTCGAGTGACACCGAATACGAAGGAATCGTTCAGGCTTTGTATGTTTTTATTCTCATTAGATGTAATCACATCTTCTGTCATCAGGATGAGCAAACAAGCGAATTCAACGACCGACTGGCATCGTCAGCAGCCCAAAGATCGGAACAACATGTGTTCAACGTGACGGACGTTCATCGAACTGTATTCATTCATTAATCCATTGAAATTAAATTATTCATTTTATATTTAAAATATTATTTATAGTTAACAGCTAGTTATACTTTCTAACCAATTAGTGAATAGTACCTACGCACTAACAATAATTGTGATGTCATAATATACGTTATGTCTTAAAATAAACGACGAGTTTTATGTTAAAATTTAATTTATAAATCACCGTCAATTATGAATGGGTCATGATGCGACGCGAAATCCCGAGTCCCTGACCCTCGCTTCCTTTTGATAAGTACAGGAACACTTATTATATTTCGTTTCCGCTAATAGATGTACCCACGCTTCCTGGTCTCGTGCTTACATCGATACAAGGTGCTAAGTGCTGGGAAATGGGAGATGATTTCCAGCTGGTGTGAATATTTGGTTACAACTTCTGTTACTCGGCAACATGTCTTCCGTGAAATAATAAATTGACATAGGTTTATAGAGATCAGAAGACAGATCTCAATCACATCCAAGTACTTCTGGAGGGGCGTTTGACCGTTTGCTGATTTCATGGCAACACCTTATGCAAGTGTCCTTGTGTAGTGACCATTAAAATACGTTTCTGTGTAGTACCCCCAAATAGACGATTCCAGAGTGAAACATACAGACCCCAAATTTTCAAATTCATTATCAATTAAAATTTTCCGAAGCTCTATATAGATGGTCAGAAAAAAAATACTCGCTCAAAAACGTTTTAAAATTAAAATGTTCTGCTATTTTCTTCATATATTTCTGCTAAATAGCAGAGATGTCGTTTATAAATAATTTTTTACCATTTCTTTCATTATTGTTAGCAACTGCTAAGCTTTTAACTGGATATTGAGTTCTAAGTCCTAAACTCTTTTTTTTCCCAAAATTTCGTGAAAAGCTAAGCTCAGTCAAGCCAAGCCAAGCCAAGCCAAGCCAAGCCAAGCCAAGCCAAGCCAAGCCAAGCCAAGCCAAGCCAAGCCAAGCCAAGCCAAGCCAAGCCAAGCCAAGCCAAGCCAAGCCAAGCCAAGCTAAGCTCTTTGCCAATTAATGTACCCACACAAGAATAACCTGCATCAAATAAACGAATACAATTTTCTTAATTACCTGTCGCCGGTAAAAAATAATAACCAACACAAAAAAAAGTCCACGATTGCAATCCAAGTGCAAGCGCCGTTTGCAACTGCACTGTGCAAATGCAGCGCGCTCGGTGCAACAATGCTTCGCGTCGCTTTCCCGGCATCTCGTCACAACGACAATGATTGCTCGCGTGCCGGCGTCGCGGCTTTCACCGGCGGTGCATCTTTAAAATGCAGTTGACACCCGCGATGCACTTCCAGTGACACGATGGCTGCTGCGCACTGGGTAAGCTCTTTTACACCCTTATACTACACGCCTAGTTGACTTGAATTTACATATTTGTTTTCGTTTTTTTAACGTTCCTACAATCTCATAGTCTCATCTCTTATCACCATCATCATCCCATTATTCTTATCTTCATCTTGTATCTAATTTTTCTTATTTTTAACGTATGTTAACAAATCAAATTTAATTTCCAAAATACCACAGATTTTTGCGGTTTATAAGCGGTGTGTGGTAGTTGTGGTACGATCGTAGGATCCAATCAAAAATTTCCTAAAAATCGTGTTAGTCCCACGCTGAGATACAGTGTTTTGCTCTTGATTTTGAGCGCACGCAACGTGAATCACGGAGTGCTGATGGCTTTTAAGCGTACCGGCTGTGTCTCGATAGCATGATGCGTGATCCGTGCATTCATCTCTCTCGTGTTGAAGCAGCATTTTCTGATGATTGGAGGCAACCAAACACTACTGACGTCCTTAAACAATAAGCTGAAGATGTCGCACAAAGATTATTCGCTCAACTTTGGTAAAGCTTGATATTAATTCATCAAGACTAGTGTCTTGCCCTACAATCAGCACGTTAGTTTTCAGAAAGATCTATCGGTATGACTGGGTTATTCCTTGCTGTACGCTTTCAGAAAAAACTATTTAAACTGTTTTATAAAAAATTAACTCTTTCAGTGTTGTATAAGATCGTTATAGCTTGTTTAGTTGACAATTTTAATTCGTAGTTTGTAAGGTTTAAAGTCTACGTTTGGTAACTTCATTCAATAATCCAGTTAATTATATTTTTTTGCAAGAAAAGGACAGTGATGTTGCTAGTGTCGCTACGATGCGTCTACCGCGCATTCATCTCTCCCGTGTTGTAGCAAAAGTTTCTATTGCTTGGAGTCAACCAAATACGACTGAAATCCTAAAACACTAAGCTGAAGATGCCGCTCAAATGTCGAAAAAACACCAAAATTCGGTCAAAAATGTCTGTCAACTGTACGCCAACGGGTCAGTTGGTTGAAACAGCACCTGCGATTGGCGTTAATCGCTGGACCGACTTCCCAAACATCCAACTTAACGATAGGTCTTTTAAAATTCTCGCTGCGGCTTCAAGCTTCAGAGAGCGCGTTACGTATGAGAAGCGCATGCGTGACCCGCGCAAATTGTCGACGGATGATCTCGATGGGGACGGTTTCTATGTTGAAGTTGTTGTGCAATCGCGGCTAGGATGCCGGAAGAGTGGGCCACGCTAGAGTGATTCGAACCTATATGCAAATACTCGCTGTTGCATTGCATGCATGGTAGATATTTATGATTAGAAACGAAATCTACATTACAAAATTTTATCCAGGTAAATTTGTAAATTTTTAACTATAAATTTAAAAAAAATTAATTTGTAAATAGAAATTCTAACTATGTTTCCGCCGTTCCGTGTCTCGAGTCGTATTCTAATTGGCTTTTACGCACGCGGAAGAGTTTCAGTGAATAATTTCGTCCAGTTTTCGACGTTAATTTTCATTTAGCGTAGCTGCGTGATATATTATCTCGATTGAAATCATCGTTTTAGTCGTTCAGATGAAAGTATACTGTCGTTTCAAAGTGGGAATATGAACCCTGTAATTGTTCGATGTGTGCATGCAGCATGTTGCATATTTATTATTAGAAACGAACATTACAAAATTGCATGCCGTATCGAGGGCTTGTACGGGGCAAAGCATTCCAATTTTGCAGAAGATATTTCGCTTCTGAGATTAAAATTATCTTCCTGGGATATGGCGCTTTACAATTGCTGAAATATCGTAAACTACGGACCTTAGGGCCAGTTTTAAAATGTCCCATTAAGTGGCTATCCTCCTCATAAAAACTCATCAGCCTATCGGTTGCATCTGAGTTTTTGCCAACTAGAGGATAAATATCTAGCTGGACATTGTAAAACCGGACTTAGCATAACTAAATCCAAAATTGTAGCACTAAAGTTATGTGCCATTAGGTAAGTCTGTTTAAAAAATAAGTTCCAAGTCGTTCCTCTTGAGTAACATAAGAACAAAAACTAACGGAACGGATCTTCATTTGGATGGAAATTCTCGGTGAACGATTTGTGTTACGGGCTTTTCTTTGATTTGAAAGGGTTTTGAGAGCATTTGGAATGATGGAATAAGTAGATGCATATTATTCCCAACTTGTGCAACCAAAACCTAATCTAAGCCAGCCACCGCCTCCGCCGATCGACGACTAAACTGTGTCCCACCGCCAGTTGCAACTGACCGCCCTGCTGGGCGCTCTCTCGGCGTCGCTGACCACCACCCCACCACCCCCCGCCACCGCGCCCCGCGTTCCCCGCGACGCCGGAAGCTACAGGGGCCACTTCCGGCCGTCGTTCGGCCCGCCCCAACACCCGTCGGCGTCGGCGTCGGCGTCGGCGTCGTATCCGGTCGGCGTCGAACTAGGCTACCTGGACGACGACGGTGGATACCAGCAGGAGACGCACGACGCTCACCGCTTAGACGAGTTCCATGGTCGGTAAATATGTGCAAAGCGTCGCTTATTCTTTCAGACCAACTGTTTTTTACCCCATCCTCTACGCCCTTTAATACCATGAGTGCTATATTGCACCTCTGGATACATGCAAATTCACCAAACACCGCTGTTACTGTGCGCTTCATAGTGATTGCTAAAGCGCTAGTTAAATTTTATTTGACCTTAGCATGTGCCGAACGCATTCCAACAATGGTATAGCATCTTGACAACACCACACGAGGGGTAACTGCATTGCAATCCACCAAAAATTGTCTTCCTCTGGCAACTCTCTGCAAAGTGGTGGTAAAACAGGTTTAGCCAATGTACTCAGCCCCATTTGCTTTCTATAGAGTATATATTATAAAAAAATACAACTAAGGAGTAATAGATGTTGTCCATCTCACGCATTGCCATAATCATGGTAATCGTCTTTAATGGCTGAAGCTACAATGAGAGTGGGCCAGAACCAGCGCTGACATATCCAAACATTATCAACACCAAAAGTTGCTCAAATATCATGATAATATATCAAATAGTGACCATGACTGGAAAGCTTTACGCAGGATAAAATTTCTAATCGTTTGCCTGCACTTGACACCCCTAGGTTACGGCGGGGGCTGGAGTCTGCCACCCCCGCCCAGCGCCCACCACTTCCCGGCGGGTCCCGTGTTCTTGTCCCCGCCACATCCGCCGCCCCCGCCGCCCCCGCCGCCACCGCACGCGGGCCCGTCCGGGGGCCGCGAGTTCCACTCGGTGGTCAACTACGGGCACATCAACATCCACCACGGGGCCCACTTCGAGCCGCACCACAACGCCGTGGAGCCGCCGGCGACCAAAGGTGCGAATCATCCAACATCTGGATATGTACGGTATTCTGCGTGTTTGACGAGGCAAGAACACCCCGCTCCGCAAATCAGCCTGGACTGCCGCTTGTTTCCCTGTCTGCAACGCAGCCTGGACCGCCGCTTGTTTCCCTGTCCGCAAATCAGCCTGGACTGCCGCTTGTTTCCCTGTCTGCAAAGCAGCCTGGACTGCCGCTTGTTTCCCTGTCTGCAAAGCAGCCTGGACTGCCGCTTGTTTCGCTGTCTGCAAAGCAGTCTGGACCGCCGCTTGTTTCTCTGTCCGCAAAGCAGTCTGGACCGCCGCTTGTTTCGCTGTCCGCAAAGCAGCCTGAACCGCCGCTTGTTTCGCTCTCAGCAAAGCAGCGAGACTTGTTGCGCCCCTTTTATAATACACGGCTTTCCGGCTGTGAAAAATGTTTTATTTATGTCAGGAAATTCCCCAATCGTTTTTTTCTCTCTCAAGATGAGACCCATTAATAACACTGAGTTTCAACATAACCTGCCTTCGATATCGGCAGCGTGATGAAAACACGGTTATGGTACAAGTTCTGTGAGTGCGTCGTGTCAAACAATTAACTAGTCATTAACGACTGCTAATTAATCTTAAGATCTGAGCTGTCAGTTTGAGAAATAGGTGGTGCAGAACGCCGTCTCAAATCTGCCTTGCGCTGTGTTTGCAGCGGTTGCAGAAGTCTTGCCGATCCGGGCTGAGAAGCTGCAGCTGAAAGAAGAAGTCGAGTCGTCGAAAGCTGAGAAGGGTCCGAAAGAAATGGTGTTGACAGTCGCCAAAGAAGAGTTGAACGAAGAGTTGATCGAAGAAGGTGCTGTCAAAGAGACGAATAATAACTCTAGTGTGGAAATTGTTTGAATTAAAACTTTTTTGAACTTCAATATTGTTATTCCTTTCTTAAAAGACTCGTGTATTTTCCTAATCTTAGCAAGTTATTTTTCAGAGGAAACTAATCAACTGGGTTATTGACTGCTAAAGCTCCAAAACTTTTCCATGCAACTCACTTTTGCAATAACAACTGTTGTAAATTTTTTTGCACATTCAAATATATGTGTGAAGAACCGACTTTTCAATACCAAGATTATTTTGTTTGTGACAGGACTGAGAGGACTCAGCATTAAAACGTAGTAATATCCCGACTATACTTTCAAGAGAAGACGTCTTACAATGTAGAAAACTTCAGAGAGCTGATCCAGAGCCAGACATTTACACGAGGTCGCATTTGAACAGCCACTGAACAGCCAGCATTTAACAGCCATACATCCATTTTTCTGGCTTTCTTCCCTAGAGTTTTAAAATCAGTGTTCCAGCATTTCTAGGTGAGATTTCTCAAGCCTTTCAGAAAGAAACCTACCGGATAACTAAATACAACCCCTTCTCCAGAAACAAAATCAAGTTACCATACCCCATACTAACACATTGTGTGGTCACGGGCCAGATATGTATCTGTGTTCTTTAAATAAATAAATAAATAAAAGTCCCAATGAGACAAAATCATTTGATACAATTATGCACTCAGGGACACGGGGTGTGCTTATGCTGGCAATGCTTTCAAGTACCGAGGAATGTTCTAATTCGAAGGTATTTCACAATTCCATCAACAGCCGATCTTCGCACCAAGTTCAAGGTTTGAGCCGCCGCCGCTTCTCATCAACTCTCAATCTCTCATCAACGAAATGAAGCCAGCAATTGTCCCGATACCCGAACGTCTTAATTCGTGTAAAACACACCGCGGCGATTCGGACCTCGCGAGATATGGCGTCATCGGGCAAATGACTCACTATTTAAAATACCATCTTTATAATCATGCAAGCGATTTTTTGCTGTCGCCTCCGGTGAAACGAAACCTTGGCTTCGACTTGCAGGATTTCAGGAGTTCGATCGATAAAGATGGCGTGCTTTTGGAGAGATCAAGCTCTATGGATCCGGACACGGGTCCTTCATACAGGGGTGTCATAAATGTGTACTGTTCATAAAATGTCATTGATAGATTGTTTTTTTGCCTCTATTTAAGTTGAATGATGTTTAATCGCAATGGGCATTTTTCATTGAAAAGTGTATTTTAGGATAACTGAGGAGTTAGTGTTTATTTCAAATACTAGGTACGTGGCAAGTATTTAATATCCCAGGCTTAAATTTAGTCTTAAATACTAAGTAAACTAACGGAACCAGATTGAAAAATTAAATAATATATAGGTAAGGTCACAAGCCAAATGTTCTGCCACCGAAGTTGGTGATCTCTGTTGGTATACAAGTCTCAATATTGAGTCGAATTATCGCAGCAGCAGCAGCAGCAGCAGCATCTGTGGCGGCTGCCAATCCCAGCTACCACAAACACCGACACCACCGGCAACCACTGCGAAAGGGCCGCGGCGATCACGACGGCTCGTGATGCAAATTAGCTCTTTGCCTCACAGCAATTAATATCGCGCGCTGGGGCGTTTAGCGGTCCCACCGCGCCATCGAGTCACGACGACGAGGAGACTCGAGCTCCCCCGTCACACGCTGGCCTCAACGACAGCAGCTTTGCACGAGGGATGATTTCCTACCACCATGGAAGCGTTGGGACCTTGGGAGCAAAATGTGTCTGCCTGTAGCTTGCAAGCCCTTAGCGCTTCTTCGCCCTTCGAGGGCTTATAATGCGTTGTGTTTATAGGCATCGACACCTTGTAACATGTTACGTTTTTTTTTTGTATTATTGATTGTGTAAAAAAAGAAAAGTAGGAAATTATACTGAATTTACAAAATGTTACACAAATCTTAGACGAATCATCAACGAAAGTGAAAATGTAATCACATTGGATAATTGATCGAGGTTTCGTGAAATCCTGTGACATCCTGTTGACCACCTCAGATCCCTGTGCATTTGAAATCACGGTCCGCAAACCCCGGGGTGTAAGGTTTCGAACGCTAGGCGCATGCGTCCACCAAACCTTCCGCCGCTAATTTCTTAATGAGTGTAATTTGATACAGCATTCTTTTCCCTCGCTCGCCTGTCAGAACCGTCGTCGCAGACAATGCCGCTCTCATCTCGCGGATTTGTTAATTTTCGTGCAAAAAACCGCGATGGAATTCTACATCCTGCTGTAGTCTATATCCTCTCCGGTGATCATTAGCGATGAGTGGTCCATTGACCCACAGGTGTTCCATAATTTCTCACAGATTGACAGCACTTAAAGGATTTTTTTCGCAGCTTGCACGCAAGAATAGTAGCTATTAGCGAGCCATGATCTCACTCTCAAAACACTGTCTTAAAATGGTGGGCAAAAAACATTTTCATCTAATCTCTGATCGAACCTAGCGGCCAAGGAGGCGGTCGTGGTTTGTCGTCCATGAGCTGTCCTCTAGAACAATTCTGCAACTGCAACTGCAATTAGAAATGTTATGTGCAAGAACTCAAACCAAACCAGAGCCAGCACTAATGATGAAAAAGTCACGATAAATGCATTATATAATTTTGTATTTGCTGCCCCCCAACAACTAATTTCGGGGTGGAGCCACTAATACAAAAATTAATATCCCTGTGGTTCGGTGTGTATTCATCACTTTATTGCTGGTTTGAATCAAAAGCCAATCGAGAAAATATTGATTTCGTTCGTTAACCGTGATAAAAATTGTGGCATAAACAAATATGAGTAAATTCATAAGCTATAATGGAAGTTGTGTTCAAGAATTTGTAAGACATCCAACGTGCCAATAGGTTTATGGAATATGCACTGCAGAGACGATCAAGTATCTATAACAAAGCCTAAAAAAAATCCAATTGTGTTATTAAAATTACTTTACTTCCCACCCTTGTATTTTTAAATTATTTTATAATTGTTGCGTGATACTGCTATCGCAGCGTATGCTACTGCTCAAACATTCTATGAACGTCACTTTCAGTAGGAAACTTAATTCCAAAATAAAAATATAAACCTACGCGGCATAAAATTAAAAATAGTCCATATCTTAAGAGCCAGCTAAAGGCAGCTTAAAAGCCGAAAATGCAGAGGTCCACGCCATTACTTTTCCTGCCCCTAAATTTGATCCCAATATGTTTGAAAAAAAATCAGTGTGTAGAGGAAGAGTACTCCGACCCGCCTTGTAAACTTTAATTAAGATCGGATGGAAAATAAAACAACCAGAGAAGAAAGAAAAGTGGTGTTTTCGCTTAAAAAAACCCCACAAAAAGTCCCAAATTCAAGATTTATTTGTGAACAAAGTAAACGTCCGATCGACACGAGCCTTTACATCGCGGGTCAGAAATGTTTTCAACTATCCACTGATTTTTTTTCAAAAATGTAGGGAACATTTTAGGGGGAGAGAAAAGTAACCACGTGGACCTCTGCACTACCAAAATTTTCCGTGTGAGAAAGCTAATCTTTCACGGATTAGACCTGGTGAAAAATAACTTCCAGTTTTACTGCCTCATTATCAGCATGAGCGATAAAAACACTCTTGGAGATTATGCTTGCACAACCCGACACATGGTTATATAAAAGTCAGTAAAAAGGTAAATCATAAAATTCCGCGTTTCATATGGTTTTTTCGATATGACTGGATTCGTCTCTGTTTGCAGATCTAAAGCAATGTTGAAATGAAAAAATCGGATGAAAATTATCGATTTTTTCGGTAATATTCATTCGTTTTTACGTGAGTAAGATTAGAGCGGCTTAAAACATGACGCACTACAAATTCTTTTCCTTGATTGAAATGCGCCACAGAATCATCAATAAGTGCACTAGAACTGTGGTTCAAAGTATCATACAATCTGCAGACAAAGATGAACCCAACCGTGTCATTAAAATCACGAAAATCGAGAAAAAGCACATTTTTTTCATTTTGATTATTAATCTTGGTTATGCAAGAGTCGCAGATTTGTGCCAGCGTTTTTAATCCATGGCTTCTTATGATTACTGCCACAGATTATTTTGATTTCCATTATCGTATCGGGTTACAACCTATGTAGACTCTTAACAGCATATGATATGCAGTTTCGTTCGATACCTAAAACTCAACACCACATTTCATTATTTGCCTCTGCAAGGCTCGTGGAAGGCAAACCAAACAAACAGCAAAAAAACTGAATCACTGCACCTATAGCCCGTCGATAACACAAAGCCTGCACGCGCGAATATTAATTGCAATTACATGCTAATCGCATTGCGCGCATGTGTCAGCGGGTACTGGGTTGGTGTGCGTGAACACGCAATCACCGCAGTAAATGATGGCCACGATAAAAATGCAGCCCGATAATGACAGAGTGCCGCAGCCGGAGAAGATGGCCAACTATTATAGTTTAGTCATCTGGTTGGCGGCTCAAGGCTATGTCTTGCACCCAGCGACCGGATTGCTTCCTGGACTGCTGATACTGGTGCTCTGTACCGGTCCATCGGGGCCCCTCCATGGTCTTAGATGTGACTGACAGTTTTTCTTTTCTTTGCCATGCTTTAAGACGGCGGTGCTCAATCAGTGAGCAGCATAATCATATCCCATCTGGATGATGCATGGACTGTATGGGTGATGGATGTTATGATTTTGTTATTGCAATACCGGTGATCACGATTTTGTTTTTACACTAATAATCGCCGATAATCATATGTATTTATAAAATTAATCCACATTTGTTTACATCTTTCAATAAACAACGCGCTTCTAGCTTTCATCTTGTCATATTTACATAATTGTTTAGAAAAATAGCTTTGCAATTAGCAATTGGCACCTTTAGCCTTTCTGTACCATCTTCCCAGCCCTAGCTTGATTTGGGAGATATGGTAAAGCAACTCTAGGTACGTTATAGCCAAGGGTGCACCCAACACCTTACGATTAAAATCATTTTTTTCTCGCAGTTTTCTATGTGGGAAAATTCTTAAAATTGAATCCAAGCGTACGAGCCGGTGCTAGATTTTATGAAAATGTGGTTTTACACATTCAATCTTAAACGCAAACAAACTCAAGCTATTTAACCTTTTTGACAAGAAAAGGGCTTTTCGCAAAGCTATGCTAGCTGATCAAGTTTCCCTTATAGGTCCAGCAATTGGAGTATTTTGTTTAGCGCAATAGAGACAGCGACATAACAACTTGAAGTCCTTGCATCAAATGGCGAGGGTGTATCAATTAAAAAGGAACATGCAAATTAAATTTTTGCAGTTTGTGTCGATCCCACATTAATGACTGTGTATATGTTTTCAAATTGTCTCTAATCAACAACCCACGATCTTCCTCATAGGCCCAAGCGAAAAACGAGCAACATTTGCACATTTTTTATTTCCAACACAAGCGAAATTGATAGTTGGATGAAAATAACACCAATTTTCCACGCCAAGTCAGGCAGCACATATGGTGTGTGCACCTCACCTCGCCGACACGCAAGCCCGGCATTCGCGGCGTCGGTTCGCACAAATCGTGCGCAAAATCTGAGAAGAGACTCACGGATACCGGCTAACCACACACACATGCAGCAGCACACAGCACAAGCCGAGGGGCCACCACTGTTGGCCAAAAAAACACTCACGAATCCCCCTCGCGAACAGAATCGGAAGACAAGAACAGTGGCATCTTGTGCGCTTTTAGTCTAGGCCCTATAGACTGTCAGGTGCTCAAGGAATAATTTTAACACAATGGCGAATGTTGCAGCCATCTGGTAACACGTTTTTAATGTATATGATTTAATTGAAGAACTGGAAATTTTCACTAGTTCTGCCATGGGTTTGTGTGTTTGAAACATTGAAACATAAAAAACCTCATCATCAAAGCGGCTAATATTTAAGTGAGCGACATCTTGGAAAGGTTGCCGCGTGGTTCTTGGGAAAAGATAAAATTTAAAGGGTGCGTATCAAAAATGCATGCACGCCTCCGGAATAAACATTGTGTCCAGCTTCTGTAAAAACAATCGAAATTAACGACTTTAGCAAATGATGCAAATGATGGCACACGAAAGAGTGCCGGTAAAAATGTTAAGTAAAGTTGAGGGCACGCGTGTCTCGAAAAGACCCAGCTCTAGGTCTTCCATTTAATGATCCGATTCCGACTCCCGGTACGAACACAATTGAAGAGGTGAGTGAAAAGTGGCCACTTAGTCCATTAAGTTGTTCAGGAAATGACAAACCTTCGAGAAAATACAAGAAGCAGAAATGATGAACCAAATATGCTTGTAAAATGGCTATACGGAGCAATTGAGACTTTCCTGCATTTTCACACATCGATTGACATCCCTTGTTTAATTAGGGCGACTAACTCATTTTGTCGCTCATCCTCGTCAATTTTGGAACAAACATTGTTTCTCAGTAACGCCCAATTTTGCGGTATCTTTGCCCCAGAACGCTTTAACCCTCTAGACCAAACCTCGCAACATATCTCTGCAAAACACACACTCAAATCACAAACATCTCATGGAGCCTCAGCTGCCAATTGCAACGATCACGCGTGGTCGGTGTTCATCGTGCGATTGCAGGTGTACCACCACTCGGCGACGCCGGACGTCGACCAATCACGAGGCGCGCACCGGCTGCCAAGGTCACGCCGCGTGTGATTGACAGCCGGGTAATTAGCGGCGGTGATGATGCTAAAGCGTGCATGTATTGAATTGGAGTAAATCGTCGAGGCGGTGGGCGTCAGGTTCAAGGACACCATGGCGGCGGTGGTGGTGGAGATGCCAGGAGATCCGCGTTCGCGGTGGGGTATAAAATGCGAGAGGCTCGGGGTGAGAATTATCAGTCGATCGACCGAGCATCCTATAGCAGCAGCAGCAGCAGCAGCAGCAGCAGCAATCATGGCATCCCAGTATCTCGTGAGTAACGTGACACAACACGTGTCAAGAGTTCTAGCTTGAATTGCTGTTTATACTGATGCATTTAGACCAGACTTTACCAAAGAAGCTTTTATATCCATCAATATGTATAGAATCCTAGCTTGATTTTGCTGTTTACTACTGATGCATAATTCGAGGAGACTATCAACGAAGCTTTAATTTCCATTAATATTCTTAGAATCCTAGCTTGAATTGCTATTTACTAATTACTGATGCATTTCGAGGTGACTTTATCAAAGAAGCCTTAATTTCCATCAATATTTCGGCTTTTTTTGGGGGGGGGAGGGCTATTGAGTAACTTTAAGGGACGCTTATCAAATTTCCGCTAAAAACAACTTTTTTCCGCTGTTGAGGCTAAAGCTAAAGTGTAAGCTACTTCTCATGCATCTCCCAGCTTCCAGCTTCCAACAGAGTGTTGTAGTGTTGTCATAGGGTAACAAGGGTTGATGGTATGGAATGGTATAGCACTGGTAGCAACTTAGCAACATAAGCTATGATCAAACACCGGCGTTTAATCATATTCAGTGAGGTCCTGGAAAAGTTGAGGCGAGCATCACAAGGGAAGCTTCTTTCGGTTTTCGGGAAACGAAAGACCAAATTGAGGTAATGTGCGCGTACTCAGTCTCACTATATTTCACTCAGGTGCGATTTCCGATACTACATTGTTTGTATCTTTTGAGAGCAAGATAGTACGACAATATTTCCAGTAATTTTTTCGTGGGTTAATTACACCACTTCTTTGATGTCGAGTTAACATATTATGGCTACAGCCAAGGAAAGTTTCTGTTCAGTAAAAGTTTGTCGTGGTTAACGTTTACATACGCATTAGATCGAGCAGACCGAGAAATTCAAAATACGAAATCTGCGAATCTGTATAGGTATTCTGGTTCACTTGTTAGTTCAAGGATTTCAAAATAATTCCCAAAATACTTATGAACAGAAAACTACGACGCTCAGCATTGGTCTAGTCATCTCACGGGAAAATGTATTTCCTTCTATAATTTTAACATAGGTATTCTGTTTGATGGTGAAAATGGAGTTTTCAGAAAAATTGCAGATTGCTATTAATACCTCATCTGGCCTCGAACTTGAGCGAAATGTGATCATCTGTGGTTTTCGATCATCTGTAGATGCTAGATAGCTACATTTTCACAAAAGTTCACAAAAAAAAGTCTAACATTAGTGGAGGTGCCGGGTCACAAAGAGAGCCTCGATAGCCAAAGAGAGGCCAACTCCGCTCTCCAACCCAGCCCGTCTAACGCCCCCGCCCCATCGCAGCTCATCGTCGCTTGCGTCCTCCTCGCCGGCGTCGCCGCCGACCAGTGGAACCAGGGCGGCGGACAACAACGCAACGCCGGCGGCAGCGGCGGCTACGGCGGCTCCCAACGCAGCGGCGGACTGCAGCAGCAGCGCAGTGGCGGCGCGAGCCAGTGGGGCGCACAGGGCGGTGCCCCGATGAGTGGCGGAGCGAGTCAGTGGGGCGCGCAGGGCGGAGCGGCGCAGGCACGCGGCGGGCAGCGTGGCGGCGGGCTCGAGGGCGCCGAAGAGGGTGGGCCGTACCGAGCCGAGATCTACTACAACCCCGAGTACTACGGCTACGACAGCGTGTTCCCCGGCGGCAAGGCCAACTTCAAGTCGTACCGCAATGCGGACCGTGGTGTCGGTGAGTGATGAGGGCTGCTGGCTTGCTAAGTGTTTGCTAGGACTTCGCGGTTGCCATGTTTACTGCACTACTCGTGGCTGTTGTGATGCTTAGGGCCAGTTTTACCATTTTATTAACCCTGGGCTGAAGTGGGAGTTGAGTTCAGTTCCATGGCAACGGCCAACCACGCGCAGTGAAATTCATTTTTTTCCGTAGGTTAGCTCTCAACTCGGAGTTGAAAAAAATTGGTAAAACTGGCCCTTAGGGCGGAGAGATTAGTGAGGATTGGTTTTTCGGTCCAAGTAGTTGATTGGAAAATCAAAAGCAAACTACAGAGACGTGTCGCTGGTTTTGATAGCAGCCAGATCCGTACAGCTATTCTAGGGACAACTGGCAGAGCTAGTGGAAAACTAAATTTTATATGGATCAACTAAAGGAAATACACGGTTTTAATAAAATTTTGTAAAATAATCATGAAAATGGTGATAAAAGCATTAATTAAGCTACAGTTCCAAATTCAGATGCAAGGATTCCAAATTTTTACTGCTAAAAGCTGGATTTTTGTAAATCGTGGGAGTTATTGTCACAATTAAGCCAATATTTATAACATTTCATTGGTAATTTCAACGCGAAAAAGTCCCATTTTAAGCCAGAATATATATAATAATATATAAATCATTGGCGCTCTTGATCTATGATAAAGAGACCACCAATTCATTGAAACGTTAGGCAGTTTTTACGCCTTTTCAAACGGGTGCCACATTGTTTTCGCCAAAACGGTTCCCTGTTCGCCTGCAGGACGCGAGGGCGGTGCTGGCGGCGACGGCGACAGCGTGTCGATGTCCGCGCGCAGCCAGGGCGGCGCTGGCCAACGCAGCGGCGCTGCCCAGGGTGGCTGGGCGGGACAGGGCGGCCAGGGTCAAGCCGGCAAGGGCAACGGCGGCGCCCCGCGGTACTGAAAGGTCGCTCCCTCACACCACACACAAACGCTGGTAGATCTGGCAACGCCAGAGACACCGCACGGGCAAAGCTTTAACGAAACACGGTGACAACGGTTGACTATTCGCGTAGACGGTCGAGCGAGAATGTGATTTTATTGTAACTCTATCGTTTGTTTGTTTGTTTTTGTCCGATGTCCGCGTTTTACCTTAAGACGTCCTTTTTTATTTGTATTTTGTTCTTGATTTGTTTTAACGACAGCGCAATAAATTAAGTTTTAAATTAGTACATGCTTTATTGGTTTATTCGATGTAGCTTGAGAGAATTCGTAGACTCAGTCATTTGCATCCCCAGTTATAGGCAGAAACATGTCCCAGCAAAATCCTATTCCACTTGACACCTTCATTGCGTGTGTAGAAACATTAAACAAGCTCTTGTTAGTGCGTTCGAGTGATTGGGCTAGGATTTTGGGTCTGCCTGTACCAGATCCGTCCGATTTTGAAGAAAATGCCATGCTATAGTTGTGGTTAAGGGGGTAAAAGACTCGTTACAATCCTCAAATGAGTCCCGCCGCAAACATTATACTTCTGTCTTAGCTGGGTTGTATCGGTGATTGAACCCGAGACCTTGTCATGGGATAATCTTGAGTTACTGGAAGCCATAGAACCATCTTTACCCTTTAATAAACACTCGCAACTTCTTTGACTGTGTGCCAAGAAAAGTTCCAAATGCCAGCGCTAACATGAATTGATGGTGACCGTGTCAAAATCAAGCCAAGAGCCTTGTTGCTTAACTTCTGAGATCTCACGATTTCTTATGGAGACCATCAGCTAGCTTTTCTATACGCAATGTTTAAAAAAGCAGTGTGATGGATGATCACCCACTCGCCGTCAGACCTGGAGCAATGTTGCTTAACTTCGGTCAACCTGTTACACCATTGGAGGAACGTGCAAGCAGTGCAAGGAGGAAACGAATCCAGCACGATAGTGTGATTCGAGCCTAAATGCAATTACTCGTTGCATAACGAAATATCAATTCCAAAATTTGTATCCGTGCCGGGATTTAAACCCCGATCTTTACCTGTTTTGGAATTGATATTTCGTTGCTAATAATCAAAATAAGTTTTCACAAAAAAATATGTCTGTGGGAAATGAATGCTAAGCCTCAACCATACACTTTCCAACGTTTCACAAAGCTATGCAACTGCTACAACTAAATTAGATTAAATCAAAAATCCAACAAATGGTCCACAACAATAACTGGAGCTTCCTAGAAAAAAACAAGCAATCGACATTGCTTCATACCCATTTCACTCTCTTTAAAATTCCCTTGATACATTATCAATACACCACCCAACATCAACCCACTCCAGCAAATTAATTATCAATTAATATGATGATTTTCTTAATACGAGTTCTTCAATTTCCATGATACAAACCGTGTCACACCTATGTGCTCACATGCATTGCACGTGGGTTTGTGATCATATTATGTGACATCATATCCAGATTTTAGATGAACACTGGCAACTTGTTTCGAAAGAATCTCACTCTCTGTGTGATCTCACCTTCTAGCATATGTAAAGACTTCTTAAAAGTCAAACCATTTTGAATGGAATTAATATCAAAACTAGAATTCAATGTATTAATAAACCGCGTTGACAATATTATTATGCTGCGTTTATAGTATCGGAATTTAGAACAGGAATTCAATTCACGATCAATTTTTTTTTTACTGATTACTAAAAATTATTCAAATATTCCTAATGGACATGACTTCTGTAGCAACTTTTGTGCAGAAGAAAGAATTAGCTAACCTGAAGTGAAGCCATACAAATAGAATGATAACTAAGGTAGCGTACATTAATTTTAGATCATTGGCCGTACCAGATCCTTATTCAAGGAAAAATCGTCACCTTTGACGATTTTTATATATTGATGTAAACTATAGTCTATTTTTGTTACATTTGAGTGGAATTGGCAGCTATTTCAACCCTTCCTTAAATGTCGCCACTCTTTCCATCTTCTGTCCAATTCATCTTTTCATTCCTCGACCCCCTTTTCTAAAATTGCTATCTTTCTAATTCCTTTCCTTTTCATATATTAGGATTTTATTTTTTAGAATTGGCACTCAAGAAAAAACCGTCGTCGTCCCTTTCAGATATAAATACCCAATATAAAAAAAAACTCATGACAACTCCTCACATAACTTGAAAATACGTAACCAAAACACTTTGTATTCGAGCTGCAGATCGTGAATGAATCATGACTCATTAACGATAGCGAAACAGATGTCAATGAAAGACATCCGCTTAATTTCCTCAGTGGGTAAAATGCCTCTTGTCTCGAATAATGTCCCATACAACATATTAACATTCTGAATTCTAGCTGTGATTTCAGGCCAATAGGGATACCTACCCAGAAATAAACTAAAGGTCAATATTTATCTTGAAGAAGTAAAAATCGCAGCCGTATGATTGTCTCTTGGACCAATGATACCCGTTTGATGGTAGGATTCAACACTGGCAAAAAAAATGCAGTGAAACTGGAATCCAGTGGGAGTTGAACACCAAAAAATCTCACGGCAATCTCCATCTAAGCATGGAGCCGAAGGAAGAAGATCCCCGCGCGTTGGCGCCTTGACATTATAAGGCGCTGCGACAACTGCATTCCTTCGCCGCTCATTGGTATGCACTAGGCAGGCAGCATCTGCAGCAAGCAGCATCATCAGCGCGTCTCCTCCACGGCAAAGATTCGTCTAATATTGCCAGTTGCTAATCACGCTCGGGGTGCGCTGTAGTCGGTCTCGCTGCCACTTTCAGACATACAGGGTTGTTTGCTGTTAAAGGAGTCTAACATTTAAATTGCCTTCAACCGCAATGATCTGCCAAATTGGTGGCAAGAAAGCAAAAACAAAATCATTTCAGCAAAGGTTGACTGGTTTTATGGAAACACTTATTACACATACCCCTACCGCCACGTTTGCCAAAACTGTCACATTGTCGGTAGAAAAACAAGTAATATTGTTACCATGTGCTTGCTTTTAGCTTCGGTCTTGTCTTACATGCTGTCGTAAAATATCTGAAGATTGTGAATTTTCTAGGTATCCGTGCAGCACCAGGGGTTCTCAAGGGGTGTGTACATATCCCCCATCCGCACCCACCCTGCCAGGATTGGCGGTGAGACACAGCAATATAGGTGCGTGGATTCGGCGAGCAAGATTAGATTTATGAACTCTTGAGTGTCAAGGTGTGCATGCACTAAAGCCCGCTGCTAGACTTAGAGAGTTTGATGTCAAATCCAGTTTCGTTTACCATCCCTGCCTTTAAATGGGCCCCGCTAGGCTATTATTTACCGTCAGAAAAAAAAATTGCAGGTGAGGCAGCAATGTTTCTTAATGTCCTTCAACATACACAAAGTTCGTGAGTTATAAAAACTCTTAAAATTTGTCTTGTTTTTATCCAGACTCTGGGGTCTGGCCTAAACTAATTCTTGGTTGGTTATTTTGGTTTGTTTGGTATGTAACTTTTCTTCTCTCTCTAAATCAAGAAGATACATAAAAATATTTCAACCCCCTTTGGCTTAACCGTATAGGTAGCGTATTTTTTTCAACTCCACACTCCAAATACAGCGACACCATAAAAAATCATCAAACTCATACGGAAAATACATTAATTCAACAAATGATATTATACCTGGTTTTATGTCAGTCTGATATAGGTTAACTATATTCGGCAAATTTATACCGATTGCTTGCAGTAGATAGGTTTTTGCAGTGCTGCCTGTAGCAACGTGCGTTCTTTTCAACGCATTATTCTCAATTAATCATCTGTCCAGAGGATTAGAGAATCATAAATACCGGACAGTGCTATAGAAGTGCTAACACACAATCTTATGTCACCACGATTTCCATTCAAACGCAACGAGTTATGAGAAAATCCGGCGACAAGCCGGTCGTTCGGCCGAGAGGAATGCCGGTCGCATCGCGAACGAAACGGCGTCGCAGAATAATGTTTCCATCTCGCGGTAACTCATTCCGCGATCTGTAATTAAAACGGCGCGGCACGACGATAAACCATAAGCTCAGAGTCCGTGACTTTCACTGTCTCGGCGATCGACGCTTTATTACTGTTATTTAACTTACTTCCGACCGGACAGTAAAACATCTTGCGTCATTTGCATATGCGATTGTCTGCTCAAGCTTTTAATTGATAGTTTCGTTCGGCAAGTGACAATTAAGAGTTGTTCTGCCGGAACTATACAACAAGAATAAGAAGGAGGAACGCTCGGAAAAAGTCTATGAATCAAAAGTGAACTTGAGGTTCCACTATAAGCTTTCGTAAAGCCATGCTTCCTTTATCTAGGGAGTACCAAAAGTATAAAAATAAAATCACAGCGCTTCTTATCAACAGTATATTTTGTTGGTTTGACAGAAATTGGCACAAAACTTAGATATCTGCAACAAGATTTAATGTACCCTACTTGTTTTTCGCGCTAAAAATTTCGTAACGGTTTTGGAAAGCAGCACACATTGCAAAATTGATATCAAATCGATTGGTCGCATTTCCCGAAAAACAAAAACAATCCAGAGAGCGACAATCGGATTTCCCGCTCGTCCGCTAGGCCATGGAAAGCGACGGCCATCACAAGAGCATGAGCTATTTCAGAAAGAGTCTTTCTGCCAGGCGATTTTCCTGGTGATTTCCCGGCGATTTCCCACTGGCACGCCGCTTGGCATCCTTGACACGCAGCACGGCACGACCTTCTCCATGACAACAAGTCTGACACTTGAAGGTCACCACGATGCGAAGTTCACTCGGTCAACCAGATTCGCAACGTCAACGACAACACACTTAACGACATCCGATGCGAATGCTAAGACTTCCGACTATCATTTCCAGACGCCGGGCTGAATACACCTTCCAGGTCCTCTGTACGCACGATCGTGAGCTCTAGGGCTCAATTTTTCCTGACTTCTATTTCTATCAGGGATCCGAACCGAAATCAATAACGGTTCTGATTCCGGTTCTGGTTCTGTATTTTTTCAAATAACGGTTCTGGTTCCGGTTCTTGTTCCCATTTTTTTTTAATAACGGTTCTGGTTCTGGTTCTGGTTCCATGATAATTTTATTTACGGTTCTGGTTCCGGTTTCGGTTCCAGAATCAAAATTTAGGTTCCAATATAGGTTCCAATAAAAATAACGGTTCCAATAACGGTTCCAATGAAAAATGTCGGTTCCAAGTTCTGCTCTCTTTCACAAGTGCTGCAATACTGAACGCCAGCGATACACGCGGGTGTACGCGGTGTATGTGTTTGACCAAAAGGCGGTATTAAATTATAGGTATTGGAAATGTCATGCACTTCTACATTTTCAAGACGAAAATATCCAATGTTAGGGTTTCACTCCTAATGATGCACGTAAGCCTGCCAAGAATGGTACGGTATGCGTATATGCGTAGTCTGGGACGGGACATTGTTGTCGGCGTCGCGACGAGCCACAAAGGGGTTAGTCAAAGCGAATTAGTTGAATTTTCCGAAAAGTAGCCCAAATAGGTACAAGAAGCCGCGTACGTGAGTAGGTAGTAATATTACTGTCATCACTTTGAGGGAGTCAATAGCCGCCTTTGCGGCCTCGCACCGCGGTGCGAGGGTAGCAGGTGGTAGCAGCGAACCAACTTCAATAATAAGAATTCGCCGAAGTGACAAAATGACCAACAACAAGCAAAAAGATGCCGAGTAACCAGTTGAGTTGCGTGCACATTGGGGCATTCTTCTTCGGATTTTTTTTTCGGTTTCGAGTGAGTGGAACCTTTATGAAATTAAAAAGAACCTATATTTTATTGATCCCAATAACGGTTCCGGTTCCGATTCCGGTTCTTTCAAAAACTTAATTACGGTTCTGATTCCGGTTCTGGTTCTCAAAAATTTCGAATAACGGTTCTTGTTCGGGTTCCGGTTCCAAAAAAATAAAGGTTCTATCGGGTTCCGGTTCTGGTTCCGGTTCCGGTTCGGATCCCTGATTTCTATTTCTTTTATTTTGATGCTATGGTGGTATGATGGATTGACCGAGCTCGGGATCACTTCTTTATTTGATTATTAGAAACGAAACATCTTTTCCAAAATTTGCATCCGTGCCGGGATCCCGGCAATCACCGTCTGCATGCAACGAGTATTTGCATTTAGGGTTAAATTCACACTAACACTTCTTTATTTCTCTCCTAGGTTGCATCGCAAGCGAGCAAAGTCACTATTGTGGCTCGCAACAAAAAATAATCTGGTCTGCCTGTTTCCTCCAGCGTCCAGATCTCCAGCCAAAAATATCTCACTGATAATACAGACAACTCTGCAGAAATAGCGTTGCTGAGCCTGCGACCGAATCGTCAGCGCCGCCTAGGCGGCATGGGGTGAAGCAAAGCACATCAGCCATCTAACATCCTAACACAACGTTTCACACGTAATATTTCGTAATATTTAGAGAGATTTGTTTGCAACTGATGCTCAATCTCAAGCGTCAACTGACCGACGAAAAATAAAAGAGTATATTTGCATATTTTAATAACTGCACTTTTTAAATTTTACTTCTAATTTTGCCGTCAGGTTCGTCATCAGCACTCTGGCACCCGATTTGGCCGAATGTTTCCTGTGTTCTACAGCCAATGTAAGATGTGCAGAGCTATATACAGGGTCTACTCGACCTATGAGTCCTAATTGTATTTTCCGACCTTTCTTTAGTGGGCTAAGGCTCAAGGCAAGTCGTGGCTGGTTTTCAATTTGCACTCAATGCCGCTAACTATACCGGGCTGTAAAACAATTCGTGTACAAGTTATCGAACTCGAATAGTGCACAAATTATATCATATATCATCATAATCATCATCAAAATTAATTGACTCGACTTTATACCATTATAACACATGAAATACACAAGCGTTTGGTATCTATACATCTAGCAATCATGTTTGCCAGAGAATTGATGCCATTTAAGAAAATATACACTTTCGGTAACGCCAAAAAGCACATCAAAGAAAATACTGTCCTATTCTGGCATCGAGCTCTCCAAGCAATGAACATGTGCAATCTCGCTCGAGTCATCTTTTCTGGGCCGCTTCCACGCCATCCAATTCCAATCTAACTTCATAAAGACATACACAAGAGACCCTTAAAATGCAGACTTGACCTATGGTCGTTTCGCGCCTGTTCACCCGCTGGTTCACCCGCCCATCCTGGAGCATTGCCCGAATCGGCGACCTGACGAACAAGTGACGAACAAGCACGTTGCGTGTGAAATACGAGCACGACAGACAGGGGTGCAGAAACCGACGTTGATTGTCTTTGATCCTGTCGGTCGTGAAGCCCTAATATAGATGGCTATACAGATGGCTATATAGATGGCTATAAATATGGCTGTATTGATGGCTATACAGTCTTAACTTCTACATGCTTTGTGGAAAAGAGATGGCGGATCTCTAGCCGCACAAACTGTCACCGCTTTGGCATCGCCAATTTGACAATATCTCGGCAAAAAGGCCATACAGCTAAGCTTTTAGCTGAGCTACATTCCATAGCAACCGCCAGTGATAAGCATTGATTCTCTGAGATATTCCTCGTTTAGTTGAAGACTACGAGGTACTACCGGTCCGATTAGCGATTCATGACAACTTTTTCGCAACTCGATAAGAAACAATGAATGCAACCTTAACCTTAAGCCAGCGAAGGCGACCCATCTCTGATCCATCCTCAACTCGCAAACTGTTGCCAATCGACCAAGAAAAAAAGCCCTCAAGTTGGATATCCCTGATCCGCGATACACCCGTCATAAACGGAATCCGGAAGCCACCTTTCAAATCCGTTTCAACCCTCGCCGGGCACGGGCTTTGACGTCAGAACCGCCTGGCAATAAACCGATCACCCGTGTACGGACTACATCATAATCAGCACCTTGTCGTGCCTAATTATTTCCCAGCCACGACCGCGGCGAGTCCACGCTGCGGCGAGCATTTACATTTTCCACCAGTCCTAGATCCTGCCGAAGTCTGGTTGTTGCATTGCGCTCGTGTTCTTGTTATTATTATCGCCGGCTGCAAGGTAAGCGCGCTGGGAGTGATTAAAGATTGTTATTGCTGGTTGCTCCCCTTGTCGGTCGGCATTTTCTTGGCTGGCTGGAGGGACTTGTATATAACGCGGGGCCGGCGATTGCAGAGGCATCAGTGTCTGCTGCGAGACGTCCCGAGTCGCCTAACTTAACTTAAACACAAGAAGACATCTGAGATGGCTCCTCTGGCTCTGTTCTGTGTGGTGAGTTGTGTTTTGTGGTGTGGTTTGAAATTTTGAGATCAGGTGCGCGATGTTTCCAGTAGACAAGATATAAATTGGCAAAGCTGCACCATTTCCAATTAATATTGACTAGAAATTTTGGTCGGTTTTGATATAAAATTTTAATTTTCTATCCCATGGCTCCGTTTTCAAAGTCATTTTTGGCATAAAGATGTAACCAGATTTTAAACTTCCTTTATTTTTATGATTTTGATGCCTCTGCTGTGAAATGCAACTGGTGAAATAGTTCGGCCATGTTTCTAGTAAGTTGTGGGGATATCAATTCAAATCCATGCTGCACAAATACGATTAACTATACACGTCGCTAACACCCCTCGTTTCGTTCCACGCAGGTGCTCTGCTCCTCCCTCGTCGCCGCCGCCGTCGCGACGCCCGCCGACGCCGCCGACGCCGTCGCCGCCCCCCAAACCGGCGCCTCCGACCGCGCGAAAAAGAGCACCAACCCCTACACGGGGCAGAACTACGACAACGGCCAGTACCACGACAACAACTACTACAACAACAACCCCCTCTACAACACCGGTAAATACGACCCGCTGTTCGACAACAGCCCCTACTACAACCCCACCGCAGCCGCCGCTGCCGCCGCCGCCGCTGCAGCCGCCACCGCCGCTTACAATTCCAAATACAACCCGAGCGCCGCAGCCGCCGCAGCAGCAGCAGCCACCGCAGCAGCAGCAGCCGCTTTCAACCCAAAATACAACCCCACCACCGCAGCCGCAGCCGCCTCAACCGCCGCTTACAATAATTACAAATACAACCCCAGCGCCGCAGCCGCAGCAGCCACCGCAGCAGCAGCCGCATACAATAATTACAAATACAACCCCAGCGCAGCGGCCTCCGCAGTAGCAGCATCCACCGCCGCTTACAATAATTACAAATACAACCCCAGCGCCGCAGCCGCAGCAGCCACCGCAGCAGCAGCAGCCGCTGCCGCTTACAACTCCAAATACAATCCCAGCGCCGCAGCCGCATCAGCCACCGCAGCAGCAGCAGCCGCCACCGCCGCTTACAATCACAAGTACAACGCCTACAACCCGCTGTACAACGCGTACGCGCTGGCCAATTTGAAGTACAACGCTTACAACCCGTACCTCGCCGCCGACTTCCAAGCTGCCTATCCCGGATCGGCCGCCTACAACGCCTACCAGGCCGCCTATGCCGGCGCCTATCCCGGCGCCTATCCGTACGGCAAGGTGCTGCCGACCAGCGCGTACGTGGCTGCGCAGAAGGCGGGCGCCGACGCGAAGGTGATTGCCGGGGCACAGGCGCAAGCCAGCGTGGCGCAAAAGCAGGGCTACTGAGCGGGGGGGTGGGGTCAGAGAGATTCGACTTGCCAGTCGGTGTATTTAATAATTTATTCTCGTGCGTGTTGCTTTCTTTTTTTGGAGCATTGGACATTGTTGCAAATTGGGAACAGAGGTCACAATGTTTATTGATATTTTTACTCTTAACAAGGCACCTCTTAATATTGAAGTTCATTCAGCACTTACTTCAATTAAACTGAAAATTAAATAATCATTTAAGACGGTTTTTCATGTTAAGTATTTTGTAGCGCTAATGTCAATGCTCACGAAATCCTCATATTCTTGACTTTTCCTGCGGGGGGAGGTCAAACCCCTTTGCCCTAATCTCCCAACCGTCCTCGCGAACGTTCTCACAAACCGATCGTGCTGTGATTGGTAAAAAAATGCTCTGTACTTTTGATTTCTTTACAACTGAACACAAAAAATATCCGCCCGTGCAAACATCAATATAAAATTGTGTGTTTATGCCATTGATGTGCTCTCTTTCGATGTATAATTACTTGAACAATTATAACCGCAATGCAAATATTACGCTCGCCGTCTCGTTACACATTTCTTCAACCTAGAAATCATCGGCCGACAACTTTCCTTGCCAGAAGAAAGTACAGGCGCGCGCAAAAACCCGACGCCAGTTTATACTGTGTCTCAATCCCACCTGTCATCGGATCAGAGGCAATGTTTTGGTTCATTCTTTTATATTAGAACAGCAATCTAAATGTGAGAGGAAACACACTATATGAAACCGTTTCTTATAAGTTGAGCTATATATTCTCTCCCCAATGCTATTCATCACTCGTCTAATGTATCCGAATTGGCGGCAAAGGTTGGAAAACAGAAATACGAGACAGTGGGTAAAGTTCAGCTTCTTAACCACAAAATAAGTCTTTGTTTCCTCGACTGTGATTCTTTAAATCGTCGAGACAACTCCGTCGCATCTGAAGTACACAAATCTCTTAACCACCGGCGTGTCTATTGATCACTAAGTGAAACTTTTGTCTCAGATTGTCTCGAGCCGAGAGCCATCGGTGTTTGCCCGCAAGACAGCATTGTTGTCGACGGCACCGGCAACGCGTGCTGCAGAGTCCGCCACGAAGAAGTTAGAAAGTTCGGCGGCGCGGGTCTTCCATGTCGTCGCCGTTGCTCGTCTTTCGGCGACCTTTAGCCAGCTGATCGCAGGATGCGCCGCCGCCGCCGCCGCCGCCGCCGCCGCCGCCGCCGCCGCCGCCGCCGCCGCCGCCGCCGCCGCCACCGCCGCCGACGACGATCGCTATGGACCGACGCTGCTGCTGTTGACTGCGGCCTGCCTACTACTGACTGGTGACTGCTGACTGCTGTGGTTTTCTGCTGAAGTTGATGCTGCTTCTGCTGCTGCTGCTGCTGCTGCTGCTGCTGCTGCTGCTGCTGCTGCTGCTGCTGCTGCTGCTGCTGCTGCTGCTGCTGCTGCTGCTGCTGCTGCTGGACCATTGCTTGCGTCAGAGGAAGCAATCTTTTTGCAGCATAGGCAGCAGACCCGGCGACCTCCGCAGGTTTCCATGAGATAAGAAGTTCCTCGAATCCTCGCACCTGACACTGTCACAGGAGATGCCAAGAGCCGTCTCATGCGATGTGATGATTGGCATAACTTTGTCAATTAGCGATCGATTTCCTGACACTACAGAAACGATTTTTGTTAATTGTATTGCAACTGTGCTCGGATTTGAAGCTCTGGCATGTGTCCACGTGGCCGTTTTCCACAGCCATTCCAGCGATATTTCCACCGTTTCGAGGATTCAAACGTTGGTCCTCACCTATCAAGATTCCTGTCCGTGCCCGTTTCCTCTGCACCAGCAGATCGTACCTGCACTTTGCAGTCATTGAATGAGAAGTAACGATATTCACCAAGCATTGAAATCACCTTCAGCCGCGCGCTTTGACTGTCATGGTGCGCATTTTATTGGCGAAAAAGGTTGACGATTTTTTTTCCTGTCTCACAGTGTGAAATGTGGCTGGCTAGCGATTGAAGATGGCCGTTGCCATACAGTTTCGTGTTGTGTAACCTGATGGCAGCTGGCAGTTAAATTGGAGATCGGCTTTATACACGCATCTACTGCGAGTTGCGTTTGACAAAGAAGATGCGCGCCACTTTAGACGCTGTTTCTGACGGGGAACCTTGGGAAAAACAAGATTTCGAGAGAAAATATCGATACAGCCGACTTTGTCTCTAATGGATTCAGAGAACAGAGACCGACGTTTAATTGCAAATAGCTGTTATCTGATCACTTATTGCAGGACAAAGCCGTTAACTATATTAGGATTATGACGCATATAAAGCATTATATAAGAAATACCATCGTCCATGGAGTGTGTAAGAAAGTCACTTCAGGTAAAGGACAAAAATAACTCAAAATGAAAATGTTGTTTTCGGTAGAAAAAAAAATATCTGGCATTGAGCATTTTCTCGGTGTGCCAATCAATCTCCACATAGACAAGTGTAAATCGCTCGGGAAAATTCGCTCAAACTAAACCAAATCACCGCAAGTTTAAAAATCAAAATCGCAAAATGCTGATTTCATGTCTAGGAATCTAACCAAAATGCACGTATGCTTGCTGTTGAAAGAAATAGCGTCGGGTGGGTGGACATGGACATTTATGGTCTGCAATTTGAATTTAGCTTCTTAAGTTTGGATGATATTTCCCTTGTCACCGCACGCTTTTCCCGGCTGATGATGACATGACATGATGATTAAAACTGAAATCCTCGCCAAACGATACGACATCCGTTGTTTCCCCTCGATCGCCACGCAGACCACACAGCAGCCGACAGCCGTACGGTCACACCGACGCTCACACAATTGGATCACTCAAACCACACTCATCCACAACGCAATTCAATAAAGCGTTAGCGAAGCCCCAATACTAAGAATGCTACGAAGGTAACTGACAATCTCGCCCGACGACGCAGCATTCGATATTTCCCCTTGATCGCCACGCAGTGCATAGCAACGCAGCAGCGGCGGCGGCGGTGGCGACCCTTCCCCGTCCGCCGCCCCGGCGTCGTATAAAAGCACGCGACGCACGCGGCCGCCCCGTGTTTACAACACGATCTCTCTGTGCGCGACCAGGGACAACCTGCATTGGACTATCGCCGCGACCACAAACACATGGTGAGTAACGTGGATGGCGAGCAGCGAGCAGCTAGCAGCTAGCACCGTGCACATGGCACCGGGTACAGGGCACATGACACAGGGGCAGCTAGCAGCGTGCTACGAGCAGCTAGCAGCTAGCACCGTGCACATGGCACCGGGTACAGGGCACAGGACACAGGGCAGCTAGCAGCGTGCTACGAGCAGCTAGCAGCTAGCACCGTGCACATGGCACCGGGTACAGGGCACAGGACACAGGGCAGCTAGCAGCGTACTACGAGCAGCTAGCAGCTAGCACCGTGCACAATATCGCACCGGGTACAGGGCAAAGGGCACCGGGCAGCTAGCAGCGTGCTACGAGCAGCTAGCAGCTAGCACCGGACTCATGGTACCGGGTACAGGACAAAGGGCACCGGGGAGCTAGCAGCGTGCTACGAGCAGCTAGCAGCTAGCATAGGACACAGGGCACCGGGTACAGGGCAAAGGGCACCGGGCAGCTAGCAGCGAACAGGTAGCAGCGTGCATCTAGCACCAGGCACCGGCACAGTCAGCTAGCAGCGTGCTTCTAGCAGCTAGCACTGGTACCGGGCACCAGGCACCGGTG
Organism: Nemurella pictetii; assembly: GCA_921293315.2. NCBI lineage: Eukaryota > Metazoa > Arthropoda > Insecta > Plecoptera > Nemouridae > Nemurella > Nemurella pictetii. The sequence goes on along the minus strand of OV121123.1, from coordinate 6,191,853 downwards.
TAACAGAATATAATATGGTGGGTTAGCTAAGCAGGAAAGATGCGCTCCGAACCGAGATACGAATTCCCGAGACCTTCCGCTTTCCGGGCGGTTGCTCTGTCCAACTCAGCTACCCGAACGCACAAGATCCCTGCTTCGTTGAGCGAGGGAAAGGCTCTCGGGAGAGAAGGGGATGAAGCGACTCGCATTGATACGAGTCCTTGCGCAGGCAATTTGGGCAAGTGCACAGTGAATTCAATTAAGTGCCTCGGGCACCGGGCACCGGACACGGGTGTAACATAATATTATTTATTTTATACAGTAACACTGTCCAGTAATCACATATTTTTGAATAGGTACGAGTTTCGGACCATCACAAATTTTGATCGTGCTTTTATGTTTCGAGAAAAGTTTAAGACAAAGATTAAGACAAGAGATGAATCTTAAGAAAGTAGCAAGTTGCAATTGCACACCGACGTCGAGGTTACATAACCGAGGCAAACACACGACGAAGACCTAGCCGGGCAAACTCTACAGCGCAGGAAACGAAAGTAACGAAACATTTGTCACCTTTTAGCCACGACGATGATCAACGCGATCACACTTCGAAATCTCTCCGCCAGTTGCGCGGCGCTCGATAATTGACCAATTAGCGAGGCAATTAATGAGAGCCGCCGTCGAGAGTGTTTGAGCGTGCAGGATCGTGCAGACTGAATCATAATCGTGCAGGATAAAGTTTACTAGGGTACTTGGATACTTGTCTACTTGTCTTCTTGGATCCTTGGGTTATAGCGTACTTGGGTACTTGGGTACTTGGGTACTTGAGCACAATTGGGTACTTGGGTACTTGAGTACTTGTTTTAGATACTTGTATGCGGTTGGCCCAAGGGCCTGAGGGCCTGGGGGTGATTTACGCGGCGCAATATAGTAACTATATCCAGGATATAAGGTAATTAAAAAAAAATGTCGTCATTTATGTTGCACTGTGTTTCAACAATTCATAAAACTAAATCCGCAATCTAAGTCAAACACTACATGAAACACTATATACAACGTTAATATTCACTACTAGCGCCGAGTGGCCTGGGTTATTCTTAACTTCTTTAGCAAGGCAGCTCGAGACAAGCTGCAAGAAGCGCATCTTGAAGGTTAGAAATCGCAGGCATTTGATTTAGTGGCGGAGCGTCCAGCTTGCCGTCTTGCCGTGTATACACAGAATCATCTTCATCTTTACACCGAATCTTGTTTCACGGCTAGCTGCAAGCGAGATGTTCTCTCGAAACAAATTTTTATGTCTTTGATTCAGCAAGTTTTTTCATCGAAATCGTTGATGAGAGAAATTTTAAATTTTAATGATGTTCTCAGTGCTATATACGTATTTTGCGTGAATGCTATAAAATACCCGTTGCCTATCAATTGATGCTAGTTTATAGCCCTATAATTGCAGATCTTATATTTTTGAGTACTTTTTGAGATTTATTAAAACGTCCTCTTTTCGACCCGATGATTAAAAATAAATTCTTGCTGGAGATCGCACATAACACTTAAGCGGTCCATCACATCCAAAATCTTGGTGATGTGTAACCAACATTTCTTAACCGTAATCAATCGAAGACGCACCAAACCAGGAAACGAGAACCACAATAACGATAATCGCGGCGTCCACTTACAAAATCACCAAACACTTTACATAACCTCGAGTGATAACCATCACAAAAATTAACGACACCAGCAGCTACTAAATATCCATGGCCCGAGCTGTGCCGTACCAACAACTCAACCATATCCACTATCGAGCAGTCCGAACGAACACCTAGATCGAACTTTGGCAAACAACGCCCCCCCCCCCCCCCCCCCCCCCCCTACACACATATCACAACACGACTTTCTTGGCCGAGAATGTGGTTGAGCAAGAAGTCATCACATGGATTCATGGAAGACACTTCCGTGCTGCCCCAACGCATCGCTGTAGATGGAAATGCCGAACTATTGATTGTGTACGTCGCTTTGAGATGCTTGTTTCGCGATGCCTTTGGTCCATTTTATCTCACGATATACTCAGCTGGTCGGTGTTTCGACGCCCAAACGTGTGCCAAACAAGCAAGTTGGCTATAGTTAGTATTCGGTTAACACTGGAGATACAGAACGCTGTTTGGTGTGGCTGTCTTTGTAGAGCTGTGTGGTGTCTTTGCTGTTCGGCTTGAGCCAAACAAGCTGGCTGGAAATCTAAGTCAGTATAGTTTGTTAACCCTCGAGATACACAGAGCATTGTTTTTTAGATTCGCTGCCGTTCGACTTGTGGCAATCATGCCGGCTGGTAATGCTAGTCGTTAGTATGTTAACCCTTGAGATACAGAGCGCTTTTTGGTATGCCTCATTGCTGTACGACTTGTGCCAAACAAGCTGGCTGTCAATCTAAGGCCCAGTTTCTCAGTGGCTTTTGCATTATTTAACGGTCTGTTAACACAACATCCATTGGCTGCATGGTGATAACACCGTACCTTATCATACAGATAGATGTTCAAATGATTCCTGTAGCTTGTCGCCGTGAAATACCGGGCAGCATCTCGACGAGGAACCGATCATAGACCCGATTATCTCTGTCGGCAAATTATGGGCAGCTTGTGGGAGGCGCTGCGGCTTCGCACGAGCGAGAATCGAAAGGTGTTAACTCGTCAACAGCCTTATAATGAAGGAGAGACGCTGTCGAAGACGAGGCAGTTGCCGCGGAGAAACGATGGCCCATCGCCTATCAGTTATCGGTGGTGGTTATGTAAAGCCGTTGCTAAACGAAAAGGAAACCGAAATTCGAATCGCGCCGGCGGAAATGTCACGTACCGTTCTCTGGGGGCGGCGTCGGCGTCGGCTTCGGCGTTGGCAGGCGGTGGTCAAGGTCACGGAAGACCGTGCTCTTCCTTCCTGGAGAAGAAGAAAGTTTGTTTTATTAGGCGCGCTGAGATTTTCGGCGTACGATTCGTTCGGGTTCGGACTGTGAAACAATTCCACGTTCGACGCGCACGTGATGGCTGGACATGGTGCTGCTTTCTGTGATATTACCTGCATGACTAAACCGTGTAGTTATTTGTTGAAGCTGGGAGCGAATATAGACAAAACAGAGAAAATAGTTTTCCTCAAAAAAGAAACAACATTTGCAGAAGAGAATGTCTGATAGCCGCTAGTCCATAGCTGCCTACAAATAATTCTCCATCAAGCTAAAGAATATAGTCTCAATAACGACTCAAATGGTGCGCTAATATTTACACTCGCATGTACCCAATCACAAGAGATGTCATCACCAAGTCATTACAAAACAGTACTCAATGTAGCCTAACTTCCAGGATAAATCTTTATTTAGGATGCAACTGCCATTTCCCCTGACTGAAATTTAACTCTACATGAGTTTCTTTTTTAATTAAAAGAAGAAAGTGGTGAACCCGGGTTGTAGTATCTCAGGTGAATCTGTGCCCGGACAGAAAATGACGGCATTATCTCTCACACCACGACAGACCGTGTGTAGCATCTAAACTTCTCGAAACTCTTTCAACACAGAATGGCGCGCGCCCTCCGCGACCATGTCCCACAAACGTGCGGCACCACAAAAAACACACACACACACATGAAAACAACGCCTGCAGGACAATCTCTTACTTCACACATTTCCCAATGTCACTCCACAAGACCATCGCGCCATTATAAACAAATCACGCCAAACGTTGTTACTTAATTCTTAACACTCGTGTATTTTCCCGGTCTTAGCACGTTAGTTTTCAGAAAAACTTTTTAACTATTTAACTTTGTAACTGTTCAAGTAACGCCCAGCGTCGACGCAGCGACGCGAGAAGTCATGCTGTTCGCCATCGCATTTTGGTTGAACGACATAAGGTTGAAGCTTTCAGAAAAGCTACTTCAGAGATTTGATTATTAGTATATCGAAATATCAATTCCATGGATAAATTCCCTGGATACAAATTTGCGAATTGATAGCTCATTACCAATAATCATTGTCCACCGTATACATGCAACGAGTACCTATTTGCATTTTGGGTTAAATTCACATTATTTCGTGGCTATTCTTATGCCATTTTATGGAAAGGGGGGTTTCCACCCTGTAAAACTGTTATCAGAAAACTATCGTGCTAAAATTAGGAAAATACACGAGTCTTCAGAAAGTGATGAGGTTTAATTCTGCATTCTATAATATTTTCGAGAAAACTTGTCGAATATATTTTCCGATTTGAATTTTCTGAAAAGCGTACACTTCGAATGCGCTCCAAGACGTGAAAATGCGAATTGTTCACGAGCTACCCGTAATTAGACCGTCGCAGCAGCTGCAGCTGATGGCTGATGACGACACTAAACGCACATCCCCAAACATTCAGATTTCTTGATATTTCTACAGCAAATTATTTGGCATTGTTTAGCATTGTAACACATCATTTGTTTGATTCTACCTCTGCTAGAAGCGTACGCAACCCTCTCAATATCCGTGTCCATTAAAGAGGACAATTCTGTATTAAGTACAGTTTACAGATTACAGACTACAGATACTTCCGTATCTGAACGGCTAAGATATTTATTCATATAGCCTCATCAATACCAATGTCGACTATTGTAGACAAGCCACAGTTCCGAAAATAGACAAGATTTCTTTTCTTACAAATCTTAATTAAAATCTTTCAGTCTTGAAAGTTTCAGATTTTTATCTCCACCAAACGTAGCCGGTATTGAGTCGTTTGATAAAACGCAGGCACAAGTCCCATAACATCCGAACCCATTGTCGCTCATCGACACAATGACAGACTGCCGTGTCGAGCACCTCGGGGTCGCCATGGGGGAGGGGCGAGGACAGGGGTCACGCGGGGTCAGGGGGGTCGCACGTCGGGTGAGATTGATGGGCGACACCCGTGGGGCGGCGTGCAGACATCGGCCATCCTCAGCTTTCACTTTCTCGGTGTTTGCCCGAGCGATATGTGCACCGGGGATCGTGAGCGCACATGGGCGATGAGCATAGCTACAGCGGATTGTCGTCATTGTTACCAAGGTACCAATTAATCCAGAATCCATCAATTAAACCAGAAAAGAGCTTTAGAGAAGGATCGTGAATTGTTTGATTCCCTCAAAGTTGATTTGTAAAGCGAATTTTCATTGTAATGACGTCGAGAATCTATAGAAATGAGATCAATTCCATTCGATATACGCGTCATGTAACAGGGCAACAACCAGTACAAGAAAATAGTTGAATGGCATCAAAGAACATATGTGGAACTTTCTGATTCGATAGAATGTGCTCCTTAATCGGATGCTGAGAGGTATGGATGTATTCTTCTGAATGAAAGGTCTGACTTTTTAACGTGGCTCGAATCAAAAATGATATTTGGAGAGGAAGTGAATTGGACAATGCATCTATTTGAAAAGTAGGTGTGATGTGTCGAGAGTGATGCCGTGTGCGGTTGTGTCTCCGATTGAGAGGAAAAGTAACCGACAGCTCTACGCATTATCATCATCAATGCACGAGTTGTTCGCGATGGACTGGAATCTGAGTGTCTTTGAAAAATTTCGCGTGGGAAGATTGAATTGAATATCAATTGAACTTTTTGGTGAAATGAATTGTGTTTTACCTGTGTTTAAATAATGGTACTAGGCACTATGGAATGAAAAGTCATGGAAATTTATATTGCGGTACAAGTCACTGTTCGCTGATGTTTTCTATATAATTTTGTACATGCATCAACTTGAAGATATCGTACCTATACATAGTATTAATGTATGAAAAATGGCGAGCAAATTTAAAAGCAGGCTTTTTTATTTATTTAAAAGCCACGCGGTCGGGTCATGAGCTCCAGGTGTTCAGAAGGTGCAGTTTCCAATTTTTTAAGGTCGTATTTTGAACTTTGCTCGTCAAAAAGACAAACTGTAAGGTTTACTAGCTAGCATTATTTAGCATTATCTTCATAATATTCATAAGGAGATGAATGATGAGGTAGATTTACTTGACTTTAGCCAAGAACTGTCAAAGATATTTCGCCCTTGGAATGATAAAACGAGAAAGAATCAACTCAAAAACTAGTCTCGTACGGTCGTACCCAATAAAATATCGTGAATTTAGTTGAATGCTTTAAAACCGTTTCGCTGTAAGATTTTCAGCGATGCAGTTTTCTTATTTATTTCTCTCTAGTTGTCTACTGAGGACATCTTCTTTAAAACGCGTCTCAGGTTTTCTTTGAGCATAAATTCCAGTGAACGGCTTCCTCGTGAGAGATCCCTTTGCTATTGGAGAAAACCACTGCTGCTTCACAAATACCTCTCCGGTAAAACCCACAGTAAAAGTAAGTTGAAAAGTGTGGTTTTTTGGTCATTTTGCTCCTTCTCTTTATGCTAATTGACATTAAAACTAAAATCATTTCAATCCGTGAATAGGATTCTTTAATCAGGAAAATGGTAGAATTTTCCAATAACTTTTCTCATCCGAATCATACCGGCCTCACAAAAAACACTACTTAAAAATGAGAAATATAAAGCATAAAAGCGAAAAACTCATTGCCGCATTCAAAAACCCATTTCAACGGGTTTTCACTAATTTACCAAGATTACGAACGAATATATATAGAAACATAGGTCGGAATTAATTATCTCGGTATGTTTCGATTACATAAAACGCATTAATTTCTCATCTTCAGATACAGCAACAGCTAAAAAAGTGAGATGACCATGAGAAACATTCGAATGAGAGCCATCTCCTACGAATTACAATTCAGTAAACGCATCCAAAACCAACCAACCTCCGTCTCAACCGCCGCGGGGTGGTTGTCACAAGGAGATGTGGCGGAATTCTGGCTCCTTCTCTCATGTTGTCCATGAACAATAGATTCACCCACATGAAGTAGACATCGGAATTCGCAGCCCAAAAAACCAAGAAAAAAGCCGATTTTGTTGATCAACATCCGAGGTCGAATGTCAAAGCATGTTTTTTTTTAAATTAGCTTAAGCAGCCTGAACCACCGCATGTTTCGCAAAGGAGAGAACAGGATGTATAGTGGTCAACGGGGTCCTCTACCAATCGTATAAAATATTATAAGCTTATACATGAACGGCAAAGAAAATCGTGTACAAATATTTATAGGAAGTTAAAATAATAGATAAATTTTGTAGGATTTTTTAAATGTGAATTTAGTATGTTTGGTATCTTGGTATGTCACAAGATTATATTTTTTTATTGGGATGTTTTTGTAGCCGAAAATGAGTGTTTTTGGCCACAACGCACGAGTTAAACTACAGCTCAGGTATGAAGACATCTCATGAACCTGACCACCACACGCGACGATCACGGCGCATTAACAGCCGCGAAAGATGGCCAAGCAGACGACTCCAACACGGCTGCGAGTGTGACCACACCGTGACCTAATCACGTAGAGAAAACTGGACTGGCTCCACGCGCAGCATCCCAGACGCTGCATGTACTACTCTCTACATAGCAACGCTCATAATGTCACAGCAAACCACACACAACCACCACTAACTCGCTGTCTCCGATTGCAAAAGGTCACAGGTCACGGTCTGCTGAGGGCAACCACTCGGCGTCATAATGAAGAGGAGGATGTTAATTTGCATCACATACTGTCAAAATCCATCGGGATGCGATCGCTTGCTTAATGTAGCTTGCCGCGGGTCTCAATAACTTTGTGCATACGTTTCGCTAGATTCGTTACACAGCGATTCTTGCGTGTCAGCCGACGTTAAGCAACATTTCCCGCGGCCAGATGATGAACGGGTGACCATGGCCACGGTGGGTTTGAAGCCGATGCACAGCTTCGCTGTTCGAGGTAAACCATCCATGGCTAGTGACGTCGGCCAGACGTACTTTACTGTATGCATTGTTCTGTTGACCACAACGATTAAATTATAATCCTCAGAGGAAATTGGATAAAAGTCTCGTGAAGTGGACGCATTCTTGAATACAGGTTATCTGTTTTTCCAGAAGTGCTCATGGCCTTACTGTGTACAACGCTCGCGAATCGGTTTTAATTATTGTACCAGGAAATTCATATTGAGTAGCTGGTATCATAGTAATTCCTTTAAACGTAATGTTATTAAATCTGAATACCTTCAAAGCATGTCGCCTTGTGCATAAGATAACTGTAAGCAATACAGTTTAAATTAGAGTCGAGGTCACTAGCGCACATTAATTGGTAAAATTTCCGAATATTTTATTCCTGAAATTAATATTTTTGCTTCATGGGTATACGTATATCATCTGCAAGCAAATTGTAATTGACCTATATATGGTTTGCGTATGCTTGCTTCAACGCTCAAAGCTGTAACGCACAACGATTTGCACATAAATAAAAATAAACTTCACAAAAGCAAAAACTGTCAATTTCATGGAGACCGGCTACTGCATAAAAGAAAAGAGAACGTCTGTACACGTTTGATTTGACGCAATCGCGCGTTGAAACCTATAATGTAACGACTAATTGAAACCTGCGCGCGTTCGAGCACCGACCTAAAGCTTGTTGACATGCACGCAAGACATTGCGACAAACGCGCGAATCGATCGACTCTGTCCGCCAGAGTCGATGGACGGACGCGTTGCGTGAATTCGTCACGCCACCTTGACATTTCTTATAACGTACAGCAGGCGGTGGCGATTGGCAAACAGGTGAAATCCGCGCGACAGTGGCGGTGGCGGCGGCGGGAACGGAGATGCGCGTTGAAATTTTACCGCTTTCCGTCAAAACTTTGCATTTCCTGAGGGTGGAGGCGTTGCAATAATGTATATCACGCCATTTACTGCCGATATAGAGTGGAAATTCTGCACATTTTGCAACAGTATACTCACACACGGATCGGTTTCCCAATTTCCCACGCCCCACGAGTGGAACTTAGCCCTATAGAAACTCAGTATATAGCTCGCTGTTGAAAAAGCCATGCTCAAGAATATTGGGCACGTATTTTCTCAAAGTAAATCTAAAAGTACCATCTTGACACCAAAGCACCATACCATCGGTATAACGGATGACAAAGCGTACACGTAAAAGCTAGGGCTAGTTTTACCATCGGAATTCAAAAAGAAGTAAGGCCCTAACTTCCCACTAGCAAACAGTGAAATTCATCTGCCTCTGCGCGTTATCTCTGAAACTGGAAGTTTTAAAAATAATTGGCTAAACCAGTCAAGTAATGCATACACCTCACGATACCAAGGTGTCACGGAGAATTCATATTCTTGATTACCATCGGAAATGTTTGCCTTATAAAGCAACGGAACATCTTCCCTTACCAAGAAAAGACAGATGCGACGGATTGCCGGAGTGTTTAAGTATAACCACTCGTCAAGTTGTCGAATGCAATGTCCCAGCATGGTCCCAGCCATGGGTAACATCCATGGGTGCCATCCATGGCCCCATCCAGGGGTCCCAACATGGTCTCATCCACGGTCCCACAATGCCGGCGGTGGCCGCCACTGCACCGAGCCCCGTGTGTTTGCAGAGTGTGCCTCGACAATGTAACGCAATCGCAAGCCATAGTGTAATAAAACCGAGGAGTTTTATTTGCTAATGGCATCGAGAGTGCCATCAATCTCTTCGCGTGAGTGCCGCGACCTTTGACCAGTTAGCACCCGACGCGACGAGACACCAGCGACGGGATTTAGGTCTCCATTGCCTCTCAAATGTTATAATAGCTTGGCTTCAAGAGTGTGAGGATTAATATGTGCAATCCGTTTCATTCTTCTGCCGAGAGCGCCACGGCGGGTTGCAGTGATTGAAGACAATTCGGTAAAACAGCCGGCGAATGTGGCCTTCGAGTGGCGATATGGAAATCATGCGCGGCCCACCTTTCACTGTCTCGAGCTGCTTTTTATTAATGGGGAGATGCGTTTGTGATGAATGTGCTGTCGTGTAAGGCAAAAATTAGCTTCTTAAATCAGCGGACGAGTTATTGAGATTGATTTCGCGTCGCTTGTATGCAATTTCCAGACAATCAAGCAGACATCAGAACAAATAGTTATTGGTTAATGCATTCTTTGTACTCATGTAGTCATCGCTATTTACGAAAATAGATAAAATTCAGCAAAACAACTTCCAAAAACACAAATAAAACTGCTTATAACTGTCATAAACCAATATAAATGACGGCTGTCAAGAATGGAAAGAGTCAGAGCCTTAATTCAGGGGTGGATGTGGTAATTATACCAAGCAATTACACCGAAGGGAACGCACCTTACGAAGGAAGGCTCTAATGGTTAACTCAAACATCCTGTTAAGTTAAGCGTTTGGCGGAAAATCCGCTGAACACCTTCCAACCAGAAGCAAATTCCATTTCAGTGTAGACGAGTTTCAAACGCTAACAATGTCGGTTCAGAGGTGCTGAAGTCTGAACGTCCGCTCCTGCTTGCAGATACCGCCACTCAGCGTCGGCGCCGGCGTCGGCGTCGGCATGCTGCTGCTGCTGCTGCACGCGTCGTCGCTCGTGCCCGGCGTCGCGACGCTGCCCGCCGCCGCCGTCGCCGGCCAGGAGGAGCTGTGCGCGCACTCTTTCCACAGTTTCTTGTGCGCGCGGCCCGGCAAGGCGAAAGCACGCCGGCCGTACACCGGCCAGAAGGTGCTCGCCGGCGAGAACTCGCAGCCGCAGCCGACGCGGCTCCGTCCCGACGACGACGAGCCAAACCTGGAGGGCGGAAACTCCAACGACGACCCGTCGTACCAGGGGCCCGGCTACCTGCCGCCGACGACCACCACGACGACGAGGAGGCCGACGACGACCACGAGAGCGACGACAACCACAAGACCCACGACAACAACCAGAGCAACGACGACCACAAGGCCGACAACGACCACACGGGCGACAACGACCACACGGGCGACAACGACCACAAGAAGGCCGACAACGACCACAAGGAGGACGACGACGCCAGAGAGCCGCGAGTACTTGCCGCCGAAGAACACGAACCTGTTCGGCGACGACTCGAACCTCGACCCGACGCGGCTGCTACCGACGACGCCGCCGACGACGCCGCGCGCCAAGGTCGACGATCTGTGCGCGCACTCGTTCCACAGCTTCCTGTGCGGCCCGGCGTCCAAGCCGAACAAACAGCGGCGTGTGTACAACGGACAGACTCCGCAGCCCGGCGGCTCCAAAATCATCGGCAAGAACTCGTTCCCGGATCCGGCGAGACTGCGTCCTCCCACGCCGCCGCCCACGCCGCCGCCTACGAAACGCACTCCACCGCCGTCAAGACCGACGCCCCCGCCAACGCCACGACCGACGCCACGACCGACGCCGACGCCACGACCGACGCCGACGCCGACGCCCGAGATCGAGGTGTTGCCCGACGGCGCGCAGAATCCCAGCGTGCGGCTGAAGCCCGACGCTGAGCCCGACCTCTGCGCCCACTCGTTCCACAGCTTCCAGTGTGGACGGCCGTCCAAGCCGAACAAACAGCGGCGTGTGTACAACGGAAAGCCTCCGCAGCCAGGCGACTCCAACTTCATCGGCGAGAACTCGTTCCCGGATCCGGCGAGACTGCGTCCTCCGACGCCGCCGCCCACGCCCCCGCCCACGAAACGCGCGCCACCGCCGCCGCCGACGCCGACGCCACGACCGACGCCCCCGCCCACGAAACGCGCGCCCCCACCGCCACCGCCGCCACGACCGACGCCGACGCCGACGCCCGAGGTCGAGGTGGTGCCCGACGGCGCGCAGAATCCCGACGTGCGGCTGAAGCCCGACGCCGAGCCCGACCTGTGCGCCCACTCCTTCCACAGCTTCCAGTGCGGCGGCGCGGCGAAGAAGTCCGCCGGACGGCGTCGCGTCTACAACGGCCAGCACTCCAGCATCGTCGGCGCCAACTCGTTCCAGGCCGCCAAACGCCTCCGTCCGCCGCGCCAGTCGCAGCCCTTCGAGACGCTAGACACGGCCGCCAGCACGTACCAGCGACGTCGTGACGTCGACGCCGTCGGCGCCGGCTCCAGCGCAGAGGCGCCGGCGACGTCCAAGCCGATACCGGCGTCGGTCGCGCGACTCAACCCGCCGACGACGAAGGCTCCGATGCTGGAGGACCGCGTCGAGACGGCCGCCGCCGAGGCGCCGAGCGTCGTCGTCGTCGTCCCGGCCGACCACCACCACCACCACGATGACCATCATCACGACGATCACGCGCACGCCGCCGCCACGGACCACGAGCACGCGCACGCGCACGGCGATCACGCGCACGGCGATCACGGGCACGGCGACCACCACCACCACCACCACAACATCACGCTCGAGCAGCTGTGCCGCGACCCGTTCCACGCGTTCCTCTGCCTCAACGTGGACACGAGCCGGCGGCGCGTGTACGACGGCAACCCCGTCGAGGACTCGCCGAGCGCGCGCGACCGCCAACAGCTGGTTGGCGCCGCGACGTCGACGCGCGACGCCCGCAAGCTCGCCGCGCCGTCGGCGGTCAAGTCACGCGACGCCGACGTCGACGTCGCCAAGCCGCCGCCGCTGTCTTACTTGCAGCAGCGCGAGCGGGTCCCGGCCGCCGCGACGCCCCTCACGTTCGACGTCACCACCTACGTCAAGGAGGCGCCGACGACGCCGACGCCGCAGACCACGACGCCCCTACAGCCGCCGCCGCCACCGCCGCCGGCGCCGACGCAACGCGACGTCCAGACGAGCTACATCAACCCCGAGCTGCGCCAACGTCGCCCCCGTCCGACGGCCGACACGCCCACCGACGTCGACGCGGCGCCGCGACGCCCGCTGCGTCGCCGCCCCCGCCCGCCGCCGAGCGACGCCGACGCCGACGCCGCGCCACGCGACATCGCCTTCCGGCCGACGCCGCCGCTCGCCGCCCGACGCTCCGACGACGCCGCCGACGCGCCGCGCCGCGTGCGCTTCGGCGAGAAGACGTCGCGCCGGCGCCGCGTGCAGGACGCCGACGCGGGCGTCGCGGCGTCGGCGCCGCCGAGCCCCGGCGAGTTCGTGCGCGGCCCGCGCGGCGCCGTGCGCGCGTTGGCGCGCGAGATGCTGGCCGCGCAGCCCGACGCGCGGTGCCAGGAGCCCTTCCAGGCGTACGAGTGCGCGCAGCGAGCAAAGCGCAGCGCCGCGGACGAGCGGCGCACGGGGAACATGCGCGGACAGGCGCAGGGGCACGAGGTGGACGCCGGCGCCGCGGAGGAGGTCAGAGAAACAGTGACGGAGAAGGTCAAGCGCTTCAAGGTCAAGCAGAGGGTGGCGCAGAAGGGTAAGGTGGACGAGGTCAAGGCCGTGGAGACGACCACGGAGGACCAGTACGTGGCCTACGAGCGCGGCATCGCAGAGGAGCAGAAGCGACGTGACGAGGAAGAGATGAAGCGGAAGGAAGAGATGGTCCGACGCGAGGCCGAGCTGAAGAACCGCAAGGAAGAGTTGAAGCGGCGCGAGAAAGAGCAAGAGCGGCGGAAAGCGGACCTGGCCAAGCGCAAGATCGAAGAGGCCGAGCGCAAAGAGGCGCTGAAGAAGCTGAACGACGAGGAGCGGCTGGAAGACGCCGAGGAGGACCGCGACGACAAGGACGAGGACGCCGTCGAGGACACGGAGGAGGCGGCCGCCGACGCGCTGCTCTCCGACGCGGAGCGGGCGGTGAAGACGGAGCTGAAGCGACGCGAGGAGGAGGCCGTGCGGCGGGAGGTCGAGCTGAAGCGCCGGGAGGTCGAGTTGAAGCGCAGGGAGGTCGAGGAGAAGCGGCGGCTGGCGGAGGTCGAGCGGCGCAAGGTGCACGACCGGCTGGTCGAGGAGGAGCTGGAGCGGCGGAAGGTGGAGAAGGTGCGCGTCGCCGAGGAGTTGGTCCGGCGGCAGGAGGAGGACGACAGGAGGACGGCGGCGAAGATGAAGGCGGAGGCGCTGGCAGCCGCGCAGGACGACGACGAGTAGGTTATTGTGTTGAGAAGGGAACCATGTCGTTGTGTGACTCTCCCTGCGCCATTGCCCGTTGGAAGACGGAGCTTTGCCGTTTAGTTTGATTCATTATGATAGGATTACAGCTAACTGTTACATTTTGAGTAATAGCATGTAAATTGTGTCTTACGACTTGATTATGAGGTGCATTAGTTGGTATTTTTCATTAGCGCAGACTAAAAAACTGTTTTGCATGCTTCGTGAGGTTACAATAAAAAAAAAGACTTGCCGTGCCATAATTTTATAACTCGAACGTATAAAACGTCTTAATTATGTTTTTATTTTTGCATGAAATTTTGTTAAAAGTTCAATGACACAAAAAAATCAAAGGTGAAGGTATGACGTCACGTCAGACACGAATTGGTTCGTATTGCGTTGAAAACAAGGCTGGTAATATTCGTCTCGATGGCTGGCCACGATCATCATGCTTGTGGGTGATCGCACCCAGGGTTTTTTTGTGAATTTGTGAAAATACATCAAAAAACATGTTTTTTTTAAATTATTTTACTATGAAATAAAATTCTTCGTGAGTTGAACCAACAATTTGACCTGTTCATTAAAAAACCCGTCCGAAAACAATGGTTTCTCGATCCATGAATTAGCAGGTAAAGAAGAAGCAATGCAATTTCCTGATACAATATTTCTCATTGAAAGTTATGTTTCCATTTTCTTTATAATACATAGCATATAAAACTACGTTATTTTATAAGGATTTAAATGTAGGACTGGAACTTTTGATTTAATTTCGAAAATCTCCTTTTTGGCTAGAAGTAATACAAAGCAAATTGATAAGAAGAATAATGATGCAAATGCCCTCTGAAATGTGATGAGATAAATGCACTGCCTCTTACTTCTGATAATAAACGTAGAAACAGGATGGTTAACTCTTTTTGTGCTAGGCAATTGGCTCCTGGATACATTCACGCAGCATCAGACAAATATCTGGCATTGAAAGTAGTCAGTTGAGGGTGCAACCCAGGTGCTAAAATAGAGTTAGAATGAAAAGCATATAGAGCAATGCGAACAGTAGATGCACAACACTACTTTGCGTGCTCGGATGCCCTAATATCTCGTCTCCAACATCTTGTCTTCTCTGCACCAACACCAAGATAACTATCAGTGCTTTTGTTTTCTTAATTCGTAGCAGAAATGAAATAAGTGTCAAGGCATCACATATTTTTTGGGTCGTAACCGATTATTCTAGTCGACGAAGGATGGACAGCAATTTTCGACGGCTGCTGGAGGATTTGTCCATCAAACGCTCCTGGTGCCGTCCTGAGGTTGACAGTGACAGTGTGCAGAGAAAGCAATGGTCATGTCTGCATCATGCCATGACATCAATGTCACTGTCAGCAAATGTCATCAAATGTAATCGAATGCATTTCAAAGAGCTGTCGCTAGTCTCACGACAGATGTTCTAACGCAACGAGTTCAAAAATCTTTCTTTGAAATCTAACACGGCATTGGGTAAGCTCTGCACATTGGAAAATTCAGTTTCAAAATACATTGAGTGCATTCGTGTTTTATATTTTCCAATAGGAACAGAAGTGAAGTTGATACACAGAAGATTTTCACCGGTGAGATTTTTTGACTGGAAGTTGGAAATTTAGTATAACACAAAAAAAAAGCGTAATATAGTACATGTACTATGTAATGTACTAATGTACTACGCATAGCTAATAGAAAAAAGCGGCGAATTGTGACCAATGATGACTGTCCCTCAATTTGATCTGATACCCAATAAACTTATGAGACACAAAACTATCGTGCACCTCCTATTTGATGTCGGCTGACGGATACAAATGGTCGATGTTAGATTTTCGGACGGAATTTTAGTATGGCATGCCCCTTCGTCGTCCCAGAGTAAGAGTTGGCTACGCAATGGCAGAGATATGCAAACTCTCAGCACCGAGTTTCAGCAGGTTATGGAGTAAGTGACGTCACAACGTGCCAGCATCCCTCTTTCCCGACGTCCTCGTACCCGCGGCGTCGCATGACCCGACGCCCGCAATTGGCATCGGCGTCGACGTCGGCGGCTAATTACTTGATCTAGTTAGTTAGCGGCTCGGCGTGCGGGCACGCGCGCGCCGAGCCGTGACACCTTGTTCGCTGCACGCCCTGAATCGCCGCCCGCGCGTCGACAACGTGTGTGTGCTCGTTGCAATTAGCCGTGTGCGGCGGTGCGCCCAAAATCAAGCGCAGTTCGCGCGCAGTGTTACGCGGTGCAACGTCTCCGGCTGCTGCGACGGGTTGGATCGTCTTTGGTCGGTGTCGACGGTTTGATTTCGGTGTTTGCGCTATAGGAGGTCTCTGTGAGAGTGTTTCGAGTGTCATTGGGTGTCGAATCGCCGTGTTAGACACGGTAGGACGTGGCGTTCGGGGGTTGAGTTTGAGGAAATCTGTGTCTGTGTGGCAAGAGGTTTGGTTTTAGAGCGGAGAGAGGTCAGTCCGACGTTCTGTCGGATTTTAAGCGCGGTGAACATGAATTGAGTGTGAGTGACAGTTGGTGATAGTTTAAATTTCGTTTAAAAAGCCGAATTAAGTGCGCGTGTATAAGAAATTGTTCACAGGTAAGTGCAGCTTCAAGCCACCAATGTTTTCAAAAAAATCTCTGCTTTATTCTTGTAAGATATTTTCTTGTAAGATACACTGAAATAATTTGTGGTTCCACCATTATTGGTCGGAATTTCCCAGCCAAGGAAAGTGACGTTTCATTTACAGGTCCTCGATCGAATATAAGCCAGCGAAATTACTGCTCAGTAATTTCAAAATTTTGTTTTTGTCTGCGTTTCTTGAGAAGACCTCCCCAGTCCCAAGGTCAATCTTATGTAAAGCGAGACGGTGAGTAAAGAAGGGACCCAATAGATCTTCTAATTTGCATACCAATATCAACACAAACGACCTTCGCGATCTGTCAACAGTTGGTTCGACATAGTGATACCAGAGCGCGCCATCAAATGGACCACGACTAGATCAACAAGTTGCATTCATCCCTGTTCCGGGAATACATTCTTTTCCTTGCAAATTGCAGTTGGAAAACTTGTACAAACCCAGTAGCAGTTGATTTCCATGCGAATGTCTCGACTATCAGCTCCCTGTGCAATGTCTCGTCTATCAGCTATAACCACATAGAAAGTTACACCATCACATCTACGTTTTCCGTCTGAAATTCAGTCGGCCCTGACTCCTACACAAATAAGACTAACGCTGGCTTTAAAATTAATTCATTGTCACAATCGATCATCACTCGTGAGACCACATTTGATGTTGATTGACCGCTCGTCGTGGCTCAGCAATATATCATGACATTCATGAAATTCGCCAATAAAATCCAGCCACGACATCAACCGATGAACAGTTTGTTAACCCTGGCCATCTTTCACAGCGAACTCGAAACTAGCACTAGCTAAACCACCCCTAGAAGGGATCCCACCCCCGAAAAGCTACAAACACCCCACAAAACAGACCAACCCGTACAAGATGCCACAGCCCTCAAGATAATATTTTTACAATTTTTTCCAACGAAATCTTTGCAACCCCGAAACGCATAACGAAACTAAATCCACCCTCACCACCCGCCAAACTGGCATCCAACCCCTTCAGCCCTCAACACCCCCGCTAGCCCTAGAAATGTCACTAAACGTGCTCGCATTTTCCAGCGCCGCCCCCGCCAAACCGCGACGCCGCCATGAGCTAACCCTCCCTCTGGCAACGCATCAACCCCCGCGCCGCGCGATGGCCTCGCACCCCTACAGTCGCGGCGACAGCAGCCGCACGTGGAGCACACGCAGCTGTGTCGAGCAGTTCGGCATCTACAAGGAACCGGTGCTCACCCCCTACAATTACTACAAGAACAACAGTCGGTTCATCCGCACCGGAGTCGTGGCGGTCATGTTGGCCATCGTCGTGCTGCTGGTGAGTTATTGACCATCCTGGACAACGTCAACATCGCATGGGTGGTTGGTGACCAGAACTTTCGGTCTATACAGCTCCAAACTCAATGCTTTGGTGCTATGGAGGTACTAACGCTGTGAAGGTGGCAACATTTTTGGAAGTAATAGTAAGATGTTACCAGTAACATCTTACAGCCAAGTCGTAGCTGAGTATCAACACTAAAGCGCAGTGAAACCGGTGTTTGCTGGCATTAGACAATTGGCACATAGTAATGCCAACAATCGTATCAATATATATAAACACTAGCAGCGCAGTGACACTTGTGTTTGCTGGCATACGGCAAGGCTCTATGGCAACAATCGTAGCAGCGTGGCAACACTAGTAGCGCAGTGACACCTGTGTTTGCTGGCTTAAGGCAAGGCTCTTAGTAATGGCAATAATCGTAGCAGCGTAGCAACACTAGCAACAGCAGTGACACCGGTGTTTGCTGGCTTAAGGCAAGGCTCTTAGTAATGGCAACAATCGTATAGCAGCGTGGCATCACTAGCATCGCAGTGACACCTGTGTTTGCTGGCATCAGGCAAGGCTCTTGGTAATGGCAACAATCGTAGCAGCGTGGCAACACTAGCAACAGCAGTGACACCGGTGTTTGCTGGCATCAGGCAAGGCTCTTGGTAATGCCAACAATCGTAGCAGCGTGGCAACATTAGAAGCGCAGTGACACCGGTGTTTGCTGCGCTTTTATGAAGAAACAATATTTCCTGAGAAGTCAGATTTTCTAAAAAAAAAGCTGGACAATTACGACCCGAGACAATTAAATAGAAAATCTAACGAAATCTTCTCGCCCAAATACAGTTCATTGTCTGCAGGTGGTAGTGGTCAAAGGAACCCATCCAGAGACGATTATTAAACTCTCAACAACGCTATGCTTTGCGTTGCGTTGCGTTGCGTTGCGTTGCGTTGCGTTGCGTTGCGTTGCGTTGCGTCGCGCACCAAACACGGGCAAGGTGCGTGCGTTGTTCACACATAGCACGCCGCTATGCGCACGACCGGCGGCGTGTGAAATATGAGCCAGTTCTGCTGCCACCGTCTCAGTCGCTCGCTTTAATTACTAAACCAGCTAATTACATTGATTGAGATCGAGAGTTCAGTTTGGGTGAAATTGCTGCGCTGCCTGCACGGCCACACCGAGTGCTGCACGGAGATGCGATGCGCACGCCAGACTTGCGACGAGAATTTCTTTTGGAAATGTTGTTGGAAATTTGACAAGACTAGTTTTTTTTTTCGTTGGTGGAAATGATTGCGCGTGCGTGCGTGCGGCAGGCGGGCGCACGCCGCGGGCCAGGGAAACGCGCACGCGTGTTGTTGTTTGAGAGGTTTTCATGAAAGTTTAAGTAGTGATGCGTGGGGGAGAGGTTGTCTCAAGTGCCTTTTCCGACCTGCCGGCGATTGATTATAATCTTTTAAGTAGATCCATTTGCTCATCACGTTAGGGATTAGCAAGACTCGTAGAAAGTGGTCTCTGAGCCACAACAATATGCGCAACAACAATTGACGTTAAGAAAATATACTATCCGCGAAACTAAGGTCAATATCCTGAAAAGTGTAAGAATCTCAATGCAATGATTTGAATCATCCGCGTAGTGCACCGTAGCGAATCACTTTCAAACAGCCTTGGCTAGAAATTAATTTAAAGCCCAATTTCTTTCCGCAGGTGTTCCTGATGATCAGCGACATCTCGAAAACCAACGGCGCCCACCGCAGCCGCGAGAAGGACGCCTTCCTGCGCCTCCTCTCATCCTCGCGGCAAAACAACAACCAGACGCCCGCCGAGTCGACGCCCGGCGACGCCGACGCCCCCGCCGACGCCACCACGTCGCCCCCCACGTCGCCGTCGACCGACGCCGCCCCCGCCTCCACCGCTTCGCCCTCCCCGCGCCCCGCCAATCACAACGACGACTTCAACGCGCCGGGCCCGCCGTTCGTCTACCGCGACGACGCCGGCAACTACGACTGGACCGACGCCGACGCCGACGCTGACACTGACGCCGACGCCGACGCCATCTCGTCGCGCGACCTCCGAGACCGCCGCCTGCACGACCTGACGCGCCTGCGTCCGCCCAACCGACGCTACGACGAGTCTCACGACATCCACATCCACATCCCGCCGGCGGGTGGCGGCGGGTCGCGAGGCAGCCCCCAGCGCGTCGGCGTCAGCGGGGGCGGCAGCGGGGGCGGCGGCGGCGGCCACCGTGTCTACCAGACGCCGGACGGCAGCGAGCACCACGAGATCACCTACCACGAGGCGCCACGGCCCGTCGCGCCGCACCGGCCGGCGTCGCGACGCCCGACGCCCGGCGACCACCGACGCCCGGCGCACTTTGACCGTCCAATCGTCGTGATGGACGACGGCGCCGGGCCGAGGGGCGGGGGCGACCAGCGGCCGGGGGGGTCGGCGCCGCTACCCGACTTCCGGGTGTACAACCACCACGCGCACGCGCACGCGGTGCAGCCGCCGACGCCGCGGCCGGGACAGCCGACCGGCTACCCGCAGTACTGGCGGCCCTACCTCGACGACCTGGACCCCGGCTCCAGCGGCAAACAGCCGCGCATCGTCAACAAGATCGCAGCGGCGGCAGCGGCGGCGACGCCCCAGCGCAAGACGAAGACCAAGACGAAGAAGCAGGAGGCGGCGAGCCGGCCGACCGGCAAGTTCCCTCAGCTGCTCAACTACCGCTACCCGAAGGACGCGAAGAACATCGGCGACATCATCGCGTTCCTCAACCGCTACGAGCCGCCGTCGCCGCCGCCCTCGACGCCGCTCTTCGACGTCGCCGCCGGCAACATCATGAAGCTCAAGGGCGTCTACGTGAGCCACATCAACGACGACGCCGACGACGCCGCGGCCAGCGTTGCCGGCGGCGGCGGCGGCAGCGGCGAGAGCAACGGGCACGCGTACAACGCCGATCCCTTCCAGGCGTACAAGCCGGACAACATGGCCGACATCAACTACCTGCTGCCCAACGAGCTGCGGCTGCCGACGCGCGCCAACCAGATGCTGTTCAAGAACACGATCCGACACCTGCACGAACAGAAGCACGGCGGCGCCGGGGCGGCGGGGGCGGCGGCGGCGGACGGTAATAGCAAGTACTTCCCGCGGCCGCCGATCAAGTACTTCGGCGGCGACCCGGCCACCTCCTATCAGAGCTACAACGCCGTCGCGACGCCCGGCGGCGCCTACACGACGGCGATCTACCATCCGTGGACGACGGCAGCGCCCAGCGCGAGGACGCCGACCAAGACGAGGAAGGGGAGCCCGATGAGCGTCATGCTCGACATCCGGCCGGTGGACGGGACGGAGGGGGCGGCGGCGGCGGCGGCGGCGGCGGCGGCGGCGGCGGCGGCGGCGGCGGGGGGCAGGAGGAAGCCGTTCAAGACGCTGAAGATGAACCTGGGCAAGGATGTGGTGGGCTCGGCCTCGGGGAAGAGGCAGCAGATGATCTTGCACTTGAATCTGTATCCGCGGAAGAAGCAGCGTCCGAACAGCAGGTGAGTTCACATGGCTTGCCATCTCTATGGCTCTCTATCTCTATGGCATCTTCTATGGCTTAAACATCTAACCGTCGATGTCCTCAGCATCTTAGTTTACTACCTTTCGTTGACACTGGTCAGTGGAACGATATATAACTCCGTAGTTCAAAAATCTAAGTGGTTACTAATCGATATCTCGTTCATTGAAAATTATTTGTGATTTTTGGATAGGTAATATGCCGTAATATGCCGTAATGCCGTAATATGCCGGAAAATCGGCTGTTAGAATTCAGAAATCTATTCAACTGGGTATTGAATGTTAAGTCCCAGACTAAAAACATGCTAAAACCTTTCCGGTGCTAAGATTAGTAAAATACATGATAGTCTAAGGAAAGTAATAACAGTTAGTAGTTGTAAGAATTCTCAGCTACACCTATTAAAAAAACGCGCTTCCATTTTTTATCTCTGTAAATCCTCAACTTGATTTTGGATCACAGTAGTGGTATCACGGTAGGTCGGGAGTGAAGTGCATTTCATAGCGGATATCGCATTGCTAACGCAATTCCTCCTGCCGCGGATGCAGGTCCGACGTGAACGAGCCGGAGACGCTGAGCTACACGGTCAACTTCAACAGCAACACGCACGAGATTCTGCCGGCCAAGAGACACTGTACGTACAAGCTGTGAAGCTAAAACTCACAAAATACCACGCCCCTTTTCAGAAAAACATTCAGGGTATTGAATGCAAGGTCCCGAACTCAAGCTTTTCCCGACGTTTCGTGAAGCTGTGCTGCCTGCTTCATCAAAGATTTAAACTCGAGTACCAAATTCCAACCGTCCTGTCCCCAGCATCTACCCATCTACCTGCTTACGTGAGATAATCGCTGTGATCATTTACGCATGGGCCAAACAAGCTGGCTGGCAATCTATTCGTCTTCGGTCTGTGTCACGAAAGATACAAATAGATTTGGTAACACTTGGTATCCGGCTTTTGTAAGCACCTAACACAAATCTGACTCAAATCTGACCCACCACATCCCTGAATAACCAGCCAATAGCCATTATCTATAGTGTACGGTTCCGTAATGTTGGTTAGAGTAAATCTCATAGTGAAAGCTTATTATTATAATCAATCAATGCACCGACATTCTTCTCTTCAGATAACGAAGATTACGAGGGAGAAATCAGACGAGCTGATGACGATTACGATGACGAAGACGAAGACGACGATGACGCCGAGGTCGCGCGTAGCGACGAGAAAATACCAGTCACCCAAGATACAGTCGACGGCAGGAGGAGTAAGAAAATCAACGAAACCTTCGAGACAGCGTACGAACGCGAAGGCGAAGAAGTCGACTTCCGAATCAACTTCGAGGAGTCCGGCGACGACGATTTCGAGTTCGATGAAACCACGACGAAGGAGTCGACGACGCCAGAGGGTCAAGTCTTGGCCGCGGTGGAGAATGTCAGCGAAAAACCACCGAAACTAGAGCGACCTGGTGTTTTGGCGACAGAATTCCCGACAAATTCGCCGGACGAGAGAGATTCTTCGATAGGCAAGGTGGTGTCCGTTCAAGATCATAACGGGGCGTCCGATTATGGTAGAGAGAAGATTGTCGCGATAATGCAGTCCGAATCGATCAAGAAAGTCGGTAACAAAAGCACTGGCCGGGTAGCGTAGTGGAAACGCTGTATGGTAGATTGTAAATATTAAGTTATATGTTTCATTTAATTGCTTTTAGTATGTTTACTATAGTTGGTTGCGGCTGGCTCTCTATAGGGTTGTACGGCTACACGATTGCCCTTGAACAGGCAACTACGTTACATTGTAACCCAGCGAAACTGTTCTGCCCATGAATCTACTACCGGCGTACTAGGTACCATTTGATTGGAAACTATTGTATTTTGTAAATTATATTAATACTTAGATCGCGCTTGGAGTATTTAATAAAAAAACATTTCATAACCATGTAAGCGCTGAAACCAAGCAAAACTGCTGATTTACTATTTCCATGATTTGTACTTACATTCCTTGCCGTGTCCCCCACTCCGTACACGCGTGCCGATACTGTGGCCGAAACATCGAGATGTGTTCAATATCACCGATTCACTCACTAAACTTCCACACAACACTATCACCTTACCTACTTTCAATCAGAACTAATTCAGACGAGATTCTCAACACATAGCGACGGTTACGATTCACGAACGCGAATTTTGCATGGCTAATTCAAATCGAGCACCGGCTCCTAGTTCTAACCGACCTCGAAGTTACATTTAAATTGTCACCTGAAACCCGAAATGTAAGCAAACGGCAACCAGCACTGTCTTGGATTCTAAGAAACACTTCTGAATAAGGCCAATCACGCAGTATAAGTGGCTTCGCAGTGTACGAATTGTCTTGCTGGCAGAACGTTATCACAATTATCAGCGCGATGTCTGCCCACCTGCGTCACAGCGACTACTCCGTGGGTGGCCTGCCTGCAGGTTTGATCAGGTCTGATCACGCGAGGGGTAACATATGTCCCTCCACGGAATGATCATAGCGAATCGCCTCGTGGTGATGGGGGGGACAAGCAGGGGATTGATAGCACAACGTAAACATCACATATGATCATACTCAGATTTGAAATAGATAGGAATTTTTAGGAACCAACATTGAAGGTAGATTGAAAAGTATAGCAGATGAATATTCTGTACAAGTTTTTCAATTGCATTTAACACAATATATCGTTACATATGTATATATTTTCTTTTTATAAATAAATTACTTTTGTTATGCTGTAAAAAATCCTATCTAATTCTATAGTTTCCAAGGTTTTTTTTCGGTAGGTACACATACTCGGGTCTTGTTCCTCAAGTCTCTGTCATCTTCCTGTATTTTTAAAAGTAAAAATCTAAATACTGCTTGTCTTTAGGGGAATAAGAGAGTGAAATGATGTAAAGGGCTTTTCTCTGGAATAATCTTCTGATGCTGTAAAGAAAGGCAGAGGAATGCCCCATACAGACCCTAGTTGATATACCTATCAACATTCATGGCCCATCCATTGCACTTATAATACAAGCAATTCCTGGTTCCTTGAGCTTAGGTTTGGTATGCTAACAAAACGCTGGTGTAATAAGCCCAGCATTAATTGATAAATATCATCTTGCCCACAACATACTACAGTTTCCCTTGGCAAGAAATCAATCTACAACTCAACCCTCTCAGAATGGAGCTGAATGCTGGTTCAACAGAAGGAAATTCCAACAGCATTATACCATCCTTGATTTTCCAAGCAGGCTTCGAACAAGGAGAATGCAAATGAAAGGTACGGTTTGCCTCGCGGTAATTTCCTTTCTTAGCACAACTCCACAAGTAACTAATCCGGCCGCGACAAGGCAAATCCCGACACGAAAAAGAAAGAAAGATTTACCCCAGACTACGTTCCTGCATTTCCTCATCTCGACGAGTGCAGCGTGGAGTGCGTGTGGTAGTTGGACAGGTTCTCGACCGCCCAGTCGTACATCTGTGGCCCCTCGGAGGGCGGAGGGCTCATGATGACTGTGGGGGGGCCCCCGAGGCCCTGGGGCATGTAGCCCAGGATGCGTGGGCCCTCGCGCGCCTGCTCAGCCCGCTTTGTCTGCTTCTTGTACCTGCGTTGGCCAGGGGCCACAAACGGTATTTTTTTATTTTCTTAATGCTGTTCTACAATTCCTGAACTCCAGTTCAATCCATAAACATATTAGGTGGGTTGTACTGGAATAGAAGACATTGTCTAAAAATTGTCTAAAAATTGTCTAAACTGGATTACTGAAAGTTTAAGCAGTTGAATTGTTGGTCTAGACATTCGTGGTCTTGCAAGTGGAACAGAATTTCATTGAGGTAAAATCTAATTCCCTGCCAAGATAATCAAAAATCAGAAATAGAAATACTTGGCAAAGACTAAACCAGGCATTCATTTACCTACAGTGTCTATATTTCTTGTTAGGACTACAAATTGACGGCATTAGTTTTGAAATAGTTTCTCCAAGTTTTGAAATAGCTGTGTGGAAAATAATTCCTTATATTCTTTGCAGTCGTCTTTCATAAAAGTTAAGTTATGACTAGTTTCTCTAGCTGCAAGTGTGAGAGCAGATAAAGAAAGAAGCAGAGAAGGGTAGCTATGATCTGTCGATTGAACTTCTTATTTCCACAAGACCCATTGCTTTTCAAATACACACGAATCCTTTAGCAAGCCGTTTGCGTCCTTTTCACAGTACATCGCCGTGTTAAGCAGGGTAGTTAATGGCGGCTGACACGCACCTTCCGAACAAGCAGCAGGTGGTGACGGTAGCGACAAATGCGCCGACGCCGATGAAGGCAGCCAACGTCAGCACCCAGACCTGCGTCCACGACGTCTCTGCCTTGGCGATCGACGCAGAACACCGCTGTCGGGGAGAATAAAGAGTCAATAACATGTCAAAACCAAACGGTTTGGCAACGTTGGAAACGCCGGTTCTCGTGAGATCACCGAAGTCATCGCACTGAGTTAGGTGTTGGATAGGTGACCATCATGCACATGGTCAGTTCTGTTTGGGAGAGAGGTGGAGGGTTTGAAGTTAGTATCAACCTCTCGACAGCATGGATTAGTGGAGGAGTCCTGTTGTTCGAGTTGTACCGTCCTTCGGAAGGGACGTAAAGCCGGTGGTCCCCTCAGTGCTTTTCGACAGGAGTAGGCTACGTACCGGCACCGGGTTTCCCCTCCTCCCTTCTAGGCTAGGTCCGGTTCATCATAACCCCTTCATTCACTGATGCCATTAGACCAGTGCAATAGGGCCAGTAGTCAAAACAATGCGTCGTTACCGGAATTAAATATTACCAATTATGCTACAAGGATAACTGACTTTTGAACGGATTTAAGTTTATTTGAGTTGAGGGAGCACACTGAATGTCATTATGGTGGGGTTATAGTAAAGTTTTTGGCATATACTACTGCATTTGCAGCATAGCATCACTTGATTCACTGCGCCTTCCTCATTCAATACCTGTATCGACTGCACGTTGTACTTGTTGTAGATCTGCGTGAGCTGCTCGTTGTCGGAATCTTGCAGCAGGGACTCCATCTCCTTGAGGTCGTAAGTTTCCTTGCCGACCAGCTGAAAGCAGGAGCTGCAATCGACGAAACAAGGTGTCAGCATTAGCTTGCCAACCATTCGCGATTGCGTTTCTTCACGCTGTCACAATATGTGTTACACTCTTCATACTCATTGCCGCAAATCGCAAAGGTGTCAGATTGTTAAATATTATCACTGTAAAACATGCTTTTTAAGACCAAAACCGCCTTCCATCAGAGCAGAACCGTACTCTCTCAAAACAAAGATAATTTGTGGTGAGAGTGTCAGTTATCTCTACTTAGGTGGCAACTTGCATCAAAGCCATACCACTGAGTTAACCATGGATTTTAAAAAAATCCCTCCAATTATCTGTAAGATTGTCAACGACTTAATTGAACTGTGCACGAGACATCCTACCTTTCATTTGCCAGAACATCAGCACACAAAGTCAGCCCAGAGCCAGACGAAATCACCCAACGAAATCAATCAGCAAAATCAAACGGCACCGAACCCGCTCACCTGGTGCTGCTGAAGTCGAGGCTGCCATCTTTCTTCGCGTGGATCTGCGTGTCGTAGACGTTCAACGCGGCGTCGTCGGCGAGCGCCGCCTGGACGGCTTCCTTGAAGGCGTCCAGCGTTCGTCGGACGTCCGTCGGCGGCCGGCCGAACACGAACTTGAGCAGGTCACGGTCGCGGACAACAAACAGCTTGACCGTCGTGTTGCGCGATCGCGTGTTGTTCGCCGTCACATTCATGTGGAAGAAGCCGTCGACGTAGCCGAGCATGGGCGCCGCCGTTCGGAGTTCGCCTGCGGAGGAAAAGAAGTGGGTTAGTGTACTTTTCAGAAAAAAAATTAAACCGGATTATTGAATGGTGACTGTATAAGCTTTTCCTGACGTTTTGCAAAGCTATGCTGCCTGCAATATCGTCAAGTGCCAATAAGCAACAAATCAAAACAAAAGAACCAACATTAACTTATGCCTCTTGTAAAAAAGCACAAAAGCAAAAAAACAAAACCAATACATTTATTCCATTCAATCAAAATTATACCAAAATTATGACTTGATACCCACTTGATAAAGCCAGGTAGAGCAATTTTGGTTGTGATTTCCCTATCTTTCTTTGTTATTTAGCAGAGCTAAGTATTTTTTCTTTCTAACTGGTAGTATGTCCAGTGGGTGTCTGACGGCATTCTTCTCCGAGTGAAATAGGTGTATCCAGCTTTGCTCGTTACTCTCATCAACCGGTGCTCGACACTCTACCTGAGAGCTTGTCGAGCCGGAAAGCCGCGCTCTGATTGGTCAGCGGACTCGTGGAGCCGGCCAACGGGAAGAAGGAGGTGCCGAGAAGGTGGTAGGTCACCGGCTCCGCGTTCGAGTCGGCGTCCGTCGCCTCCAACGTCACCAGCTGCGTGTCGATCGGGACGTTCAGTCGAACGCCTGTGGAAAAAAAGTACGGTCGGAGATTTTATCGTTTGCTGAACTGGGATTGTGTAGGGAAATAGCATGCTACACCTAAAATTTTCATCCGTTCTCTGTGATGCTGCCTATGTCTTGCAATGGACAGACTACCAAGAAAGACAATCATAATTTTAAACAATGCTCTTTCAAGCTTGCTACAGTTCCCTAACTGAAATTTTGGCTACAGTTTCTCTGGTCATTAGTAAAGTATATTAGAATTAATAACAAATCTTATTTAGGTGTGGCAAGATAAAGTTTAAAATTCCCCTGCTTCTTCTAGTTGAAACAAAATTGCAAGATATGCTTACCGATAGTGAAGTTGTTTTGCTTGAATGAAGGTGCGTTGTCATCAACATCTTCGACTTTGATCCGAACTTGTCGTTCCGATGGATCCTGAAAGAGAACATGAGAATGAATAAAATAATTTCAACAAAAATTCCACTATTTTCCTACTACTTGGAGATGGCCATATATTCAAACCATAGCACAAACAAACTAGGTACCCTAGCCCAATAGCGCGAATAAACTTAATATCAACAAAATATCACAGTTTGTTATCCATGTAGCATAATTGAAAAGTGCAGTACCCTGAACAGTTAAAGATCCGGGTTCAAATCCCGGTACGGATACAAATATTGGAATAGATATTTAGTTTCTAATAATAGTTATCTGGTAGTAGGTGATAAGTTGGCAGTAGGTAAAGTAGATACCTGTCTGTTGTACGCCTTGCGCAGACTAGACGGTCGCGCGGACAACTTGAAGCACTTGATCGTGAGCAAGTGCTCGGCGTTCGTCTCTCGGTCGAGTCTCGCAGCCACCGAGATCAACGCCTTGTTGTCCGTTGTTCGCGTCAGGTTGAACAGCTGGTCCTCGTTGCCGGCTGGAAACACACACGAGACCGAGTTAGGAATTTGCCGAGTGGGTCTGGACCTTGCAAAGAAGTTTTTACCCGATATTTTTTTCATTTCTTTAGGGTACCACAATGATAGGAATTTTGTTTGATCTATTTGGCAAGCAATGAATGTTGAAGTAATTGTTGTTTGCTACCCATGTCAAATGTCACATTTACTTCCTTCCTTCTACCACTCAGGGTTGTAAGAGAAAAATGTGTGGGTAAATATAGTTAGTCTTTTGCAGACACTTAGCAATTAGCTATTCTCTTAACACATGATACCAGTCTAGATTATAGTGATATTTTTGATGTCCTTGTCTCAACTTAGTGATCCTTATATTTAAGCATCTAAGCTGTTACCCTGCTACATAGGCTCAAAATACATCTTAAGAATTTGAAAATCTTCATATGCACTATGTTTCACACAAATAACGTGAGATTTTAACGATTGTTTCCGGCTTTGCTTGCGATTGGCTGATGATTCTCTCACCGATGATGAGGTAGTCGATCATCCCGTTGTCTCCTATATCTTCGTCGTTGGCGGCGATTATCCCGACCGTGGTGTTCAGTTCGACCTCTTCCTTCACGCTCAACGCAACCGGTTCCTCGTCCTGAAATACATGCGTCATTATATTAAAATTATATTTAAGCAGGAACCAACTATATTCAATTGTGATTTAACTGGGATATCTTTATGAGTCGTGGTTCTTATATTGGAATCCTTGAATTTACTGTGGCTATCGACCCTTGCTAAGAAGGCAGCTTTTTGTCCAAAATTTCAGCAAGAGTTTTACTGGAAAGCTAAATATTTAATATTCCAGATCATTTTTCTTAAGTTTACATTGCAAAAATAAAGATAAAACACAAGTCAATAATTTACATCCTTCATTTCCTCTGACAATCTGCAATTCCACAGAACCCCACTGGGATCAGCAATCAGATTTTTCACCAAAAAGCCATCCAATTACATCTCAATTCTGCCTACAGCTTCTCAAAAAACAATTTTGTTGCTATTTGGCACTCGAGTTTAGACCCTTGATAAAGCAGGCAGCACATGGCTTTGCGAAACGTTGGGAAAAGTTTGAGCTTAGGGTTTAGCAGTCAATACCCAGTTAAATAGCTTTTCTAAAAACAAACGCACTAAGAATAGGAAATTACACTAGTGTTAAGACAGTAATCTCACCAGCGATCGCTTGAACACCGGCTTGTGATCGTCGACGTCGTCCACCGTGACCTTGAGCTCCCTGGTCGCCTGCTGCGGCAGCTCGCCCTGGTCCTGGATGACCAGCTGCAGCTTGTACTCAGCCCGGGTCTCCCGGTCCAGCAGCCGGGCCGTCGAGATGAGCCCGGTCGACGGGTCTGCAAGGCGAGCGCATTCTATCGGTCTTCAATAGCTCCTACCTGGTGTCTGCTGGGGCAGTTAATCCTGCTTCTGGTCCCTGCATGACCAGCCAATGATAGAGCTCGTGAAATAATAGAGTGGCATAAAATATCTTACAAGGCTGTAGAATGTAGGAAGCTCTGCTCAAATAGCATTGTTCAGCTGGCAACATCGTCAGCGCCGCATAGCGGCATGGTTAGAAATTAAACCACACAGACATTTCGGTTCAACTTTCAACAACGATATTAATTCATCTTACGTAATATGGAGGGGGCTTTGTTTGCAACTATTACTCAATGTCAAGTGTCCACCGACAGTTGACGTATAAAAGCATTATTGAAGATGATAACAGCACTTGTTTAATTTACCTTCACAGCGATCTGCCAGGTTTGCCACCAGCGCGCTCTCGCCTGATTTCACCGAGAGTTTGATAGAATCTACAGCGTAGGCCCTTTAGTAAGATATTTGGAATCGTTGAGCTATGACACCTCGAGTCTAATGTGAAATGCCTAGCAAAACAAAACCCGATGATAGAGAATGTCTTTTATAGTATGAGACACATCTAGGTTTGTTTCTGGTTTGTTTGTGATTTCCAGTGCAAACGCTGGATGTTTTGATGTGTCTTATGATATTTTGCTATGTAGAACAGTTTACTATGGCACAGTTTCTCAACTCAATCACTAGTAAAAATATTGCCTCTGGTGTCAATGTTTTGTCAGAGATCTTCCTACCATTTCAAGAACGAATATGGTATGAATATGGAATGTAGGAATATGGATTAAAATATGGAATGAATCTGAATAATAAAGGGATATATCATGAATATGCCTAACGCACTAACATGATGCAAACTTGGTGGCACTGGAAGCCCAGGTTTGCCAACCCCGGTGATGCCACCCCCGGTGACGCCGGCAACACGCCCGGCGACAAGACTCACCGATCCTGAACGCCGCCGCATTGGAGCCGTCGTCGAGGAAGCGGTACGAGATGCGGCCATTGGGCGTTGCGGGGTCGTCAGGGTCGGAGGCGATCACCTGGTAGACCGGGGTGCCGGTCGCCGCGTCCTCCATCACCCGCGCCGTCTCGTGCAGCGCCGGACGCACGAACATCGGCACGCCGTCGTTGCTGCCGGGCAAAGCGGCCGTTAATTTAAGTGGGAGGATATCGTCGGAAGTGTTTCATTGATTACTATAGGTGTGCACTGGACTGGAATAAAATTGTGTTTCTACACTGCTTTAATCATTCGACCTGTATCACTCACAGAAGAATTACGTCAGATACCCGCTGGATGTACCACCAGTTCGAAAAAAAATAGTAATTAGCTCTGCTAAATATCAAAGGAAGATCGGAAATCACAACCAGAATGGTTCTACCTGGCTTTAGCGAGTGGGTATCATGACGTCATTTTGATAGAATTTTGATTGAATGGAATAGGTGTATTGGGGTTATCCAGGTTGTTGGTGTGTGAATGCAGCATAGCGTCACTAGATGTTCTAGATGTCACTAGATGTTCATTCAAAGTCCTGTTTCTATCTCCATGGAGCCACAACTCAAATAAACTTGATATCCACCCCACAATTGATTGTGAAAGGTGAAAGGTGAAAGGGAAAGGTGACAGGTGAAAATATCCTGATTCAAACCCCAGAACAAATACTAATTTTAGAATGGATATTTTGTTTCTCATAATATCTGTACAACCTTTTTAATAACTAACCGTACATGCAACGAGTCTTTGCATAAAGTTCAAATCAAATAGTATAAGAGGTTTGCACAAGATCAAACAAGAAGTTGAACTAAATAACGCCGGCAGCTGTAGCTGGTGTGTAACGGGCTCACCTGAAGACGTCGCCGATGAACATCTTGAGGGCGGCGTCGGAGGAGCGCGGCGGCTCGGCGCGGTCCATCGCGCGGACCACAATGACGTAGGGGTCGGTGCGGCCTTTGCCGGACAGCGGCTTGCGCGTCGAGATGCGCCCGGTGGTCGCGTCGATCGCAAACAGGCCTGCGGGGAGCCAAGGACAACAGTTCGCTTGCGTTAGCCTTGTGATTAGAAGTTGGTAACGTGTTAACAAGTTTCTCGAGTGTTTTTCAAACCAAATTCATAAAAACTTTATTTAATGTTCAAAATTTAAGGTCACTTTCGAACTAAAAATCCTGCAAAATTAGCCATTTTTTAAATATATATATAGCAAATTGAATTCTATAACTACACTCATCTACAAGTAACTATGTAAGCAAGAAATAAACAATACAAAAAATGATGATGCCTGCTGAGTTAATGAAATAATTCCATTGGTTGCTCTTGGCTTGGCTCCTTTGGCTGCTTCCATGATTTGACTCGACTGTTACATCTCTGTCTCTGTCTTTGTATCTTGATTGAGTAAACCACATTAACAATTCAATTCCAAAGAGACAAAAAAAAATTTGCGTAGCAATGCTTTTCTAATGGGAATACATTTGGCCAATTTCTCATGCGGTCTAGCTATCGAAACCTCAACCGAGACAGCCGTCAACGCGCGAGACCGCAACCTCACCCTTGGCCTCGCCCTCGTCGAAGATCTCGTAGAGCACCTGCCCGCCAGGTCCCAGGTCCGGGTCGGTGGCTGCCACCGTCGCGACCTGGCTGCCCTGGGCCACCGTCTCCGGTACCACCGCCGAGTACGAACTCTTCGAGAAGGTCGGCGCGTTGTCGTTGACGTCCAGCACTTCCACTGTTACCTGGAGGAGGAGGAGGAAGCTATCGTTAGCGGCGTCGCTCCGATGCGGTTTCGGTACCGGGTTGCTCGATGGTGACGCGAGGCGAGTGAAGCGAAAATTCAATCAAATGCTATGTTTTTGTAGCTAAATGCAGCTATTTGCTTGTTTTTAACTTCATTTTTTTTTATGTGAGTTATATGAAACAACCAGTCAGCTGTCAATTATATGAACAGAATTTCATATACATTTGCTGTTACCGATTTATCTTTAGAAACACTTAGTTTAAATACGGCAAGGCACTGTTCTAGAATTCGAATTTGTCACTTTTAAACAGCTCCATGCAGATTTAGCTAACATTAATTTACCAACATAATACGAATTAATATTAATAATACGAATTCTACCCGTTGCTATTAATGGATTAAGGAAATAAAATGATAAAAATAAAAAAAAATACGAATTAAAGTTGCAGTCACCAATTTATCTTTATTTCTAACTGCATTTTAAGAACTGTAGATATAAAGTTACTAGTTAAATTTAAGAAGATGTGTGAGTGGTATCATTATCAATAAAGCGTTTGTGCATTGTGCAATTTTTCGATATCAATATTTTCAAATAGCCCCATGAGGATTTCCATGAGGATTTGGTGAAATGTGAATCGGGGCTATTTTTGTAAGTGTGACCTTAAATATTATACGGACTTGATGTCAGAGGTCCATCTAATTCGGTGGCAACAAACCAAATCACCGATCCATTACTCGATGGACATTATTGTTCTATGCTTGTCCTGCATCACAGCATCGTGAAGTACTCACGGCAGACGTTGACTTCTTCTGCTGCGACCCGCCTTGAGGAGTGTCTGCGGCGATCACGTTCAGCTTGAGCAGCGCTTGTTTCTCACGATCCAACGTCACGTTCGGCGCCACTTGGATCAAGCCTGTCTCCTGCCGACGAGATCAAGTGTTAAATGGCGGCTGCTCGTCGGAAATGCCGCCGGTGTTTGCGATAATGCGTGCCGAGCTGCCATGAGTTTTTTGGCTCAAATGGGGTAGTGGTTTCACAATCGATCACAGTTTCACATTTTCGATTCAGTCGTGATCGATTTTTGCTTTAAAAAGAGGGCAAAGCATGGGGCCAAAAATCAATTACAACACAGCAAA
This sequence comes from Nemurella pictetii, assembly GCA_921293315.2. Taxonomy (NCBI): domain Eukaryota; kingdom Metazoa; phylum Arthropoda; class Insecta; order Plecoptera; family Nemouridae; genus Nemurella; species Nemurella pictetii. The sequence continues at coordinate 6,157,870 of OV121123.1, read as the reverse complement.
ACCCTGCGCTATTTCTCCATCAAATCAGGGCTCTAGACCACTCCGACAAATCAAAAAAATAAATACTATGTCACTATATCAAAATTTTTTAAGAGAAGACTGTGTTGACAATCTGGAATGATGAACAACAGCAAAGAAGGCTGGATTATTTTTCGAAATATTTTAAATTTCCAGTAAATAAAATGGGAAACTTAAATTGTGAAGTGAAATAAAAGTACCTTGTTGATAACGAACAGGGCAGCATGCTCTCCGGAAAGCGAGTACCGGATGGTCCCGTATCCCGTCACGTTGCTGGCAGCGTCGCTGTCGTTGGCCTTGACTGTCAGGACGGACACCGGGTATTTTGCAGACTCCAACACCTTCCCTCGGTACTCCTGAGACAGAGGCAATATCGCCGCCGCAGTCAATTCCATGCTGAAGCTGTGTTATCTCATTTGTACGCATGGCCTTCCACCGACAATTAGACGTTAGGCAGAGACATGCATACGAGGGGGCTGAGCAATCGTACGCCCCACCTAATGCATCCGATATTATTCCGAGTGCTGTTCTTTAACGATGCAGACACATTAATTCAAATAACGTACACAAAAGATCCACTGCTGTGGCCTCCTGGAGAAGTTACTTCATGCTTTGATCACTAATAGCTGGTGGGGATACGCAACAAGACACATATTGTATTCGATTAAAGCTTCATGTGCAACATTCTAGCTCAACATTTGCAATAATCAACCTAAGACCACTAAGACTAGGATAGCAAGTAAGTAGAAAATTAACAGGCATTTTTATTAATTCTCAAACTCAATTTCACCAACCAGGTATAGAATCCATTTCTAAACGCTTAGAATTGCTTTCAATCGAATTTTACCTGCTCCGTAGGCTGCATACTCGATATGCTGATTCTTCAACATGATAATTAGTTAAAGAATTTTGCCGTGCATATTACTGTGGTTGAATACGTTGATGACTTACTTTCTGCGAGAACTTGGGAGCGTGGTCGTTGGTGTCTGCGACGTTTATCAACACGGTCGCTTCCGTGCTTCGTGAGCCGTCGCTGGAGATCGCCTTCACCTTCAAGCTGATCGTCTGGAAGGTAATTCTCAGCGGTATTAATGCTCGATACAGAGAAAAGTAATATGGTATTGAAATAACTAAAAATGTATCGGAGATCTCAAAAATTTTAGGATTTGTTACAGTACTTATGGCAATGTGTGAATGAAATTATTTTAATTTATACTGTAAAGTATATCTCATGTCAATTGAGCATCAGCTTGTTGATTTACAATCGTTGTTACTTGTTCCTTCAAGTTGGTTAAAATGTATATGCTTATTCTTCAATGTCTATTCCCTTATTTCCACAAATTCACCGACCCCACCATTACCCAACTCAGTTACCTTTCTGAAAAATCCTCTTCTCTCCTGGTCTACCGTCTACCATAGAATAAGAAGGTTGCCTTCTTATTCTATGCCTCTACGCGTTCCTAAAACTTTATATCCCATTAAAAATCCTCGGTCCTCGATAAAAGCAACAAGAAACATCATCAAACAACACTCACCTTTTGGTTCAACGCTTCGAAATCCAGCCGCCGATTCAAAACGATATTCCCGTCGCCCTCCATGCTCAAGAACCCGTCAAAGTCCTGCAGCATCGTGCTCCTGACGATCTCGAACTTCGTGATGCTGTCGCCGGTGACGGGATCGCGCGCCTCCAGCGTCAATAGCGTCGACTCGAGCGGCAGTTCCTCGCCGACGCTGATCCGTATCGTGCCGTCCGCCGGCGTCCAGTTGTGTCCGATGAAGATCGGGTTCTTCTCGTCGAACGCCTGCACGTAGATCGAGACCTCGACGGTGGCCGCCTGCCGCCCGGTGCCGTTCAGGTCTTGCGCGCGCGCCGTCAGGATCACCACCGAGTAGCGGTCGTGGTCGAGGACCTGCGTGGCGACGGGACTTGTCAAGGTTGCCGGCTCGAGATGTTGTCTCGGGAATACAATCGGTAGTTTGGATGTGATAAAATACTCGCTACGTCAAATCTAATCATGAATCTAGAAACGTTATTGTTGATTTGAACTAAACTGCAATCCATGGTAAATATATGTTTCGAATAAAAAAGTCTAGAAACACATTTTGGGGCTATTTTATCTAACTTTAGGTGTTAGAGATTGGGCAGGTATTCAACGCGTCAAAACCAAATCGTCGGCGAAACCCTAGCCTACAGTTTCCAAGTGTCGAATCCAGTACCCATGGACGCAGACAGACACAGAGGCACCCGCTGGCGTAACGAACCTGCGTGACTCGTATCTCGCCGGTGGTGGCGTTGATTGCGAACGCGTTGGTCAGCTCGGCTTGACGCGCCGCCGGTAGCTGAGCGCCCGTCTTGTCGAACGCCTTGATCGGCTCGACGATCGAGTAGCGGACCTCCGCCGTCGAGTCAGGGTCGCTGGCCGTCACAAACAGCAGGGACTCGCCTGACGTACACAAAAGTTGCCGTTAGCTTTGGTTCATTACAACCTTCATGAAAATGCTTGTCGTATTTACGGTAGATATTTATTAATGGAAAAGAAATATCCGCTCCAAAATTTGTATCTGTAGCTGTATTATGCAGAGAAATAGCACTCAATATCTTTTAAGAACAAACTATTTAACTGTGTGTTGAATGGATTGAATGCTCAGGATTCTCGTTACAAATCAAAGCTAACAGCTTTTAATTAGCAACAAAATATCCAACCCAAAAATTGTATCCGTAACGGAGTTCGAGCCGAATGCATTATTCAATTATGCAGTGACTGTATTGCCTTCTTAGTTCTATGTTAATTCATGGTCCTGCTGTTTTTATCTCCGAGGAGTCCAACAACTTAAATAAACTTAATATCGATTCCAAATATGCAAAGTCCCAAACTCAAACTTTACCTGACGTTTTGCAAAGCTATGCTGCCTGCTTTAAGAAGGGTCTAAACTCAAGTCCCAAATACTAAAAAATCAGAACAAAAGAACCCACTTTGGAACATGAGTTTAGACTACGTTTGGAAAAGTTTGATTTTGGGTCTGAAAAAATCTAACATGCATTAGGAAAAGACACGTTTCATAAGAAAGTAACAATGCTCGATATTTCCCCGCACAATCCCACGGGGACCTACCCGGCTTGACGCGTTCCGACACGTATCGCACGTAAGTCTCGTTGGCGAACGCCGGTGGCTTGTTGTTGACGTCGGTGACGTTGACGACGACCGTCGCCATGGCGGTCTCGCGGTACGGCGCGCCGGCGTCGACGGCGTGCACGACCACCTCGTACCGTCGCCCGCCGGACTCAAGGTCGAGCCGCGCGTCCGGGGACACTGTCAGGACGCCCGTCCTGCGAAAAATGGCAAAAATCAACTTGGTGTAAAGCAATTTGGATCAATACAGAAATGGCAAAAATCTACTTGGTTCAACACACTCGGAATCAATACAGAAATGGCAAAGTTCCACTTAGTTCAAAGTACTTTGAAATTTGAATTATTGCAGAAGTGTCAAAAATCAACGTGCTTCAAAACAGTTTGAAACAATATAGAAATGGTAAAAATCAACTTGGTTCAACACTTGAATAAATGCCAAAATGGCAAAGTTCCACTTAGTTCAAAGTACTTTGAAAGAAAGCAGGAATCTCTAGACCCAACACAACCAAACGCACTTGGAGTTGATGAGGAAGTTGTCCTTGTCGCCGGCGGCGATGTGGTACGTGATGAGCTGGTCCTGGCCGTCGGGGTCGGTGGCCTCGACCCGCGCGACCGACGTGCCTGCCGGGACGTCCTCTGCCACGGTCGCACGGTACCCGCTGCGGCGGTCGTTGAACGCCCGGAAGATCGGACGCTGGTTGCCCGTCACGCCCACGCGGATCGTCACGCGCGTGTCGTTGTGGCGGGGCGGCGTGCCTGCGTCCGTTGCGCGAACAACCAACTCGTACCTGCGGAGAAGCGTCTCGTAAGTGGCTCGTTCGCGGGAGATGGCGCGGCGCAAGCATAGAAGAGAAATTGGTTTTCACTTGGTGGTGGGTTAGCTAAGCAGGTACAATTGCGCGTCCGAACCGGGATACGAACCCGGGACCTGGGCGGTTGCTCTGACCGACTGAGCTATCTGGCTGCACAAGATTCCTGCTTTTGCTGGATGAGGAAAGGGCTATCTTGGGAGAGAAGGGGAAGAAGCGACTCGTAATGGTACGAGTTCTACACCGGCAACTTGTGCAAGTGTATTCGACGTCCCCGTTACAGAGACAGGGCTCTGACGTTTTGCACCTAGCCTCATTCTCGGTAGAGATGGAATGGGTGAAAAATTCGAGAAATTCGAGAAATGGGCAAGTTAATTTAATATATAAATATTTTAAAATGATTACCTACCTCATCATAATACGTCGATTTAAATGGACATGACATACAACACAACACCATCTTCTTGCTTCTGCCAGAAGCACCAAAACCAGGGTTATCAACTTTCAATCATCGGCTGATTGCCAGACTTGAAGCGCGATGTGACTTACTGGCCACGCGGAGTGTCCCGCGCCGCGGCCGCTGCGTTGAGCTTCACCTCGCCGCTGATTGGCTCGACAAACAGAGCCGACTCCCCATTGGTCGACTCCAGCGAGTAGAACAGCCGGCCGCCATCGCCGCTGTCTCGGTCGGTAGCCTGAAATGGGACACCACTTCAATGGGACATAACTTTCAATGGGACACCACTTCCCACAATTTTTCTAGTCTTCGCCCAGCCGTCGCTTGGCGAAAATTAAACGTTTTTGGCGCGAGGCTTCTCCCACCTTTGCCCAGGCCTCGCTTTGCATAAAAGTTCGCTTAGCACCAAACGTAGCGTAACGCTTGCCCGCCCGCCCGACCTACCCGCACGTAGAGCTGCGGCTGGAAGCTGGTGGCACCCTCGCGCAGCGTCCGCGAGTACTCGCGCTGCTCGAACTGCGGCGCGTTGTCGTTGACGTCGTCCACGTCCACCAGCACCGAGAGCGCCGTGACGCGGCCGCCGCCGTCGCGCGCCTCCAGCGTCAGCGAGTACGACGCCTGCGTCTCGAAGTCCAGCGGAGGACCTGTCGGGCAGTTGCGCTCCATTTAATTCAACGATGTTGATCAAGATGATTCAAGGATTAGTGTGGATTTTAACGTAAATGCAAATACTCGTTGCATGTATGGTATTCATCGGTTATTAGTGACGGAATATCAATTCCAGAATTTGTTTTCGTACCGGGATTTGAACCCGGATCTTTGTCTGTCTGGGCACTGCACTTGTCCATTATGCTACACGGATTTCAGTTGTGGAATTGATATTTCGCCACTGATAATCAATGATTCAAGGGTGTTAATGCCGACGCGATGCAAAATAAATTTGCGGTTGCCGATTTATCTTTGTTTCTTGGGGCCAGATTTACAATTTCCAGTTAAGTTGCTAATCTGCAGATAAAAACTCATCTCCTCGGTGACAACCTATTGGTTGCTTTGCCTTCTTCCGCACTAGAAGATAACTATTTAACAGGGCATCGTTAAGCCCGTCTTAACTGTATTAGAATAACTGTGATAGAATAAAGTTACTTTTAAGATGTAAAAAGTCCAGAGGCAAGCCTGTTTGGTGGTAGGGTGCGTTAGTTAATTTTTTTTACATTTAGACATCACAGGGTAGAGTTGCCAGTTGTGGCCAGGCCAAAGCAAATTTTTCAGGTTTCAAAAGAAACCACTTTGAAGTAAACTTGAACAACAGGATTCCTCCGCTAATCCGTGCTGTCGAGAGGTTCATAAGCAAGGCGAGAGAAGTTGTCGTGCTAACTTTAAACCCTCCGACCTCTCCCCCGAACAGAACTGATCATGTGCATGATGGTCGCCCATCAAACACGTAACTCAGCCCGAAGTTGCTAAGCTTCGGTGATCTCACAAGAACCGGTGTTTCCAACATGCCAAACCGTTTGGTTAAATTAATTTTCTGAAAAGCATTCAAATATCTCTATGTGGTCAGACTTCGGCTTCACACCTCGACAGTTCGCTACAAAAACCACATCAAACGTCGAAGCAAAACCCCCGTCGACTGGCAGTTTACTCAGGCTGACATTAACGTCACCCCGTCTACTCACCGGCGGCGCTGGCGGCGACGAACAGCCCGCCGTCAACCGGACTCGTGCCGAACTTGTCGGCGCCGAAGCCGCGCACGGCGTAGCGCACGTCGGCGTAGCGTCCGCTGTCGCGGTCGGTCGCCGCCACGTCGGAGATCATGGCGCCCGGTGCGGCGTCCTCGCGCACGCGCAGCCGCAGCGGCGACGCCACCGAGAACGTTGGCGAGTTGTCGTTGGCGTCCAGCAGGCGGACCGTGACGCGCGACGCGCCAACTTGGTGCTCCGTCTCCTAGGCGGCGGCGGCGGGGAGGAACGTTAGAACGTGGCGGGTGGGCAGACATGCGAGTTTGGGCATTTGACAATTGTGGTTGATGTTAAATTGGTCCTGAATTTGTTCTATTAAACTAAGTATATTTTTTTTGTAAATTAATTGCATGTTATCACATTTAAAAAAAATTGGGGTAAAATTAATGAAGAAACAAGTTTAATGACAAGTAATTTTTTTGCAACGTGCAGGAGTGTGCAGGAAATGACAGAAACTGTGAGGCAGTTTATATAGAAGTAGGTGGCAAGCCACCTGAGCCAAAAAGCCAATTTTTTTTGCAAAATGGGAATGGAGCAAGAAGCTTTCCAGAATTATCACATAACGATGGAAATTCCTTGTTAAGGATGACTACACAGCTAACTCAGCTAACCCAACTGCACCTTATCAATTATTTCTAAGACTAATCATTGGAATGGTTATCAATTATGTAACAAATACCGTGATATTAGCATTGATTTAGATATTTGCAGATATTTACACTTTGCCTGGCTTCAGCATGTAATTGATGAATATATTTATTATCTAAAAACATGAAACGGAAATTGAAATATATCCCTACTACAAAAAACCTTGATAGTGCGTTTTCAGTACTTTATCTTTGAAGTAACTTCGAAAGCATGGTTTTCTCCAGCACGCTGTATTTTAAACTGGAGATAAGGTTGCAAAACAAAAGTTAAAACACTAGGGTAACCCTCCCCGGGCCAGGGCTGACACACCCACCTCGTCATCGTCGACGGTGGCGACGACGTCGAATTCGACCGTCCGCAGCGCGGGGTCGGCGACGTCGAAGTCCAGTGGGCGGGCAACGCGGACGACGACCGGCGTCCGCCCCGTCGCGTTGCCCGGATGCACGGTGAAGCGGCCGAGCGAGTTGCGCACGTCGCGCAGCCGCAGGTGGTAGCGCGCGTTGGCGCCGACGTCGGCGTCCCACGCGACCATCTGCAGTCCGGGCAGCGGCGTGTCCACGGCTGGCGGTGGGGAACGACAATACTACTTGTTACTTTCTTAAAACTTGTGTCTTGTCCTTATCCTAGAAAAAAAGTTTTCAGCAAAAAATATTGCACTGGCTTATTGAATGGTATACAGTCTTTACAGAAAGAGACTATAAATACCAAAAAAATTGCTTGTACCAACTTGTAAAACCAAACTTGTTCGGCAAAATTACCAAAGCTTATTGGCCTCGGGTTTAGACCGTTAAGAAAGCAGGCAGCAAAGCTTTGCGAAACATCGGGAAGAGTTGGAGTTTGGGACTTAGCATTTGCAAAACCCACGTCAAATAGTTTTTTTCTGAAAACGTGCGTAAGTTATCTTAGCACGTTTTAGTTATCAGAAAAACTATTTTGACTGGGTTACTGAATGCCACAAAATATTTGCAGGTGATAACTGCATTTGTTTACATTGACAACACCCCGGCCCACCAGGTTCACCACTATAGCGCAATGTTGTCCGATTTCGCCAGTGTTGGGCAGTAATTGAGTAAAAGTAATTGAATTACTGTAATGAATTACTTTTTTCAGTACTTTGTAATGTAATGCATTACATTTAAGAGAAGGTAATTAGTAATGTAATTTAATTACATTATTTTATGTAATGTAATTGAAAAGTTATAAAAATCCCGAATTACTTTACATTTTGCCTTGCCTAAAATTATTTTTATAACAATGGATGGATTAAGCAACTATTTTTAGCATAATTTAAATTCCCGCTCTCCTATGTGGCGTCTACATGTCACCCAAAGTCCGCTTCCTCCCCAGCACGCACCGGCCGGCCAGCGCCTTGCTGTTGCTGTTTTCCGGGATTTAGTCTTGCGTGCTTTAACGCGGTGAGGCATGTGAAATTTTCTTCCATGCAGTGTGACAAGTAGAGATGGTTCGGGCTGTCGCGTTGTCGAGGAGTGACCCGTGCACTTGGAATTCCCTTTCCCGTCCAATATCTCAAACCGTAATGTTTCTTTCAAGTCGATATTTTTTACTCGCAGCTGGCTTCTGTATATAATATTATCACTCGTTTTGCAGTCGAAGCTAATTCCCGAACAGCCGTACTACGTCTGTATCTGTATCACAGCGATAGTGAAAATTTTCCCATGCCATGTGCTTGTTAGACCGATCTCACGCAGCCTTGCGAGGCTTTAGGCCTTTGGTCCTTCATGAGTTCGAAGAATTTTCGACATGAGATTTGCAGACTATGCTCGAGTTCGCTGGTGCCAGCCAGCCGGTCGGCATTTTGACGGATTCGGAGATTAGAATAGAATTAGTCACGAGTTATCTTGTTTTAAGTTTTTTAAAATTAATTTTGCCTCTCTTACGAATGCCTTCCACTCCATGCGTAAATATTATGCGATGTTAATTCAGTATTCACCCAAGAGCCGACCGGGATGCAGTCACTGCTAGTGTAGTTTTCAATGTGATAATGTGATATGTGAAGCAAAAATAGACAGGGAGAACTGCCTAATCGGGATTTATTGCACCTGCTGCGCTGTGAATGAGCTCTTCTACTACAGTGAGTCAGATTTTCTTTATGTTTGGATCGTACATATTTTCGGATCTTCGAAAATTTTCGGACTTTCGGACAGTTTCGGACAGCTTCGGGCCTTCGGACAGTTTCGGACGGATGTAAATTTTGGGAAAATACTTCGGGCCGGATCGGGCCGAAAAAATTGGGGGGCCTGTCGGGCTTCGGGTCGGGCCGGATTCGGGACTGGTCGGGCCGAGGTCGGGCTGGGCCAACGGAAAACCGTAAAATCCCATCTCTAGTGACAAGTGATCAGCTTCAAACATGTCTGATTCAGAAAATAGACGATTGTTTGGAACCTAGATGATATTGTGGAGGTGGCCCACGTTAAATAGGCTCCCATGGCCAGATTACGCGTATTAACTCTGGGGTGAGCTTGGGCAAATTTTCTGAACGGGCTTGACGTGAAAACCATTTTATTTGGCAGCAATTGTCTTAAAAAAGTAAAAAACACGAAACTACTCAAAGAACCGAATATTGCTATGGGTATGAGATATGCAGAGATATGCAAAAATACAAAAAAAAAGTAATTTGAAAAGTAATTGAGTATTTTTAGTAAGTAATTAGTAATGTAACGAATAGACCTCTCTTCATGGGAGGAGCCTGTGTTAGCTTCTTATTTCCTCAACAGGATCGCTAGTGTTTGTGGGAATTGAACAGTAGGGTTGTCATGGAGACTGTGTTTGGAGATGGATCGCAATCACGGGGAAAATCTTTAAAAAATGTTATCCTTTTAACCAAAACGAATGGAACAAATATTTATCAGAAGCTTAAACCCAGCGCCTATGGAGGGAAGAGTAGAGTATGAATATCAGTGGTTATCTGAAAGAGATATAGACGTCAGAAGAAGTGGGCATCACAGCATGTGCATTGCTGTTTAAGCACTGAAAAAGCATCTTTCAAATTTTGTTGCTGTAGGATAATATACCAATAACAGCGGAGTCCGTGCCTACGACACTATGTGCGAACGCCTTATATTTGAGTTTTAATATTTTTTTCCATTAAATTATGTATATAATTCATTAAATTATGGCAGGGAAGATGGAGAGAGACTTCATGTTTTTCTGGGGATGGTGGATTAAAGAAAACAACGAAAAATAAAATTATATGGCCATAAGGCCATATAAACAGTATGAACAAACAGTATAAACAACAAGCTCGAGCTTCGCTCAACCTTGGTGCCCATAGGGCACAAGCATATGCGCATAGCGCAGACATATGCGCATAGCGCAGACATATGCGCATAGCGCAAACATATGCACATAGTGCAAACGAATTGTAGGTAAGTGTGTTGGTAAACAATATATGCTTACTCAAGCTTACGCCCTTTAAAAAACAGCCGCTCTGAGAAATATTTCCTTGTCCAATCACTATATACCTTGTTATTGTTACCAGTTTCTGTATTAGGGCTTGCGGCCTACTACTACTTAGCGCAGCTGTTTAATCATAAATGCGGTAGTAGAGATACCATTTCCAACCGATTTCGGTCAAAATTCTATAGTATAGGAAGACCTAATGTATAATTTGACAGGTTCTGTTCTAGATATTATTTCTAAGTATTTCAAATTCATTGGTTCAAGGAGGCAGAGGAAAAGTAAACAACATAATTGCCTGCTCATTTAACCATTAATTAATTACTTATTTACTGGTTATTAAACTATCGCAGCGCAATAGCAAATAATTAATCATTCAAAATTCTTCATTTGAATGTCAGAAACAATGATGAGTGTAAATTTCTATAACCTCAAGTTTTGACACGGCATGTTGCTACGATACGGAGCTCGGATCATCGCTTTACCTTCGCAATCACTGCTGTAAAGATACTTTACGCTGATGATGCTGCGCTAAAAAACAGTATGCCCACAAGGGAAAATCACGGCGCAACGTATTTATGGCGGGAAATCAACCCTGGAACAGCCCCAGTGAAAAAAAAACTGGAAATCAGAGTAGAATATTGTTGATTGTTGAAATTTGAATGGCAAGACACGGTGAAAGTCGCAATTTCTTTGCAACTTCACCTTGAAAAACTTGACGGATTGGCACGAAATATAGCCTATACAATTAACGTGTCATGAAATCCTACACATTTTTCTCCTAACAGAAGGGTCCGAAATCGCGCGTAAATATGGTTGAATCGCTGAAAACATGAAAAATCCAGAAAAAAAACTGTTGGAAAAGAGAGAAGCCAGTCGCGGACACGAAAAGTTGAAAGCTACCAAAATAGGGATTAAAATCCCTATGGTTATCCCTAAAATCCCTATAAAATTCCTAATAGGGATTAAAATAGGGATATTAGGCAAATATTCCAATTCAAATCGAAAACCTTCTCCAAGGAAGTGGGAAGAACAAACCCGCATGGTGTAGGAGACAGGTTTGTTTGTTTTCCCTCGTCTTATTTTGCTAATCCTAATCTTCCTCTTGGTTGGACTCTTCGGAAAGGTTTGGAAGGACACATTTGGGATTTCGCATCTATTTTTCACCCACAACCATACAGTATTGCACCGTAATAAAACACGGTTGTCGTTACAGAACCCTCACGAAACAGAACAGCACAGGTTGACTCCACAAACTGTTTCCCACAAACAGAGGCCATCTTGGATCGTGACGTCAGGGGGGCGGTAACACGAGAGTGGTCTATTACTTTTGGTTTTAGGTAATTTGTAATGTAATTTAATTATTTTGAGAGTCATGTAATTGGTAATGTAATTAAATTACTTTTCAAAAGTAATTGACCCAACACTGGATTTCGCCTACAGTGTCCTATCTTCCACACCCTTTATAATAAGACATTTGGTGCAAGCTATCTATCACTACCCGGTACCATGCCGAGGCTAGACGAGGATGATCGGACGGCGCACTCACCGATATCCTCGGAGACGTCGATCTCGAAGCGTTCCTGGTTGAACACGGGCAGCTGGTCGTCGACGTCGGTGATGACGATGGTCACCAGCGACAGGGTCACGTCGCCGGGCAGCTCGTCGTTGATCATCTCCGTCGCCTGCAGCCGAAAAGCACGCGTTCTAGCACCGAACTGCCGTCCCCGTCACGCAAGGGGTTGCTAGTGGGTTCCTTGCGCCAGAGGCTACTCCTTCCTCTACTGCTTACTCTAGACTACTTACACTTAAGACTACCTAGACTGCTTACTCTATGCTTGTGCCTTGCTTAGGGCCACTCGAAGCGTCAAGAAACCATAATCGTACGGAGGTTCTGTTTCATTTGAGATTCGCGTGCTTTTTCACACGAGATTAAGCATGGATTTGTATTGTATTTATTATAAAAAAGAGCTAAAAAACAAAGAAATGCAAAGAGGTTTCCAGCTTTGAGGGATCCATGCACCGATGGAGAAGAAAATGCAAGGACAGGCTCGGAAAATACACTCAACCCAGCTGTGGCATCCTACTAGAAGAGCCAATTCTACGTTTGTCACATCCACGACTCTGGATTGAGCTGGGAGTGGGTCAAGTTCCATTGCATCATCCAATCATCTGTGACTGTCCCCTAGCTTGGAGTTGAAACATTGGTGAAAATTAGGCCTTAGAGTTAGAGAAGAACTGTCATCTAAGAACTAGGAACTAGGACTAGGAACTAGGTGCGATGAACGCCGACGCCTGGTCTTGCACGTCGACGACCTCCACCATGACTAGAAACTAGGAACTATGGACTAGGAACTAGGAACCAGCAACTAGGAGCGTAGATACCTTGATGTTGAAAGTGTAGATCCCGCCGCTTTGTAGCACGGCAGGGTGTTCCCGGTCGAGCAGCTGATCCGACGTGACCAACACGGCGGCGGCGATCCGGCCCTGGCCCCGCTGGGCGACCAGCCGGAAGTAGCCGAGCTGGTCGCCTTCCAGGGTCAGCACCACCGGCCGCGGGTTGCCGAGGTCGCCGTCGCGGGCGCGCACCGTCAGGATCGAAGTGCCCTGTCGGGGAGAGGGTCAGGGGGTCAGGGTCACGTCCAGAGCCTGAGCGCAGGTTTATATGGTTTCCCGGCGGTCGGGTAGCCGAGACACACGACGGATTGCAATCCGTGGCACAGAGTCGATGTCTGCACCCAACGAACGAGCTGCCAACGCGACGGACTGGCGTTGCACACGACGGATTGCAATCCGTGGCACAGAGTCGATGTCTGCACCCAACGAACGGGCTGCAAACGCGACGGACTGGTGATGCACATAACGGATTACCAATCCGCGTATTGGTCCCGACTGATTGCAATCCGTGGCACAGAGTCAAGAACTACGAAACTACGAAATGGCAAAGCCCTACATAGTGGCGATATTGTTTTCACTCTTAGATTTGAGAGTCTGTTCTACCAAGTGCTGTCTGCTAGGTGGTAACCCTTCCACCCTTTGCACGTCGTTTCATTAAAAACTTCTATCTCTAATTTCAGATATATATAATCAAGAAAAAAAGCGAGAAAACTAAATCTGCTTAGCTACATAAACAATCTGTCACTCACCGACGCCGTCAGCTCGGGCACGGTCGCCGAGTAGGGGGCGTTGATGAACGCCGGCGCTTGGTCCTGCACGTCGACGACGTCGACGACAACGTTCGCCGACGAGGAGAGGCGTTTCGACACGTCCGACGACATGTCGGTCGCGCGTAGCGTCAGGCTGTAGCCGGTGGCCGTCTCGTAGTCCAGCGGTCGCAGCAACGTGATCAGACCCACGTACTGACCCTCGCCGAGCTGTGGGCACACGGGGTGAGGGCGTTTAGTCGGGACGGGTCGCGTGCAGGGGCGGAACAACGATTCACGGGCCCGCCCGCAGATCTGGACAAAAAGGCCCCCCCCCCCCCAAAGGCGACAGGTTTTTCGGCCCCCGATAAAATTTTGAATCATTGGCCTTTTTTAGAGCGAATCTATGCGTTGTAGCAAGAATTTTAAACATATTGCAAAGCTATTTCAAAATTGACGGATTTGGAAAATCAGCTCGATATTTTCTCTGAACCACATTTCCAAGTTTTATCTTGCAATATGATAAGCAGGATAAACCTTTCCTGGAAATAAAATTTCAGAGCGTCTGAGTAGGTACCTATAAGATACTTTCAATCACTATAAGAGACCCAATTGCGTATACCTTCTAATTTAATTGACAGTGTTTTTCTGTAGTTTTTCGTATTTTCTGATATTTTACTCCTTATCAAGCGAAACCTTCGTGTACCAAATTTGACCTGACTCGACAAGGGCCCCCCGAGTACTGGACCAGTCTGCCTCACACATTGAATCTGCAGTTGGCGTGAAACAAGAGTGAATAACACTGAAAGTGTCGCAAAAATGAGTAAAAGTGTTTAAGATTTAGTGACAACCGACGGGCCCCCCCGCGGTCGTAGACGGGCCTGGGCCCGCCCGCGGCCGCGGGCCCTGCGGGCGCCTAGTTCCGCCCCTGGTCGCGTGTCTAATTCATTGTAATCGGTAGGGTTGGCCTGGCATTGATAAGACAGGTGTTTCGCAGACAAATCTTATTGCTATTTTGATGTTGGAATTGAACCTGCGCTGTGTGCGGTAAGAATTGATTGTAAAAAATCAAACATCCAATCTACAATGTTTGTCGATATGGATACGAAACCGAGGATCCATGAAAAGGTAATGGTAAATGACCCGCGTTCGTATCCCGGTATGGTTTAACATTTCAGATTGGATATTTTGGATATATTCACATCTCGAATATTGAATCGAAAACAGTGCTACTTTATTTCGGTTCCAGAATGCCCCACTTCTTCGTCGATCTTCCAATTCAATTCATCCAAATTTCACCTCCTCATTTCCATGATCTATGACATTGCATGTTGACAGTGCATCTTTTGTAGAAGCGACGATAGTGGATTCTCACAAGTTTTCAAATGTCTTGAAAGTTGTTTTGGTCATATTCTACTTTGAAATGCTTGACCTCGACCGTCGGGTCGAGGTCGAAACATATTTTGACATTTTTTTAGCTACACCGACGCAGAGAAGTGTATATAATAACCATCTTTATTTTCAGATTACCTCTGACTCAGAAATATAATTACAGGCCCACGAAACCAAAGATGGCAAACAAAACTCTAAGATAATGTCACTAATTTAATACTCCGGTCTCATCTCTTAGCCACATCTCTGTGTATATCTTAGCCATTGTGTTCTCTGTTCTCCATGGTGGCCAACAAAGGAAACGGGCAGTTAAGCGGGAAACTCCACGAAAGTGAATTGCGACTAACGATGGATGGTGTCCTCTCGTCCAGCTTCCGGCACGAGCCGTGAAAATTTTCCCAGATTGCGAGCAAGTCTCATTTCTGCGTCGTTACTCAATCTCTGATTATACACAGGCCAGGCAACGCAACGCAACGCAACGCAACGCAACGCAACGCATGCTATGCGTACTTTAGCAAAAAAAATCGACAATTTTCATCGAGTTTCGAGTTACGCTCACGCATCCAGTTACCTGTTCCCATAGTGAACAATGTAATTGCGCAAATTGCGATTAAATATGAAATAACATATAATATTACGACAACACGGGCATTAGCGTGGGAGTGTGGAGAGCAAACAATGGTCCACTTTTAAGATCTCAAGAAAAAAACAACTAAATCACATGGCAAAAACTTGTACCTACTTTAGCTGAGATTTTAAACTCGTTTTTAAGTAAACAGATCAGCTTAAAGTTGCTTCCCGTTACAAATAACTTTGGTTTTATCAAATTATTACATAGATGCGCATTCAATGGCATATTCTTGCAGAATCTCAGTTATCCGCAAAGCAATCCAATCCAGTACGTGGCACGTAGTTTCTTGCAAGATTGTCACTCTCGATTACATTCTCGATTACAGCGGCTGCCTACTCCCTTTCCGTGACCTTTCCATCTTATGACAAAATCTCGTCAATCACTGCTTGCCAAACCTCATTTGGCAGGGATTGATTTCTTCAATTCCATTCAAGCAAGCCAGCAATGGCTAGGAGTTTCGCCACAATTCCTTTCAAATTAACAGCCAAGGCCTTATATGATTATAGTCACATTTATAAGAATTAGAAACAACGTCTAATATCTACTCAAAAATTTGTATCGAAGACGGGATCCTACTTTAATGTGGTCACATTATTAGTTGGTATACCTTCCCGATTCCGAGACATTCACAAACAAGAACAACAACACGTTAAGCATCACTGTATACACGTCTATACGCTGGATGGGTGACCCAATCCTGATGTTCAATCCTACTGTTCTGTTCGGAGGTTAAATGGAGGATTGAATGAGAACAGAATCACAACTTAATCATCCTGCTTTTCGAAATGTTACATCTTTCGGAAGAGGCTGCGTGCTGTCACCAAGTTCAACCTCACCGAGGAAACCACCCGACATCTCGCTCACCTTCTCGACGGCGACACCGAACGTCTGGCAGGCGTCGCCGGCGTCGTCGACGCATGCCAGCTCGATCTCGGCGTTGGCACCGAGGTCGGCGTCGGAGAGGGTGATGTTGCTGAAGAGGGTGGCGCCGGGCCGCGCGTTCTCGGGCACGCGGAACGCGTAGGGTCGCCCGGCGAACACGGGGGCGTTGTCGTTGACGTCTACCACGGGCACGACGCGGCGCAGGGACACCGTGTTGGGCTCGGCGCCGTCGACGCCCTCGTCTGGAACATGGGGGGTACGGGGTTGGATTGGGGTGGCTACTTGTAGGGCGCGAAAGTACCGGAATTGGGTGGTTTTATACTTTGCGGAAAAACTGTTTGACTGTTTGACTTTGTTTGACTGTTTGAATGCATGCTAATTGCTAAGCTACCAAACTTTACTTTTCTAGTCGTTTTGCAAGACTCTGTCTGCCTTCTCAAGGGCCGAATTTTTGCAAAACGTAAGTTTGAGTTCGGTATAGCTTACTCAATTAAATAGGAATTCTGAAAACTAACGGGCTTAAATCAGGAAAAGGCACGAGTCTTAAGAAGTAATGGGATGTTTTGCTATTCACTAAACGAGAAACTAAATTTCCAATCGGAAATGTCTGTCCACTGTCCGGTCATGTGTCGTATTTAGTGAGATACATCTAAATCATGCGTACAGTGTTTGTAATCATGGATATTATCTCTACCGTGCTAGTAACATTAGCCACGATACTATCCTAAAGCAGTACGATTGGCAGATGGCAGAAATCTTCGACGCATCTCCTTGTTTTCAATAGAATAGATGTCGTTTGTGGTGTAAAATCACATAACATTAAAAATTTAGACCCAATCGTGGCTAAGGAAAATCTTTCTTTCGTCTAACCATCTAGAAGTTGGTCTTTGAGCTTAGCTTTTATAATTCATTCAGTCATTTGGAGATTTGAGTTTCGTAGAGGAATTTGAACTCCAGTCCTTACCATGGTCCAAACATTTCCCATGCGACATGACATTTATGCATTTAAGTGGAAAATGAACTGTTATTTTTGTGGCAAAGCGAGTTTACATGAAAAAAAAACTTAAATAATAGAATAATTAAGAGCATTTGGTTATCTTTTCTCATTGTCAGAAGGTACATTTTAAAAAGAGTGAACAGCATACTGAATACGGAGCATTTCTGACATTTCCTTCAAATGTAGATGCTATAAAACATTTCAACATCAGATAAAGCCATTCCGTTAAAAAGCTGCAATGTATACTACTTTAAACATAAATCATGTTGCGATGAAATCAATTCCCCAGATAAAAATGCAGCGTTTTGTGCGAATACCTCAACTCTCTGTGAGTGTTGGGCGAAAGAATCGTGGTGGTTTCACGAAGTCGATGTCACGACTTCCAGACATCAGATTTCTATCTCGGCGTGCCTCATGACCAATCGGAAAGGGAAGCCACGTGGTTATACCGCAGCAGCGTTGGCAAATTGGCAATCTTTCTTGTGGCTTATGATTCCAATAATAGACAAGCGTATAACTCTTAAATTCTAGTCGGTTGCTTGAGGTAGTTTGTTTGTCACGTTAGATTGTCATTTTGTTTCTAGTTATTGGTGACGACAAATTTCTGTTCCATTCTCAATCATGAATGTTTTTGCTAGCAATCTTTCTTGTGGCTTATGATTCCAATATCATAACATATTAAAAGAGACAAATCATAAATACCGTTTATAATAAAGTCGGTTAGGTACTTCATGTATGGCTAAAATTTCCGTTCCACTGGACAGATTTCAGTAAAATGAAATTCTCAATCATGAAAAACAATCACCATTTTCACTTCAAGATTTTTTTTGCTATACATTCCATGTTTCGTAGGTGACTGATTAGTTGGTAAGTAAAATTGGTGGTGAAACCTTTATATTTCAATCCCTCACCATCTAATAATCGAGTTTTAGATCGTCATCGTGCCTGATGCAATTAGAACAGCAAACGGTGCCAGTCAGAAACACCATGCAGCATCCGCCGAAGGATTTGGATGACAATACATCCACGGATCGCTGCATTTCTTCAGCTGGGGCCCATTGTTGCGTTGGGCAAGATTTGGCACAGGATTTCATCAGTGAATATCCGCTTGCCGTCCAGGAGAATGGACGAAAGAACGCATCATTTGACACCCATTAATATAAAGCATTAAACAACGCCCTTCATGCTATTTTAAGGCCAATTCGAGTATCTATTTTGACACAAAGTATAAGATACCAATTGAATCTGTCATAACAGAAAAATAAGTGTTGATAAGATTTGATTCGGTGTATCATACTTGACACGGCATTATTTTGTGATGTGTAAATAATCTTTGCATTTGCAATACCGAATAGGTATTATTTTAGTTTCAACCCCTATTTTACTGCTTAAATTTAAGTGAATGGAAATAAGAAATTGTTATCAAAGGGCTGATTTCATAATATTTCTGACTTGGGGGTTGCTTAGATAATTCTAGAAACTAAGTTAGGTTCACTGATCTGTTGGCTACCCTTAGCAGTACCTCATATTCCAACTTGCACTTGCTACGCTGTTAAAAATATCAATCAATCGCATATCAAAATGAACTTGAATGTAAATAAAGTACACGCAATCTACAACTATCTTGACGAATTTTTGAGACACCTAATACGGACCCTTGTGCTGGTACATCACCCTCAAGACAACCTATGCAAAATCTCGCCCAAAATCGCCCCCCGACACTACATTAACAATCGGCGGTGAGACATCGTAAAGCAACTACGATTACTTATAGTCTTTTCCTAATCTTACCATGTTAGTTTTAAGAAAACTCTGATTCGTAGCTTTGTGACACGTCGCGTAAAGTTAAAGTTTGTTAGCATGCATTCCAGTTTAAATAGCTTGTTTCTGCAGAGCATCCACAGTTGCTATAAATCCAGTCATCTTCGCTGCACGATCCACTATCCTCGAGATGGCTTTATACTATGTTTGTTGGGAGCCCTGAACCCAATCAGAGCATGGCACGAGGTGCGATACGGAGATGCTATACAAGAACAATATACCAGCCGTGACCACCGCCGAGTGCCGACCACCTGGTATCGCTACATGCTACAGCCTAAACGTAGACAATCAAATTTACTGCACTACTCCACATTCAACATGCGATGCACCTGCAGTTCGAAATATTACAGTGGCAAAAAGTTATTTATATATGGGCGTCGTGTAAGGTTTGCTCTGTTTTGAACGATTTTTGGCCCAAAACATGGCGATCACGTTAGCGTGATCATCTTCAGGATTGTCTTCTGGCTGATCTGTATTGATAGCAGCCATATTTTTAATTTCCAATTATTCGAAATCATCAAGTGGCAAAGAATCTACTGCGTTCTAAGCAACATAAAATTAGGAATCACTCGCCAAAACGTACAATCAAGTCTACATTGAAGTTAACTCCAGAAAGCAGACAGCGCACGGCATAACTAAAAGGCAGTAAAGATAAATAAAAAGCACGCAATGGAAATGATATGCTAATAAATTGTTAGTTTTGTGTTATGCTTATTTCATTATCTGCTTTATACTCTAGATCTGCTACACGATCACGTGCGATCATGTAGGTTGGATGGTAACTGCATGGAATGCGTCCTACTGTGAATTAACAAGTGAACGGAAGACAGTGTAGATCTTAATGCAGGAAATTCCTAGGTATACATATCTTTAAACTCCGAGTTCCATGCATTTCAACAATAATGAGCTGGGTTTATGAATACACAGCAAAGAAGGTTGATCTGACAGTGCCATTGATACATTTGATGCATTGTGTAAAGAAGCTGTAATTATTGATTTAGTTTATCATCACTTTTGAGATAAGTGTGCTTTAAACGCCTTTGCAGATATAGATGCGAAACATCTTCGTTTTCTTGTGTCGCGATGGATTTTAAACAAACTTTACGATGAAAACTAAAAACGCTGCAATTACAGAAATCGGAAATCAGCTTTGGTTGATAAGATATGATTGCTTTACAATAACCGAGGAAAATTGGAAATCGTATTATATAGTTTCAGCCAATTCAAACGCCAATTTTTGGTAATACTGGGTGATAATCGTGAATTTCTTGAACTAGCAGACAGAATATCTTGTTCGTTATGAGGAATGTCTCGAGGAATGCAGAAAGTGCAGTGGGCTAAGGTGGAATCCAGATGAAACCATGCTCCTGTGAACGATGATTGGTGCAACACACTGCATTGGTTGACGTCTGCACGGGAGAAGACGTCATTTGGTAAACTTCTCAACCAGTTTGTCGGATGCATTTGCATATCTTAAGACGTGGTTGAAATTGACAGGGGATATTTATTGATTGCTGTGAACACAACTTGTCTAATTGCATCGGTGAATCACGAGGATGATGATGAGATGAACTTCGGAAAGGAATGTTTCCTTTGGATTGGCACCATGGACCAGCTGCCTGAAGATTAGAACAGCAAGATGTCTCTACGCCAAGTCAAAAATGGATCCATCTCCTTGGAAATGTTTGTTTCCATATAAAGTGAAATTGTCTATGCGCAATAGGTTGGACTGGAATAAAGTTTTAAAAAAAAAGTTTTGATAACGGCAAAAGACAAAGCTGTCGGACAAGGCTTCAAAGCCGATCTGCCATCCTAGAGACACACACCCGGCCTTTCGTCCAGGGGTCACCCACCCACCGTCCAGCCCCGTGCAGTGTTACTTGACCCGGTCACCCAACCAACACCCGGTCCGGCGCACTGTTGCTTAACTCGGCGAGACCTGCGATAATTGGACGCGAATGTGAGGAACTGGAACGTGACCGACGGCGCACAGAATCGAACCCGTGTGATGTGTTGATTTTATCTAGCTCGAGGAACGATATTTTGACAAGCGAAATGTTTGCAAAAACAATTAACAAGTCTGCAATGAATCACTGCCACAGTTTTGAATTAGCACCTGCAGTGTCCCATTTTGTTTTTTGCGGGAATAACGTTTTTCAATTGTGTTCGCGTGGGTTACTTTCCAGCGAAGAATGGATTTCTTTAACGACATCTCCATCTATGTCTTCGTGTCTGGAAAGAGCTAGACGCAATGGTGAACGCTATAAGTGTGAGATTTCATCCCGTTTGTCTACAGCTCGGCATTTAACCACCGACCAGACCAATTTTGAGTCGAATTTTTTCTGTCGTGATTTGATCTAAGATGTTGTATTTTAGCACGTAAACATCATCGGTAAATTCCATGCCGATAGTCGTAATTGCCGAGGCCACTTACAAGTTATAATAGTGAAGGTAGTAAAATTTAATGGCGTTCCAAGCGATTCCGCGTTCATGTCGTTGTCTCTATAAGAGAATTGCTTTTAGCTCGGCGTCGATAAAATTAAATTGTTATAGGCTGGGTGTTGAGAAGTCGAAGACGCCGATGACGAAGACGACGACGAACAAGAAGAGGGCATGATATGGCTCGATCAAGGTACTCAATTCGGTTACGTGTGCGCCGATTGTGGAATAACGAACTCTCCCAGTGTGATTATGAATTAGCATATTGAATGTAATTAGCGTGTACCGTGTACCTCGGCTATTCTCTAGGAAGTACCGCCGTTGCGAAATCTCGAGACCATGGCAATTTAATTGAAAAGGTCCAGTTGCCCGGTTAATTAGACGAAAATAATAAAACTTATTGGCCCGTTGATTTTATTACAAGAGAACAGATGCTTTTGGTGAGTTCACGTACAACTTTTATAGATCATTTCAATGCCTGCACTCTGTTTTCCTAACAGCATGAAGTCCAAAACAACATACTATTATTGCTATAACATATACACTCCATCTCTAATCGTAAAACGCAGGGATCCTGACTATAGGTAAGTTCTGCAAGTGAAGATTGTCAGCCTGCTTGTCATGTCTCTCGCCAAATCGTGGGAAGATTATGATATTGCACGTTCGAGTCAATTGATCCGTTTACACTACGTTCCTCAATTGCACCACTTTCAGAAAAGAGGTAGGATAAAATTATAAAACAATTTACCCAGCCAGGTAATGACTTCCAGCATCCTTTAGTGATTACCAGTTCATCACCCTTTTGCTCGCTTGTTTAAAAATTTGCCAACACCATCGACATTTATTATTAGATACGATATAGATTCATTCGAATATTGTACAGGTACCTAAGTACCGTATGGATTAGAAATCCATAACAGTAATCATATTTTCCTTATTTCCGAATGTACATTCCGTCAAGGGGTGGGATCATCCACCTAAATCTATGGCCTCAGGTGATACAACCGGGTGGCCACACCGGAAGTTTCTGTTGTTTCTTCATCTTCCTTATTTCATATTATTTCCGTATATCATTTATCCAGATATTATGTTTCCATAAAGTATTTCATAAGTATTACCTCCCATATTATGGGAAATTGATATTGGATATGAATTTCCGGTATATGGATACAATTTACGATTGAAGATCTGCAGTTTCTTTCGATGCCATACACACAACCAATAACAACAGAAAATCACCTGTAATACTGATAATGACTTCAATCAAGTCAACCTTCTCGCGGTCGACCGCCCTCAACAGGGTGACCACCCCCGAGTTCTTGTCGACCGTGAAGTGCTCGCCGCTGATCGAGAAGTGCACCCTGCTCTGCTCGGGATCCGAACCCAGCAGCTTGTAGATCGCCGCGCCGGCGGGGGTGTCTTCGTCGAGGGAAAACCGCGCCATGTCGCCACCGGGCAAGAATTGGGGCGCGCGGTTTAGACTCTGTGCCGAGGTCGCCGCCAGGGCGAAGGCGAGGGTCATCAAGACACCGAGGTAGTGCATGGCTACACGATTTGGCAACAACTTGCGGTGCTTTGATAACTATATAGGGTGCTGTCTTTTGTGAAGTATTTGGCTGGATTTGGCTAGAATCTTGAGATGCCTAAACGCAAACCCAGAGACCTTGTGGCGAGAAAGAAGCGTATGACCAACGCGACTTTAAATTTCCGTCGCAGAATCCCAAAAATGGTCGCGAAAAACAACACGATTATCATTTATATACACATGCGATTTCGTTCGAAACACACAAGCCGAGTTAGGTAATTCGCTTTGCAGTGTGAAGTCCATCGGAATCGCGGACAAACACGGCGGCACTTTGAGCGTGTTCGCGAGACACGACCCCGGAACAGGAATGTGTAATCTTGGCCGGTGTTCACACGGCGCAGAATCGGCAGTTGGTCGCCGCACGAGACACAGTCATTCACGGAGAGCGCGGCTCTACGACAACGGTAAATGCACGTCCGTCGTCGGCACGCCCCTTTTCGACGATTGCCCCAGCGTCGAAGTCACCACGAAACACTGCTGCACACACGGCGGGTATGAAACGCGCACGGGGACGTCAAAGAAAAACACTCACGCACACGGTTAACACACGTGGGACACATTTTCTGGCGAACGGCGGTATTCAGTCCATTTTGCCCGAGTTTCGTCGACGTGCCGAAGGAGTCCACTGTCGGTCTGTCTCGGATGGAATGTGCTGGTGGCTGTCGGTGTGTCAGCTGCTTGCGTCTTGGCTCCTCCGGTCACTGCTGGTGGAGGGAGACGTCAGGTAGGTACAGTCTGAGCCAGGGATGTGGACGCAGAGCAACAGCTGGCATGGTGCGGGGGGGGAGGACGGAGGTAATGGAGAGTAAGGAGTCGGTTGTTGCGTGTCATCAATGTTGATGAGGAGATGAGTATTTTTAGAGAGGGGCAAAAAATAGGTGTCGCGTGTGGCTGTGAGGCTGTTGCACTGACGTTGAATTTGTCCTCGATATTGTGATCGGTTTAAATATTTAATTGTAATTGTTTTATGTATTTTACCTTGTGCTCATGTCGAATAAACCCTATTGTTCAAGATTCAAATCATAATTGCAGAGAGCATAAATTATTAAATGTCAAAAGGTCACAAATGTTGCAATTTTTTAAAATGCACACTTGTTACACAGAGCAACTCAAAAGTGAGGAACATGAACCGAAAACAGGTAATAAAACGTTGTCAGAAAATATGCAAACCTCCTGAAAACTCCCAAATGCGTGACTAATCCTTTGGCAATGACATTAAATTCGCATCAACTTTTTGTCCGATTTTTCGCAATTACTAGGTGGGAGTGTCCGGCTCGCCCAAACAACTCGACTAACTTTTGGCATCGTCTGCCCTTCGAAGGTCTGCCCGCTATCTCCCCCCCCCCCCCTCCCTCCCTCCCACTCCCACTCCCACAGAACACAGTGAAGCGGGCAAAACAATGGGAGGGGAAAGTAAATGTACAGTAAGTCCCACTCTCACTTATCAGCTGAGGTCATTTTTAGGTTTTGTTTTCCTGAAAGTCCTTCCCTTCCATTACCTTAAGACCTCTTTCAGGTGCCACAATGTGCGTATTTGCCAGCAGAGGTCCCGGAAAATCCTTTGTTATCAATTACACCTAACACTCCCGATATAATGCAGCAGAAAATTTCGGGTTAGAAGAATAGATTTCAATAGTTGCTATTTAACCTAGTGGTTTTGCTCTCTGTTATTAGAAAATATATCACACCAAATACAATAACTTAGCTGTAGAATTGTTTGAATACAGATGAGCAATTCCTTTCCCTCCTAAACCCTGAGGTCTGCAAAAGGTCGATATGACTCGACCCAACGCCTTATTGCAGACGCTACCAACTGGCGGCGAGACACTCCACGGCAAGGAGAATGAAAGAAGAAAGCTGCAAGACAATTACTACCCACACATCCGGTCAGCAAAGGTCAAACGATCAGACGGTGCAGGTCTCATCCGGAAACAGCATCTCAGATGCAGAACTGGCAGATGACTCCGCGCGCCACGTTTCAATACCGGTTTTGTGGACATTTTATTGACCGGACGGAATTCCATTTGGTCGTCAGCTGGATACGTAATTAGAAGACGACGAACCCGCACCGTGTCGGGATAATGCTAAGAAGTTTGTGACGCAACGATTTGGCTCAATTGTATGAAGGACATGACTTGCTGCTTGAGGATTTCTCGGTTGTTTGTCTTGGCGATTATTGAGCTGGTGACAGCATCAATTGGTTCAAGTTGCACTAGGCAAAATTGATCTGTTTCGTCTTGGTTGGATGGCGTTATAGCTGTCGCTTAAAGATGCTCCTGAATTTAAAGAAATGCAACAGACCTATTCCACTCAGAGAAAAAAGACGTCAGTACCCACTGGACGTACTACCAGTTTGGAAATAAATATATATTAGTTCTTTTGCATATCAAAGGAAGATAGGGAAGTCACAACCCGAATTGCTCTACCTGGCTTTAGCGAGTGGGTATCATGACGTTATTTTGATAGAATTTTGGTAGAATTTTGATAGAATTTTGATTGAATGGAATAGGTGTATTAATTATATTGTTTAAGGAATGGAATCTCAATGCTTTGATGCAATCTTTGACTTGTCGCCACACTTTGTGTAGAAATTTCGAAGATAATTAGTAAATGATTTGTTGATTTTATTGAATGACTTGCATTAGATAATAAATTTACAAATTGAAGCGTCGTTAGTTTTAAAATTAACGTTAGTAATATTATAGAAACAGTGAAATTCGGCTTAGATGGGCCAGCGGCAAGGTAAGTATGAGCAATGAGTCAACTAAGTAGCTGCTTGTACCCTGGCAACGGTCTGGAAAGGGAAATACTTTTAAAATTAGAACACAGAGAAAAGTATAAGTTTGGTGTTAAATGCAACTGAGTTCTGAGTCTGTGAACTTTCGGGAGCCAAACCACACGAAAGGTTTATTTGTGATGTGCTCGAAATACAGTTCGGCTTGCCATCGAAACATTTTTATCTAATCAAATTTCAGACGCAAGAAAAAAAAAGCGACGAAGCGTTAGAAATCGGAGTCCACCCCAAATCCCGAATCAAACAAATTCAAATAATTTCATCAGATAAATGGATTTCTTTCACACCAAACAAACAGATGGCGTGTTTGATCAACCCTTTCCATGCGACCGGAATCGTTTCACAAAATTTTATCACCAAGCCTCACGGGCGTGAAAATCGAGAGCATGGCCAATAAATATCGACAATTTTCCACAAGAACGGGCAGCGACACCAAATCTAATCGAAATTCAATCACACAAAAAACGAAAGCGATCAATATCGCAAGCATTTCGTTCCCGTGCTATTGTCCGTATGAATTACCTATCGCGGACATAAATATATCACCGAACATTTGATCTTTTTCACTTTTATTCGCCGAAAATACCGTTTGGTAAAAGTGAATTTTTACTCGCTCAGCTGCTGTAGCATGCTATACCCATGATATTAAACCCGTTGCTACTGTATTGTAACTAATGAAGTGTACAGCATGTAATCCTTTCAAAGTTTGTAAAACCTAACCCCTCCTCCATCACCCCATCGAAAGGGTTTCGAGTTGTACCACATGGGTACAGGCAGTCACCTGTCGTCGTGTAGGGGATGCTCGCTGCGAGCTCAGCGCTAGGGGTGTATGAATATTGATTCGTTATATCTCATGTATTGAAATATGAACTTGGGTGTCCTGTAAAATATGATGTAAGCTTTTAATCCTGGACAATGTTGTTTAGTGGAGTTGCGGACTGGCTGGTGGGGTGTTACGGTGGTCGTACAATGGCGGCTTGAAAACAGCAAGCAAGACAAAGGTCAAAGAATGCTGCATCTTTTCGCTTCAATGAAAGAGTTGTCTATTAGGGCCATGCTATAATATATATACCTCGTTATTGTTGCTGGTAATCCGATGTGATTCAATGGATTTTATACACGAGTGCACAATTTGCTTACGTTTACCAATCCTACAAAATTACAACAACAAAAACAACAACAACAACATTTAGAATCTAGTTCATGAAATATTACCAAGCTCCTTCTCGATTCATAATAATACAATATTGTCAATTCCCTACTATTGCAAGGCTGACAGTTATTTGCATCGGTTTCACATTGATTCTGCATCTTTGTGGTTCTTTAGCTTTTCTAGGAAGTGAATAAATATATAAATAAACCATTCTACTTCTAGATCTAAATACTTATATATCTAACCATCAGTAAACCTAACAACGGCTTGTAAAATAATAATAACTGTCTTGTGAATCATGAAACCAATCCCGAAGTGAGATATTAAAAGAGTTTTTTTCTATAATTGCTCAAACTGACGCATTAAAATTCAAAATATGGCTCGATCCCATATTCTCTGCATCCGTTTACAAAGATCACTTCTCGCAGCCCACACCAATCACTAAAACACTAATTACTCCAGTCACTACGCTCAGATGTCTAAATCCCATAGTCCCACAACACCGGAACCCCTACCAACAACCCTAAAACACACAGAGCATCACAGAAAAAGCCTTGCCGATCAAAAGAAAACGCCAACCGATATCTCTACATGCACTTGCCTATCAAACAAAATGCATGCCACGAGCTACACCCCTGCACCCTGCACCCTGCGCCTGCAGCAAGCGCACCCCTGTCTCGAACCTGGACAGATGGCAGCTATAGTCTTGTTGCGGTGGATGCTGCATGTAGCGGACCCATGGCGCGGTAACAAGTGGGCCTAACAAGTACTTCTAGAGTAACAATTGCAGTATGGCAGCATCTAGTGCAGCCGGCACTTGGCTTTTTAAATAAGAACAATGTTGTTGTGGATGTTTTAAGGAGCCTAGACCATGAAGTTTGTTATGGGCTTGCAGTGCCGCTTTTTTAGTGTTGCGATATTCGTAAGAGCGGACAATCTTTATGTGTTAATATGTCGAAGATTAAGCTTAATATAATCGTTTTAAGTACTACCTGTAATGCCTTCAAAACTGATGCTAGAGTTGCTACGTGTATGTGCTGCGATCAATTAGATTGTTGGCGTTGTAAGAAGTGTTGTGGTCGCACAGGGTGTCAGGGTCGCCACAGCGTAATACCTTAAGCCATCCGATTCCAATTCCAATCGTATCATATTAGGAAGTACTAGCAGCACAGTAACACCGGTGTAAATTGGTGTTATATAGGGAATTTATCAGTTTTATTACGGACATAGAAAAAATGGCGGTCCAGGCTGTTTTGCAGACAGGGAAACAAGCGGCAGTCCAGGCTGTTTTGCAGACAGGGAAACAAGCGGCGGTCCAGGCTGCTTTGCGGACAGGGAAACAAGCGGCAGTCCAGGCTGCTTTGCGGACAGGGAAACAAGTGGCAATCCAGGCTGCTTTGCGGACAGGGAAACAAGTGGCAGTCCAGGCTGCTTTGCAGACAGGGAAACAAGCGGCAGTCCAGGCCGCTTTGCAGACAGGGAAACAAGCGGCGGTCCAGGCTGCTTTGCGGACAGGGAAACAAGCGGCAGTCCAGGCTGCTTTGCGGACAGGGAAACAAGCGGCGGTCCAGGCTGCTTTGCAGACAGGGAAACAAGCGGCGGTCCAGGCTGCTTTGCGGACAGAGAAACAAGCGGCGGACCAGGCTGCTTTGCAGACAGCGAAACAAGCGGCGGGCCAGGCTGCTTTGTCATGATGGCACCATAGCAAATGCCAGGTGGTTTGCACTGAATGTTGCGGCAGTGTTTTTGGGGGGGTTGAGATGTGACATTGTAGATGGGTGTTTTTATGATTGAAGTTTGTGGTCCATGACCATTTTTCTTTTGTGATAAATGGTTTGAAGCTGGAGTGTTTTAATGTGTGAGGGTGTTTTTGAAATTTAATGAAGTTAGATGGTAGTATTTTAAAGCGATGGTTATAGATGGACGTATAGTATTTTTCCTACCCCGTCTGTGTACTTGATTGAATTATTAAATTGCAATATTATTCTGGCCCTTTTTTGTTGTGCAATTGTAATATTTTAATTTCATGACATTGGAAGTGTATTGAACATGGTTTAGATGCTGTTAAGCTATCTTATCTGTACTTTCGCATTCATACGTATGCATTCATCCGAATGCAGCAACAAAATTTCACGTTTCATTGCAACCAAGATCACGACAGATTTTTTTTTGAATTTCATTCTAAATTAAAAGATCTTTTGTGGATGTGCGAAAAATTTTTGCAAAATCGATTTTTTTTCTGCTAATATTCGCATTTGCTGGAAGACTTTGCTGATTTGACAGCGAATTGCATGGTTTTTGTTATATCACAATTAATTTCAACCCACTTTACCCCACCCCTAAAGACAAATCATATTTTTGTAGATAATTAAAAAAAACTACTCCCCCTCGTATTTATTTAGGTGTGGGTTGAAAATTAATCAGGGATTTCGAATCGAACAGTTTTTAAACATATGTTCCTCCGCACAAATATGAAATTTCCTGACACCTCCGGCATAAACAATTGAAACTCGTAGGTAGCGAAATTAAATATTTACCGAGTACTTGACTAAGCTATCATTTGGAGAGATAAGAAAACACACGACAAACCATTCAATCAGTTGTAATTCTAGCTGTTAGTAAATTAAATTGGAAAAATTTATTCATCGCAAGCAAACGGCGGTCGATTTGGCGCACCGCATTTTTTTCACACTCGTAATGAAATTGTTATTTTTATCAATTTGACGAGGATGACAGTTTAGTTAATATTTATTTAATATGCTTGTGCTCTGTTGTGTGTTGCTGCTTGTGGCGAGAATCACAGATGGTCAACCCTTCTGGCGGGGGGGTTGGCAAATGCCCGTTGCTCCAGCCTAGCAGCTCTCTGCAGGTCGTGCCTCGATTTGAAGCAAAAACCTCGCGAGATTCAACCACATACCAGACGAAATCACTCGGCAAACGTCAGAACGAATTCGAGGGATTTATTCTGATGACGCAATGAGCCCTTTCTTGAAATTGTGGGATGTTCTGATTTTTTTCTTCTGTTGATACGTCCTAAACTAACATTTAGGTAGGAATATGACTGATCACAGGATCATGTTTGTATATTATAGGATGTATTATCGACTATAAATATAAAGAAGTTTAAATTCAGTTTGATTTGGGTTTCATCCCCACAACTTCACGGTGAAAAAATGAAGGAAATCTAATTAAAGTTGTATTAAATCCACAATATAGAAAGTAAATATCTGTCAGACACATAAAAAGCATCGAAAACTGGTTCAAATTAAAAATAAAAACGCAGAATTTCGTTTGTGAACCATCCAATTTGCATTTCCTACAACAATAATTACGATAATTACAAGGAAATAATTTCCGCGTCTACTTTCACAAAACCACAATTGCAAAAATCACAAAACACGCGCGCAAACACCGCGACATTCCTCATTCGGTGGGCGCATAAGTCAAGAAGTCACCCCCACACCCACACAAACATTGCCAGGTGTCCCGAATCCTCCCCCGCAACAACAACCCCCCGTGACATCGCCCGGGCCTCTAAACACCGGCAATCGGGGACGCAATCCGTGCATTTCCGGTACACCCCCCACCCCCCCACCCTTGTTCGGGGTTGGGGGCGGAAGTTGACGGCGATCACCGACATTCACACGCCTGTCGAGTGGGTAAATCACGCGGCTTGCTGTGCTTGTGATTCGATTCGTTGGTAATTAGGCAGTGTTATTTCAAGATTGATTGCGCTAAAGAGCGGAAATGTATATGGGATTGCTGTGCCTTAGGGGTTGCTGGACGAGTTGTGTTTTCTTCGTGGGATTGGGACTTGCACTAAAGGTTTGTTGCTTTCTTGTCACGCGAAATTGGAGTCTCCTGCCTATTTAATTTAAATTTCACCTCCAGAAGTTACTTCAAGCGATTAGCCACGTGCTTTTTCCAAGATAAGATATAGGAAGCATCACAATATGTAATAGGCCCAAAGTGCTTTTATACCACCTTTGTCTATGTATGTGATGGAACAAATGAACACTCTGATCTCATTACACCTTGAAAAAATTTAATAGAATCGCATTGTTGTTTCTGAATCTAGAGAATTGAGATTTCTTAATTTCTTGAAACAAGCAGAAATTTGTTCAATTCCACAGAGTATAAGAAACTGTAAAGGTTAGTGTATAGGGAGCGTGGGCTAAAAGTTGAGCTAATGTCCTGTATTAATGTTAGTTCCACAATATTATCATAATTCAATTAAATTCGATTAATAAATTTATTTAAAATTTAGTATGTACGATGGTAAGTTTATTTTACACTGTCCCTGTCCGAAAAACACCGACTTTGTCCACCACAGCTGACAACCATGATATGTTCCTCCGTTTCCAAAAGTTAAACCGTGGACAAGTAAACCACCCCCTTACTCGTATAATCGACCACCATGTGTCAAATGTAAACAGCATCAAGGAATTCAATCGCAGAGAAAATGGAATAATCCCACTTTTACTCGCACTTACAAGATTAAAGCCCCCGACGCTCAAAAGAAGAATTATACAGAGCCCTTCCGAATAAATCATAACCTGTCCACAGTTTCCCTAAACGCACGTTCACTAACGCAGCTAAAAACACGACCATGAAATCACCCCAAAAAGTGCACATAATTCCTATTTTTCGGCAGTCCCGAGCAGAAAAGGCACGCGATAATTCACTAAATACTTTCGGCCATCGCCTCGTTTTGCCGGCTTAACGTTACCGCATTGCGGGTGCAAGCAACCGGCTTACGCTATTTACCAACCGGAGACAATGTTAATTATTTCCATGTCCCGGTCGGGGCCAGTGCTGATCCGGTCAGATGTGCTGCAGTGATGTGTAGGGGTGGCTGGCGGGAATAGGGTAGGTCCGACTAGCGTGTAGTCGCACGTGTGCTGTTAGACTGGGTGTTGTTAGGTGTTAGGTGTCCAAAGCAGATCTATTCACGCCATGATGCAAGACAAATATCATGTTTAAAATGAAGAATTAGTGTTAAAAGAGATGCAGAGATCCGAAATTCTGTATTGGTACGTATATGAGTTTGAGTAGATAGGTATGCGTAAAAGAGCTTTGTAGTGTTGACAATCTTGATTTGGAAATAGTAGCTACAACTTGTTTCGTCTCATCTGATCTATGATTTTCATCATTTTCATATTAATTATTATTTGCTTTAATTGGCAGAGTGCTTAATGGTTCAGGTAGTTCAGGAATGTATATATTGAGTGGCAAAGTAAAACGGGCTAGATTTTGGGATAAGGCAGAATGTCCAAAAAAAAAAAACATTTTGATAAGAAATTGGAGGACCATCTGGTATAAGTTGGTAGAACGTAAACGGCAGCCATTTATTTTAAAAATAATATCCTCGTCCCGTATAGACAATAGTCCGTCGTCCACTATCCCTCCCCTCTCGACTAGGGGTAGAAAGCCAGCCTTCGGGGCGCATGGGGGTAGGAAATGGGGGGGGGGTAGATTGCAGGGAGAGATTCGGTGGTAAGTACTTGCTAAATAGCCGACGGCGATGGGATAGCTGTCAGATCGGATGAGAGCTGGCTGAAAGGCGAGATGCATATCAGTATTCATGGGGATGGAAGAAAGAGTATTGCCTTTCTATTAGGGTTGCTTCTGCGTCTGTTCTCTGCCCGTTGTGTTTGTGTGCGAGTACGGGATGACATTGTAATGGGCTACGGGGGGGTTGATAGATAAGAAACGGGTGGAAATTGGGAGAGCAGTGATTAATAGCAATGAGGTGGAAATTTTTCGTGGACGTGTGTTGTCTTTGATTAGTTTTGGTGTTTTCCATTCATCTCAGCGTCTGGGTGGAAGTTTGAGTTGAGATCCCTGGCTGAACCCAATAACATAGAGTGGAATTCAATTGTAGCATAACACGTGAATTAACGAAATTTTGGAGATTTGAAATAAACGGATCTTAGGCAAATTTCGCTTTGCATAATTTCTTGTACTTGCTTCCGCAAAAGTAGAAAATTAAAATTATTATCACCCAAAGAGGACTTCAGTAAGAAAATAAATGTTTTTAGCTTTGTTAGGGCATGTTGATTTTCTCACTAATTATCCGTGAGAAAAATTCCACATTATAAGACAAGTCTTTGCTTTTTTGAGATCCTATTTGGAATCGGCTTTCGATAGTCCCACTGATCTATAGATAGGAATCAGGACAATCAAGTGGTTTCTGCAAATAAGTTCTTATGTATGGTGATTATGATTTTTAACTGACGATTCGCTTCACTCACTTCGCTGGTTACGTTCATCAATAATTCTCTCGCCTAAAGTGGCCAGATGTGCCCAATTTTTCACTTTCCTCCAAAAAAAAAACTACTTGCAAACAAGGCGCAAATTCAATCCACAGCGGCTGTAATCCAACCCAAGCTGGCTAATTGGACATTCGCTGCACAGAAAACAGATTCGATAGCTGACGGTGTTCGATTTCCTCATCGAGTGAATTAACATGAGCATCGAACAATGTGATGTTTGCTGACCAGCTACAAGCTCTTTGCCTGATGAATGCTTGATTATCAACATGTTGGACATGATTTGATTACTCTCTATGAGCAGGTGTGTCGTCGGCGGGGGCGGCGGGGGCGGCGGGGGCGGCGGGGGCGATGTAATTAACTGACCATGAGTCACTTGGTCAGCAGATGGGCGCCAGTGGCCCCGCGGGGTGTCGGTCAGGGTAGTTATATGTGGCGTTAGGGGTACATTTGCTCGCTATCTGTAAAGGTGAGTGGACTCAATTTTATCTGTTGCCTAGGTTTTTGAGTTTTATTGTGATTTTGATTGATTTATGTTAGGTGAAATCAGAGGGTAAATGTTTAATGTGGGTTATGTTGGGCACTTGATTTGTTCATTTGGCAGGTTCATAGTAATCAATTAAAGAAACTATGAACCCTTGGTCTTGCCAGAATCACTCGCAACCAAGGGAACTTTTTAATCAATCATAGACGGTAATCATGTGGGGTATAAACATAAGGGCAGAAAACCCATTTCCATTCCTAAAATTACAAATCATTCATAAATTAACAATTGGAACTTAGCATAATATGAGCATTCAATTTCTCTCATTACGGTTATCTTACTGTAGCACATGGTAGCACCATAAAATAAGGAAGGTTCTAGAAATGATGGAAGGTATAGGTTAAAATATAGAGGAAACCCGATTTTTGACTTCCCCCGTACTCTACTCATCCATCCATTCCATTTCCATCCATTCTCTACTCATCCACAGTTCAATTAAGTGTTAAGAAAACCTCCGATGCCCCAAACGCACGGGGCTTCGAGCCCACATCGGGCTGCTACCCCGAGGGACAACGCTAGTGTAGGTACGTGCAGCGTTGAACACTTTACAAAGTGCCTGTCCGCCGGGATTCGCTCGTGAGGCGTCGCCACGTGGCACGACGCCGGTTTGCCGATGTCGGGCGGCCACCTGTCCGACCGGCGACGCGTGCAGGCGTCGATTAAACGACGCTCGGCACACGCCCTCCACCCCCCTACAAGACCCGTGCTAGGCCGACTCCATGTTGGCACCAGCCAAGTCTTGCTTGGCAATGCAGACGAATCATAGCATGGACAGACCCTTGCTGTACTGGATAATAGCATGAACAGACCCTTGCTGGGGCGACCCTTTATCGAAATGACCCTACAGCAGAGCCAACGCTATATACATATAGATTACAAAGAGGCTTGCGCTATGGTATTATGGGTTTATTCTATAATTCTATAATGTATTTTAGGAGAGCTTGATCGAATATTTCTTATTTGTGTCACCACAAAGAAAGAAAGAGATTTAAGATTGATAAAAGAAGAGAAATGAAAGTATTATAAATCTTGCCAGCAATGTTTTTCTTCTCTAGTTAAAGATGCATTATTTATCAAATGCAAAAACCTTACAACTTTCACGGTCAAAGCAGAAGAAACTACAGCAAATACGAAAAAGAAACTCGTGGCAAACGCGTATTCAGAACCTTAGAAGCAAAGATCTTCTTAGAAGTATTGTCAATGAACTTTTGGTGGCGTATTTGTATGAAGTTCAATCGCATTTGGGCCTTGGTCTGTCCATGCTTCAACGTGCAGCCTGCATTGTGCAAGGAACGCTGCCTCCGTGTCCCCGCGATGCGTACCCAGAGGACCACCCCTCGACGCACGCGTAGAGCACGCGACGCCGGCGGCGGCGGCGTCGATGCGTGACGCCGTGGGTGACGTCGGCGTGATTTGCACGATTATTTCGCGGGCAGATCGGAAACTAGCCGAAGGGACGCGTGCCGATCATGCGAACAGGTGTGTGTGTGTACAGGTTAAGCAACAGTGCCGTGGGGGGTTGCGTGTTGGATGGGTGACCGTCCGAGTAAGTAATGACAGGATGTCGAGTAGAAACGTTTTAGAGAGACAGATATATAAAAACGTTTGTAGTTAAGTACTTGAAATCAATAACACACATACACGCACAAAAATGAAAACTTGAGAAGAGATACATAAGGCAGACAAAAGACATGTAGGTAGTACAATAGTTATTTTGTGAGGTCTGAAATGGACCACAAAGGTAACTTTTTGGAAACCGAGGGACACTGTCTACACCCACAACACCAACCCACTGCTCTAACCAC
Source organism: Nemurella pictetii (assembly GCA_921293315.2). NCBI lineage: Eukaryota > Metazoa > Arthropoda > Insecta > Plecoptera > Nemouridae > Nemurella > Nemurella pictetii. The sequence continues at coordinate 6,122,193 of OV121123.1, read as the reverse complement.
CCTGTTTAAACTTCTAGAACCACACCAAAGTTAGGTTCTCCAAAAAAAGCAAATATCCATCCTAAAGAGATTTTCAATGCTTAATAGCTTCACAGTTCACTGACGTTTCGCTGCCTACTTTCTCAAGTTCGGAGCGAATCTACACAACCTAAGCGCACCACAAGTGCAAAGCTTGACTTTCAAAATTCCGCCGCAAAATTATATGCCGGAGGAAAACCGTGCAAAATGTTAGAAAAATACTAAATGCATAAAGATTATAACGATTTGATGCCAATAATAAGGAAAACCTTGAAAGGTTTAACGAGTTCCTCGCCGGAATCATCCCCTTTACCCGGCACGTGCGCCGAGCCGATCAACTGGCCGCCAAACCACCCCCCCCCTCCCATCACCCCGTCGGTAGCCCGGGGTGACAGGTGTTTGTTGGTATAAGGGTGGCGCGAATCACTAAATCACAGGGCGACCAGAAACATTCGAGCGACAGCCGCTCTCAATCGTTCGAATCACTGCAGCCGGCAATATCAGGAAATCTACTTCAAAATTTCATAATTTTAGAGATATTTTATTAGCAATAGAAATGTGACAACTTTGATTTCACATTGATCGAAACTTACAGCGGGTTTTGTTCCGAAAAATCAAACAAATCTATTATTTAAATCCGACGAGAACAATTAGCATGCTCACAAACGTCCGAATCAAACAGCGCACGCATGACAATGCAACAAGGTAATGCAAAGGTACTTGCAGTCGTTAACATCCAGCACGAATCGGCTCATAAACACGATTACAATCCGGTAAATCATTCCGGGCAACGAGTTGGCAGCGTTGCGTCGGGGGTGACCCACCCAGTAGCACCCGGAGGGTCGGTCGGACCCGACAATGGGGCACGCGACCCCCCACCCCCACCCCCAGGCTGCCAGGGGTGGGGGGGATGCAAAATCCAGTCCAGCTTCAGTGGAGCAAAACAATGGTAGCATTTATCATGAATCTTTTTCCATCCGAACTGTAGCTGTAGAACCAGGCAACAATCATTTCATGTGTGTGTGTATATATAGTATAGGGGTTGGTGGACGAATGATTTTGATTGTACCCCTAAAGGGCGAAACCCTCCCCTCTGACATGAAGCTATTCACAAATTTACTACGGCCATACAAAACGCTATGTGTTAAGGGATGAATGTACAATCAATGTCGAGCGCGTATTCCGGAATATTTCGGCTGGTAAGTCGGAGAGAGGATTTTGACTGGCTTTAGGCGAAGCTATGACAGTTTATGAATCAGGTCGGGGGTTGGGAGTGGGGGTGGGGGGTCGGGGGTGTTATTTCTGTGTTTGTCTGGATGGCTGGGTGAGTTAGCTCGGGGTTGTCGTTAGAGGTGAGAGCTGGGACAAACGGGGTTTGATCGAACACAAAATAACGTTCGATGAAGGGTTTTGCCGAGCGTATGGAATCGGTCAGAGGTGAATCGTTCGTCCGAGTAGGTTTTTTTAACGCTTTTCATTGTGATTGTGACAGATGACAGTTATGAATTGATCAAAAATAAACTAGGGGTATGTTCATGTTTTAGGAACGTTGAAGATTTTAAGCATATTTTGTAAAATCACACTGCCAATTTAATATTTAACTATTGAAAGGCGGTGACTTACGATTGGGTAATCCCAAAGCAACCAAATAAAAAGTAGATATTTAAATATGGCATGACAGTTTACAGCATCATTATTTTCAATATACAAAACCTAATTACCAATAAAAAAATGTCATTCACTCGAGTATTAACACCGAGGTGTTCACCTTCAATGAGGAACAATGGTTTTGTCAAAAATTTGTAGCCGATTTTCGCACAATCCAGCCGAGCGCAAACACGTCGTTGCCCAAATGCAACCAAAACTAATTCCCTTTGTTACCACCGTACGAAAGTGACGACAACTGTTTCCAAAAGTGAGATTATGAAATGTTGTCGATGTCAATGTTTGATATGCTAGGAACAAGAAATCTTTTTCGACTAGAGCAAATAATTTTGCTAATCATTTCCATAATTAAATTTGCCCGCGTTTGATGTTGTACACATCGCAAAAGAAGTGTCAAGCTACGTAAGCACGACTTAAATGACCACCAGTTTTTTAACGAGCTAGTAAGCCACAGCACAAAAGTAACCTGGCGCTATAAAGTCACAGCGCAAAACCACTCAGAATTCAGAAAGTTAACATATCTTTAACTTTTGTTCCAGATAAGAATCATTCCTTGAAATGACCTTGAAGCTAACCGAAGATACGACCTCGACATCGATGGTCTTCAGTACATCAATGATTGCATTTTAACTACCCTCCGCTGCGTGTTCATCCGCCCCCCCAACTTGTCAAAGATTCTCAAACATTTAAAAAGCCTGTCCAAGAAATTCTAACCACCCTCAAACCGCCGCCCTCCACAAGTGTGCCTCTCGCCCCCACCACCCTCGCACCCCGTCGACCAATGGGGTGCGAGCGTCGCGACGAGGGGGCGGCGCCGACGCCGACCGTCGGGGTAAGATAAGGGTAGCGTGCGGCGGGTGCGGCCTGTCAGACGGTGGGCTAGCCTCGAAGGGTGCGCATCGTACAGCGGCTAAACGGTTCACCCTGTTCTGGGACGCGTGTTGTGTTAGGGGTGGTTTTGTGTTGTTTCGAGCGTCGCGGTATCATTTAGGTGAGTCTCGTTGCTTTTCGTACATTCTTCTGTTATATTTGCGTGATTTGTTTTCAATCTTTCATAACGTTGGTACAGTTGGCAGCATCTCGAAAGACATATTTCTACTCGGAGAAAAATGACGTCAGATACCCACTGGAAGTACTACCGGAAAAAATATTAGCTCTGCTAAATAACAAAGGATGATAGAGCAATCACAACCCGAGTTGCTCTACCTGGCTTTAGCGAGTGGGTGTCATGACGTCATTTTGATAGAATTTTGATTGAACGGAATAGGTGTATTGTAACGTCAGGAGAAAATAGAAAATCCATATTGCCTTCACTTCGCAGTTGCATGTAGAATGATTTATTTTTGTGAGATGATTTAAAAAGGTAAATTAAAGAATTAGTTTTTCGGGTCTGTTAGTTGAGTGAACCACTAGGTAAAACTCGTGTTGGTATTAATTTCAGCCAATTAGTGACAAATTAAGAAAACAAAGCTGTGTCGGCCGGCCTAGGACCATCACCTCGAGAGCCCTGCAATCGTCTAGAACTGCACATTGAGTTCATTAGTAGATCGGGGATCCGCAAATTAATTGGCATTTAATGCTCTGATAATAATTGCAACACATGCTCGCAAGCAGATGGGGTTTTCTCACGAACAATAACTATCTAAAATTGAGAGCTCAGACCATCATTAACAGATTTTAGGTTAAATGGTTAAAGTTTTCTGACCGATATTTCCAACTGACAGATAAGCTCAACAAGACTATTGTCGGATATATCAACACTGGCACAGGGGCGGATCTAGCTATGAATTCTGGGGGGGGCGATTTTATTTAGCCTGTCGGGGGGGGGGGGGAGCCATTCTGAAAAAACCCAATTTTTTTGGAGTTATGCACGTTATATGTTTACATAAACTATTATTATCGTATAAGAGTCACTCTTCTGCATTCTGCAGATTAAATTAATAATCTTAGTGTTTTCCCGAGAAATTCGGCAATCATCGTTAGTGGAGACTCAACAAGTTTATGAACTAGAATATTTTTATGGTTTGCCCTCCAAACCGAGATTCCAGGAAGAGGGCACAATATACTTGCAAAATAATCCTTCCTTGGCTGGTGAATACTAAAGCCAAAAAAAAGATCGAGATGTGAATGGTTTAAGGTGGATCCGTACAGAAATTTATTGTTTTTGTTTTGGTAAAATTTTACTCAAATGTGGTGTATGCCGGAAAGAAATACTCAAAAAAATATTTTTAAAAATATTTTACTGGAAATTTTCCGGAAAATGTGAAAATTTGTTTGGTAAACATGCCACCACTCCTTCCCTCAATTAGGTCTAAATATTGGTGATATCATTCTTGACTATTTTTTTTTTCGATCAAGACACTTGCAGCTTGCCAATAAAGGAAGATGAAAGTTTAGAACTGCATACTTTTTCAGTAACAAATTTTGAAACAAAGCAAAAAAATTGGCAAATTTACGTCATATTTTAACCATTGACAAAATTTAGAGAATGTCAGCGCGAATTGAATTAAGTGTCTTATTATAATCCCTGAAGTTTGGACATTCCATAAATATTAATTTCATTTCGATCGGACGACTGATACTCCCCCCTAGCGGGACAAGAGACAGATCAGCAAGCGTAATTTTCCATACTAATTTTTTAATTTTCCGGAAAATTTCCAGCAAAATATTTTTAAAAATATTTTTTTTAATATTTCCTTCCGGCATATGACCACATATGAGTAAAATTTTACCAAAACAAAAACAATAGAAAAACTGTACGGAAAAAGTACGGATCCACCTTAAATAGTGCCTTTCAATACACCTATTCCATTCAATCAAAATGCAATCAAAATGACGTCATGATACCCACTCGCTAAAGCCAGGAAGAGCAATTCGGGTTGTGATTTCCCTGTCTTCCTTTGTTATTTAGCAGAGATAATTAATATTTTTCCAGACTGGTAGCACGTCCAGTGGGTATCTGACGTCATTTTTCTCTGCGTGGAATAGGTCTAAAATGGCAAGAAACATTATTTTCGGGTGGTTTCCACAGCTCTATACAACGCCACCTAGGTGCTGTCCGATTTCATTACAAATAGTTCGAGGGAGGAATTTGAATGGCGAGGTTACCTTTCTGAGAGGACGATCTTCCGATTTGAGTGTAAATATAGTTGCAATCAAATAATATCAATATGCCAGCGTCGGTAGCTTGCTGCCCACCCACTGTGTCCAGCGCACAAACTGTTCTGGATCTCGAGAGTCGAGATGTGAGTGTGACACAATACTCGAGATGAGCTGACACGCATGGAATCGCAGCTGTGTGTTGTCTTTATACTCTACGCTTGCCTACGAAGTCAGTCTCGGTCAGCTAAAAGTAATCCGCACTATAGCACAAGGGTGGGCGCCCAACTTCCCATGAGTACTCTCATTGTTCAATTAAATCAAAATTGAAGTTAAATCAATGTCGCATTTCTTTACTTTCAACCGAATATCGCATTTGAATTATCCGTATTTCGCATTTTTTTGAAAATTTCACGGTGACCCGGGGGGGGCGGTCGCCCCCACCGCCCCCCCCCCTGTATCCGCCCCTGCACTGGCATTGCTAGCTAATATCTCTGTTGTTAGCAAATACAGAACAACATAACGCTTGATTATCATAATCTGCAAGACATTTCCAACTATTTTCAACATATTACCATTCATCTAACAGAGATTCCTGGCTTCCCTTTTTAGCTGAAAATGCCTGAGCAAGCGACCAGCCATTTCTTCGTGAAGTCGGAATCCGATGCCGACGCCCTGGACGCCCTGGACGCCCTGGACGGCGACACGAGCCAGGACTTCGAGGACAGCGACGGGGTCGCCGACAGCCCCGAGTTCGAGCCCCCGAAGAGCAAGAAGAGGCGCGGGCCGAAGGGCAAAGCTAGGCCCGGCGAGGGCGAGGGCGAGGGCGGAGAGGGCAAGACAAAGAGGAAGCGATACGGGAAGTCCAGGTCGACGAGGTCCAGGAGTCCCACACAGGTAACTACCTCGATCTTAGCTGTGCCATGAGGCTGGATTACTCTGTACCGTCGGTACAAGAGATCTCCAAGGAGGCTATGGGCGACTTTGCTAAGAACTGAGGTGTTTTTAAAGAGGTGTATTTTATAGTTTTGGATATACTGACCAAGACTGTGATTTTATCACGGTTTTGTTGACAAATTTTGGGATAAAACATACAAAATGATCATGAGTGTCCACAAACTAAAATCTCTCTCTCTCTCTCTGCTATCAATATATGTCAGTCCTTACAGCAGTTACCCTCAGCTTGAGTATAAATGGGCTCGTATTGGATCCGTTCCGATGGATTGCCATCGACGAAAGGGCTGCCAACGAAGGACTGCTTTTTGGGCTTTTAAATATATTGTTTTTTCTCGAAGATAAAGGAATGTATCATTTTGTGTTGATCAATTGGAGCTATTGGAGTTGATCAATTCGCTCATGTAGACTTTTCGAAGTATCCACGGTAGATTTTCTCAAATAATATCCTAAGCCGACACTTCATCCCAGGATGCCATCTCGCGATTTTTAAACTATATCAATTCGACAATCAAATTCAACCGACAAGTCTCATTTTAAAAAACACCCCGAATTTTGGCTTGAAATTAAAAATGACATGTAAACAAATCTTCAAATCACTTTTTTAGCTAGAAATATTGGTAAACCAACCATAAATTGTCAGTGATTTTGTAGGTACTATAATTATTTATCAATTTTCCTTGCAAGCCCAATGGCTTTAGCAATTCAAGACCTCTTCAACCAAATACTGATCAACGATCACACGTTGTTAATCTACCCCTCCGTTTGTAGCACAGTTGTAGCACAGGCAAAACAAAGTTTGCTGTGACCCATGGCTCAAAGCACACAAACATAACACAGAACTACTGGCCGTTACCATTCAATTCCACCGCCGAAAACAGCAAACTTTGTCAAATTCTTTGTAAAGCACGCTTCTAAAATCTAAATAATCTCCATCTAGCGGAATCAGAACGAGTGATCGATGAGGAAGCACAGGGCGTAAATAGCGATCAATCAATCAGCTAACGTAGCAGCCTGACATTCGCTGGATCTGCTTGACAAACATCTAGCTGCTAGATTGGCAAGGGTGCAGGCTGCAGTCAAGTATATCGAGGGCAGGTGCTCGCCCTTCAAATAATACTGCTCGACTCCCTTTCAGTTTTCAAGTGATTGCCACCGAATTATGGCATCGTGATCAAGAGGCTGACCTCCGGCCTAACTATCGGGTGGGAGAGGGGGTTGCTGGTGACAAAATCGGCCTCTGTGCCTCAGACAAAGTCAATGCATGTATAGCGCTGAGCGTCATTCAATTAATATCTTTTGATTACAGGGTGTAAGCATTCGTTTAGAGGGCTAAATTGGGAAAAATCCATTTGTATTCATGAAGCGAAGCCATGTTGATCGATTTTTTTCAAATAGATGTGCAATACACCCCGATGTCATCAAAATCATCTCAAGCTGAGCCAGCCAGAATTTTTGAACAATCCGTTTATTTTAAGAGTCGAAACCTCGCCAAAGAAGTGAACGACCAATTCGCATGTAAATAATCGACTGTTAAAAGCGACAAGCCGAAAACATTCTGCCAAAATCTTAGCTGTCCCAGAGAGCAAAAAGTCACAGATTTATTTAAGATACCAAATACCCACATGGATCGCCGACGCAACACACCAAAATATACAGCCACCATAGCCAAACCCACCCCCGAACACCACAACCCCACTAACCCCGCGATTGTTCCAGGTGGTAAAAATCAAGAAGCACCGCCGAATGAAGGCCAACGACCGCGAGCGCAACCGCATGCACATGCTAAACGACGCCCTCGACCGACTGCGCTGCGTCCTGCCCACCTTCCCCGAAGACACCAAGCTCACCAAAATCGAGACGCTGCGCTTCGCACACAACTACATCTGGGCGCTCAGCCAGACCGCCGAAAACCACGCCGCCGCCCACGCAGAGAACGCGCAACGCGGCGCACTCAACGGCAGCAGCGCTCCGTACCCCGGCAACGTCACCGTCAACGTCGGCAACGTCATCGTCAGCATCACGGAGACCGGGAACATGATCACGTCGACGACGGGCAGCTGCGCGCTGGCGCAGCAGCGGCTAGCTGGCGCGACGGACTGCGCGCGCGGCCACGACGACAGCTGCTCGCGTGGGTCGCCGTTGAGGAGCGAGTGCGGCGACGGCGACAAATCGACGACGCCGCCGAAGGATGCGAACGCGGGTTTTACGGTTAGGTCGCCGGTGTATGCGACTTCGAGGACGGAGAGCGTCTCGCCGTGCGGGGAGAGGTTTCATGCGGGGGCGGCGGGGAAGAGTTGTGGCTATTCGGCGGACGTGACGCCGGAAAAGCGGGGGTATTTCGCGGGTTTTAACATGTTTAGTGCGGCGAATTTGACGGAGGCGTTTGGGGATGATGTGGTTTCGGAGTGGGTTGATTATGACTCGAGCTACTCGAGCTGTGGCGGGTCGGAGGGGATGAATTCGCCGCAGTATCATCACGCGTATCAGCAGAACAGACTTTATCAGGCGAACGTCTTGCCGCCGATGTACCAGTGTTTGTAGGCAACACTGCTTGTGTTAGAGTGCTGCTGTGCTTGTCGACACGCGTGTACTAGACAGAGATTGATGAAACGTCCACTGGTTTGTGTCATATCAAAATATATTTATATCTAGTCATTGTATTTTTTGACGGTTTTGAAAGAGCTTCACGTGTTTATAATAGGAAAATACGGATTTATGCATGGAACCTGAAATGTGCCTCATTCGATGTGCTTTAGAATTGAGAGATGAATTGGACGAGGGATGATTGATGTATTTATTGTAAATGTTTGTATATTAATAAATAATAGTTTTATGAAAATAAACGTGTATAATTCACGAAACATATCAGTTATGATGACTTTGACTGAATCACTTATGCCCATCATCAGAAAAAATATCAAAAACACCGTTTTTTTTTAATTCTAATATAAATTATGCCAATTATAACCACGGATTGAAACGACAAACCCATTGCAAATTAGCACGGATTAATCCAAACTAAAAGTCAAACGCTGTCACACTCATACCAAGATCAAACAAAATCACCTCCAAAGACCAAAACAACCATTTGTCAACCGGTCCAATCATGCCCAATCCACCACTCAACACATTCCAAACAACCACCCCAAAACGCCGGGACGGACCGGAACGAAACCGACAATTCGCACCGAAGCCAATTGAAAAAAACACACACACATCCGATCGCAATTAGCAGACGCCGTATCGCACGCACACCAACTCCAATCACGCACTTCCCTTCCAGCCAGGCCACGCATCGAACAACAAAAGACCAAGCATAATATTCCCTGCGCCACTATTTTCCATAAAACCTCCCTTCGTCGATAACCCACTGGTCTGGAATCACTGCGGGGTTCCCCGGAGTGGCGAGGGCTCGAAGCCACCTGTCCCTTCCGAGTCCGACGCTCTTCGGGGGTTTGGGGGGGTCGGATGGGTGGGGGCGTCATGCTCGGCTAAGCGGGGGACCCCGGCGAAATGTCAAAGAAAGTATTTTTCAGCGATCGTGCTGTTCGACGCTGTCCGGTTATTTTTGTGGGGGTGGGTGCGGCCTGGTGGGTTGCTGTGTGGGTGGTTTGTTTCATGTGTTTTGACGCTGAGCGTAGATGAGTCGTGAGATGGCCGGCGTTTAGTGCTCGAGTTTTCGGTTTTATTATGCGTATCGCTTGGTGGTATCGTTGGTCGTGACTTTTCGTATCGCTTGCGAATCAAGTTCGACAAATTGCATGGCGTTTGTTTTTCACTCACTTTAACTGGATTTCTTCCGCACTCAGTATATTTGTGTAACACTTTGCAAATTTAAAACACCAAGGGAGAAACACATGTACATGTTCTTTTTTAAAGATTTCAGTAAGTCTCCTCTAATAATACATTTATATTAAACGTGGCACTCGCGAAAAAAATTATAAAAACCGTTACTACCTTTACACCAAAAAAAGCCATAAAAGCAGCAATAATTCTGGACCCTAACTGCACGCTTGCAAAGTAGTCTAGATGCACCATGGGGTCACCAATTGCACCTCCCTTTCAAACAGCTTACGCAATTACCATTTCAAACTAATCGACTTAAAACATTTAGCGCAGCGATGCGCCTAAAATCTCGTCTGCACTAAAAGCACTAAAAGCCCGATGAAAGCTGCACCCCCTCACCCCCAAACCCCCTAACCCCCAACACGAAATCACCGAGAAATCCCCGGCCATTCACGCTAAGCGGCGACGACAAAGCACGCGGCGACACTGTAGGTGACAATGCTAAAAGGTGTCAGTTACAGAACGGAGACCCGTTTGTCGCTAGGTATCGGGGCATGTGCGCTAAATTCGGCCAGCCATTGACGGACTTTTTTACCCCATAATGGGGATTAGATTTGTGCCGGGAGGCTTTCACACTTGACTTGGCCGTGTCTGAGGGGTTTTGGGCAGATTCGATGAGAGCCAGGTTGTGCAGAAATTTGAATAAAAAGAGAACTGTGAATTCCCTGAGCGCCTTGGAGAGATGAACGCACGAAAAAACTTAGTTTATCCCTGAAAAAAGCGGTCTTAAATTGATAGGTACGAGATTTTCGGGCGGTTTTTTGGGCACTGCATATTGATTGGGTTTTTGTTTGGTGAATGTTATGCTTGATTTACGTAAGGGTGACACATTTTTTCTTTCGGTAAAATAGGTGAAAATTGATATTGCTATGAGTTTTAAGTAGGGTTTTATATGGAAGTTTTTTTTTGTATTGTTGATTGAAAATTGGGCTAAAATCAATTTGGCGCACACGCTATAAGCTTTATGATACAAAGGGGAGCTTGGTTCGCTGCGTGCTCCTAGAAAGTTGGCTTAAATTTCGCAACTATAGTTTGCAGAATTCTTTTTGAATTGCAAACTTGAGGAGATACCAGCTTGTTACATTAAAGTCGCTATTCAAAATATGAACCTCTCGGATTTCTTGACCCGATATTCATAAAATAGGGGCTGATGCCAAACCAGCGGGCCAAAATTTTCAAACTTAGTGCAGAACAATTTACTATTTACGCTTATTTGGGCCAAGGAAATTACTCGAATTCCAACAGATGCATCGACGAAATTACCGGCTCTTCACTAATTTGCAACTAGCATTTAAAAACTGTTGTTACTGGAATATACAGAAGAGAATTTTCTAGCTTTCACATGCCCAAAAGAAAACTGTATGAACTCGAAAGTGCATGTTACGACTTGAAAGATAGCAATGAGATAGAAAAACGACGTTACTTCGAGTTGTAACGATTATCACGAGACAGAATTCACATTCTTCTGTAAAGCATGACAACTGTACGATTAAAATAATGTGCAAGACATTTCAAATAAAAACTTCTCATTCAGATCTTAGCACAATGAAATTAGAGCCATCACAAGAACGTCTTTCTTAAACGCAGGTAAAGTCATCGACACGCATTAAAAACGCATTACGACTTCAAACAAAACATAATAAGAGCAGGCAACATGAAACGCAGCCAACAAAAAACAAACCACAACACTTCTACCGCACAAACCATCGCGAATCCAAACTCAAATTAAAAAAACCACATCCACATTTTCCCTCTCGACATAAATTAATCGCGAATAATTAGCATGACCATGATAATAACCTTTGCCCTCACCCCTTTAAACAGTTTCCACCACCATTTATCAGACGACAAACATATGAGCATCATCCCATTCATAGCTACAGTCGAACTTTTTGATGTGTTACATTAATCACAGAGCTAATGCAGTGCAACCCTTTTGTACCACTGTGTGTTTTATACAAGAACGGTATTGTCATTGATCGAGACAGTCAATGTGAAGTCAACGCTTTTGTGGGGCGGCGCGGCTGCTTTTTCAAGCACCCGGTTTGTTTGAAATCAATTCATTTCACGATCCGAGATTTAACAGCCCTCAGTGTTTATAGGTTTGATCACGCCGGCACCTGGCTGTACAAGCAGCCAGCGGAGCGGAGGGTGGAAGGGCACAGAATTCATGTCACTCTATATGTCTATAGTTCATACGAAAATATCGCGCAGAGAGTTTTGACTTGCAGTTCGTACTACGTCAAAGAGATTGTGCATTGTGATAATGTTCTGTTTTAGTTGGTTTCAAAGCATCTCTAAAATTACGTTTGGAATTTAAAAACGACATTTTAATGGAGTGGATTTGCTACTTTATTTTATACGTTCCCAGCCGTCTGCTTCGAAACATAGAATCATATTCGAAACATCAATTTTGAGGGCTGAAAGCAAACCATTAAAGTAATAATTTGCAGCAGCAGATGAGAAACTTTCGATTTATTTTAACGAAACTCAGAGAAAACGCACCTGAAACAATGCAAGTGTGTTTTTGTGAAACGGTGCAGTTTAAAATGAATTATCCATTATTCAGACAAGAACAAGTTCCTAAGCTATGTTATAGACTCCAAGGATTCAAAGACTCGAAATGCACGTTAGAATGGAAGAAAATCTCTTCCAGAACCGGCGGTTGATTAACAATGTGATGCAAAAACGCAAATCGCAAGACACTATGACGCATGACGCATGACGCACAAAGATCCACATGTAGCTGATAAGCAGTTTAATCATTTGAAGATGATCCACTCATCAAGCATCTAGCCATGCCTGCATTAAACCTTTAAACAAGCAAAGATTTGCAGTAAATACACCAATAAAGTAAAATGTAATAATAAATTGACAACGTAAGATCAGTTTTTAGACAACATCATGACCATCGCCCAGTTCATCACACCATTGTCATCACAAACAGAAGCCATACCAACCCTCGTCTACAACCATTACTTCTGGTAAACGCGAGACAGATTCGTGATGACCACTCATCAATCTACAGACAACAAAAAAACGATCCAGTTTTTAAACAATCGCAAAAGATGTCAGTGATTAACCGGAATTCATTGTCATCGCAAGAAAAAAGCGAATCGCAAACCCACATCGAATTTGTCTGCTATCTTCACGTTCCCGATCCATGGAACATAGACCGACATGTAACCGACAGGCTGTGTACGGGTTTCACGTATCCTCTAGTCCTACCAGAAAACACACAGCGTTCCCAATTGGCACCCCCTCAGCACCCCGCGCCGCCACCGCCGCCGCATCCCTGCAACCCTGGCAGGAATAAATCAGCGTTTAGGGGTGTCAGCGGCGGCAAAACAGCGTCCACACTGCAGCTGCCGCCGCTGACGCCGTCAACGGGGTGCAGGGTGTATTGGACATCGTGTACGGGGTAGACGCATCGGGTGGCACGGGGGGTGCAGATAGCCCACGGCGAGCCCAACGTACACTCGCGAGAGGGGGGGGGGTCGATTAAGGGTATCTGTATAACTTTTGATTATACTAATTACTAAGGGCTCGAAAATTTAGCTACTGATGACAAATATATTCATAATCCACCTATACGCAACTTTACATTTGAAGGGCTACTTAATTTTCAAATTTGCCTCCAGCACATCACAGCAGTGGATTATAGATAAATAGATTGCATTGCACGCAAACAAGTTGAATATAGATATACCAACACAACGTGTAAATGAATACCTTCCCATACTTCCAGCATTGATTCCTTCTTCTATTAGGGGTGAGTTTACGAATGTTTCCGATAGGCTTCTACTGTGGTACAGCATGGACCATGGTATTAATGCATTTATTGCTATGGGTTAACGCTTAACCCTGGTAAGGTGAAATAATCGGACTCGACTCCCGGTACCGACACAATTTTGGAACGGTTTGTATTAAAAAAGTACTCGGGAATAATCAACTCAGTCGGGGGGTGAACACGGGGGAGGGAGGCACCCGTGTCTCTGAGTCTCCTTGGAAGCTGGCCGCGGCTGGCTTCACACACGCAACGGATCACGCTGTGCACCAAATTGCACGCACTTATCACGCATGACCGGCCGACGCCGCAGCATCACCAAGATGCATGCGTGCTACCGCTGCTGCTGTTGTTGTTGTTGTTACGCACATCCCATTGAACGCAGGCCGTGGCAAAGAAATACTACACAATATCTCATGCTTAATTTAACTTCATTGATTGCCTTATACCGATGGTTATTACTTATAGTAGGTATATAGTTTGTATTCGACCAATTTTGTTAACACAAAAATAATATCCGTTAGCTGGTTGCTTCTATGTTGCGTATCCTGATATTTTGTGGAGCCAAAACGCACATTCATTGAAAAATAATGAAACAATATATTTCGCGGTAAATTAACTTCGAGACTTCCTGGATATCGGATCGGAACCTTTTTTCCACTGTTTTTCTTTGCTAGCAGATCGTGGCACCACTCCAGCGTATTTTCAATCGCGTCGTCCTGTGCTTGAAGTTTGCACGTGGTGGTGGTTCTCTTTTGAGTTTTGCAAACGCCGAGTTGGTGATTATTGTGCAAGGTTTCGAATCGATCGAGTGCGAATCCCTCACCTTGGCCTAATGCGTCTGATCGTGCTATAGCTGTTATAGATCTGCCATAGACTCAGCAGCTTCCCAAGGCATATAGGACAGGCTGCTCGCATAGATACCGGTGCAACTGCCCTTTCACTTGCACCTTCACCGAGACCGATTTGTGAATTGGATCTAGTACGCATTCTAATTAAACGATTCTTAAGACAGCATACCAAATGCTGGCTGTGAGCAAATATCTTAATATTACAATGTGAGAGACTCTGGGCGAAATCTGGCGACTAAGAACCTGGCGGCATGAGTTAGAAGTTGAATTGCAAATATACTCTTTTATATGTCAACTGTCAGTTGACGCTGAAGATTGAGCATCAGTGACAAAGCCCTCTAAACATTTTGTAAGAAGTCGTAAGAAACATTTTTTAAGTTGTATACCTAGATGGCTGAGGTGCTTAAATTTCATCCCAAGCCGTCTAGAAAGCTCTGAAGATTCTGTCGCATACAATTCTATTCCGGCAGGGTGTCCCATATTGTAATTGTAAGATATTTGCTGTGTAAGGCTGTATAAGTAAGACACAGTGTTGGATATTTGCCTATACTGTGTCTCATCGACAGTACACGGTGTTGAACATTCTGATCAATTTTCTATTCATAACTAGAGTTAAGGAAGGCTGATCTGAGAGCAAATTTGCGGCAGTAAAGCGTCATTACTGTGTGAAACAAGTCACCACTAGCTATGCCCACCACTCATCATTTTGGATAGGAGTTTGTTGAAATTGCAGGTATATATAGGTACTTCTTGAAGAGTAGAATATTTTCGCTGATAAGAAGATGATATAGAGCGAGACGGAAAAAATTGACTGCACACATCTTATAAACTTTTAGAGTAGAAGTTTTTGATTTTCAATTGATTAATACAATTTCGTATAGATTCAATTATTTGAATGAGAAAAATAAATCACACATGTGACACGAGCGATGTATATTGCGAGAATTACAGATAAACTGTCCGGGTTTCCGCTCCCTCAGCTGATTCAGGACGCAGATTTCAGGATGTGATCCCAATTCCAGGATGCAATTCAGGATCTGGTCGACACGACGCCCCCACCCCCACCCCTCCCATCCCATGGGGCAGTCACACTTCAACCTATACACAACCGCTAAAAATGGAAGTGGCACGAATTTTAAATTCAAATTTGAACCGTGTCACTTTGGAGTTCTGTCACTTACGAGTTCTCTCGGACGGTATGGTGATCATGTGCAGTAAACTTCACGGCATATCAGTCCTGATTATACCCATTGCTGGGCGATCGGCACACACAGGGGTTGCTTATGGGGGTTGGGGGATGCAAATAATCGCTTGTAGCAAACGCCCGGCCGGCGGCCACGTGTAGAGGCGTGTGTGCTAAGGGTGGCAGGGGCGGTAGGGACGGGGGCTGTTTAGTATTTTATGAGAATACTAAATCATTGACCGCCGCTCTTTAATTTTTTGGTTTTCATTGGCTGCTGCTCGATTTAGTTCACGGCTTCGACTAATCATATCGTGATTACCTAAGATCGAATAGTTATTTCGCATATCTATAAGCTCAAACGTTATCCAACGAATATAATGAATAAATGTGCCTATTTTTTTCTAGCACCTATATTTTGAAAGTGTTGTTGTGAATATAAACGCTACGAAAAATTTCCAATTGTTATAAGCAATAAGTGCTTTGCTGTCGTGTAGATTTTGCGCCAACATAGAAAAGTTGTGAGGAAAATTGCTTTACATCATACAAAAACCAAGGTATTCTAAGATACCAAGGTAGTAAAGATATATGTTTTTACAAAGTTTTAAATTTGCGTGCAGAAACCCCAGTAAATTGTTTATTATATTATCATCGGAATTGGCCACAAGCTACAAATATACCCACAAACCAAAACCTATAGATCTTGGTATTTCATCTACCAAACGATTTTATCAACCCAGATTAAACTTACAAACTGATTGCGGCTTCACACTAAAAAGTGTCGCCCATGCCCTTTGTCATCCACGCCTAATCTTCACCCCTTAGCATGGCTAATTCCAACCTCCCCACTCGGGCACGTGACCAGTACGCATATCGCACGCACTTTCACGCCCGGGCCGACACTGGTCACGTGACCACGCACGCACGCACGCCCAAGTTGCCCAACCCCTCCACCCTGGCAGCAGTGAAACCTACCCCTCCGAAGGCTCGAGGTGCGACCCACGCTACGCCTCGGCCGCGGGCGAACGGGGGTGCGTTATTATGGGGATGTTACATCTCAATTAGTACTGGATGAGAATGAGATGGAGCCGAATGCTGATCGCGATAGTCACGTGGACGGCACGTGTGGTCGCACGTGATGGTGTGTTTTGGGACGGAGTTTTTTATTTGAATGTTACAGTGATCGCTGTAGGCGTGATTCGGTGGTTGGTGGTTGGTGGTTGGTGGGTGGTGGTGTGGGTGACGCTCGCAAAATGCTCTGCAGCGTAGCGTGTTTGATGGAGAAGTTGGCAACGGGATGGACCTCGTAATCCTGCTTTTCAAATGTTAATGCTAATGGCATTGAAGTATTGGAAAGTTAAATGAAAGGACTAGCTGTTCGATTATTGTGTGACAAAAATTAGTGGAATATGCACAAGTTAAAAAATGGATTAAAATCTTATAGCATTACTCGGTAGCTTATTATTTCGAGAACTTCTTGTCTTGAGTAAAATACGCCACTGTTGGGTAGGGTGGGGCGATTGGTTTAGAACCCCCTTTTCATGGATTTTTTAGTTTGTTGGTTTTGGGCTTTCGGTTATAACAATCCATTGGTTCCAAAGTAGGAATTTGGTACGTGCTGGCAGTGGCACCGGGTTCACTCTCAACTCGCTGCTAGGGTAGGTTAGCTTAATCGTCAGCCTGTCATTCACCGGCACCGGGTTATCTCTCAGCTCGCTTCTAGACTATGGTTAGCTTCATCAGCCTGTCATTCACCGCCGGCCAATACAGTCTATAACATAATGATAATCGGATGATATTCTTTATGTGGGGCAATCGCATCGCACTTAGCAGCACTAGTGCACGTGGGGCGAAGCCTGAATGAACACGTGTCGGCACGTGGCTCTTTCAACGTGGCTAATTGCCACTTTGTGATTCGGTGGGATCAAAAAATGAGCCGCGTGTCTATGGGATAAGTAATCGAGACGTGAAAATGAGACTGCCTATGTTTGCTTGCGATTCGGTACGCCCTGACAGCGCTGGGATGATGACTGTATTATCTTTATGCGTTCGCTTCCCATGGAGAATTGGGTCCAGACTCAGGGAATATAAATTTCAGTGATGATTTATCCGCTTTTATTGGCGGTCCTAGCAAAACAGATCGGTGTTTTCATTGCACTCAATTTAAAAAAACATACCGACTCATGCTGTATGTACACATTTTACTCTGGGTTTACCCTGGGATGCGTGAGAGATGAAGAACTCGCTGCTTGAAAACCATAGACTTTGAAAGGTGGAACAGATTATTGGAGAACAAGGTCATTTACTAAACGCTTACGTTCCAAGTTTTCTCTATTCCAGCCCATTCGTACTATTATTAACTATACTATTCTTAAACTAAAATGGGTAATTTTTTTGCTACCATCATGATCATACCTTTTGAAAGGAGAAAATGAAGAAAGGCAGTGGCACTAGGAAACTCAACTCAGATGAAACCAAGTTCTCACTATTGCCTCATTGTTTTGCACTAGTTTATTGCGTGCTTGCTGACCAATTTGATAATTATCATGTAAGTCACTGAGAGCATCAGCAGCGCAAATAATTATTATGGACTTAAATCACTTTGCAACGGATCATATACAAAATAATGAACAGAAATTAGACATGATGACCACAAACAACTCCCTAGTGACTCCAACTAGGAACGGAGAGTGTATAGCAAGTGGAAATGGTCGCATATGCGACTAGCCGAAAAGCAGAACAGTTAACAAGAAATTAATATGCGCCCGATTAAAACACATCCTCCATCTTATCGACAGATCAATCAGCGTTATAGCTTCAAGGCTCTGAGCGCCCTCGAAAGCTCTCGGCTAGCAGGCGGCAGTCTTGCTGATCAATGGACATAAGTATTAAGTGCAACCCTCCACGCTGCATTGCGCTGCGTAACAATACCCCTGTCCCAGCGGGGATGAGTCGCTAATGGACTCGTTGAAATGTTGCAAGTACGTGGCTTGTTTGGTCGGCTATTCGGTCTGCATCGCTCTCAACAGCTGCGAGCTGGTACTTTGCGTCGGATGCGAGCACGTGATATTATTGAACCTTATAGTTTAATGACTGATCACGGAATTACAAGTAGTCTTGTTATAGTTGTTCGGGTTTTGGAGAATTGGTATCTGATTATAGGATCGCTCACAAGCCATTAATTGCTTTACTACTCAAATATTTTGTTGTACACAGTTACTCTCATAGGTTAATATTAGTATACCTACTGATTGATTATTGGTGCTTAACGACGCACTGTTTTGACAACTGGCCCTTTGGCACTGGTCTAATGGCGTCGGTATACCTACTATTCGGTATTTGGTTTTTTGGAGAAAAATACACTAGACTAGGCCAATGGTCCAGTATGCTAAATAGTTCTTCCAATTTTTACCAACCATGATTTTGATGTATTCCTATATGATACCAATGATACCATGATTTTGGTAGATTGATTCAAAGTTGGAACAATCCAAGATTGTTTTAGCAACTTCAGCCACAGTTAGCCCATGTAGGTTAGGGCGGAATAAAATGATACATGCTAATAATTGGGTATGAGTACGATACATTGATTGAACCAATGCCATTCTAAGTCTATTGAATAAGTTATTAATATTGGTTATCATTTGTAGCGTCGTACCTTGTGATGTATACAATCCGCTAACACCGTCATCGAAGAAGTTGACTCCTGCCCGTCTGGAAGATGTGGACAGCACACATGCATGACACAGTACAACCGTACAACCCCATCCTATGACCGATTAATTATAACGACTGTAGCAACCAACTTCACCTAGTGCATATTCACAGCTGCGACGGTTAGAAATCACCAGACATTCGACAAAATCGCCATGTCTAATCAACGCTTTCAACGCAAAAAGCAATGAATGACTAAAAATCTTTAAGACGTTACTCAAATTCCAAATTCATAATAATAAATTTAAAAAACTTATGAGACGTTCGTTTTTGCGTTCCTCGTAGTTTCGCAGCACTAGGCAGGGGATAACGACAGTCAGTTTCATATAGTGCCACAGATGGCAGCATAGTAGCGTGGTAGTGTCTGCTGCTAGACTTGTCAGTTTGACGTTTCTCTGCGCTGTGGAATTCGGATTATTTGATAACCGAGCTATTGCGTATAATTGATTAAATCTTTCTCTTTCAGAATGTCTGCATCAGCGATGGAAAGTATCCTTTAAGTCAGTTTCATTCTCAATTGATTGTAAGTGATGTTAATCGGTAACTTGTTAGAAGGTTATCACCGAACTCAAAGAAGCCTTGACGTTTTTGGCCTACTTTCATGACTCACAACAAACTCACAAGATCATTTTCTGCTGGCTTGTAATAATTTCTTATAATTATGAATATAAAAATTCCTAGCGTTTGTTTGAAAAAATATACTAGATCAGAGGCTGAATTGAACCATTGTCCGTCAGATGCTTTTTTCTCTTGTTGTGAAGCCACAGCAAAAATTGTACCTACTTCTATGCATTGACCAATTAGACCTTCCTACACCCATCATAATACTTAGCGCACAAATTGTACATCTTCCTTAACTACAGAATGCAGAACACTTGTTCAATCTCAAGTTTGCTGTCAAAGAACTTGAAAGGAATGCCAAGAAGTGTGAGAAAGAAGAACGAGTGGAGAAGACCAAGTGTAAGAAAGCAATACAAAAGGGAAACACAGAAGGCGCGAAAATCCACGCTGAGAACGCGATTCGACAGAAGAACCAGGGCCTGAACTACTTGCGAATGAGCGCTCGAGTTGATGCCGTTGCCAGTAGAGTTCAGTCGGCCTTGACTACAAGGCGAGGTAAGATTTTTTTTAAATACGCGTTTATAAAGATAGTTACTTAAATCCTCCAAATACCTGTTTGATATTAATTTCTTTCCTTTCAGTGACCCAGTCGATGGCTGGCGTGGTGAAAGCCATGGATGCGGCTATGAAGTCGATGAATCTGGAGAAGATCTCGGGTCTGATGGACAAATTTGAGAACCAGTTCGAGGACCTGGACGTCCAGAGTTCGTACATGGAGAACGCGATGAGCCAAACGACCACGACGTCGGTGCCGCAGTCCGACGTGGAGAACCTGATGCAGCAAGTCGCAGACGAAGCTGGGTGAGTAACCTGCGTCATCTTGTCTATTCAATTAAAACTTAATTTAGGTACCTTACTACTTACTTTAGACTTTAGTTTGCATAAGGGAACATTATTACTTGGCTTGCTTATTGTGACGGCTTATCAAATTCTGATTTGTGTTGGTCTGAAAGAATGTTATTTGCGTAGAGAACCAAAAATACTGACAAGTTTGCAAATGCCAAACTTTTGCCTGCTTTAGGTACCTACCTATAAAATGCATCTTTCTAGATGATGCCAAGGGATAAAAAGTTTCACTTGAGTTATCTTGAGTAAATTGAAATTTGTAACCTCTCACCTGTCATTTTCTAGCATGGTGTTTGACCAGCTTTGACTCACTTTTCTTTTTGACTCCCTTCCAGTCTGGAACTAAACATGGAGTTGCCTCAAGGACAATTGGGAAGCATCGGAGCATCGACTCAAGTTTCCACCGAGCAGGATGAACTCACTTCCCGGCTGGCCCGTCTCAGGAACTGAAAATATTTTGCAGAATTACTCACCGTTACAGCTTGTATAAATGAATATAATCAATAGCTTCTTTCAATAGGTGATACAGACTGAGACATTGGTATTGCGTTAAATGGAATCGTGACCAAAGCTTGCGATATTTTTATTGATTGGAGAAGGAACCGATTTTTTTATTCATTGGTTGTCAGCTTTTAATATTATTCTTTGTATACTTACTTGACCTTATTATTTGTACTGTTTTTTGAAAATGCCTGTAAATTAAGATTTCTGATCCAATTTAAATTTTTGCTAACAAACATAAACGGCCTCCTAAACTTGTTCTATACTATCAAATATCTTCTTAAAATTGCTGAATTTCAAAATATTAACTTTGTGGAGTGTGTGGTTAATTTTTCTCTTACGACTTCAAACCAGAGTGAATGAATTGCTGATTAAATGATTGTTTAGTTGGTATTGAAATCTGCCCATATTAATTTTGTAAAACATTTTCCTTTTTTTGATAAATTAGTGAAAGCATAGGCGCATGTTTATTTGATTTTCATTGATTTTGAAAGCACAATGCATTTTTGGCTTCAGCCGAATCCAAAAGGTAGGAAAGTTAAAAATTTCAAAAGTTGAATTAAATTGTTTCAGCAAATTTTGCTGGAGATCAATTCGATTCTTTTCACAAAGGTTAAGTACTCCTGTTTGATATTCCCCTGTTAGGAATTTCAATTATATTATCAATCCACCAAAACATTACGGTACTAAATTTTTGCAACCTTTATTACTCCCTCACAACATCATTTTGAAATGTTGTACTCCTTTCGTAGACCAATATAAAAAAGTTAATCTTTGGCTTGTGGAAATGGGCTGAAAAACCAGTACAAAATTGACAATCTCCATTGGAAGATTGCCTCCGTCTGCAGCTCGCAGCTCGTTGCATTAAGAAGTAACACAAACTTCCATCCGTACATCTATTCGTCGTCGTTTCTCGAATTCAGATAAGTATACGTCTCAGAATTTCTACCATCAAACGTGTCATTCGTCATCAAGCGTACATTTTTATTCTGCTGGATATACTTCTGCTCATCTGTAGGCTCAATTGACTTCAATATCGTTTTGTACATAGGATCTTGCATGAACGAAAACGTGCAGTTTTCCAAATCACAATCCGAATCATTTATTTTCATTGGATCTTCCTCCAGTTCTAGTCCTTTCAGTCCTTGGTTAGTCTCACTGGTTTCACCCTCGTACGTTGCAATGACCCGAGCATTGCTAGCTCCAGGCAGGCTTGGGTCCAGCACATTCAACATCACAGTGTATTCTTCCGCCTGATCTGTTTCTGCGTTCTTCCCCGAGTTCTCCGCGCTTGTTTCGCTGTCTTTTCTTTGTTCGGCTTGCTGGACCATCTGATGCGGCATCATCTGCCTGAAGCCCATGGCCATCGGGTAGATCTGAAAAAGAGAACCTTTTTTGGGACTTCACAAGCCAAATAATGATTGCAAATTGCAATAACATTTCATATGGTTTTAAATCTTATTAATTGGCTCATGAAGGTACAACAAGGAGAAAAGAAGGTAAGCTTGAAAATAAACTTTCAAATTTTTAATTAAATGATAATGGTTTGCCCAAAAAACCAGATAATTCACTATTTTTCATTCATTTCCACTGTCTTGACATTCAAATTTGGAAATATGAATTTACCATCTATTTATGCAACCGATTATCATTATTCCATACAGAATTTGAAGTTGTACAGCCAAATCATGATTTCTGTGCAAGTGACAACACACACTTCATCACTAAACATACAATCATGTTTGTAACTTATTAGTTATTTCATCAAATATAACTTGTCTAAAGAAACACCCACAAGAAGTTTCGCCGTTTACGACGAACACTACGGATACAAATTTTCAACTGCCAACTGGCGTTGCCCAACACAGATGTAATATATCGATTGTACCTGATTGACGAACGCGCCCGTCGGATACGGCATGTTGCGCATATCTCCCGAACCCCGCGGCATATAGTCCAGGTTCGGCACAATGTAGTCGTAGTACGTGAACGGCCCGGCAACTTCGGGGAAGTAGCCAAACGACTTTTCCTGTTGAGACTTCGCCTGCTGCGCGTTGCCGGCTGGAATAAGTCACGGGACAATAGGTTGCGGGGACGATTTTCAACGAAAACTAAGGATTTGTATGTAATTTATTTCATGTAGCCATCTGTGTCAAGTTCTTGAGGAATTGCCGGGGAGGGATAGCAAGGAGACGAGTCTAACTGTGTGCAACTTAAGGACTTTGCATATAATAGTCTCACGTAGCTCACACTGAGAGGTAGTGTTGTTAATTTCTATCTCGACTCCTTTCCTTGCAATATTCATAGGTACTATAAATCCAATCCATTCCAATCCGATGAAGAAAAATACATGGTAAACGAAGCTCAACAGATTTGGAATCTACTGCAGGAATTTGCGCATTAGATCAGGTACTTACTAGTGTTTTTGTCAGGGGTTGGATACATATAAAGCGAGGGCCAGTTAGTAGGGGGTGACAGCTCATTGCCTTGCAGGTATTTGTGGTAGGCTTTGGTCGGGGACATTGCATGCTCCTGGAAAATAAGGAGGTGATCGTCAGGAATTAAGCTTGACGTTCGAGATTTTTACTGTTCACTTGGACAAGTTTGGCTCGGGTTTTTCGCTGTAACAAAGAGGTAGGTAAGGTTTTCCGGGCCCGGCGTTTCAAGCTTACACTTGACGGAGGAGATTGCGAGCAAGAATGGAACATAGATCGAGGATTGAATTATTAAATTTGACCAATTGATTTGTATCTTCATTTTTGATATGAATATATTTGATTAAGAATATCCACAACAACAAACATATTTTAGTTTGTACATTGTAACATAATATTATATGTATCTGGTGTTAACTTATCTAGATTGACTGCCTTTATCTCTATAAATGTACTTGACTCATTTATTTTCTTTCTTTAGTCATCAACCATTTTACTGTTGGTAATCAAATTTATATAATCTTAGGGGGGAAGAAAGGGTTTGTTCAAAACATAATTACTTACTTATTACCGTTAATTATCATTAAATGAGATATCAATTATTGGAAATGGAACATGACTTAATGGTTTGCACTTTGCAAAACCAAAAGAAAATCCATTTGTCCCAAGACATTTGACTCGACTTCTTAACTAAACTTAGAACCGACTGCAGGGAAGATGTCACGGAAGGTTCGTTACTTTGGCATCTTCACAAAATTATATGCGGGGCTAGCATATGTGAATTTTTATATTTTACACTTAATACAATCACTTTCAGCAGTGTATCTTCATCAACATGAGAAAGATGCTGTTAAATCTAGCACGCTGGTAACCCGATCATACACCGTTTAAACTATATCGACAGAAGCGGTTTTAACTCTGAAATTCTGTGATTACAATTAACGAGTGTCTTCATAACCATGCATCCAAACTTAACTTAATTCTAGACGTTTTCAATTAGGTAATTATATTTATATTTATAATCACCGACTTTTAGTTGATAATTTGATTAACAATAAATAATGAGCCAATAGGCTCGAATATTTTAAACCACCAGCTCAGCTCAGGGTCTAAATAATAGTTCTACATTTCTAATCAACTGTAGCTTCCAAATGATAATGGAAAATCTTTGTATTTCCATTTCAGAAATTTTTTTCTTCAATATTAGTTTCCCCGTATCTTTTTCAACTAGAACATTCACATGGGTGGGGGTTGGCACCGTAGGACATGCGATGCACCCCATTCTTGTTGGGGATGCAAATTCGCAGCGCGACAACATTGATTTGTACAGATTGGAGCCGAAGCTAGAATATATGGAAGCCTAAATTATGATCGCAGATAAATTTTTACCACAACCTGCACACTGTTAATTAGGGTGTTCTTGATTTTTATCGGACGTACGTACCGTAACATCTCCAAATTTTCCCCGGGGTTTTCTTAAAGTGTAAATAGTTTTGTTTTGTCGTTAAATCTTGTTGTTAAATCTTCAAGATAATTATCTGATTGTAAACAAGTGAAACTTTCCAAGCATATGAGCAGTCTTGTTAACGATCTATGATAGGTTTCGTTTGATAAAAATTTGCCTACGATCAAACTAATCTCAGCAGTCTGCCGTTTATTCCTACGGGAAGGGTAGCCTCTTTATACCTAAGCTAGACACTTCAGACGAGCACAAACATGGATTCATATTATCTAGGCAAATTTAATTTATATTTACATAATATTATATAGTTTACTTTTTTTATCACCTGGAATATTTTGAACCTTTACTAAACATTTCCCTGTTTATAATTTTTTTATGGGATAAACTTTTCTTTCAAATATTTGATAAGGCACTCCAACAATTGGACTCGAAGTCAGTTACCACGTGCTAAGAACTTGGTTCCGCGAGCATGCAACCAATTAATTCTCTAGATAGTTACGAGGGTAATGGAATGGTATTTAAAGTGATCGACGAATAGGATTTACGAGTACATTTTCCAATCAGCCCAGCTCTGGAAATGGAAAATCCTAGCTACATTTTAACAATCAACAAACTCTGCCCAGCTTTCTGTTTTAGAAGTGGAAATTAAAATCGTGTTTATCTTGCGCTAGAAATTTAGATGATATTTTGATTAATTGCCTAGATTAAAAATACAAGACGTATAGATTGGTTTAAACTTGGTCCCTAAAATATAAGTTATTTAAAAATTGGCATTAAAACTTTAGTTTAGTAGGTTTATGATTATCGACGACTAATTTCATCCTAATGTTATACATGTTTTACTTCATTTCAGTTTGGAATTGTTTGTTTTAAACTTAAAAAATGTTCAATTTAGAATTTCAAGGAAACACCTTTTGTTTTCCAGTAGCTATTCTTCAAAATCGAAGGCACATGATTGGGAGATGATGATTATAAAATGCAGCATGCTACCTACCTAGTCATTCTTTGTTATCAATAGTAGTTGAATCTTTATAGTTAATGCTTCTCGGATTCATGTCTCGGACATCCACTAATCAAAGGTCAGATCTTCAAAATCGGGAGACACGACGATCATGAACTCCCATTCTAAAATAAAGTTATTCGAAAAGGGTTCAAAATCAAATTTACGTATTCCTATGCCGGTAGGTACAGCCAAAAGGCACAAATTAAGAAATAAATAACTTTAGTAGGTAATAATCCATTCCAAAATCATTAATAATAAAACTCTCAGGACCGGTGTTTGGCAAATTCGCACAGCGCGCTTCTAATCTGCGGATTGCTGCTACGGCCAGTCACACCGCGAAAGCCTGCAGTACCAGATCGCATCGCTCTTCACAGAGTAAAGTTGTTCGAATAAATAACATACCGAGGC
Organism: Nemurella pictetii; assembly: GCA_921293315.2. Lineage (NCBI taxonomy): Eukaryota > Metazoa > Arthropoda > Insecta > Plecoptera > Nemouridae > Nemurella > Nemurella pictetii. The sequence goes on along the minus strand of OV121123.1, from coordinate 6,095,800 downwards.
TAAAGCATAAACGCAACATTCCTTCCACACTTTAGCAACCAAATCGGAATAATCAGCTAGATACCAAAATCATGGTGAACTCCATCAAAACAGAAACGTAAACATCAGACAGCTCGCGTCCGAACGGCTCAACGCGGCGTCAGGTAATCTCTCTGGTAGTCGAGGAACGAGTACTCTTCCCCGTCGGCATCGTTGCCGTTGTTGACGTCGTCGTCGTAGAACCCGACGAGGTCGTTCCCCAGCGGCTGCGCCTTCGCCGCGTCCGAAGCGTCCGCCTGCTTCGTGACGAACCCGTCGTTGTGATAGCGCCCGATCTCCGTCTTCCCGAAAGCCTGCACAAACGCCGGCAGCCGATTGGCGGGATCTTTTACCTGACTCGGCGGCTGGCCCGGCTTGGTCGTCGGCGTCGCCTGCTCGGAGAACGCCGCCGCCGAAGTCGCCGCCGCCTTCGGGCCGGCCGTCGCTTGCTGCGGCTTTTCCGATTGCGGCTGCAACGCGACCGGAAACGCTTACAAATCGCCCGCCAGCTCGGCGGATAACGGTGCCGCACATTCCGTGGAGTTATTCGCCTCGTAGCGATGATGCCTCAGACTGTTTCACGTAGCCACAGAGATTCAGCGGCACAGAGGCTCAGTATGAAGTATGAATGAATGTTAAAATTAGCAACAGGCAGGTAGAGTACCTACCTAAATATTCCAAAACAAATCTATTTATTAATGCCTAAAGAAATTGAATTTTTATAATTGAATTATTATAATAGCAAATTATGTCCGCTTGGTGTCGGTAGTCATATCATTCCATATCATATTCATAACCAACATGAAGTGACATGAATTTGCAGCCATCAATCTACAATTATTTCTGTCTGCATATGTTTTAATAACCGCGGTAATAAAAACATTGGCTGCTAATGCTAGGTAGCAGTAGCAGCAAAGGACGCATCTGATGTTGATGCTTGAAAAGAGCGCCATAAAAATCTAGATTTGGAGCTAGTGCGACATAAAAGACGACCAGTATCACCTCGTATCCCTTGCAGACACAATGCGCAATCCATTACGTTTGAAGAAGGTTTATCAGCAGAGACCTCAGCGCTACTGACAAGCATTTCGCTTGTCAAAATCGTAGTCCGACCATACCTTCGCTGGTTTCGGTGGGCCTGGCATCTTGGCAGGCATGACCTGCTGGGCGGACGTCTCGAAGCCCATCATATTATAGCCGCCACCCCCGACGCCACCCCCGACGCCTCCTGCGCTGCCGGCCGCCTGCGAGGCGGCGTGAGCCTGAGCCTGCGCCTGCGCCTGTGCCTGCATCTGCTGCATGCGGTGCTGATGCTGCTGCTGCTGCTGCTGCTGTTGCAGGTAGTTGGGGGCGGCCTGATGCTGCCAGGACTGCTGGCCGTAGCCGGCGCCGTTTTCCTGCAACTGCAATTCGACCCGTCGTGGGTGTGCTTGGGGGGGGGGGGGGGGGGGAGCGCCGGGGGCGCTGGTGTTCTGTGTGAAGTCGAAAACACGCGGGCCAATCGATACGGCCATCTATCTAGATGGATGTATAAATGTTTGACGGTGGCTCGTTTATTCTGAGCCCACGCGCGCACCTACTAATTGGGGGGGCTGATTGACGAAGGGGGTTTTATGTCGAAATAACGTGCCCCAGGCAGACATGAAATTGAAATAGGATGCTGTACGTCAATTTTCCACGTATTTTGAAATTTCAGTCCAAAGTTGGTAGCTCAAATTAATTTATAATAGACGCTTTGACCATAAAAATGATCAAAAATTCGATTTACAAATCAAAATAATGAAATTTCGTGAAAAGTCCTTAGTTCCAAGAATATTTAGCTGAAAGTTAATCAACTTAATTCTATCCCAATTTCCAACTAGTGCTTTTGAGTTGACACAACATAGTGGTATCAATTAGTATCAACTCTCAATTGCCGCCAAAGTGTTGGCAATTACGCCAAAAAGGGCTGTAAGCCAAAGCGCCCTGTGGACTCCCCCATCACATTACCATACCTGCGTTCCACCAGCAAGCACCTATAACTAAACAGCATTCCAGTCCAGCTACCGCCAGACATCCGATAACGAGTCAGCCGCCACAATCACCACCCACCACCCACCACCCCCCAAACCCACTAGCCAATCCAGCCAGCAGCCAAAGCAACCACACTATTGAGAGACCCTTACCTGTTGCATATAGTACGGATACCACGTGGACGGCATCATGTTCGAATAGACGCCACCGCCACCGCCACCGCCTCCACCACCGCCGCCGGCGACGCCGACGCCACCACCCAGCGTCGCTTCGTGGCTCTGATAGCCGGCGGCGACCTCCATGAAATTGTCGGGGACGACGTACTGAGACGCACTGCCTCCGTCCGACCACATCTGCGGGTAGACGGGGAGGTAGCCGCCCTTCTTGCCGTCGGCGTCGAGCATGCGCTGCACGCCGCCCATGCCCGACTTGCCCTGCGTGGGCGGGCGCCCAAGGAACACACGTCACGTTAAGTGGGGGCGGTGTGGTGTCGCGGGCAGGGATTTCAATGCTGGGGAGGCGTGCATAGGTGGATTGATATTGGGTGAGATCCGCTAATCGCAAAGCTGCTGTTTTGCTGGTGCAAGTTTTGCTGTAGGGGTTGCAGGGGGTTGTTTTTTACACCTGTTTATAGGAATCAGTTAATTTATTATCAGAAAAAAAAATTATTTGATTGGGTAATGAATTTTTAGTCCAAAATCAAATTTTATTCCCCAGTTCAATAGTTTTTTCTGAACACTAAGGTGCTAATGATTAGGAAAATAAATTAGTCTTAGGAAAGAAAAAGTTATTTTTTAGCTGGAAGTTGAGAAATTGTTTCAGCAGAGTTGTTAGACCCTTGAAGAAGCACTCATCAAGAAGCACTCACAAAAACTGAATTCTGTAACATTTTTATTTAATTTCGAAAAAATCTTCTCTATCTCAAGGTTATATTCTTAATTGGGAGTACAGAAAATTGGTGCTCTTTCGCCTAGCCCTTTGTCCTTTGAAAGAGCATGCATCTATCTTCATGGAAAGTCGTGAAGTGTATCATTTCCAGAAAAAAAAATTATCTGTAGGTATACAATTTTAAAATTATTTCTTCCTATAGCGTCAATATAATCTTAAAAATTGACATTGATAGGACAAGAAGAAGAATGGGTTAAGATATTATACAATGTAAGATTTGAAAAAAGAATTCAATGTTGGAAACGGTATGGCTATAGGAAGCAAGGGTATTGTAAAATATTTACAAAACTATGACTTTATAAGTTCATTTGTCGACTAGTTGATGGCATTATGGTATTGTTGACGACGACGTAAAATTCGGCATTTAGTGCCTCGTAAAAAACTCCAACTAAAGAGATTGGCATGAAGAGGAAACTGGCAGATGCACTGCTAACATAAAATAAATAGGCCACGGATGAGATTCGTTGTAATGAAATAGCGGGCCACGTATTAAACAATGAAAGATAAAGCATTGTTTGAAATGGTCAGTAACTTGAAAGAATCAATAATGGTTTCCTCGCATCAAGTTCAGGTTCACACAGTATATATTTCTAAGAAAATCTACTTATTAGACACCGCTTTCGCCGATATCTCAATCAAACTGAGCGGCCCCTGGCCAGGCATCTCAATAGAATTGATCCACACCAGCCGGTCATCCGCATGAGACCATGAAAGGTCCATCGGAAAAATCGGACCGAGTTTTCCGAACGAACTGTAAACTCGGTAGTGATTAGTCGACCCCCATAACGCGCACGTTGTTAACTCGTTCCCAGAAAGCTCGGGAACTCGGAAGACTGGTGCGATTCCTGGCAGCGTTCGTTCCAGACAAGACGAGGCCACCAGGAATACACCTATGCTCATGATCCGCAGCCAAAATTAGATGCAGGCTCGGCGCGTCGGGGGTGCGGGGACGTCGGGGGTGCGGGGACGCCGGGGCGCCGGGGCGCCGGGGTGCAACGTAACGCGCGGGGTGCCGAAACAGATCAATAAATTGAGACGGTCATGACGACAACAAAAGAAACCGTCATATAGGTAATTCCATATTGGCGCATCGCATATACCTAGGTAGGATACGATCAACGCTATATGGGCCGAATCTAGGCGTAAGCGACCTTTTCCTGCGGGTAAGATGACTCTTTTATGAAAGCGGGGTTGTATCTAATTAAATTTTGTGATTTTTCTAAACAATTTTTTTTCCAAAATTACACATCACATACCGAGCAGAATAAGGCTGATGGCAGATGAATCTGTAATTTTTTTCCAGATAAGCCATAGAGATTATATTTATGTCCAAAATTCAAATTTTTTCGCCAGTGGCGCAAGCTTTTCTAGATTACACCAACTATTTTTACCATACGAAGGTATTATTCTCGCTTACATTTTTATTTCAAATTGAAAATCAGTCGACCTGCCCAGAAAAAACCGATACTCAAAATCATCGAGATCTGCATCTCACAATGCAACTCATCTCGGCGACACCGCCGCCGCCGCCTGACCCATTTCTACCACCCCCAACGACCAGCCACCCCCTGACCCCCCCCCCCCCCCCCCTCCCCCGTCCCGAAACCTCGTCGATCATTTCAACGTCATCGCGCGCGCGGGACGTCTTCGACGTCGATACGCCGCGACGCTCGCCGCCGGCGTCGTCGTCACCGACGCCGTCGCCGGCGCCGCATGATATTTTTGACATGTTCTCTACAGCCGCCGCGTGAACTATTGACGCAGTACGCGCGGCCACCCTGGCGTCGGCGTCGGCGTCGGCGTCGGCGTCGCGGGACGCGCAACGAAATATTGGCGGGAAGCGCAGGCGACGCCGACGCCGACGCCGACGTCGCCATGGTTACGAGGCGGCCCGGTGCCAGATAGCGATGAGAAGAGGGCGGCGAATGGGCGAGAGAGGTGATCTCTCATCTGCATCATCCAGCTTTCGCAGACGGACATATAATAGCTCATAATGTGGAAAGCAATAGCGCTTTGTTTCACGAGTTTTCACTGGGTTTTTATACCCAGTTGCTTGTAGTTTCCTAGTTTCGTGAAATATTTTTAGGGGATCATTTTATATTTCTTTGGGCTATCGCCAAGTTTGTAGTTTATATATATATATATATATATTATATAGAACTAGAAGAGCGATTTTGTATGCATACTATTCTATGAATATTGGATGTAATGTAAGAAAATCTCGATCAAACCAATCAAACCTCATCCAGCAATAATTTGAAGATTGATTCGGAGCTGTAATCTGGATCAAATGACTGCCTTTATATACTAATCCCATACCATGACGAAAATGTAATTCGACGTACCAAACATTAAGTCGACCAACCCCTCAAAAAAACTAGAATATCATTCACAACTTTAAAAGATGATGCTTTAAATGAAATCGACAGCATGATGCCGCCAGCATCCAGCCCATAGCCACTCCCCGGGCATCGCCGCCCTTCCGGTCGCCTAGGCAACGCGGGTCGCCGGTCGGCGGTCGACGGTCGCCGGTACACGGCGAGTGTTGTGCAAATCGATGCCAGTGCGCCAGGAGCCGCTGCCTGGCACCCACCCACCCACCCACCCACCCACCCACCCACACGCCCACGCCACCGACAGCCCCACGTGGACTCGAGACCAGCGCACCCCGAGCTGGAAGGCTGCTGGACTCGACTTGGTATATCTGGTCAACACCACGTGGCTTTGCAATCAGCATCCCGTGCGCGCGTACAGGCGATGTAACAGCTGGACCCTTCCTACGCGTGTAGGAAGCTGCAGCCACGTGGCCGCGCGGCTGTTACAGCACAGGGTGCTTTGTGTGTAGAGATCGACGCGTGAATCAGAGAATATGAGAATTAACCTTGTGGTTTGTAGGCGCGCTAAGTGCTACGTGCTAAGTGCGCGGAAAATTTGAAACTTTATCCGTTGTTTCTCGCGCGCAGAAATGTTGTAGGTTGCGGAGAAATTTCGCTTTTAGTGTAATTTGAGGTTATACGGGTATGTGGCCGCGGGCGGGGGAGAGTTTTGCGGCTGACTAAGGATGAGACCCTTATACGAAGAAAGGTAGAATTTCGTTTAGTGGTGTGATGAATCGCGGGGGCGTTTTTTCCGCATGCCGCCCCCGTGTAGGTAGCTGGTGTATGGATTGTTGACGGGAGGGGGGGGGGATTTCGCGGGGCTCCCGATGCGTTTTCCCTTGGGAGGCAAAAGCCGCACTAATCAATATCAGTTTGAAACGGCATGGACCCGGGTGGGATTTCGGCCTCCTCGCCGGCGTCTGATAAGAGATAACGTCGCGGGAAGGTCCTGAATTTAATGTATACCTATATGTATAGCGACGCAGTGAAGAAGAGCCATCCTTGATTTTGAAGGGCTTTTTTCCTGGAACATGATTTCATGGTGCTTTTATCGTAATTTCATATTGGGAAACAGAGAGCCTAGTTTTTTGTCATCCTCAGCATTGATTGGATGATTTCATCGATTCTTTTAACCGGAACGATTGCTTCTTCAAATAAGATAGAAATTTTTTCAGCCCCGGTAACAAAGTTTACCCTTAGACTCTTGCAATACCGTCCGGGGCACGTGTTGCCAAATGCTCAGTGTGTCCCTGCAGTCGCCAAACTTTCTAAAGGACCACGTGGCTCGTGAGTCATAGCATTGGCGCATCGACCGCAGCTGATCCGGGAAACCGGGACACACACAAATACCGGGCCCAGACACCAGCAGGGCCCACACATGCCCTTGGGGTTGGGCCCCACGCTCAAAGATGCCCGCTATAAAACTCCCCAGACGGCGCCAACGCCGCGCAAATACTTGCAGATATTTCTCCCCCGGAAAAAGCACTTATACTTTCTGTATACTTTCTATAGTTTATTGGACTGCAGCACGCGCATTCTCGCTAGCGCAGCATGGGAAAGTAAACGCGATCTCATTCGATGACATTAAGGCTGTGTGATCGGGTAGAATTGACAAGGGTAAAAATCGAACTTTCACATTTTTTTGCAGCAAGAGGGCAAACGCACAAAAATTCAAAAATACAAGGTTCCCCGAAGAATTTTACTGGCTTCCTTTTGAGCTGTGTCTAATTTTTCATACTCTAAATTAAAAAGACATTAAACTCATTTAATATATGCAATGTGTATAGCCAAAAATATTTAATGGATAACGTTTTGTCCCTATGGAACGTACTGCTGTGATATTTTTCTACAAGGTAGCTAACTGGATTCTCCAGGGAATCTTGTATTTTAGATTTTTGAGTTCGCTGTATAAAGACCATAATAAAATTAAAACCTAAATTAAGTAATTATCCATCCGACAGCGGTGCCAAGCGGCCGAGTGGCAAAGTTTTGAAACTAGCAGCTAAAAGCTCTGTGTATCATTGAAGAAGTACGAACCAGGCCACACAAACTGTCATAAAGACACCCTCGACTCAATGGCCATTGTCCGCCTGGTCGGCCAGCCAGACCCCAATAAACCCTGTATTGTTCGACCAGATATGCGTTTTCAAGCAGTGCAGCATGAAATGTCTGTGTGAGATATTCTTACACTTTCTTTCCAATATTTACCGAGCACTGATTTGTAATCGTTTAGCGGATAGGAGAAGACATTTTCTTGATTATACCAGTTTTGTAGGAAAGTTATCCAGTGTAACGAAAGACAGCACCATACTACAAGCATAATTTGATGACCGTCGTTATTTTGATAATAATCCTTTTTTTCTTCCCTTGTTTTAGCTCTATTGATCGCTTATTATAAAGTGGCTCGCGGTTTCGGTAAATCATTTATTGGTATGAAGGTTTGGATCTTCTTATTCAAGTAAACATGTGTGTTTCAGATTTAGTCAGGAAGATTAGATACAGAACAAATCGATGCATTCTGCAATTACTTCCTCAATTACTCGATCTTATAAGCCACCACCTGCGCTTCATCTTTATCTCTGTATATGTTTTACCTGCAATCAACTTGCTCGTTCTAACCAGACCCGACGCCGCGGGAACACGTTCAAAGTAGGTCCACTAGGACATCTCCAAGAGAACACTCAATTTTGATTTGGAATTTCATAATAAATCGACACTAAACATAAAAGACCCCTTCTATTATTGTAATTCATGCTATGTGTTTTAAAGTTCGCGAAGCTGTTAGCCACCTGCTTCTGATACCAACTTGGGATGGTGAATTCACCCGAATGTTTGGTTTACAGAAATATTTCACCTATCGGACTACAAAAATGATGAATCGGTTGAAAAATCTTGATAAGCAATACAATCATGAGGTCTACTCGCTTCTTCATAGTTCTAATAATCGTTTTAGTGTCTCAATACAATGCGCTTTGTGTCGATTATGGAAAAGGGCAGGCAGTGAGAGCATCTCGCTGGCTTTAGCCACCGGCCGCCACATGTTCCGGGACATTGACACACTTGAATGGGTCATCCTCATTGCTGGGATTTACAACCCACCCCATTCCACAAGATATTCCTACGCGACTGGGTCTCTGAAGGATATTGAACAGCAGAGCTAGCAGAGGCATGACCGCTCTCGAAGACTTCCTAGCGACGACTGAGTCTGAATTTGAAATACCGAGATGGCCGCCACTGAGGGGACCTTAAGGGAACTCGCTTTTCAGTTTTTCCGTACGAATGAAAGGAAAATTAATTGCAATAAAAGCATCCATCTTTACGCCGTATACAGCTTTGCCCTGGACAGCTGTTGAAGAAAAGTCGATAAATCGCCCTTTACAATGGGAAATTGGCGATCTATTTACTTGATGCGTTTCCACGGAGTGCGATAAGCGAGATAATACAGGAAAATTCGTTATGGGGAGGAAATATGAACTCCCGGGAAATTTCGACGCTGGGGTTTGACTGACTGGGCTAGGGGTGAATAATTGTGAATGAACATTGATTTTGACGTAGCGTCACCGGACGAAGGTAATGTCACAGGAACTGTTATAGGGTCATGTGTCCCGGTAGAATAATGGGGTTGGTGGTCAAATAGAGGCTGGTAGAGGCCGATTGATGGCATTTAGAGCTTGGTAGAGACATAACTAGAATGTTTTAGTGACTGGGAGAGGATGGTAAAGGCTATTAAATGCTGGTAGAGACCGGTAAAGGCATGATAAGGGCTGGTAAAGGCTGTTAAAAGCCTGGTAGACGGCGTTAAAGACATGGTAAAGGCTGGTAAAGGCTGGTAGAGGGTGTTAAAGGCATGATAAAGGCTGTTAAAAGGCTTGTAGAGGGCGTTAAAGGCATGGTGAAGGCATGGTAAAGGCTGGTAAAGGCTGTTAAAAGGCTGGTAGACGGCGTTAAAGGATGGTAAAGGCTGGTAGAGTCCAGTAGCGTCTGGCAGAGGCCGGTAGAGTGAAGTAGAGTGAAGAAGGAGACGCAAGCTCACCGATCCCTGGCTGGAGACGCTGCTCGGACGCTTGGACGGCGACGGCGACTTGCCGCTGCCGCTCGACCTGTTGTGCTCCCGGGTTTGATCCCGGATCGCTTTGCGCATCCGTGCCTCCTTCGGGTTGTACACGTAATCTGGAACACACGCGCCGCACGCCGGCCACGTTGACGTCAGGACCACGGTCTGCACACCCTGCACGGTCTGCACACCCTGCACGGTCTGCACACCCTGCACGGGGACATCGATCTTGGGGACCACGGACCACACACCGTGTGCGAGTGCATTGGGACATAGGGTGCAACGGGGATGAGGGTGCAACGCATCACCGCGACACCGGGGGTATACACAGGTGCACGGGTACGTCGGGGGTGCTAGCGTGCGTGCACCAGGACTTCGGGTACACACGGGTCGACGCCCCTAATTGAACGTGATCAACGCAATTGTCCTTGTTTAAATCGATATTTTGAATTATTTCTAACTGTTTTTGATGCCTATTCTTAATATGCAATACAAATTAAGTGCGAATACACTCGAAGGAATTGTTTGGCAATAATAAATTGCTTTGCGAAGTTCATTGCTTAAAGAACTGCTATGTAGCATGTATTTCAAAAAATTGAAAGAAGCTTGGTTTTTTGATTTTTGAATTCCGTAAAGTCCGCAACCGCCACGTATCGATACAAGACAGCTGTACTCATGACACATTTTCGCAAACGCCATCGGAAAGCTATAAAGTTCACCCGCGTCGTGGTTTTTACATGTGACGACAAAAAGCCGGACACCTACCCGATGAGCGGTGGGGGGTGGGTGGGTGGGTGGGGGGGGGGGGGCTGGGACAGCTAACAAGATTACATCACCGTTCGCCGTATATACGGCGCACGGCGTACGCGACTGATTTCGCCCTGCCGACGCCGTATCGATCAATAGGCCGGCCGAAAAGGCGGGACGCGGGCCCGCGAGGTGCCCGCGTCCCGTGCCCCATGGTCACGTGTTGCTTTGGGGCCGGCAATCGCTGTAGATACCTGTGCGATACCTGCGTGGTGCGGACGCTGTATTGCGTCGAGCTTTCGGCAATCTGATATACCGTGTCTGTGCATACAGGTGCAGGGCTGCATTGGTGAAAGGGTGCACGGGTAAAGTCTGCTTCCACCCTGCTTGCTAGCAAGTAGACAGTAGGCAGATATACAGATACTCCATCAGAAAAATCAGCCAGAGCTTGGTATTGGGGTGCACAGGACCACAGGTACAAGGGTGCACCAGCATAGGGACAAAGTCAGCTTTGACCCTGCATGCTATCTATACCTAGATAGTATACAGATACTGTATCGTAAAAATAAGCCAGAGCTTGATGAAGGGGTGCACGGGTGCACGGGTACACGGGTACGAGGGTGCGCGGGTGCGCGGGTACAAGGGTACAATGAACCCTGTAGCCAGCGGTCAATATACGCCATATGGGTGCAAGGAACCACCGGTACAATTGGGAAACACGAGTTGTTCACGCGGTAGAAGGGTAGAAGGGTGTACAAATACGAGTGAACACGAGCACGTCCGTACGCGTGAGTAACTTGTACGTACCGCAGCTAACGAAAATCAGCCAGAGTTCCGTTTAGCTGGGGACCACCGAAACGAGGGTTCTCGGGGGAACACGGATGCAATGACCACAAGATCACGGGTACACGGATAGGTACTCCTGGGTGCCTTAATATCACGTAACGCGTTGAGATGGGAATCGTGACGCGCTGTTCACAGACTGTCTACCTGCACTGCTTCCAGAAGCGAGAAGCGAGCATTCGAAAATCAGCAAAAGCTCGGGAAAGACGATAAAGCCTTCACAGGTGATAGGGGAGATAGCGCGCCCGTGAGACCCCTGGTAAGGCGAGACGGTGTGGTTATCCACTAGCGTTCTTTTACGGTACATTTCTACGAGGAAGCTAATAGTTGCGACTAGCGGCTGATAAGGCTTGCCCTTGGTGGGGGACTTGCGTCTCAGCTGGAACCTATAACATCACGGAATACCGGTGCTTGTGTGGTGCTAGTGTCGCTTTGGTAATGTTATGATTTTTTTTTCATATTAGTAGGTCAAATATAGTGATTGGTAGTGCAATTGTAGCAACAGCAACACTGGCACTGCATGTAACACGAAGTGTTTCGTAATTTAGACACTAAGCGATTTCACATTGTTAAGAAGACTGAAATTTGCTAATCAGAACGCTTTAATTGACTGGTGACTTTAGATTCAATTGTTTGTGGAAGGTATGGTTACAATGTGACTCAGCCTTGCTCTGTGAGATGGTTTGGGGCATGCTCCAAAATCAGCATCTATGAAGTGTGAATGATCAAGCCACGTGCAATTACCTGGCGCATATTGGTATTGTTGATAGTAAGATGACATCGCGGATGGTTGGTAGCATTGCGATTGATAACTGTACGGGGTTTCTTGCTGATAGTAGCGCGGGTAGTCATTGTAGTATTGGTGATGGAAATCCTGCTGGTGATTTCTATAGCTATATTGATAATTTCTATAATAATCACAACAATTCATTTTGGTTTTTCCTTGGATGATCCCACTAGTCGAGCTATACCGGCATTATGTACTTCGGGCGAAGAACTTTCAAGGTTTTTGGCCAAGACATAAAATGTCAGTCTTCTCACAATAAAAGAAAACAACAAACAAATAGAAATGTTAGCCGGTAATTTTTTAGTCAGTATTATTTTGAACTTTCGATCGTAACCGACCCCATTTGAACTTTGGTTTCACTTTCACTCGGGGGCTGCGGCGACGGCGACGGCGGGGAGGGGGACGGGGACCAAAAAAGGGTCACACGCTTTTCGGCGAGATCGTTTCACGTCATGGCCGGGCGAAATGTCAGCGACCAGATGCACCGAGTGTATGACCAAACCCCCAGTCCGCGTACAAAATATTCGCACGCTCCGTCTGTCTGTCTCAATAGGTCTTGCGACTTCGCTGGAATTTGTGAGCGCTTAGCGCAAGTGACCCGTACGTCGCGTCGTGTGCCCCGAAGTGTCAGTTGCCGCTCTCCGAGCCGAACTGCCCCCAACGCACACACGGCACACCGCCGCCACCGCCGCCGTCGCCGACGCCGCCGCACCGCTACGCTCCACGCCGCGCGGCGCCGCGGGTCAGCCCAAATCAATACCTAACTAATAGTACACCTACTACCATTTCCAAACGCATGCGATTGCGCTACGACGCGATGCTCTGCGCTGTGCTGCGGTGGTATGTCGTCAACGTATCTAGCATAATATTATGTCGCACCCAGTGCACTGCAAATCTTAAATTTGTACACGGGAAGAGAAAAGCGTTATCGCTTTCCGTTTTCTCGCAATTTCATTTGAATTCCCCACGAGTTGGCGCAGGTAGGTCCGCGTGGGTTGTAGGGGGAAAAACGCTCGTGCGAAGTTTCAAATTTGAAAGCGCAATTGTCTTTTTATTGCTGATAGCACACGGAATGTGCTAGTTTCGAATTGGATGCAGATTGTAAAGCGCCTAAAAGACCTCCTCAACTTTCATAGCGTCGTGAAGATTTAAACAAGCGCATTGCGCGTAAACCTTTCAACGATCATTTGTCGAGCGGCTTTTATAGCGTCTCAAGTTCGTGAAACTGTCGCAATTCCATTGGCGGAGCTGTGAACATTGACAGGACCTCGCAGAATAACGACTGCAAGTGCCATTGATTTCGACAAGCACTAAGCTTTGTCTAACTAGCCGATGATTTACGCCTTATTTTCTACTTCCCGTGCTGCGTGGAGAGGATACATCAACGGATTTTTCCCCATAGTTTCGCCCAGAATTATTGATTTTCACCGGCTTTCAAGGACTCGGGGCTTTGCGGCGCAATTGCTCGGCTCGGTGTTCGAACAGTTTTGGTACGAAAAGGCCCTCGAGACGCAAGGCTTGAAGGAAAACCCTTGTCGCGAGAAAAGTGGCTTCCTTTCAAGCATAGCGTCGACAAGTTCACCCAATACCGCTGAGAATGATCTACAAATTCCAGGATCAAAACGCTAAAATAAATCCCGAAAAAGCCACCCCAGCAAAGAAAAACACCCATAACTGGAAGTGAACGAAACTCAGACCACACATCGAAATATTCAAAAAAGCAACCCACACATCCTGTCCAAAAAATCATTAGCACCTATATGCAAGCAGATGCCTCGCTGTCCGCGTAACAAGACAGCTGTTTCATGCGCGCTATTGATTGAGTAGATAGGGTTCGAAATTCCCTCCACTCCCAAGGCGCCTCCACCGGCGATGGGCAGCGTGCGGGGCAGGGGGGCCGGGGGCGCAGAGCGGGAGGGGGACGCGAAAACGGTAAGCAAACTTATGTTTCCCTGATTCGAGCAACATTCTCACTTGTTGCTCGGCCGCTCGGGCTGCGGATTCCACGAGTCGCACGTGGCACGAGCCACGATTGTCAACAGCAGCTGTGGGTGGTGGGGAGGGAGGGAGGGATGGGCGCCGACGACGCCATGCGTCGCTCGGTGGTGGTCGGCGGGGAGGGTTAGGGGACAGAGGTCAGAGGGTAGTAGACGTAGACGCGACGTTTGCGGGAACTGGTGAATGACACTAGTGTTACTGATGTTATGCTTTCGAGTGCCCCCCAGTGCGAGAGTGACAGAGAAAACGGATTTGACGGGTGGCACACCGTGGTGTTATTACTGCTGTCAATTGAATTTCCCGTAACCGCATTGCATTTCAGTCGGATTGAATGGGTAGTTGGGCATTACGACTTTATGCTCAACTACATTTCTATGTGATGAAATGAGATCATAGATTTGTCTACGTACGCGTGCCTGTACGTCCCAAAACATATACGCCGTGACAAAACACTTCGGCTCCCCATAAACATAGCCATAGCCATAGTTCTGGGAAAAGCAAAGACATTTACTAATAGTATGTTGTTGTATGTTGGGTTACTTACGCGGATACTTCTTCTTGTGTTCGGCGTCCACTACCCGTGCCATCTCGAAGTATCGCTCCTTCACCGGTTTCGGCATGGTCTTCCACATCGTGCCCAGCCTACGCAGTCGAGGACAACAAAACAAACCGAGTTACTACTGCACACCGTCGGAAATCAACAATGCTATGTCCCAGACAGAGTCTCAACTGATTCTGATTCTCAACTGAAAAGCGTTCCCTTTGCCAAAGATAGACAGACAGGTGTCTTCGCTGCTAGTGTGACCAAGCTCTCTGCTGAGTGTTTAGCGAACTGACAAGAATCATTCTGGAGCAGAGAGTAGTCCGGCGATTTTAATTGTGCTGATAAGAGATTCTCTCAAGCCACTAGCCACTGTGGCAAGACTAACCAAGTCAAGACCACCGAGACTTGCTGCTAGTTGTTCTAGGTAGCTCTCTCACACACACACATATACACACACACACACACACACTAGTCAGTGTTCTGCGATGTTGCTGATATGACAAATTACTAAACAATTCTCTGATGTTGCAATGCGTAAGTATGATATTTTATGGGGTACCGAAGCAAAGGTACAGGCAGGTTCACATCAGACAGGTAGGAACAGTGGCGTAGCCAGCACGGGGGCAGGGGGGGCGACCGCCCCGGGCGCCGCCCGGGGCCTAGCGCCGGGCGCCCCTATTTTTATTTATTTAAAATTACAATAAAACCCACTCTGGACCCAGACACCTGTAAACTATATGAAATTTCTGAAAAAGTTAGGACATATTGCGTCTAATTGGGGCACCCCTAAGGACCCTCATTTTCAAAAATTAAAAGACAATTAGGGGCGTTGATTTCACCCAAAGAAGGTGTACAATTTAGTAGAACCACCTGTCCATACATGCTTAAAAGGGCTAGCAAACATGCTGGACCAAACGCTTGTTTCTCTGCCCTGCCCTGCCCTGGATCCAGAAAATTTTTACGAAGTTTCCAGTCAGCAATCACTCAGAGATTTGGCCATTGTATCAGTAGCTCCAGCGGCTCATTTTGGAATCAAGGAAATCAATGACTCAAATGGCGATCTTTTGAAGCTGAAATACCATTTCTAATGAAAAATGGATTGAACGCCGTGTACCCAATCTGACTACACTTTACAAGATCTATTACACCCTTCCAGTCAGTAGTGCAACCGCCGAACAAAGTTTTAGTCGTCTAAAGAACATTAAAACATACACTCGGTCAACAATGACGGAAAACCGACTCTCCAATTTAGCTGTTTTACACATTGAGCGAGAACTCGCAGAAACAATGGATTTTGAAAATGTGATCGACAACTTTGCGAAAATGAAGCCTCGACGAAAGAAACTTATCGTTGGAAAATAAGGTTTATTTCTCAAAATTGGTTGAGCCATTTGGCCAGTGAAACGAAAACAAGCCGTTTAATTGAGCATGAGAAAATTGAAATTTTTGATTTTTGAAAAACATTTTTAAGTTTTTGAACTGAAAAAAGCAGAAGTACTCTGAAAATTGCGTCCAAATCGTTTCAGCCGTTTGGACAGTCGAGCACGGACAAACGGACAGAAAAAACAAAAAAAAACATCAATGACTATTTTTTGGAGTGAGTGGAAATTGAAAGTATTCGCTTCACTCGCTGCGCTCATCCAATTATATAATAAACTCATCTTATTACGTAAGCGTAACATTTAATTTTCTTACATTTTTTTATTAATTCTGATTATTATTTTAATTAGTTTTATTGTATAAAGAAAAATAATGTTTGACCATAGCATACTACGTCATATAAATTACAGTGACAAAAATTGGCTAATACACGTTTCTTAATGCCTTATTATTTATGAGGATGGCGCCCCTATTTTTCTGACCGCCCCCCCAAGCTCCCAATCCTGGCTACGCCACTGGGTAGGAATATAATAAACTCTCGGAAATGTTTGTGTGCTACGCTTTTAGCCGATTGACTGCTAAACAATAACAATAATAAAGTGTAGGTAATAGTCGAGAGACTGGACTGGTTGAGGAAGCTCACTGCTCACTGTGCTCACTGTGTTCTCGTTTATTATTTATTGCAAGGGTGAATTTTATCAGTTACGAATACACTGGTTCACTGTCTATTGACACTACAAGCAACTTGATTAAGGGTGTTAGAAGCGGAAATATATGTGATGCGATTTTTTTAAATTTTAAATGATTGTATTTATTACTGATAAGTAAGCTAGTCCTTCGTGGCCAACCATGTGTATGGATATCTGTCAATAATATAGTGATTTCCTCTCGGTATTAATGAAATGATCTCAATCCCAATGTACTCATCATGCGCACCTGTCATGACACATTGTTAAGCTTTTTTTTAACTGTTTATTGAGTGATAAATTAATGAAAGAATAAATAAATACTATGTTGTGAAATTTAACTAAATGTAAACATTTTTTGCTACCATTTCATAAGTCGCAACTAAGATTATGCCAGATGAAGCAGTCATGACTCGATGACGCCTCGGATCTCACTAGTGTAAATGTCATTCGCTACTAGATTTCGTCACCGGAGCCCATTGAAACAACAGAACGAGAGGAAGATGTCTGGGAAGATGGTTCTCTTCTCTCACCTGACGCTAATCTCCTTGTTTGACTCGTTGGGGTTGTCCTTGGCCAACACCCTGCGGTACTCGTTGGCATACAGCATGAACGCGTTCGGTGGCCGAGGGATCTTCTTGCGTTTCCCGTCCGCGAATAATTCTTCTTCGTCAGGAGCCATCATGAACGCTGCACGAAATTCCGCAAGAATAATTAATAATAGGGTCAATAATATGTCAATTCCCGCGCCCCAGCAAGAAGCCCAGACCCCAGATTTAACAGATGGGTTGCTAATTATTATTTTCGCTCGTGGCCACCACGGTTTTTGCAATTTGCTATTATTAACAACTGAATCTTGCTGCTAGTGATTAGGTGGATACCAATAACGTTCAATTAAAACACACACTTCAACCCAGAGTCAGGTAAACAGTAAGAAAACAAAGCCGTAAAAAATATCCATAGCAAAGAGCCAGACAAAGCTTACCTTGTCCATTCGCATCCCTAACCAAATATTTCCTCTTGAGTCCTTTCTGGATGTCATTCTGCTCCAGGGCCGGTCCCAGCGAGATCTGATAGCCAGCCCCTTGGTGCACCGTGAACTTATCGAAAGCACGCAAGCTGGCAGACTGGTCAGACAAACTTGACCCGACCTGCTCTTGTCCCAACTGCTCGGATCCACCAGAACCCGCCAGCTCAAAGTTAACCTGCTGGTCAAAACCAGCCAGTACACCCCCGGTCGACGACGATTCATGATCGCCGAGCGCGGCGAAACACTGAGCCTGCTGGTCGCCCTGGACGAAACCCGGTTCCTCCTGGTCTTCATGGATGTAGATGGCGTGCTCGGTGTACGCCGACCGGCCGGTGCCGCCGCTCAATTCTGGACCGCATTGCGCGTCGTCCGACCAGGCATCGGGCAGCGAGCCGATGTCACCGCGTGACTCTTCGGCGGTGATCCGTTCGAGGATTGCTGACGCCTCGTCCGCTTCTGGAATGTGGGACGGTCGGTTAGCGGTGGGGGTAATTCCACGAAATGGGGTTGCAGGACTCAGTACTGGGCAGTATGTCTAGACTGCCACTAGACACGTCAGCCAGCAGGGTCAATTCCGCGAACTGGGGGTGCAGGACTTGGTATACTAGGCAGTTATGTCTAGCTGTCACTAGATAGATACACCAGCCCGAAAACGAGTATAAATTCTCTATTTTATTTTTAATGGCAAAACCAAGAATTGACTTAATTAAACAAAACCCGACAGTCCGGCCCAGCCCGGCCTTTAGACAATTCATTCCGTTGTTGATTGCAATGAAACAAGAGGAACATGTAGGTTAATGATGAGTGCTTGATGATGACAGGGTAATAATTTTATGCATTTTTACTGATGTTACATGTATCTGTATTTTTCTTGGGAAATACATTAAGATTTTTCACCCCACCGGTGATTGTGGGATCGAGCTTGAGACACAATGTTTTGAGACACAATGTTTTGAGACAATGTTTTGAGACAGGAATCCCTCGCCCAGACTGCAATCATATTTTCCTATCCCTCCAGCTTTACTATAACACTCATCATCTCATTTATCACACATTTCCCATGTCATCTGTTATGTGCATAATGTTGGTTGTTGGCATATTGTTTTGTTGGCAAATATTGTTGGTGGAAGGGGTTAACTAACGCGATTTTAGGTAATAGACATTGTTCAAGGCGTCTCTTCTTACAATTACCTATATTTATATTTGCACCTCGCGAATCGAAGAAGAGTTGTCGAGATACTCAATACGCAAATGTACCTATGTGATCACTTTCGGTCACAAATAAATTTTTTATCTCCAAACGAGTGATGTATAAAATGAAAATTAAGTTAATTGAGTTTTGCAAAATCGCTGCGGCTATGAAAAGAATGTACCTACTAAATAATATATTTCAATTGAAATAAATTCATATCTTAAATAACCTTTCTGAATAATGATACATGTGAAGATGGTACATAATATATGGGTTTGATAAAATGTTTATTTATCTACGCCCACTTCTTAAATGTAATCTCCTCTGATGTAGGAAACTACATTTCATCCCGCACCATTTTCTTTACGTGTGCCTAGATGAAAATCTCACCGTAACTATATTCTGTTTCAATAATCAGAACGAATGGAAAATTTGTAGTAATATCAAATTCAATGTAAAATATTCAACGAAATGAAGTGAATGAATAAATTTCTGTCAAGAATGTTGGAAAGCGTTTAGATAAGTCCTAGACGAATGCTAATCAAAATCAAGGTAATCAGTTTTCACCCATAGAAATAAGATACAATTGACCTAGGTTCTATCCGTGCTCTCATAAGATCGAGTGTCATTCAATTACCCAAAATCAATTTGGGAAATATCTTGAAACTCTGATACCTGGATATGATATAGCGAAATATATGCACCTAATATTTTCATCTCATTTCCCAGCCTTGTGTAAGCTCTTCCCTTATTACAACCAGATTTATAATCACCGACGTTTCATATGACAGTGCCCAGATTTTCGATGAACTTAAGATAATTAGCCATAACCTGCAACTTGGTCCATGGATGATTTTCATCAGATTGCATTGAGTGGCCAAAAGCCTTCTGAAACAACTGCAAATCATGACAGATGAAAACCAAGTGAACCACAGCCACATTATTAGCTGGACTTCTGCAATACTTCATTAATCAACTTCTCCACGTCATTACCCACCATCAAATTGGATAATTTAACCCGCAAATAGAAATTGAACCGCGTGTGACAACTCCACCATTTTACTTTCTTTAGAAAGTCAATGGGAATTCGCGTAACAAGCAAGTTGACCACAGGTTGTTAAAACAAAACCCCGGTTAGAAATAAGCACATACTCGGACAGAGAAAAGTTGTGAAAATCAGTGATCTCTTTCATTTCCTTACTTTTTGGAGAATCGCCTGGCGAGTCGGAAGGCGAGCCGCTCTCGCCATTGCCACTGTCCTCGTCGTCCACAGCAGTGATTAGGTTGTTTAGCAATGAAAACTGACCTTTTCCCGGCTTGTTTAACTGTCCATATCTAATCATTATATAGGTGAGTAAAATTGAGCTGAGAAAACCGGGGGGGTTTCCAAGAAAAGACACATGTACCCCACCAAGGCGACACACTTCCACGAAGTCAGGACGGAAAATGAACGAGTGGTGACTTGAGTTGCGGTGAGGTGTCCGAGAACTAGCTTCAAGTCGGCCCCTTGCTCCAAAAATGGCACTAGTGAATGGGCGTAATTCCCGGTAAATTCAAGCACATTTATAGAAAAAATATTTTAAATCGCTTGAACCATATTTTGTGTTAAGAAAGAAGAGACATCCTCGAGGGAAGGATTCTTACTCGAAGATGCCTCTGGATGGCTTTCAATATCGTGATACATAAAGAAATTTAATGACTATAAGTTCCTTATTAATAAAAATAATAAGATAATGCTAAAGTGTAATATCGATTGATATACGCAATCACGAATATTCACGCAACGTCAGAAGAAAAATTAGTATGCAATCGCCACAACACAATCGATACAAGATCAATATTTAAATAAATCAATTAATCGTTGTGATTCTGTAATTGTGTGATCCACAAAATGAAAAACAGTTGAATCAAATGAAAGTGAACTTAAATGGTTGGTGTATGGGTTAAAAATTAAATTATTGAATTCTTACATTTAATTGAAGACACAGATCATATTCATACCAGGTGCCAACACAAAACTTGTCAATCACATTATGGTACCTACCTGTACCTGTACCTACATTTTTATTATAGGGAAGTTAACAAAAAAACCAAAATAAATCATTTAGTAGGTACTACATTGTTTCTATTTTTATAAATTGCAATTTAAAACAATTTTTGTTAATTCTATCATGCCTGGTGGTATTTTACCTTGTCTACTGAGGAATTTTCGTCAAATCGGTCTGGATACGCAATTGATATACATCCCACAAACGATTCCAAATTTGTTATCAATTGTGATTGGTGATAAAATTATAATGTGATAAGTAGTACTTAATTAAAACAAAATACTTAAAATATGTATCTTTGATTTGCAATATGATTTTTTGTGCTTACCTCTGGCAAGTTCATTCCTCAATCTGGATCCAAAGCTCGCCATCAATCGGATACCGGTCTTTGAATTGTTTCTTAGAAAATCAGATTGTTGGCTTCACATTATCTCAATTAAGATGCAATATCTGACTGGTCATTATGTCAACCATAGGACAGTTTTCTTGATAAATAGGATGGAATTATTGGACAAGAATTGGGATGAACAATCACACTTCCAGGAATAGTCCCACAAACTTGGCTTGAATTCTTTTTCTGTTTGTATAGATAGCATTTGTTCTGTTTCCATGAAGCAGTTCTTTCTAGAAAATAGGAAATAAATCATTTTCACCAAGGATTTTTCATTTGAGGCAGGTGAAAAGCCAAAAGCAAAAATAGAGTAATAAAGGCACTTTTTATTGATCATTAAGAGACATCAATGATCAAAATGTGAACAACAGGTTTTTTACTATAGAAAAATAGGACAAAGCACTTAGCAGTTCTACAACCAGTGCACTTTTCACAGATAAATGGGAGGTAGATTTGATACAAAAATGAGTTACCCCTCCATTCACCTTAGGAATACAAAAGCTATTGCTACATATTGTTTGTGAAATATCATTTAAAAAGTAACTAACCAGGTGAGTAAGCTGGTGCACTTACTGGCTACAATTACTGGCAGTTCTGAACAAGTTACTTACCTATACCTAATCATACAAACCTACTATGACAATAATAATTAAAAACTACAACTAAGAAGTATACAAACCAACCAGTTTACCATCAGCATTGGTTGACACAGTATTTTAAAGATTCCAGACTGATCGATAATGGATGCGGGTAAAACGCCACGTGGATTGTTAATTTCAATCAGTGGTCCTGTAGCTGACGATGGTGTCCATTTTATGCAGAGATGTCGAGTATGATTTGAGCTGAACCTGTTGTGAATTGGTAATGAAACACGCTTCCGTTTCATCCCACATGGAAGGCACTTCACAATCTGGTGAGGTGTAGATTTGAAGATCAAATGAGCCTGGAGAGACAGATTATGGATTAAGTGTGATATCATTGTTCAACTTAGTTGTCATATACTTGGAGTGTGATGGTTCACTCTAGCAACAAAACTAAAGAGATACAATCTGTCTAAAATTAAATAAAAATACATGCAACAGGTTCTTGGACAAGTGCCTATTCTTGGAACTAGTAGGCAGTGGTTGCTTGTTGATTGATTGATTGATTGATTATTGGTGCTTAACGACGCACTGTTTTGACAACTGGCCCTTTGGCACTGGTCTAATGGCGTCGGTGAATGAAATGGTGATGATGAGGGTGATGATGAACCTAACCTTAGCCTAGAAGGGAGGAGGGGAAACCCGGTGCCGGCACGTAGCCTACTCCTGTCGAAAAGCACCAAGGGGACCACCGGCTTTACGTCCCTTCCGAAGGACGGTACAACTCGAACAACAGGATTCCTCCACTAATCCGTGCTGTCGAGAGGTTGATAAGCAAGGCGAGTAAAGTTGTTGTACTAACTTCAAACCCTCCAACCTCTCTCCCGAACAGAACTGACCATGTGCATGAGTGGTTGCTTGTATGTAAAATTTGGTGCCTAGAGCCACTAGAGCTATTATTTAAAAATCCATTGCCAAAGACTTCTTCTTCTTATGAAAAAATTACTTATGCTTTAGCACACACCAAAAGTTTTCAGCAAACTTTGTCATTATACTTTTAATTGCATGTTATCTGCGATAGAAATAAAGCTCCATTTACACCAGAATAATATGCCACACTTCCAAAAAACCAACAATCAGGGTGTGCAAATGAAAGTATGAAATTAGAAATGGTGGTGAAAATGGCTATACTATCCAAGACATTTAATATTTGCAGACAGAACTCATGAGATATTTAAATTATACTCACATAAATCATCAAGCAGCGGGAGGAATGTAACCGTGGCACAGATTTGCCGGAGAACATCTCGAATCTCTTTTTGTATAATCTGAAGATCCTTGTTACCGATGTTATCTTTGTTATCAGCATTAATATCTGTACTGTTGTAATCAACATTGAAATCCCAGCGTTCCAGAACTTCTTTCGTGTTCACACTTGATATGACCAAAGACATCTTTTGCATTTTCTTGTTGACAAGCCACTCTGCAAAAATAAATAAATTGTTTCAACAAACTTTCCCATAGTTAGTAAGAGCAGTTACGATGAATTTACTCTCTTCACTTGCAATTACTTGAACATGCTTGAACTAAGGGACTCGAACCTTGAGATTGGCCTAGAACTGTCGTCAAAAATGAGATAATTTTCTTGTCGGTGGACATAAGGATTGTGAGTCCAAATTGCTGCGTTGATATGAACGTTTCGGCAGGATAAATCCCTCGTTGGTACAAAATACTGTTGATTCCGAAGCCTGAAACGAGAGCAAGGGACAAAAGTTAGGTTATGCATACCGGTGTCATTTCGGGTGCTCTATTTTGTTGGGAATATTGTTAAGCACTACGATCATAGAATAAGTTTTAACATTTACTTAAATATTCAGCGACCAAACTAGCCGATCCTTTCAGTGTGATTTGCTTCGATTCTGCTGTCTTGAGTGCCATATTAATTGCAATAGGTGTACCTATCTGCGGATAAATCTTCGAAATGGCGGTAAAATCTTTTATCCTCTCTCGGGACTCGACGCCGAGTCTTTTGAGTGAGCACGTTTAGTTTGACAGAAGCAATGACAGTAGTTTTTATGTCATTTTATCTCCAAGTCTGATAAAGCACTTCTAGGATCTAATTGAGCAGGTAGTTATCATGGTTATTTATGTGTGATCAGCCCTAAAACGTTAAAATTATAGTAGGTAATTTTAATGCAATAAATTTTAGTGAAAAGTTGCTATTGTAGCATTAAAAGCGTCAAACTGAAGGTTTTAAGGTTAGGTTCCCAAGGTTTGTTGTTGTGTTTAGAAACAAGCAAATCACATTAAAATTTGTTTCAGATATATAGATCCAGATATATACAGATAAATTCTGTAAAAAAATCTCTGTATTTACAATGGATGTTTCGGATTCGGAATATAACTCTACCGTGTGCATCAATGCCACAATAAATGAAATACCGAATGAGAATGTCCTTGTAACGGAAATTGCGACCGAAGAAGGTACATTCATTGTATCCATGGATTGTGAGACAGAGACAGTCAGTGCTACAATTGAAGAAGATCCTGCGTTAAAAGTCGGATCCCGATTCAGTGACTACCAATCTTTTGAAGATGCTTTAAGCTTATATTCGCTGTCAAATAATCTAGTTTATACAACATTAAAGAGCTCGAGCATCAATAGAAGAAACAAAGCTCGTAGAGAAAAGAATTTAAAATTATTCAATCCAAATCTAAAAATAGCCACGCTGACAATGGGTTGTAAGCATTACGGGATGAAAAAGTCGAGAGCGAAAGGAATTCGGCCTAAGCAGTCGTAAGTTATAATGTTTTCTTGTTACTTCGAGTTTTCCTGCGTGTTTTCGACTTTTTGCAAACTGTAGTGTAGGCTTTTGGGCCCTTTTTATGGCCAACATAATTTTGCTACTCATCATAGCCCAACAGTGAAAAACAATGTTGACTTTGTTTTGGTATTTCAAAGTCTAATTTCACGCCAATTAATGTAAAATTCCCAATTGTGAACCTTCCAGCACGTACAAAACGGGTTGCAACTCGCAAATCACCCTCGCCCTCGACACTTCCACGCAAACGCTGGTGGTGACGCGGTTCGTAACCGAACACAACCACGACGTCAGCCAGGACGTGGCCGAGAACTACCCGGAGCGTCGCCGGCTTTCGATGCAGGAGACGTTCGCGTTGGAGGAGAGGTTGCGCGACCCTGCGCTCAAGGCTAGGCAAGTGCAGGACTTGGTGCGTACGACGCTGCACAAAAACGTGTCGAGCAAAGACGTGCACAACTTCAGGTGAGAACCCTCTTCTGAATTCGTTGATTGACGGGATTTTTGACTTGCGACTTCATTTACGACTGTGGCATAACATTGAGATGGTGTATTTACCACTTGGTTTAATTTATATGCCCCGTAAATTTGCATCTAGGTGTTTGTTTACTTTTTTTTAATTCAAAGAAACAAAAACATAAAGTTCTAAGTGTACGTTCACTATGGTTGAAATCGTATTTGTTGAAAAAACAACGTGTTTTTCTCAAATCTTGATCCAGTCTATTAAATGGCGAACGGGAATTTATTTCTGTGCCTGTGTATAACTTTCAATCATGTTTCTCACATGTTCCTACAACAATTAAAAGCCGGCTCACTTACAATTACAGGGCAAGTTTACGAAGACCGCGGAAGAAAACACCTGCCATCGAGTTAGTAAACGAAGACGAAATTTTGAAACCTGGAGAAGCACTGCCTTACACACCGCGTACATATAAATGGTGAATACTTAACGAGCAAAGCGTGCAAAACCGCTTTCGTTGTGAACCTGCCTTTAGGTTTTGTCATTTAATTCCGTTGGTAGAATCATCACACCGAATTCATCAGTCGTGTTCATCGTCACTCAATCGGTTGCAGGCCAAAAGCACCAAGAGCTAAGAAGGCTGGCTCACCTCGTGTTGCCGTCAAGGTCTTGCATTCGGAACCGACGATAAAGTATTCCGAGTCGTTGGAAGGGGACACAGAATTGATGGAAGTACTGGTGGAGGAGCAGCCACCGACGAGTTCCGAAGCCGTGGAATGCGAGCACGTCGTCATTTTCAACGGCAACTTATCGGTGAAGCTGGAAGGTAAGTGACCGAACCAATGGGCGGGAATTGTTACGTTGGCATGGAGGGCCAAGCGACTGGAAAGTAGGAGGATAGGAGAGATTGGAACTTACCACATTTGAGTATTCATGAGTTATGAATTTTAAAACATTGCAGTTTGACAGGTTTGTTTGACTGATCCTTTTTATGGAGGGAGTAGATCTTTTCATTCTGTGGAAGAAAAGGAAAAGTAGAAAATGAAACAAGCATAACGCAATCGAGTTCTAAATATGCAAAGTTACATGAAAATATTTCAAGCATTTTTACAGTTTGTAAATGATGCATGAGCCTACACTTCAGTTGTTAACAAGTTGTATGTATGCCTCATTGACTGGCATGATAGGAATCCCGGATCCCGGATCTTAACCTGTCCGGGGCACTGCACTTTTCCATTACTATGCTGTACGGAAAACCAACTGTGCACTTGATATTAAGTTTACTTGAGTTGTCTCCACGGAAATAAAAACATGCAACGAGAAACATAGAAACAGGCAACGAGTATTTGCATTTAGGTTCGAATCACACTAGGCTAGCTTTTATTCACAAAATTTATGAAACTTAACTTTGAAACTTTCGCTGCCCATCCCGCGTGTCCAGACGCCGACGCCGACGCCGATGCCGACGCCGACGGCAGCGACCAGGAGCACTACGAGTGCGTCGAGTACCTTGAGCCTCTGTACGACGAGCAGGAACGCGACCCGACGGCCGGCCAGTCGGTGGCGGCCGTCAACGAGTCGTGGAAGTGCGTCTACAAGCTGCTCGAGGCCGACAACGCGGCGCTGCGCAGGGACGTAGCGCGGCTGCGCGCGCAGCTCCAACAGGTCGAACAGCGGCCGTGCGACAAGTGCGGCGCCATCGCCGCCGAAGGGACGTAGCCGGCCGGCCTGGGCGTCGTTGCAAGGATTCGCGAAGCGGGGTTATCGGAAGGCCCAGTTGTCGGAAGTAACGGCAAGCGGTCGGCTTGTAGCTATCGGTGTCCGTCGGGAGCGTTGTAGTAGAAGCGATGTGGATCTAGCCGAGATGCGGCATCCAGGCAGAAACACGGAATCCAGACATGTTGCCTTGGATAAGAGATGTAATAAAGTTGTGTTTGGATGTGTTTTTCATGTCCAAATGAGCACAGCAACTTCTCGCTGGTCATTCAACCTCGGCTCGATCCACATCACTTCTACTACAGCGCTCCTGACAGTCATTGATAGCTTCAAGCTAATTTCTTGTGATTTGCACTGAGCCTCCACCCTCCTCCAAACTCAATGCCCTAAAGTTAAATTTCTGAATTTAAACAGGCTGTCACCAAGTATGTTACTAGGCTGTTGAATATGGGAAACTCTGGCAGAATCGAGCCGGCAACAGAATTGTCAGCTTCAAATAAATGCACCACAGTCATCTATTTACAACCTAAATCAAAGTTGCTTGCATAACTTTTAGAGGGATTATTTTGCTGCCGATGCTCAATATCAATTGTCAACTAACAGTTGACGTAGAATAGAGTGTCCACTTTGCAGATGATAACTGTACTTTTAACTTGGACTTCAAGCGTGCCAGGTTCGCCTACAGCGTTTTGTAGCCCGATTTCCTTAAGAGTTTCATTTATTCCAGAGCCTAGTAAGATGATAGCAAGTTTACCCTTAGGGATTGAACCCTGGCCCAAGGGTGTCATTCGTTTTTTTTTTTCTAGGACGTCATTTACTCAAACTCTACCAATTATCAATTTCGATTATTAACCAATTATAATTCTAAATAAAATAATTGATATGTAAGCAATTTTTTGTTTTTAAGTACTTGCTTGGGTTTGCAGACCTGCCGTCGAAACGTGGAATTCTCAGAGACATCCCATTTGGTGATAGTTGAAAAGCAACTCTGCTAGATTGGAATCAGAAGATAATACTGGAAAGTTACAAATGAATCAAATCATCAATCAACTCAATCCATTTCTACAAAAATTTTAACATTTTTAAATGTGACTTGCAGACATGATCAAAGCCAATGGTTCCACCAGCATTTTAGACAAGCTAATATTTCAAATTTCAATTAATTTCAAGGATGTGAAAGGATTAACCATATTGATTGAACACTACTATTAATGATTGCTGCCAAGTTGAGGGAACAGGTACAATTTTAAAAATGAACAGCGTCAGCAAATCAAACAGGCCTTTTGTACATACTTGAAGCTAGATTACCAATCAAATGCATGTACTACCTGCTCGGAAAATATGTTTTTCTTGACAGGTCGTGGATGCTACTTTAACTCTCACAAATACTTACATTTGGCACATTGAGTGCAACTATGTTATTCATACACACTGATACGTTATCTATGCCATAGTTTCAAATATCTTTAGTTGAAATCAGGATTACATATTCAAATGGTCTTCACTCCTCGTGTGGGCATATGCTTTTGATTGGTAATTTTTAGTTTCTGACAGATAAAACATACCATTCTTTGTACTTGATTGACACTTTTGCTGGTTCGACGCTTGGTTCTAATTTTTTTGGCTTTTCAACGGCTGCAAATGCAGACTTGCTCAAGATTGCAATTAATGTTTCTTACTCTACTAAATTAATTGAAACATTTTGTTGTGACAACACCAAAAACAGTTTTAGTAATTTTGTTTTAAGGAGGGGTATTTGTACAAAAACTCATTTGTACATGTTGTACATTTGTACAGCTCGCTGAAAAACTTATCGCTATCGTCAAACTCAACTGATGGCTTCCTAATAGAGTTGCCTTTTAGTGTTAAAAATCAAGCTCTAATATTGCAGGTTGTTCCTTAGCTACAGCTAAGCACAATATCAACGTCCATCAATTCAGTTTAAGCACTTTTTGGCGCATGTATATATTATTATTATCTATGTGTGTGTTGTGTATATAATATATATTGTCAACAGGATGTTAAAAAATAGATCTAGCTAGCATTAATATGTAATAGTATAATATTATTTACATTATAAGTAAGTCGGAGAGCTAAAGTCGCTCGAACACACAATTATCACGTTTTTGTAACACGAAATAGGAATAATAACCAAGCCACAGAACGCTTTGGTTACAGCTTCGATTCATGTATCATGGAATCGGCCCATCGATGATTATCACCCGTACGCAAAAATAAATACATAAATAGCTGGTCAGAAGGAGTTTCCTTTGGCAATTCCTCTTCACTAGATCCCACCCTGTGCCCCCCGCTTTTGCTAAAAGTTCCGTGCGACACAGCTTCTAATACTTTTGCAAAATTCCCGCCAGTTTCGTAGTGGGAATGTTCCGACGACCGGCTCGAGCTACAGCCGAGTCGAGCCTGATTCGGATTCTTTCGCTTTCACTGGCCGACCAGCTGGCTGAAGATTATCCGGGCATGCGATGTCTTGTTCGAAACGCCCTGCCCGGGCTAAAGCCTTGTCGAGCCCGATTCCGATTCTTTTGCTTCCCGTCTGCGGTCGCGAACTCGC
The DNA here is from genome assembly GCA_921293315.2 of Nemurella pictetii. Taxonomy (NCBI): domain Eukaryota; kingdom Metazoa; phylum Arthropoda; class Insecta; order Plecoptera; family Nemouridae; genus Nemurella; species Nemurella pictetii. The sequence goes on along the minus strand of OV121123.1, from coordinate 6,066,595 downwards.
TTCCACAAGCCAACCGACATGCTGAAGACGATCGGGAAGACGATGTCTGGCACGAGGCAGACGATGACTATCATGAACGTCGCCAGCCAGAAACTGGGCGACGAGCACAGAGCGATGTAGACCCAGTACATGTCCATCGAGTTTGGGGCGCTGAAAGGTGAAGTTGTTGTTGAGTAGTTGCGTTTGGACCAGCGGCAATGATCGATCAAATACAATCAAATCAAATCAAGTCGATTACACAAAAGATCTACAGTCAACAAGCTTTCCCCCCTAAAATAAATGAGCTGTGCCGTCGACTTTTTATTTCTATTCCAAAAGCTGGGCAAAGAAATGCAAAAATAAAGTGCACGCATCACGCATCAATAATTTGCAAGGTTTTACTTTCTTAAGGCTCACGTCTTTTCCTAATCTTAGCACTTTACTTTTCAGAAAAACTAATTAATAGGGTTATTGACAGCTAGCCCCCAAACTCAAACCTTTCCCGACGTTTCGCAAAGTTAAACTAGAGTTTAGACCGTTGATAAAGCGGGCAGCATAGCCTGAGTGCGCACCTGGCACAAGGTAACTTGTGACCTCTCTTTTGTCCTCATTCACAACAAGATTCCGAGGACCCAGACTCTCACGTTTCCCAAGTCCTGCTCTTTCGTCGATGACAACGGAAGGTAGTAGCACTTACAAGATGATTGCTGACGTGCCGCAAGCAAACGAAATAAAGACGACCACCGACGCGATGATACTACTGTAGAACGTCCACACCCAGAACTTGCTGTAGAACAGGAGCTGGAAATGGCACAGAGCGGTAAGTGCACTGCGGTAAGAGCGATAAGTGGAATTTTCCAGGCCCCAAAACACACTGCTATCATGTCAAACAATTTGAACAGAATGGAAAGTTTGGTTCATTATTATTAGCATATGCATTAAGTTATAAAAGTTACAAAACATCTTTCACTCTCTTGGCATTCCATTATTCCAACAATAGAACTGGGAGGGAAGGGGATGTGATTGATAGAAAAGTGTAGTGTTGTGTTCAGTTGGGCTCCGTGAGGAACGATGTTTAGCCCTGAAAAGGGCCTCATTCAACGTCGGAATGGTCATCTTCAAGATTGGATAGCCTGCCCCGGCAACCACTAAGCCCCTTTCAGGACCAAAAATCGTTCGTCACAGAGAAAAACCGCACACAGCAACATTCAGTAGGTACGCCCAAACCACACGAGTAAAATCCAGTCCTATCGCTACGAATATTTAAATGCATCGAATAATTGAAGTTTGGTTCGAATCAACACCAATAAGTCATGGTTATCGTATTTTATTGCTGTAGTTTGTGTAAATTGGAAATATATGATTATTTTCTGAAAAACTTGCCACATGTCACCTAATATGCCTTTTCCATTCAATCAAAATTCTATCAAAATGAAGTCATGATACCCACTCGCTAAAGCCAGATAGAGCAATTCGGCTTGTAATTTCCCTATCTTCCTTTATTATTTAGCAGAGCTATTATTTTTCCTAACTGATAGTGATAGTATGTCCAGTGGGTATCTCATATCACTTTTCTCTGAGTGGAATAGGTCTATTGAAAGGCAATTTGAAAATAAATAAATAAATACCAGTTAAACGCCTGATCACGCTCAAAGCCACCGTGAAAACACAGCCGTGCACTGACCTTTAGGTTGACTACCACGATGACGGCATGGTAGATAAGTGTGCCGAACGCCCACATGTCGATCGCGCTGTTGTCCAAGAGCAAGACGTCGTTGTAGCTCAACCACGCGTAGGGTAGGAAGAACACGATGATCGCGTGCCACAGCCCTGCAAGCAAGCAAGTACAGTCAAAGTTTCCGCAACTTGCTCAACGTTTCCGCAGCCGGAACCAAATTATTCCGGGTGATCCGCGTGAAACACGCATAGGAGAGGAAGATAACTGTGATAGCCCTAAAAGCAAACCCTCTCCCGGAATAATTGAAATGGATATTTTGTTTCTAATCTCTCGGGGCCGAAATCACAATGTCCGGTTAAGTGGCTAACCTCCAGATAAAAACTATCACCATGGTGAAAACCTATCGGTTTTTTCTGTTTCCTTCCTAGCTCGAAGATCAATATTAAACTGGACATTGTAATACCCACCCTTCGTAGGTATATAATTTGCTACTGTCTGTTAATCCATCACACGAAAGGGAAAAGAAGAATGTGTGAAAATCAGAGTCAAGCGACTGTCATCCGAGTCAAAACAATTTGGGCAAAATTGGGGCAGCTGTGATAACCAAGTTAAAAAAAGGCTAAGCTATACTGAAATACAAAATTGTACATGAATCCACGGGCTTCACTAGTAATAAATATCTACCGTGAACGAAACGAACATGTGAAGTTAAACACTTAAGTTAAATAGTGACTTTCGGAATCCGGAGCCAGTTGACAAGTTAAAGCGAAGCGTGGCGATCCTCACCGAGCGAGTTCCACCAGAAGAAGCGGTTCCAGGTCATGAGCTCGTCGCGCGTGTTTTTCCGGTAGAGCTGCGGGTACGCGAGCAGCGTGCTCGCCGGGTGGTTCTGCTCGAACAGGCCGTAGACGAGGATCGGCAGCTGTGCGAACGCCACGTTGAACAGCATCAAGAACCAGCTGCTGTAGAGCGGCTGAGGAAAGAGAGGAAACCTCGTTACGCCACCGTCGACGGTGAAGATACGTTCACTGATTGGCCGTGCGAGCATTGTGGTGTGGCGTTGATCAGAGTCTGAGTTCGGGAGCGTTGTGAGCTTCACGATCGCAGCGTTTGCTTAGATATTAAATCTAATTGTGTCCTATCTGAGACAGTCAAGCACATAGACATCTGAATGCTATTTTAGTCAGTCTCTTTAACAGAATTCACATTAATCTATTGATTCTATTTCAATTATCTTGAAATGATATAAAGAAAAAATAAAACATTAAATATACCTTTTCCATTCAATTAAAATGATGTCAAAATGACATCATGATACCCACTCGCTAAAGCCAGGTAGAGCAATTCGGGTTGGGATTCCCCTATCTTCCTATTGTTATTTTGCAGAGCTAATTCATATTTTTTTCCAAACTGGTAGTAAGTCCAGTGGGTGTCTGACGTCATCATTTTTCTCTTAGTGGAATAGATCTATTCTGGTGGCTCAGAAGTAAAAATTTCACGTCATTGACAAGCTGACCCAAACACATCCTACTCTACCAACTGGGAGCAGCAGCGACGTTCAACTTTACCTGCGTCGAGTAGCGGTTGAAGAACGACACAAACACTTGCGGCGTGATGAACACGATGTTCTTGTAGAAGAAGTACTGTACGAGCGTCGCGATGCGGACGTAATACCACTGGCCGTGCACCAGGAACGTTTTCCGCAGGAAACGGAACTTGGTGAAGGCGAAGTCGGCGCAACGCACCGCCTGTCGCCCTTCCTTGCCCATCAGGCCTGTCGAGAGAAAAGAAAGAGAAGTGAAAAATATTTAATTTATTTCTAGCGTGCTAATGTGTGTGCTAATACGATAACTCAAAGGCTGGGCGGAATTTTACATGCACAACGGTGTGTTGGCTGTTTGATTTGCAAACATTCCGTAGGAATATCAGAAAATAACAACACAAATATCTCTACCTGACTTTAACAAGTGGGTATCATGACATAATTTTGATAGAATTTTGAATGAATGGAATAGGTGTATCCCACGCATTTTGTTGACAGACGTCGCAAGGTCGAAACGTGCACAGCCAAACAGTAAACGTAGCTTTTAAGGAATAGCGGACGAAGAACAGCTCGCTTAAGAGTCAGACTGGGGCTTTGCTTACCGATTCCAACATGAGCTTCTTGAATCATCGACACATCGTTCGCTCCGTCGCCGATAGCAGCCGTGATCGGTTTCTCGGGGGAATTCTTCATCAGTTGCACCACCTGGACCGATCAGAAATCGTCAACGTAACAAAATACTAAACTGGCCTACAGAAATGATATCAATACGAATCCGACAAAATTTGCACAACTCTCATTGACACACGGGTCACATATTTTTAAGCTTTGCCTTATCTAACAATTTACCCTGTGGACGCCTATGACAACCATCGATTCCTCACGATGATTGATGTCTCACCTCGCATTTCTGCAGGGGCGACATTCGACAGCAGATCACCGCCTGGCTGATCATGCAGAGTCCCCGGAACAGGTCGGGCATGCGGAGCGCGTGGGCCAGCGAGCAGCCGTCCACGATCAGCCCGCAATTCACCAGCCCCAATCGCTCCACCTTACGTCTGGACAAGGGCAAAGGTCGGCGTGTGTTCACCTTTCCGTCAATCGGTCGAAATTCAACACAACCTGCATGTGAGTTAGCTCTTAGATGAAGTCGAAATTCAACAAAACGTGAACTCTGATAGGTAAACTCTGATAATTATAGTCAAAATAAATAAAAACCAACGTTACACCAGTGTTTGCTAGCATTAGGTTAGCACAAATACTGCACTAGAACCCTAATTAGACACCCCATGGAAGGCTCTCACTAATACAAACAGTACATTAGCACCACAATAATGCTAGTGTTTGTTGCCATTAGGAAAGGCACATAGTAATGCCAACAATCGCAGCAGCATATCAACACTAGCAGCTGTGATATTAGTGTTTTCTGGCATTAGGCAAGGCACATGGCAATGCCAACAATCGTAGCAGCGTGGCAATACTAGCATCGCAGTGACACCGGTGTTTGCTGGCATTAGGCAAGTCACATAGAAATGCCAACGATCTTAGCAGCATATAGCAACACTAGCAACAGCGGTGACACTGGTGTTTGCTGAGACAAAGGCCGAGACTCGTGGCTGGCGAGAAGAGAACGAGCGATAGACGTACTGTAACGACTCGATTGCGTGCCGGCACGACGACTCTGATTTCTTGTCGGTCAGGTAGAGCATCTTGGTGCCGCTCTTGAAGTGTCCGCACGAGAACGAGATGTTTACAGCCGTCTCAACCTTGTCGCCGGTGAGGATCCAGACCTGCCGACCGATAACGGGGACACGGTCAGCTACGTTGTTAACGGAACAAGGTACTTTCATGACACTCCGGCAAAACTGCAGCAAGTCACTTGAACCAATCAGAATATTTATTACAAATTATTTATAACGTTTGTTTTATATTTCATTATTAAAGACATTTCATAGAAATATGTTTTTAAACTATATTGTCGAATTTTTCTGGACCTTCTGGACATTCCAGAAGATTTCCACGCAAGCGTACAAGAAACTTCGACACTTCAAGGTCCTTTTTAGTTCCAAAAACGCCTTCCATCAGAGCAGAACCGTACTCTTTTCAAACAAGAACCATCGATGTCAAACGGGGCCGACCTTGATGCCGGCCGCGCGGAGACACTCCAGGGTCTCGGCGACGCCATCCTGCAGCTTGTCCTCGACCCCGGTGGCGCCGAGGATCACCAGCCGCTGCTCTAGCATGTCGTACGCGGCCGAGATGGCCTCCTCGCGGCGCGGCCCCAGCTCCTGGCGCGCAGCGTCCACCGCCGCCGCCAGCTTGTCGTACTCGGGCCGCGTCATGCGTCGGTAGCCGATCACCATCGCGCGAAGCCCGCGCTGCAATCGACACGGCGGCTCGCTGGGACGTCGATTGATTTGCGGAGCAGGGGTCGGGTTTGGTCGGGCGGTGTGGTTCGTAAGAATTATTTATCGGAGGAGTAGTCAATTTAAAAATTGACAGTTGATTTGTCGAAAAAAGTCCAGGCTGCCGGTTCACTGTCCTTTTCCATTTCTAATTTGGTGGAATTGGGTATGTTTGTTTCCAAGGATCTACCCGATTCCGCAGAATTAGAAACAGAAAGAGTTGATAAAAAGGGGGCCAGGGTCCAGGTTGAGAGGAGAAATCGAAGAAATTCTTCAAATTTTATCATTAGTTTAAGTTGTTTGCCAGAAAAAAAACCAACACAAAAGTAAAAAACAATAATTATTTTTCCCAGTTTAAGATTAGCTTCATTTCCACTTATGCTCATCAAAAATTACCAGAGAAAATTTCATTTGACAATTGTTGAAGTTCAACAATTCCAAGTGGCCACTCTGCTTGTTCCTTTGCCCACCCAGAACCCCCCCCCCCCCCTTCACCCTCCTGCACCCAGAATCCACATTTGCGTAACCAAAGACAGTCATTGGCACCCACCCAGCACCTAGCGCCCAACACCCTGCACCCAGCATCCAGCACCTAGCACCTAGTACCTAGCACCCAGCACCTAGCACCAAGCACCTAGCACCAACACCACAACACCTAGAACGCAGTTCTCCGCCGTTCGAACCTAGAACCTACCTAGTACCGAGCACCTAGCACTGAGCACGTACCTAGCACTGAGTACCTAGTACCGAGCACCTAGCACTGAGCACATACCTAGCACTGAGCACGTACCTAGCACCTAGCACTGAGTACCTAGTACCGAGCACCTAGCACTGAGCACGTACCTAGCACCTAGCACTGAGTACCTAGCACCGAGCACCTAGCACTGAGTACGTACCTAGCACCTAGCACTGAGTACCTAGCACCGAGCACCTAGCACCCATCTCCCAGCACCCATCAGCCATAACCAGCGCCAACCTTGGCGTACTCGGAGACGGCCCCCAGCGCCAAGTCGGCGTTGCCTCCGACGACCAGCGGGATGACGTGCGACTCGGCGCCCTTGCAGTAGAGCCAGACTACGTGCGCGGCGTCCTCGACGATCACCGACATGCGCTTGCGGTCCGACGTGAACTCCAGGCAGTCGAGCGTCGTGAACTTCTGCTGCCGCCCGCCGACGTTCAGCACGATCTCGTCGTCGATCTCGCCTAGGAACGCGACGCCCAGCCTGGCAACGAGTCAACGCAGCCTAGTGTGAATTTTAACCTAAATGAAAATGCTCGTAGCACGTATCGTAGACATTGATTGTCCGTCTATTGTCTGTTTAGCATAATGGATAGGCAGTGCCCCGGACAGGCAAAGATCCGAGTTCAAATCCCGGTACGAATACAAATTTTGGAATTGATATTTCGTTACTGATAATCAAAGTCAGCGCAGACGTTTTCGAGGAAAACCACGACCCAAAGCAGGTTCTAGCTCTAGCCGTATAGCAAAACAGTGTTGCATGCAAGGCAGATATTTATTATAGCAACAACTTGTCCTCTTGTATGTTGTATACCTTCAAGAAGGCGGTGTATTACGACGCACTGCTTTGACAACAGGCCCTACAGCACTGGTCTAATGGCGTCGGTGAATGAAAGAGTGACGATGAGGGTGATGATGAACCACAGGATGAACCTAACATAGCCTGGAAGGGAGGAGGGGAAACCTGGTGCCGGCACGTAGCCTACTTCTGTCGAAAAGCACCAAGGGGACCACCGGCCTTACGTCCCTTCCGAAGGACGGTACAACTCGGACAACTCGATGGAGAGGCCAGGCGGTGAGATAACGGTGAAACGGCAGGCTTACCTAGCGCTGGCTTCGACGAGGGCTTTCTCGTCTGGGCTGGACGCCTGGTAGACGATGTTTGGCGCCGCGTCCACTGTCTCCATCGAGTTGTTGTTGAGCGAGGTGGAGATCTGCACCGAGTGGCACAACGCCATCGCCAGCAGGAACCGCAGCAGGTCCGGCTGGAGGACGAAACAAAACATCTTACTGGGCTGTAGGATCGTGGAAACTCTCCGCAGAATCGGGCAACAAAGCGCCGGTGGCGAACCTGGCGGTTGAAGTTAAAGTAAACAAATGCTGTTATCACCTGCAAACATACTCTTTTGTCTATTAGTAACAAAATATCAATTCCAAAATTTATCCGTGCGGGGATTCGAATCCGGGTCTTTGAATTGGTATATTGTTGCTAATAATCATCGAGTATTTGCATTTTGGATAAAATTCACATTAATTCTCTTTTGTCAGCTGGCACTTGAGATTTGGCGTTAGTGGCAAACAAAGTGCCCTCAATAATACAATATAAGTAACGTTGTGTTGAATTGTAACTCTATGATCCTTTAATTTCAGGTCAAGCTGCCTGAGAGGTTCTGATGATTCTGTTACTAGCTCCACAATGCTATTTTGGCAGAGTTTCCTGTATCCTACAGCCTGGTGGGATACTTGACAAAACCTATTACAATGCCAGGTTCTTTGTAGCACAGCACAATTTTCTCTGAGTTGGATTCTCATCAACATCATAAGGTACATTTTCTTTCTGTTTAATTAGGTAGGTACTAATTGCTTTGCTTTCAATGAAAGTTTAGAGAAAATTAAACTTAAATAAAAGTATGTCATTAATCAGAACCTACTATCTTCTAAGTTGGGGTAGGTATATTGAAACAAGCAGTTCTAGGCTTTCTGAAAGCTTTACAGGGTAAATCAAATGTAGCTTATGAAGAAATTCCATAAGATTTTGTGTTTAAACTATGGACAAACTCAGAACAAAATCATGGATATCTAGAATCTAAATATTTACTTAATTGGAACATGGGCTTCGTTCAGTTTTAAAACACAAAGCTTTCGTAAGCAAAACAGCCGGCAGCGTTGGCAAGACAGCATTTCCTGGCAATAACACCTCGACGACGTCTCACCGGGTAATCTTTGAAGAGGACCATGGTGAGCTCTTCTCGTCCCTCGCTCGTATTCACCCTCATCATCTTGCCGTCGACCTCTGCGAAATATTCTCCTTCCACGCTGCACCGGCGGAATACCATCGTGTTCTCGGTCAGCGTTCCCGTCTTGTCAGTGAACAGGTACTCAATCTGCGGCGAAACACAGCAATTTGACGTCTTAAAATCTCGATAGTCGATTGACAGAGAACCCAAAATGTAATTTTAATTATACTGCCTCATGGAAATGAAAATTAAGATTATATATCTTACTTAAATGTGTTAACTAGATTTAAATTGTTATGGTTTAAATAAAATGTATTTGGTTTAAATGTAATGGAACATTCCAAGGGCTTTGGCATTGCAAAGAAGAGTTATTAGTTTCCCTTACAATTAGTCAAATTTGACCTTGGGAAATGAGGGGAGGCATTGTACATGGTTATTTAATTACAGAATTAATCTCGATTACATAGATTTCTATATGCACATGGATGTGGTAATAACATCTCTACATGGTAATACCTAACCTAAGCCAGTACCTACCACCACTACTCTACTAGATGTTATTACATTTGACGTTATCGCGTAATCTGCCTGCTAGCAAAAGTAGATATAAAAAAATACAAGTTTGTGGTAAAAAGCTTTGATTTCTGGTGTCCAATGCTCACCTGTCCCAGTTCCTCGTTGAGATCGGAAGTGTTACAGATGGGCGTCTCGTTCATCTCCTCATCGTACAGGTCAAGATCCCATTCGAAAAACAGCGTGCCTAAGAACTTCTGCAACTCTAAGCAAACACGCGCGACGCTACTGATCACGTTGTAACACTTCTGAACCTACGCATGCTTACAGATGTTTGTATGCGATGATAGTTAAGAAGCGAATTCAATTGGCACAGTACAGGCATACTCAGTATTTAATATTTCCGTTTAGTACTGCTCTTTTTGGATTTTTTTTGCTAAGAGAAGATGGCAGTACAAATGGATTTATACAGTGCAGTCAATTCCTTACTGTCAACTAACATCTGGCGAAACACATGGCTTCCAATGACTCCCCACCCCTTCCAACTGCAAGCACCGGCCATCCCTTACATAGAGGGAGACTTACTGATGAATCACGAGGAAACAAGCACCATAAACTATCAAATGGCAGGAGATATTTAAAAAAAATCATATAGTTCTAGTAATGAGATAGCTTTTTGAATAATGCTGCGGTTAGATAAATACACGTGAGCTTTAGAGATTTTGACAACAACAACATAATGAACTATTGATTACATGCGTGTATGCAATGACACACATTCCTTTGTTGAGGGCAGCTCACGCGACTCATTTGTAGGAGACTGGCTACTGGCTAGAGTAGAGACACCCACCCCCAAACCAATCAATCTATGGGTCAACGAAATAAAAAATAAAACGAATGTAGCCTTGAGTCGCCCTTGACATTTGCTACTACCAGAACTACTTGTGGTGTCTGGCCTTGGGGCTGTCATAGGAATTGCATACTACAAGCAATGAAATGCAATGTTATGATACACTCTGGCAGGTCAAAGGTCGTTACTATTTGAAAACAAAACATTTAACTCGGAATTATTCATTCTTCTGAATGCTAAGAATTTCAATCAAACTTTTTCAACTTTTCGCCAGGCTGTGCTGCCTGCTCCTCATCAAATCAAGGACATCAGAGCTCATTGCTTCAAGCAGTTGTAAAAGCCCGTGGTTTATGTATTTTTTACACATCTATTATTTTAAGTCAAGTCAAAGGGTAAAAACTCAATTGCCACACTTTCCACACTTCCTTCATCCCATCCTCTTTACTACCGGTAAGCACTTGCCATCTTTTTCGATCATTCCATGCCAATTTTCTTCTTCCAATCCTTCCAATTCACACCAATCACGTTCACATCTTATAGGTAAGTTCTGCGATCCATATTTCACGATTTCTCCCTACCCCTACTCTGCATAGAGAAGGCTACTAGGGTGCTACTATAATACTTCCACTATACTATACTGTTACGAGGCAATCGGGTCTTCTTACCGATGGTGACGTAAAGCGAGATGGGGATGATGTAGTTGAAGAGGATGATGAAGGACGAGAGGTCCTGTAAGACGCTGCCGAACGTCCTCGGCGAAGGCGAGGTGCCTTCGATGTACTCCATAGACCCTGGCGATTGAAGTTATATTTTAGCATCGACCACCGTTACGCCGATGTCTCCGTGTTCAATCGGTGAGGTAGAGAGAAACTTCAACTCGTGGCAAAGCATCTTAGGTGGTCTTCTTATTATCATGCTTACTGCTTACAAAGCTTACAGCTGCAATAATTAATGGGAACCAAAGATCTAGACTTATTAATCTAGCCGAATATTGCAATACGTGCCATGGGTTTATCATTTCTTGTCACCCAAATAGCAGAAACTATTGAATCTCAATGCATGTGAATGTTGGATGCTGCTGTTGAATCAACCGTTACTCCCATGTCAGCCCAACGTTGCGGGGAGGGCTTCCTGGAAGGCAAGTCGCAGATAAAGGTTCCAGGATCCAGAAAACCGGATTTCGCCTCAAGCTGTCCGCTACTTTAGAGACTCACCAGCTGTGTGTATGGAAAAATACAATGCTAATAAAAGGGTGTCTGCGATATCACAAATTTTTTAAATGAAGAGTGAAGACCAAACCAACATTTCTCAAATCGGAAGGAGCAATAAGTCTTATCCTTATATCTGGAAAGGTCTCATCCCTGTTGTAGCCGTTCTGTAAAATTGCACGTCATCGGTATCTAAATATCTGCCGTACATGCAACACTGGTTTGCTATACGGCTACTATCGATCCAAATGCAATTGCAACTTTTAAGTTACCTCCGAAAATCCCCCTGTACCTACTCCAAAGTATCAGCGATTGAAAAAACACACTATAACGCGATTTTCTCTTCCAGCTTACTAGACTGGCAGCCTGGCAGAAATTTACTATCAAACAGACCACCTTCGATGAATTCAACGATCCGAGATTGCAACTACTATCTGAAAACCATACTAACGAGGTTATTCTTCAAATAATTGTTTTCGGTGTAGCAAAACAAAGTTCGCAGAGCTAGCTTCCAGCTAGAGACCACCTCGTCCACCCCGATCTCACTTGCCTGGCACCGAGCTGTCTTCCACGACCACCTTGAGCACGGTGCACAGGATCACCTCAATCACGAGCAGCGCCATGAAGAAAATCAGGAAGCGGTTGATCGACTTCTCGATCGACGAGAACTTGTTGCTCGTCAACTTCGAGTTGAGCGCCAACTTCGTCTCTTGGCCCGTGTACACCGCGCACCCTGTCGAACGCATCAATTCGTTCAACATTGTGGCTTTTAACGACGCACTCGTACGACAACAAGCCTTGTGGCACTGCTGTTGACTGGACATGGTAAGGGATATGAGGGTGAACACGGTTACGGTGAACTACAGGATAATGATGAAGCTAACCTAGTCTAGCAGCCAGCTGAGGGTGAACCCGACGCCGGTGAATTACAGGCTTGTGACGAAGCTAACCTAGTCTAGCAGGAATGAACCCATTGCATGTAAATGACAGGCTGGTGTAACCTATAGCGTAGAGCAGGGACCGGAGGTTGAACCCGGTGCCGGCACGCAGCCTGCTCCTAGCAAGTTGCAAGAGCACCAAGCACCTTTGAAACACGTTGTTGATACATTCCCTGTGCTAGCTAGAGCTGGGAGATAGGGTGACCCTGGTGCCTCCACGAGCCATCCCTTAGACACACCATGTTTCTGACATTTCCCTGCTGCCAGCCTCCACCGCTCATGAAGCAAAGCGTGACCAGCCAACAGCTTTCTGAGCGTAGCCCCCTGGCGACGACCTACCGTAGATGTAGTCGGTGTTCTTGAGCCGGTGTCCGCGTAGCAGCAGGTTCTCGGGGCCGAGGGGGGCGCTGAGACCCTGCTCGGACGCTCGGCGCAGGTCCTCGACGGGCTCGTCGTCGTCCCCCGGCGGCAGGAAGCTGGCGCGGATCGTGCGACGCACGTCGCTGCGCTTGCTCTCGCGTCGGCTCAGGCTGCCTGTCCGTGGGTAGAGGGTGGAAAGTCAGTCCGCGCATATCAATGCAAATTACATTGCATCGCATCGCATTGCTTCCCATTGCATCGCGTCACATCTCATTACATCGCAACGCAACGCAACGCAATGCTTCGGATCGCATTGGAAACCCGTTCGTTGTGCAGACGTCGACTTAGTGCCACGGATTGCAATCCGTCGTGTGCATCGCCAGTCCGTCGCGTCGGCAGCCCGTTCGTCGTGTAGACATCGACTCTGTACCACGGATTGCAATCCGTCGCATTGACAGCTCGTTCTTCGCTTTGACACAGTCTCTATTCCGCGGATTGTCATCCCGTCGTTTGGTCGAGCGAGGCACGAAGGCATGCTTGTTACCACCGAGCCATGCACGCTGAGGACAGGCCGTGTTCTTAGCGCTAGTACTTACGGCGGAAGGATGTGTTGCTGCCATTTTGGTCCTCCTTCTCGTCGACAGCCTCGTCGACGCTGCGCTCGTTCACCCCGCTGAGTCTGCGATCGGAGCTGGCCTCGTCCTCGGGCTCGGGTCTATCTGGCAGGCCGAAGCTCACCGTCCGCCGGTGCAGCTTCACGTGCTCCTGCGCCGCCCCCACGGGCAACAAGCGATGGTACTGGGTGGAAGGCTGCGGGGAGAGCTGGGGCTCCGAGATTGTTCAGAGGGAGGAATCGCGGCAATGTCACGTGAAGCTAGTTCTTTTCTATAAGCTGGATTTCTTGGCGTATAGGTTATACGAAACTTTTTGCTGGCAGCTAAGCGTTGCTTATTTTCCCCTGGTTTGGTGAAAACTGAAGTTTTAAATTTTTACGAGCCTGTCCAAAGAGCTTCTCTGAAAAATAATCGTGATTTTTCATGTGTTCGGGTATTTATGCTTACCTAGTAAAAAAGACGTCACACTTAAAAGTTCAGCATTGCTCTCTAAAAAAACAACGTTTCACCATTTTTCATTTCAGAAAAACCATTAAACATGGGTATTGAATGCTATTTCCCAATTTCAAACTTTTCCCTGGGAAAAGTTTGAAATTGGGACTTGTCATTCAATACTAAGTTAAATACCTAGTTTTTTTCTGAAAACAAAGGATAAGAGTCTTACGAGAGTAATGACGTTTACATTACATTACATCACTTTAATCGCCATTCCAAAGGTTCTTAAAGTTTCTTTCTAACTTAGCGAAAGCAAACCTAGCCTCATCTAAGAAAAGCCAACCCAAACAAACATAGGTAAGGTGAGGCTTGATGCTTGGTACATCTTCGAGACCAACTTACCGTCGGCTCGATGGTGCGCACGAAGTGCTCGCTGGAGTGCGGCTGCTGCAGCTGCATGTCGCTCGACGGCGCCTGCAGCAACCGGATCTTGCCGAAGAAGTGGTAGAGATCGGGCGTCGGCTGCTCGCATTCGACGCGCGCACGCAGCGCCGCCAGCTGGTTGTTGGCGTCGATGAAGCGCAGCATGCGCGGGCAGTACAACGTCTGCGCAGGGGGAAACGTGTGTGCAGCGCAGGTTAGTCGGGTTGTGTTTCGGGTGCTAGGGTGCGCTGCTCTGTATGTGTGTGCGGTGCATCGCAGTGTATGCATGTATTTAAATTTTGCAGACTTGATGCTTCGAGAAAGGCTAGGTGTTACGGGATACGCATCATCACGCTTAGCGGCTTGATAGCTGTGATAAAGGGAAGCCGCGCATAGCGTTGTTTGATAGGTTCCACATTTTCTGACAGCCCTAACCCACTGCGACAGTATTACTCGTTCATATAAAACTTAATAAAAACATTTAAACATTGTGATTTAATGCAGTACAAGGCTGAAATTAAATGGAATGTAACTTGGCACATTTCAGACAAGATGTAGAGCTAGTTCAAGCTTCTCAACTCTTATACATAGGTACTGCAATCCGCAAACACAGGTAGGAAGCGGTTCTAAAAAGCGATTCGACTCGAGCTGCATATCCCAACCTAGCCTTGATCTAAGCAATTGATGTGTATGCTAATGCCACCAAACGTCGGTGTCACTGCGTTGCAGTCAAGCCAATAAATAAACATAAACAAATAAAAATAAATAGCCGCATCATTGGGGTGATCAAGATGGCGATAACCTTGCTTCACTTTACTTGCCCTTGGCTCAATACGATGCTGATTATCGAGATCAGCGGCCTTGTGCCCCCGTGGACCCGTGGCCTTACCTTGAGATTGGTCTCGCCGTCGAGGTTCGCGGTCGTGATGAACGCCTTGCCGTTCGTGTCGCTCGTGCAGAGCAGCACGAGATCGCACGGCACCTCCGTGTCCGCGACCACTTTCACCACGTCGCCCACTTTCACCTGTTGCGCCTTCAGTTCCTGCACAAACCCATGTGGTATAGCTGTCAGCAGGGGAGACTGTTTTTGGATTCGGTGGCAGGACAGCTATTATACCAGGGAGCAGCCACGGTGGAACACAAGGAACAATGCACTAGCTATTATTAGAAACGAAATATCAACGAGTGTTTGCATAGGTTCGAATCAACACTATAACGCTGTTAGCAGGGTGCAGACTCGGGGACAGGGCACAAGTCACGATACATATACCGTGACCTCACAAGTATATAATAATAGCTCTTGTAAGAGCTGTTATCTTTGAGCAATTTGTGCTAGCATTTAGGTAGGTTCAATTGCGTTATCTTTTGCTTTTGCTCCTTGCTCCTTGCTCAAAGTTTTGTAAATTGATACATGGGTCCACACTCCACGTAGAGTAGGTATTACAAACTCCTGGTTTCAACGAAATCAAAGAGTTATAATTTTAAGTAAAGGACTTGGCCATTATACAGGGCTCTTGCAAGGTGTGAACAGGAAGCTTCTCGATCCCGAGCGTCGTACCTGTTGCAGCCCGTTGCGGATGACTGTGACAGGGTAGAGGTTGACCTCCTTGTCGGCGACGTAGCGGAGGTAGTCTTCATACGCTTGCTTGAACGCCGTCACGATAATGACGAACGCGAGGGGTAGCACGCTTGTCACGGGGCTCACAGGGCTGCTGGGTATCGATAGCTGCAGCCGCAGGGATGGAAAGTTTGGTTAGATTTGTGGGGGTGTTGTGTCTATAGATGTTTAAGGTGTGGTTTGATGGTTGATGGCACAGAGAACTTACCGCAAGGATGGCCATGATTAGAAAGTAGAAATTGGCAACTCGTCGGAATTGCTCGAATAAATTCTTTGGTAAGAAATTAAGTAGTGTATACTGAAAAATGAATAATTCATTATTATTATTATTATTATAAAGGTATTTACTGTTATTATTTATGTCAGCTGGTTCTAATTTCTAATATTGTTATTTATGCGGTGGTAATTTTATGGGTAACCTTTGAGGTTTTTATTCTGTTGTCTTTGAACTTTTGTTGTTCAAATTCTGGGCCAAGTTCTTTGGTTCCAACAAAGATGGTCCTTGTGTCTCCGACAGAGGATACACGGTTTCCCTGGAACAAAAAAGGAAACAGGGTTAGAAGTTGTCGAAATATTCATAAATCTCAGCGGACGATACTAATTCAGTGGAATGATAGATGCTACATAAATTATTGGAAAAATAAGGAGAAAACTTAAAGTAATTTAAACTTTAAATTTCTAATAGTGTCACATCAACAGACAGTTGATTATCAATGTGGCACTGAAATTCCTTCGTCATATTGTTGCATGTTTGCTAGGCCAAGGTGGCCAAATTTACACATCAAATTCACCCCCAAGAAGATATCTGCATAATCAAGAACATATTATTTAAAATTTCAAGCCGATCATTCATAACTTATTACTAAACTATACCTAACCCCCAGGTGAGTGAAAGCAAAAATGCAAAGTAAATATTATATTCGAATTACGTGTAGAGTTTCCGAAACGGTTTCTAAGCTGCCGCTCCCTTGAATGACATCATGCTCCCAGATTCTATCTATAGAAGGCTGCCGACTTATCATTGCGGTCCTCAGAGCACAAAACCACTTCGAGCGGAAACCGATTTTGGAGTATAACCGTCAACATAACTGAATAAATTAGTAAAGACGCTTTGAAGTTGACTTGACGTGTCTCAGATGACACAAGAGTGGAGATGCAATACATTTCATTGCTTTTGTTTCGAAGTATGATGTCAATGCCTACTTGATTTCCTTCCTGACATTTACGTTTTTGGATTTGAGATACTTTCGAATTTTATTATAGGCTTCATGAACGATTGTTTTAATTCTATTGGTGGATGAGCGTTATTTGAATGATAGTGTTTGAGAACTATTCTAGAAGTAAGAGTCGAAAATATATTTGAAAGCGTAAAAATCGATTTAAAAGTAAACTGTTGGTCAATAAGCATCAAAATTGCAACATATATATTTTATTTACAATTGGTAATGCACATTGTAAATTTTTTACCGGCAAATTTATTGAAAACAGTTTGGTCCATAGAGTGAGAAACGCAATGCTGACATACTTGTTCCTAAAAAAACTGATTTGAGAAATCCGAAAATAATTCAGATCACCAACAAGCGGACACATTCGCTCGTAAAAACGCAAACCACAACTTAATTTCAATCCTCCTGCAATAAAACACCCACTTTACAGAAAAGCGCAATGGCCCTCTACCGCATCGCCACCAAGTGCCCCCTCCTCGGGCAATACCGAGCGCAATTCACCCCCTACCGCCAAGCGGCCGGCCTCGTCGCTAAAGACAGCTTCCTCAACGGCACCTCTTCCACGTACATCGAGGACATGTACAACGCGTGGATGAAAGACAGGACCAGTGTTCACATCTCTTGGGACACCTACTTCACCAATCTGAGCAGAGGGGTGCCTCACGGCGAGGCTTACATATCGCCACCGAACATTTCGCCCTCGAACGCTGGTGTGGCCCCTGCCTTTTTCCAAAAGGTGACCTGCGATTACGTTTAAGGCCGGTTGTATACAATCTCCAAGTTAAAATAGTTGTCTGAAATTCCTCCAAAACAAGTTGGGAACAACTCATCCGATTGGTTGTCAGCGTGGTGATTCCTTGTTTGGAGGAAGTTCAAATCTTGTTCGGATATTGTAACGACCATTAGTCTTTACTCTTTACCTACCTGTATTCTTCATATCAGATATTAATTTGTAGTTAAAGAGGGTTGTAACGGCTATGTTCTGATGATGAGGAGTTTGGTGGACCTGAGAACTGTGAGTAAAAATGGTAATGGTAATGGTAAAAGTTTGTTTTTTATTGGTAGAGTTTGGATTTGGTTGGTCCTGATAATTTGAGTGAAAACCAAACTCCTCAAATCAGAGCATATTTCAATTCGTTCACAGAGCGTTCGTGCTCACATCATTCATGACTCGTTAATTTCGAACCAGAAGCAATCACTTTTTAAGAATTTAAATTCAGCAATTTCAGCATCCAATCCCAGAGTCAAATTCAGCTGTCTCCACGATCTTAGATTGATAAAAACCTCCCCTTGAGGGTGACTACAAATCCAACATAAACGTACACAATCGCCAAGCTCCCGTCTACCTCACAGCCATGCCAACTCGCAAATTCCCCCCCAAAAAGGCGTCCGGCGGTGCGGCTCAGGCCCCCAGCGCGTCGACATCGCCTCAAGAAGCCAGCGAGCCAAGAGCGCGACCGGCGGCCGGCGACACCAAGATCCGGTACAGCGAGCAGGACATCGACGACCACCTGGTTGTGCAGAACGTCATCCGGTCGTTCCAGTCCAGGGGTCACCTGGTCGCCCGCTGCGACCCGCTAGGCTTGACCCACGGCGAGCTGCACTCCATGTTCGAAGAACGACGGGTATGTTGCGAGATCACGAGGCCACGTTTGGGAGGTGAAAGAGTCACCTGCCAGAGGTTTCCATTCAAATTTGTGGGTTTGCATATTTTTTAGATTCAAAAATTACTTTTCGAAATGCACCTTTTGTGCAAGAGTGTTTTACAATTTGGTTCGATTTCTATAGCAGCATTATAGGTCTCGGTTCGGACCCTGTCGTACCCGGTTTTACAACAAGGTCTCTTGTCAATGGGCACTCCATTCTAAAAGGTAGCTGTTTGATGCGGCTCTACAACAAGATATCACGTCAACACAAGGTCTCCTGTCAACGAGCACTCCGTGTCCGTGTTTCAGGGCCTGCCACCGCGGAGGGTTGTGCGAGATCACATGATGAGCATGAGGCCCGAGTCACTGGACACAGTATTCAAGCTTCCGCCCACGTCGTTCATCGGGGGCCCAGAGAAGAAGCTGACTCTGCGCGTGATCATCGACCGACTGGAGAAGGCCTACTGCGACCACATCGGCGTCGAGTTCATGTACATCAGCTCTTACACGAAGATCCAGTGGCTGAGACACAAGCTGGAGACGCCCGGTGCCCGCGAGGTGTCCAGAATCGAGAAGAAGTAGGTGGTCGTTACTGTTAAACCGTGGTTTCCCATCATGCTGCCGCGATGAAGATTTTCTTTTTAATATTTTTTTTGGTCTCGGAAACAGGATCGAGGAGGAAATTTAGTATAGCTGCTTGAGAAAATGACTCAGCCAGATGGAAGATACTTAAATGATCTAGTTAAACTTAAGCTATTCGTTTTTAAATAATGAACTTTACTTGGCCTCATATAGGGGGTTTCAAAATTAGAAAGATGCTTAAACCGAGGAGAAATTCGCGTTTTTATAGCATCCTTGAATCCATATTTCACCCTCGGCAAGTCCCGACCTCTGAATCACTAAAAATAAATGCAAGGACCATCTTCTATGAAATCCTTTCTATGCTATAGCCGATTTTCTTGATTCTTAACTAAAGACATTTAAAACGATAATTGTATCTTCTCATTTAATATTTGAATTACTTTCACTGCTGTTACTTCGAAAATCTCACCGAAAGACTTGTATTGTAATACATAATATCTTGTGTATTGTGAAACACCCATGTCTATGCTTCTAAGTTCTAAATGCCAATCAACAAATCAACAACGGACTCCTCCAGACTGATTCTCGAGCGGCTAATCCGCGGCACGCTGTTCGAGATGTTCCTCGCGCGCAAGTTCGTCAGTGTCAAGCGGTTCGGCCTCGAGGGGGGCGAGGTGCTCATACCGGCGCTCAAGTGTCTCGTCGACACGGCGTCCGACCTCAACGTCCAAACGTTCGTGTTCGGCATGGCCCACCGCGGCCGACTCAACATCGTCGCCAACGTGCTGCACCAGCCGCTGCACATCCTACTGGCGCAGGTAGCCGACGACGACGCCGACGCCGACGCCGACGCCGACGCCGACGCCGACGCCGACGTCGGGCTAGCCGCCGGGGTCGGCCGGTTAGAAAAGAGTTTGGCGCTTTCACTATATGTGCATTTACTGTTTGGTTTGGGAGGTGTCATAACAACTAGCAAGGCTTTATATTGACAACTGCTGACAGTTCTAGCTTGTTTTCTACTCTAGGAAGGCGTTAGGAAAATGGTTAATTGATGGCAGGCGTTTAGACGTAGGTGCCTAGAGACTAGAGAGAGGTGCCTATCTATTGACCAGTACCGATATGTGTAAATTTTGGGAGGCACTAATGTTACGCTGTGTGTTGTATTTTGAGAAATGATATCAATGTTAGGCAGGGACCCGGACACCAACAAGAGTTAGCAACGCCTACACCAAGCCTACACTGAAAGGCTTGAAAGGCGTTAAGAAGGCTATCATATCATGGTCGCTGTTACACAACGTTTTGATGTATTATTGTCGTGCGAGCTGCTGCAACCAGATGAAATGAGTCTTGATGATACGGGTCTAGTTCTCGGCGCTAGCCACCGAGGAGGCAGGCAGCGGGGACGTCAAGTACCACTTGGGCACCACCGTCGAGCGCGTCAACGGCAAGAACAAGAAGAAAGTGACGATGGCGGTGGTGGCGAACCCGTCGCATCTCGAGGCGGTCAACCCGGTGGTGATGGGCAAGACGCGTGCAGAGCAGTTCTTCAAGAACGACAGGAGCGGCGACCAGGTCCATATGAAAGCTGCGAGAGTGTTCGTTTGCTTCGACAGCCGCGTGTTTTTGATTCTGCGTGAACGTTCTCGGTTCCTATTTTTGTTTGTTTGTTTAGCGATACTCCGCATAGCAAACGGAGAGGTTGGTCGACCGGAAAATTTAATTGCATTTGCTGTACTTATATGGATAATTTATCACAATTGACATGATAGCTGGATGTTTTTGAGATATGTTAATGCAGTAGTTTTTGAAGAAATTTCAAATAGGTAGTTTGAAAATTTGTTCGAAAGATTTCTAGAGAAAATTAGAGGAACTCGACACAGACGACGGCAGTTTACAGTAAACAACGAAGCTCTTCAACAATCTAAGAAGTAAGATTCGATGAAAGAAGTTTGGCATGAATTGTCGTTGTTTGTGTCCGCGACAGGTTTTGGCGGTGTTGATCCACGGCGACGCCGCTTTTTGCGGCCAGGGCGTCGTCTTCGAGGGATTCCATCTGTCGCATCTTCCCAACTACACGACCAACGGCATCATACACGTGGTCATCAACAACCAGATCGGCTTCACCACCGATCCCAGGTCAACCCTACGTATTATGGCAACCCTAATGGTCGTTGGACCTCACGAAATTCACCCGTAACTTCAACCATAACTTGTTACGGCCCTGATATTTGAAATTGAACGTATCGTTGCCATTTTCTGTCCCTTCAAAAGAGTTGCAGCATCCGTTTCACACCAAGTTCTGTTGATGCCGTATGTAGCGGTGACTTATTGGTTGCCCAAGTAATGTTGTTTAAAGACGTATCTTTTTTGACATAGCACTGGTCTAATGGCGTCGGTGAATGAAATGGTGATGATTAGGGTGATGATGAACCTAACCTAGCCTAGAAGAGAGGAGAAACCCGGTGCTGGCACGTAGCCCTCCTATCGAAAAGCACCCAGAGGACCACCGGCTTTAGGTATCTTCCGAATGACGGTACAACTCGAACAACAGGATTTATCCACTAATCCGTGCTGTCGAGAGGTTGATAAGCAAGGCGAGTGAAGTCGTCGTACTAACATCAAACCCTCCAACCTCTATACCGAACAGAAGTGATTAAGTGCATGACGGTCACCCATCCAACACCTAACTCAGTGCGATGTTGCTTAACTTCAGTGATCTCACGGGAACCTATGATTCCAACGTTGCCAAACCGTTCGGTTGTCGCCGTTGTACTCGACGGCTGTAACGCGCGTCACCACGGCCCAAACTCCCACGCGAACATCATGCCCCTAGACGCTGACAACGGGGTAGAAGACGCCGTCAACCACGACGCCGTTCCCGCGTGCCATCAACCAACTCTGCCACCCAGATTTTCGCGCTCGTCGCCCTACTGCACGGACGTGGCGCGCGTCACCAACGCCCCCATCTTCCACGTGAACGGCGACGACCCGGAAGCGGTGATCTACTGCGTCAAGACAGCCGTCGCCTACCGCAACATGTTCAAGAAGGACGTGGTCGTTGACATCGTCAGCTACCGCCGCAACGGACACAACGAGATCGACGAGCCCAGCTTCACGCAGCCGCTGATGTACAAGAAGATCAGGGCGATGCCGAACGTCCTGTCCAAGTACGCGGCGAAGATGGTCGAGGAGAGGATCATCACGAAGAAGGAATTCGAAGTGGTATGTGTAAACACTCTTTTCGCTATTCCGGCGTCTATAGTCCGTTTTTTTCGGCGTTGCTATTGGATTCAGCATCGAGTTAAAGTCTTGATTAGGGCAGTGATTTTAACCTTTTTATTTCGATTTAGGTTTAATATGATTCTGCGTATGATGGATTTAGTCTTTACTTGTCTATCAACATCGTGAATGCCATCACGCCACAATAAGTAGCGAAATAACACCGACTCTCTTTCTCTCTCACTCTCTCTCTCTCTCTCAAACACACACACACACGCAGATGAAGAAAGCGTACGAAAAGGAACTGGAAGACGGCTTCGCGTTGGCCAAGCAACAGAAGAAAATCAAGCTGCGAGACTGGGTCGACTCCCCGTGGAAGGGTTTCTTCACGAAGGAAAAACAAGACAATCCACAGATGAAACCCACTGGGATACCCAAGGTAGGGCGTAGAAATAAGCTGAATGAATTTTACAGTATTTTTTGGTCACTAAATTGGTGCCATAAGTGTGGGTTTTGCGCGGGATACTATTATCCTATGTTAAATCCACTACTTTGGTGGCATCGGCGTGGGATTACTATTAGATGCATAGTAAACCATTTATCCGCGAAGTTAAACTCGATTTATTTTAGGATTTAAATTTTTAGCCCACGACAAGCCGAGGCGCGAGATTTGCACCAGACACACGATAAACTTGTTGGTTCCACCCCAATTTTAAGCCACATTATCAGTTAAAGCGAGACGCCAATTCCATTGGACATAGCGTAATCTACTCAAGAACCTCGAATAGGGACATCGAGTACTTATAATCGGCATCTTCCTGATCCTGACACCGAGAGACATATTTCAACAGCAAACGTTCAGACAATGACACTAATCACAACCCGCGCCACATTGTGCACGCCAGGAGGTGTTAAAGCACGTCGGCCGCATATTCTCGAGCCCGCCGCCAGCCGAACTCAAGTTCGAGATTCACAAAGGGCTGCAGCGCGTGCTGGGTGCACGCATGGACATGGTGGAGAAGGAGGAGGCCGACTGGTCGCTGGGCGAGGCGTTCGCCATCGGCTCGCTCTTGAAGGAAAAGATCCACGTCCGGATCTCCGGCCAGGATGTCGAGCGAGGTGAGCGAACGTGGAGGGAGATTTTGTAAATTTCTTCACGGTGTGATGATATGAGATCGTCGTTTTTTTCAATGCTTTAATGGAACAAGTTGACGTTCTCATATCTCGATTTGTGTGAATGACGTGCGAACGTTTCAGGCCGATGGAAATTGATTTGTCAAACTGCGCCTTTGAATGCAACTGAAGTTGCTGAGTCGCAAGAGCAAGAGCTTCATCAAAGAGCTAGGGCGGTGAAAGAAGTAGATTAGTGTGGTGAATGTGTTAGAATTACTGCGGGGATGCACCAACTGTACTAAAAAAAAACTGTCCTAAAATGAAACTGCCCTAAAATGAAACTGCCCTAAAATAAAACTGCCCTAAAATAAAACTGCACTAAAACAAAACTGTACTAAAAAAAAACTGCACTAAAATAAAACTGCCCTAAAATCGAACTGTCCTAAAAGTCAATGTTTTTGCTTTTAACGTACTACGCAGAGGAAGGTTGGGTGGTTAGGTAGGGTCAGGAAAGGGATGGGTTAGTGGTGGGCGGGGGGGGGGGGGGGGACATTACTTTGTTCGCTGCGAACGCTGCCTCTGCGTAGTACGTTAAAAGCAAAAACATTGACTTTTAGGGCAGTTGGATTTTAGGGCAGTTTTTTTTTAGGACAGTTTTTTTTTAGTACAGATTTATTTTAGTACAGATTTATTTTAGGGCAGTTTCATTTTAGGGCAGTTTTATTTTAGGGCAGTTTCATTTTAGGACAGCTTTTTTTTAGTACAGTTGGACGCCCACCAATTACTGCATGGCTTTAATTCGTGGGCTACACTTCTTCAACGAGATTTACACGTTGGCCGATTCACGTTTACAGGCGATTAAGTCGATTTTCGACGCCATGTTAATGCGGAGATTACGTTCGCACTTTTAATTTTGTAGAATTAAAACGCCATGCTTAGTAGATATTTGCAAATTGCAATTCAGATCAGCGCTATTTCTCTGTAAGGGACGCTTTTGGGGAAGAATTAAAAACAAAGCACTGTATGGACGCTTTCTACAGTGCGTTATCCGTCGTCAGAAACCGGTGCACCTTTTAAAAATCAAAACACTTACAACGTAAAGTGTATCGCCAGATTCAGCAAAGAGACATTCCGAGTCATTTTCAGCACCGCCAACCACCACAAATGTAGGAGACAGACCGTGCTGTCCGCTACCGCTCCTTCTAAACCACATCGCTCCTTCCACAGGCACGTTCAGCCACCGCCACCACGTCTTGCACCACCAGAGCCGCGACAAAGAGATGTACATCCCTCTGCAGCATCTCTACCCCGACCAGGCGGTCTACTCGGTGTGCAACAGCTCGATCTCCGAGTGCGGCGTGCTCGGCTTCGAGATCGGCTACTCGATGACCAACCCGAACGCGCTGGTCGTCTGGGAGGCGCAGTTCGGCGACTTCAACAACGGCGGTCAGGTCATGATCGACCAGTTCTTGGCGAGCGGCGAGAGCAAGTGGTTCCGGCAGACGGGGATGGTGATGCTCAATCCGCACGGCTTGGAGGGTGGGTGGGCGGAAATGTTACGTAGCTGGCTACTTAGCTGTTGAGAACGCACAGAAAACATGGTTGGATGTGGCCATACCATTAAGCTCAAATCACACTTCAACTCAGAGTTGTTGCATTGGTTAATATGGCCCATAGTATTACCAGCTGCAGAGCGGTTTGGCATGTTGGAAACACCGGTTCTCGCGAGGGCGCCGAAGTTAAGCGACATCGCGCTGAGTTCGGTGTTTGATGGGTGACCATTGGGCGCATGATCAGTTCTGTTCGTGTGAGAGGTTCGAGGGTTTGAAGTTAGTACGAAAACTTCACTCGCCCTGCTTATCAACCCCTCGAAACCATGTATTAGCGGAGGAATACTGAGTTGTACCGTCCTTCGGAAGGGACGTATAGCCGGTGGTCTCCTCGGTGCTTTTCGACAGGAGTAGGCTACGTGCCGACACCGGGTTTCTACTCCTCCCTTCTAGGCCAGGTTAGGTTCATCCTCACCCTTTAATTCACCACTGCCATTAGACCAGTGCCATAGTGCCATTTTTCAAAACAGTGCGTCGTTGAACACCAGTAACCATCATAGTTGTGACATTTATAGATAATTGTATCCACTATAAACTGTCACAACTCAGGTTATCACGTTTGTTTCTCAAAGCTACAGAGCTCCGGCTAAGACGACTGACCTTCCTTTACTAATAGAGAATCCAAAATCAGTGCAACTTTTCCCGCATTTTCCCGCAGGAATGGGCCCCGAGCACTCGTCCGCGCGACTCGAGCGCTTCCTGTTGCTCTGCGACGACGACCCCGACACGATGCCGGACACCACCGACCCCAAGTTCGTCTTGAAGCAGCTCAGGGCACGCAACTGGATCGTCGCCAACTGCACGACGCCCGCCAACCTCTGCCACATCCTGCGTCGCCAGGTCGCCTTGCCGTTCCGCAAGCCACTCATCTTGATGACACCCAAGTCGCTGCTCAGACACCCCGAGTGTCGGTCGAAGTTCGACGATTTCGCGGAGGGTAGGCGTTGAGAAGCATTGACCAGCAGCGAGGCGACAGCCTGTTTCTGTGTCCGCAAAGCAGCCTGGACTGCAGCCTGTTTCTCTGTCTGCAAAGCAGCCTGGACTGCCGCTTGTTTCCCTGTCTGCAAAGCAGCCTCGACCACCGCTTGTTTCCCTGTCCGCAAAGCAGCCTGGACAACCCTTGTTTCCCTGTCCGCAAAGCAGCCTGGATTGCCGCTTGTTTCCCTGTCCGCAAAGAAGCCTGGACTGCCGCTGGTTTCCCTGTCTGCAAAGCAGCCTGGAATTCCGCTTGTTTCCCTGTCCTCAAAGCAGCCTGGACCACCGCTTGTTTCCCTGTCTGCAAAGCAGCCTGGAATTCCGCTTGTTTCCCTGTCCTCAAAGCAGCCTGGACCACCGCTTGTTTCCCTGTCCTCAAAGCAGCCTGGACTGCCGCTTGCTTCGCTACTCGCAATGAATTCTAAACCTTCTTTTGTATCCATGTCAGCAAAGAAAAACTTCTATTTTTTTGTTCGAAGGATCGGAGTTCCAGAGAATGATTTTCGAAAACGGCCCAGCCAGTAAAAACCCAGGAGGTGTCAAGAAGCTCATTTTCTGCACGGGAAAATTGTACTACGATCTGATGTGAGTTATTATCATCAAACTTTGAAGTAAGAGAGATCTCGATGTTAAGTGATTAGAGTTATTAAGGTGCTGTCAGTGCTGGCAGAGTAGCCAACGAACCCCCCGTATACGTGGTCAGTTGTGTCAATGTCAAATCCTTAACATATCGACAGATATCGTCCTTTGTCGGTTGTTCTTTACAAAATTAAATGCCTATGTAAATAGAGTAGGAGTCGCTATATCTTTACAAAATCGCCAAGCCCAAGGCTTTCTTACTTAACTTGATGAAAGTATCAAAGGCGGGGGTGAAAATTCAACTACATAACGTTTTGGGAATCAGAAACTTCGACGATGATTGAAATCAATCAACCGAGTGCCATAAAATCAGTACACTCTGTCTCATCCGCGGTCAAACGCAGAGAATTTACACACCCCATAGCGAGAGGGTGAAGTGTTGAGTTTATCACTATCAGCTGTTTAAGTATCGTGACAGTATCATGTAAGCCATAGATAATTTGTTCGATAATTAATTAATAATGTTTGTTGCTATTTTCTAAATGTTATCATGACCTAACAAAACCACTAAACTTATAGAGAAACAAGACACGAACATAACCTACAAGCTACGCAACGTTTTTACAATATGGATTACAATGCCTTGTAAAATAATGGCAAAAAAACTAAACTCAAAGATTGTTTCTGACAGACACTATATAAACGAGGCGTTAGTGAGCCGATGAGTAAGCGAAACAGCTAACAGTGCGTAATGACTGGCGCAATGACAAATGATTAGAGTATTATGAGTAAAGACAGTCGATAACGAGAGGTCTAGGTTTGCCAGTGAGCGGTCAGAAATGTAGGTGCAAATCGATTACGCGCTAGATTTTTAACCGTCGACGCATGACAAATGAACACGGCCGCTTATCCCTGTAACACTGTAAACCCGTCATCACTGACAGAATAATCTCACTGTCAGAAATACACCGACAAAGTCACATGTCGTAAAACAAGACAAACAACAAAGGCGGGTGCCACAATGTCAAATAATCCTTCGACGTATTGGTGATCATTGTTCTACGAAACTCACAAATTGGCAATCATGCTGGCCTACTGATAACCGATTGATTAAGACTATTGGTGTAGTGTTGAATGAAGCGGAAGAGAACGTCTGGCTAGCAGCATCTCATTGAACCTATAGCCGTGCGACTTTATCGGATTTTCTGCCTTGAAAAATCATCCATATCGATTAGATTACAGGTGGCACCTGCAAGTAATATTACCAAATATCAATCTCTATTCTCGTGTCCGCGTATTGTGTCTGGATAGCTCGTTTTGGCCAAGTGAAATATTGTAATTCGCAGAACAGACATGGCGATTTTTTTGTAGAAACCATATCGATCCTAAGCACATGTATTTGTTCACACCGATCTCGGTGTACATAGATACTGAAACAAAGCTATATTTTGCTCACATATATTAGTACGTTTCACTCGAACATGTCCGCAGACACAATTTGATGGCTTCATTCAATCCCAGCTATACGGGTGGCGACAAAGCGTGTTACGAGAGTTCAAAACAGCGTGCTAAGGGCTTGAACACACAGCGTGCTGGTTGAAACACAGCATGCTACGACCACTACGACCTTTATTGGCATAAAAATCCCTTTAATCAAGTCCCTATCCCTATCAAGTAGTTGATCAACCCATGGACCATCTGTGAGCACCAGGAAACCAACCATCGTTTACGTCTTTCATGATCAGCAAGGAGCGCAGAGCTAAGAAGCTGGAGGCTGTGATCGCGATAACGCGGATCGAGCAGCTCTTCCCGTTCCCCTACGACCTGCTCGGGCCCGAGGTGCAGAAGTACAAGGATGCTGAGATCTGCTGGGCGCAGGAGGAGCACAAGAACCAGGGCGCCTGGTACTACATCGTGACCAGGTGTGTATGCCAATGGACAATGGCGCCAATCGCCAATCTTCTAACACACCTTGGGGGGTTGATTTTACTATCCTTTTTGGTTGAAAAGGTATCTTAAAAATAATTTTTGGCTCTGCAATTCGGTCACTAAAAGCCACTTGGGTTACAATTGACCTATGTCTTTGGTTGAAAAGGCCCACAATGGTTGAAAAGGCCAAAGGACAATGGCGCCAATCGCCAAACTTCAAACACACCTTGGGGGTTGATTTTACTATCCTCTTTGGTTGAAAAGGTCTCCGAAAAATATTATTGGCCAGATTAGAAAACAGTGCGTCGTACACCAATAATCAATCAATCAACCGGGGGGGGGCCGACAGGTTCGCGACGGCGCTGCAGGAGTGCGAGAAGGACGTGATGACCTACGCGGGCCGCGCAACCTCCAGCTCGCCGGCGACCGGAAATAAGATCCAGTACGACGACGAGCTCGCCGGCTTGCTGCAGTTGGCGATGCAGATCAATCCGACGCCGGACAAGAGGATGGAGAAGACGTGACGGTCGCCGGGGGCAGACTAGGTGCTGCTAGCCTCGATTAAATTATCGCCCAGCATCCCCCTTGGTACAGGCCTTCTATTTCGTGTGTGCTATTTTCCTTGTTTAGAGCGAGCGGAAAGTGTGAAAATAACCCATTTTGCTAGTGTGATTCGACGCTAAATGCAAATACTCGTTGCGTGCCCGGTAGATATTTACTATCAGAAACAGAATAACAATTCTAAAATTTGTATTCGTACCGGTATTTGATCTCCGGGGTACCTACTGCACAAAAACAATTAAAAACGAGTTGGCAAATAAAATAAACTGTCGGAAACGTATTAAAAAAAGTCACAGGTTACAAATTTAAAAACCAAAATACCCATACAATACACTCAGTTCAAAACTTCATCGTATTGCAACACGGTATACCAACTGAAATGAACAAAACGTGACTAGCCACGGTCAACTATTTGGAGTCCCATAAGAGCCCGTCTTATTCGAGCACACGAAAAACTTGAAAACTCGCCAAAAAACGCCTTTCAGCAAAAATAACTCAACGGATTACAACGTAATTCAGATAAACGCGAATCGATTAACACCAAAAAACCACACATTCTGAACTTTCGTTATTCTAGGATTATGTGTGTGTGATATGATCTTGGTGTCGAATGGCTAGATTGGCTCCTCTGACATCACGGGCCCATTAGCTCAGTTGGTTAGAGCGTCGTGCTAATAACGCGAAGGTCGTGGGTTCGATCCCCCCATGGGCCATTTTTTTACACAAATTACTCAATAGATGTCTGTACATGATCCATAATTTTGTGTCCTTCCTCTTGCGGATTTGCCTTTTGGACATTCGTTATTCACATGGAAGAGAAATTAAATTAAGGATGCTCCATTGACATTGACATGAAGATCATGAGTCTAAGATTCGTTTCCATCCGCACAAGCTAGTGTTTGAACACTGCACTTCGTTAATGGCTCTGGGAGTTGATGGTTGAATTGATAGTAATGTTTATCTTTTTTAAATTCGGAGTGCGTTTCACTGTGATCCGAAGCAAACTGCAATTCCACGTTGCATGCAAAATAGATATTTATTATTATTAGAAATTAAATATCTATCCCATAATAGTGTCCGTACCGTCAGTCTATCGTTCTTTTTTCGGTGTCGAGGTTAAGCACCACAACGCTGGAGCAGTATTTGTATGGGTGTCCATCACGTGATATAACTTTTAAGCATCTCTTTGATGACACGATGGAAGGATATTTGAGTGCATATTGAGTGCAAAGATTCTTTGTGCCTCCATTACAAGTCGATTTTACAATATTTTTTACTTTTGGGTTACTAAATAGAAATGATCCTGTAGAAATCATCTGAGGTTCAATGAATCTGATTGGCTTTTACCATGGTATTTTAATTAACTTTGGCAGTAATCCATGATTAAAAAACGATTAAAATATTATCCTGAAAATTTTAGGTTAGGGTATTTCCTTGCTGCTTCGCTCAACCAGCAACAAATTTCTTACTAGATGCAAGCTTCCAACAAAAATATAACAATGTTATATTTGTATTATATTGAAAAATTTCACGCAACGTCATCAAAACTTAGACACTTGCAAGCAAGACCCGTAATTTTATAACTACGAACATGACAACCGTAAATCCACAATTTCCCAGTGGTTTTCTAGTCGTAGTGAACTTTTCACTAAAATTTGTTTTATTTCCTTGTTTGTCTATGGATGTTCATCGTTATGGTTTGTTTATGGTCTTGGATTTGTTTATTTCCACACGCCAACCACCCTGTGTTCACAAACCTACACAAGACCCATTTGCAAACCAGGACAACACTCCAATCATAGACCCATGATGGTGATGCCATCAAATATTCATGTGACCCATGTGTTGGGGGTGGTTCACCACGGAATGGACTTACCCTTTGCCACGAGCTCGGCCTACTGCTCGAGCTGTGCACGGAAATCGGTCGAGCACGCATCCTTCTCTCCCTCTACACCACGTCCATGTCTTTCACAGCATCGCCGGATCACCATGGACCACCGATAAATTCCCGGCGCACGCAATAAAATGGTGAACAAAGCGGCCACTCCATGGTGAGACTGATTGAAATTGAGTTCATAGTTTTGCCGAAGAAAAAAAAACACTTGAGTTCGGTTCGTCACGAGAATGTTTTCAATTTCATGACATCACTTATTGACTGAGTATACGAATAATTAATTACTTAAAGCTTTGACGACTTGGTCACACGGCAGGATTCAAATCAAATCTTTTTTGTTTGCCACACCGTGACACATTCTTATACAAGCAATTTCTTCTCCAATACCACTTGCATTACTGGACGCCGAAATCGTCCAAGTAACGCGAAACCGTCAAAAATCCGCGACTTGCCACTGGCACGGACTGCCGTTTGCAATTGTGCGACAAAATCAACAATCAATCAAATCACACTCAAGCAGACCACCCATGCACACGCCGGCAACCTTTCACCCTGAACACTAGACATCGAATGACGAACGGAAACTCAAGATTGTTACACACACGTGCTTTTGGCATCGAATAGTACCCGCGACCGGAGACTAAATCGATGGCAATACATTTTGATTCGCTCAATAAAACCACTGGTGTTATGATCGGCGAAGATTCGACCGTACGTGGTCAACAAGAAATAATTTATCCGGCGATTGATATGGCTGGAGCTGGTCACGCGATACGGTGATGATGGTGATGACTGTCGAGAGACAATTTCTTTGATTGAATGCAAATGCATGTGCTAGTGTGCATTGTGTGTGTGATGTGCTGTTGCATTGTGGATGGGTGTTCCCAATTAGTGGGACGCTAATTGGTGGCCAAGGTGGCATCGTGGACATGTCTTAATTGCGAGGACGGACGCGGTCGGGTCGGCCCGGCTGGTCAATGTTGGCTGAGGGTGCTGGTGCGATGTGGGCTACGCTGTGTCTCGCCGCCAGTTGACTGTGTCGAAGTGCTCACAATTTTGCACGTGTTTTGAGGAAGGATGAAAAGTTTTCGTGTACTTTAAGTAGCTGGGTATGTTATAATTGTAATTGTCTGATGACCGGTACAATGTCCAGTGAAATATTTATCTTCCGGCTAGGAAGAAAACAGAAGAAATCGATTGGGTGTCTCCACGGAGATCGTGGAGATGGACATTGTAAATCCGAACCTTAATCATTGATCCTTATTATTCACATCTTAATTTCCTATACGAATTATTACGTAAATATAGTCCTGATAGACACAATTCAAATCACATTAGAGACTAAAAATGTTGTAAATTCAGTAAAATTAAAGTTTTATGAGACTTTAATAAAGGATTACATAGAAGAAAAAACGTCTGCTTGGATGTGAATGTGTTTAAATTGTTTTAATGATTTAGTGTTTAGTGTAACGCACTGTCGTAACGTTAGTTGCATAATATTATATTGGCTGAATTTTGGTTGCGTCTATGCGTCGGTCTGTAATAATAGTTATGTCGAGTGTTTATGGTGGCTAATAAATTAAGGGGAAATGATAATGATAAAAAAGGGACGCGTTATGTAGACAAAGATAGTTCTTGGTCGAATTTAATTTACGCCAGATCATTGGATAGAACAATAACGAGGCTAAGCCATCGCTAGATTCTCTAGAGGCAATCTCCGTGCCCAATGTTTAATAGAAATTTATGTGGAAAGACTTGACAAAATTATTACTTTTCTGCAAAAGACAAATTTACGACATGAGTGAACCCACTTTTGGTCAAAATGAGTTAGCTGTGTAGCCGCCCATAAATACTTAATGTACATCTATACATGTAAAAAATCATGTAATTTCCAATTGCTGCATTCCCTTTTTCCAAACACCGGTTTGGTTCAACATTTCAATCTTCTATACCATATGGAATAAGGAGGTTCCCACGTAGCTTCCTTGCAGTCTTTGTCATGTCCCGAGAAAATGGACTTAACTGGTTAAAACACTCACCCCTGAATTTCATATTCCGGCGTTATAAGTATAACGAAATCGGCAATATTTCATTATTGTTTCTTCTTATCAGTTATCTATGATTATTTTATTGTCGTCTTCATGGGCTATTGTTAAATTCTGATAATAGGCAAGGCGAGGGCATCTTTGTTTGCCAGCAAAGATTTGTTTCTTTGTTAATTTCGGAAACTTCCTGATTGTGAAATTATTTATGGATCAAGTTCATGCGGTGACGTATTTTAAACATTCAATGCTCAATTTACAATCGCCAGGATCTGTGACAGGTTTTCCATTGTGCTTTTCACATGATTTTTGAATAGATTTCAGGTGGAAAATTCTAATTCTGGAACTCGAATGATGGAATGCATGAAAAATACCATTTTTCTCTGAAAGGTTCATGAAAATTAAATTTTATAAATTTTAGTTCCGACCGAATCTTTCTCGAAGTGTTTCAAAAGGTACCGAAGATACAATGGTTCAGGCTTTAATACCTGTCAGTTTTCAAAAAAATACATTTCAAACTTTCCCGTTTAAAAAAAAAATATTTTTGTACGACTTTAATTTCGATTTCAGAGGAAGGAAGTGCTTCGAGATCTTTTGCTATGAAAAATTTGGACGAATATCTATATCAAATATCTATAAGGGCAGGTTTTACAGTGATCTGTTAAGAAGTTAACGATCCGTTAACGGCCTGTTAAGGCCTCTGATTGGCCACTGCAAGGGTTAACAGACCGTTAATTTCTTAACGGACCACTGAAAAACCGGCCCTAATTCTATTAAGATATCCACAAATATGTCAACGACACACCAGTGTCAAGAGAATAAACATTTCACAAAAAAAGTATTAAAGATGTGATGATGCCACAAATCATGTAATTATCAAACAAATCTTGGAAACAAATGTTTGAAATCAATTAACACTCACCATTTCTGTACCGGTTATCTAATCCAAGTGTCACAGCTTCAAAAGCACCACACACCGTAATATCAAACAAGTAGAAACGTCACTTCACAATTTCACGTGCCAGCCTTTAAAGACTTCGCATAAAATCCCTGTATCGATACAGATTCATCCATGGCGAGAGCCGACCATCCCAAATCGATTCAACCCTACTAGAAAGGACGCCCCTCTAAAGACGCTAATACGCACTCTGAAGACACAATCAACCCAGTCTTGAATCGCGGGTATACGCAACGACAAGTGTGAGACTCCACA
Source organism: Nemurella pictetii (assembly GCA_921293315.2). NCBI lineage: Eukaryota > Metazoa > Arthropoda > Insecta > Plecoptera > Nemouridae > Nemurella > Nemurella pictetii. The sequence goes on along the minus strand of OV121123.1, from coordinate 6,032,466 downwards.
TGTGAAATGTTGCTCGATAGCCGCTCGCAATTCTCGTTTGCAATTATCTCCCTGTGGCTGTAATCGGATCGTTCGTGCGAAATTTCTTATCTTCGACGTGAAATTCAGGGTACAGTCGTTGTCGTGCCATAGGAGGCACAGATAGCACGTATCGATACCTGATAGATATACGTCTGTCGATTACGCATGTGATCTGGGATACATGACGGCTATTATCGGAATACTTGGCATCATGAACCATGGACCAATGCAAAAATTTCGTGTGATATAGCAACTATTTTTAAATAGAGACATCAGTTTTGTTTTTGTACCTATATATTGGCAGGCAATGTCTGTTAGTGGTTCACCTCCGGTTGAGAACTCATCTTCATGGTGAATCTGGAAATTGTACCAACCGAATCCATGCCCACATCCTTACGAAAGACTCAAACCCTGTAACTTTTCATATTTATTACCCCATTTGAATTACCGTTTTGCTTTTACAGTTTGAGTACATACGCATTAAGAAGCATATAATTCTGCCACTACGAAATGTTAGCGTTTCACATGTGAGGTTTTAGTGTAATGGAACTTAATGAGCCACAGTTGAACGGTAAGATAAACGGTCATCCACTCAATGCTCGGCCTGGCATAGTGCTGCTTAACTTGGGTAACTCCACGAGCAAGATTCCCTTCCAGTTTCAAAAATACTAGATAATCATACAGATAACTAGAAACATGTGACTCCTGAACCATTATTTAAAAAAAATGAAACAGCAATTCGTCAGCTGGGTTCCCGATTATACTGATAAAATAGTTTAAACTTTTTCGACCAATGTCATGCAATGCGATAAGACTTTAAGGTCCGAAGATAACGCTAAAGGGCTAATGTTTCGAACACTAATTTCCTCATTTTCCACTAAATTTCCAGTGAAATATTTTATTTTTTACTTATCACCATATGAACACTGTCTTACAAAAACACTCAAGAAATAGCGACCAGTAAGAAAATGTGTCAGCCACAAGCGAGACACAACTTCGATCAACTCAATTGGATAAAGAAAATAGATGAGATGATTTCCTCTGCTAAAATACCGTGAATTTAAACTATTGGCAAAAGCATCCATGGGCATAATTTTGGCAAAAAGGATTCCAGACTCCTACTTAAATTCCCGGCCCATGGGGGTTTAGATCGCCAAACGTCGCATTAAAAATTAAGTAAATCATAAAATTTGAAGTCAAATTTGGTTAAAAGGGTGTTAGCAGGGTGTTAGAAACAACAACGCCGATGACGAATGTTATCATGGGCGCACCAACGCCGATAGCAGCAATGTTGATAAGGCAACTGCGAGCCTTATCAATTTCAAGGTGATCGATCCGTGAACGTGCGACATCGATGCCGGTCGGTGTCTGCATTCACACACATTGCTCAGCGTCAACGAACGAGGACTGCTTGCAGAGACAGGGTTTATGAATAGCGGGCGAAAAAAAATGAACTTTGAGAGTAGAAATCATGTGTCTCTGAGGTCGATCTTGTGAAATTAATAGAACGTCATCCTGCGTTAATGTGTTCAAAGGGCTAAAATTCAACCCAAAACCTTTCAAACTAAGGGTTTTTGAATGGAACGCTTCTCCAAGAAAAGTGTGCGCCGCAGGCAAACATTTGAGCAAACATAAAAATATAACTGGTCCGGTGTGCCAATTCGTCAGTAGCGCGGCTTGGTTGCTCCTGCTCGTTTGTGAAATAGTGAGATTGATTTGAAAAATCACGAAATCAGAAATCTGTATAGAACGGAAATGGTGTCACAGTCGGAAAATGTTCGAACGTCTGATAAAGTCACCCTGTGCTCTCAGGGATTCAGCAGTGATATGGTCAGATCGGTAAGACGCGTTCCTTATCAGTGCAGCATGGCTATTCTATTCTTGAAACCAGATGAATCGTATGGTATCAATTGATGCATTATTTTGTGAAGTGGATGTAATTAAAAGATTTTGAAAGATATGATTGTCCCGATTCGTGGAATGTGACATATTGTTTGATCTAGCTCGTCAATGCTATGCAAATTTAAGTACATAAGCATCCACGATTTTGGATTCGAATAAGATGGAGACCAATTTGTTTGGAAAGCTTGAAGCGATGCAGGGAACAACTTAGGAAACATTTTAAGGTTCGGACATAAATTTCTCAGCTATCAGAAAAAATTATTTAAAACGATACAAAAAGCAAGGAAATGTGTGCACCGAATTTTAACCCCCCCCCCCCCCTACCCTTCCCCTTGCATGCTACTCAGCACTATCGGCTGCAGCAATTAATAGCGAATTATAATTATAGACACGGAATTCGGTGGTTTGTGGTAAGGTACCAGCAATCGCCTTCTGGACGATAGTCCGCGCGTGGTGCCTTTATAATAACTACGTGATTACTAGCGTTACTGGCACAACTTTATCACTAGCAAGCACCTATCTTACAATTTAGGTCAAGACCTTCAAATTACTGAAGGATAACCTAACCCAAGGGATGAAGGCACCCTTTCCCCTGACTGTTTTAACACATCCCACCGCTGCCACCATTGTCACTATTAACGATGCGGTGCTGAAAGGCACGGTGTAAATAGCCAATGGTAAAGGTGTTTTGGTAACTGTAGTAGGCGTTTGATTCCTTTTCAAATCTCGTGGCTAAATAATATGACGTGTCAATTTTAGCGCACCCAATATTTGTGTGACGCTATCTCTGATAAATCTGTCTCTTGAATGACTGACTTAACGTTTCTTTATATTTTAGCGCGGGATTGACACAAGGATGTGGTGTGTACGCACCCAACACATCATATCATTGAGTAATATAAACACTTTTAATTCTTCTCAGTAAATAGTCGACGGAAATATAACGTTTACGACTCATACAACGCCGAATCGGCTGATAATAATTCAAATAATAACCCGACTGGCGCAATTTCTGTCGTTGGGAATTCAGATTGGCCAGTTTCAGTGATTCCAATTGATAAAAACATTGGTATTAAGGTCATCTTATGAGTAAATCCTATAACCAGAGCCTGTTGAAAGTCCCCGGGGACAGTGGTACACTCGAGAAAAATCTGCAAGGGCCCATTTACCACCTCTGAGCCCAAGGACAAAGCAGTCAGCCGAAAGTTTATGTGAATTTCGGTACAACCTTCTATCGTATACGAATAAACGGTCAAAAATAAGCATTGATCATGTCAGACTTCTGTTAACTATGAGACAAGTCATCTGCTAGTCATGGTCCTCGAATGCCACAAAAAAATTAGCACTGTTAATTGAGCAACGGGGAATCAAGAACTCACCAGCGGAATTTTCTTGTACACCCTGTGCACAGCCTTGGTGAACGAGTCGCTCCTGTATTTCCACGCCGCCCGCAGCCGCTTGCTCTTCGATCGCAGCATCTTCGACGACACTTCGCCGCTGTAGCTCAGAGGTCACGCGACGGCCACGCGACAGCCAGCTGCAGCCTCCGCCGTAGCTTCTTCATCTTCACCGTATCGGCTGATGTACACACTGTGTCTCACCGCCCGTTGCCAGCACCTAGGGGAGCACCGGACAGGCTATAGACGACTTGAAAAAGGACGGCCGATTTCGTACAGCGTCTTGTCGATAGATATTAGTTTATTCGCATGATAGGGATTGATTTTGTAAACGTTAAATTGAATCTGCTGATAATTTTGAGAGTAAAACTGGAGAAACGTAGCTAGGACGAGCTAGGTAGGCACACGAACGACACTTTTGGCATCTTGCTCATACGCAAACTATCTTCAACCAAACTGTTGCATGTCAAAGGTTGCAGAAATCACTTTCGGGTGCCCTCCTTGTGAAGCCATCGGTCTGTTCGTTGTAAATTCCAGGCACTTACTGCTGGGCAAGCCACGCGACGCTTGTGAATCGCCCCACAAACTAGCTTCTTTCAAATTTTACCGACCACTTCCTGTATCTTTTCGTTGTCGTCCGTGGAAAAAATCTCAGTAGTGACATTTAACACACGCTCATTTTGTTGTGAATCAACATGTTAAAAAAAGTGGTGTGTTACTGTTATATTTTACTTTATATCACTTCATCAAGTTACATTTCGATGACAATTCGACAAACAATCTGTCGCTATCACTAAACACGGTATTCGTAGCGCTGTCTTCACTGTGTTTTTTTCCCTCAAGAATGTTATAATGACAACTACCATGTGCACTCGCGAAGTCTACCAGGTAAATAGGTGACTTGTTATAAGCTTTAACAGCAGGCACACACTGGTAGTACACTATCGTGGATATAGCCAAGTTCTTATCAACAGCACACTTTATAATATAGGGTTATGATGTCGATTGTCTCTACGAATCGGAATCGCTTGAGTGATAAATGTCGAGGTGTATAACTCTAAAAGTTTCGTCGGTGCTTTGTTTGATTTGCTCGGTGTCGACGGCTCGTTTAGTTTGACGACGCATTGACGCAAGACGTCGAGAAAAATGTGTAGCAAGTCTGCTGGTTGGATAATTTTGCTGTTTGCTTAAAAATCACAAATGACAGCACTGGTATCGGTCATGAGTTAGATGGCACGCGGCATATCCATGTGATATTATTATTTTTAAAAGTTATTTTGAGTCTGATTTAGCGTTCAATGAAAGCTCAGCCATGTTTCAAAGTTAACACTGTGAAACGACTGTTCCAAAATAAACCAATATCGCGAATATAAATGTTTTGTTATCACCGTGCGCGCACAATTGCCTATAACCTGCATTCATTGCAGAACCACGTGCGACAATCCACGTTATATTTTGCAAATAACTCTGGCTGTACTATAAAAATATACCCACGTCAATGCGATGCAATCAATCCTGCACCCACCACTTTTAATAAACAAACAAGATGATCGCGTCACTCACTCACAGCTCTTAGTCCACTAAAAGACTAAACATTCTAACAGCGACAATATTTTCGGCTCTTTCTCAACAATTATGCAAATCCACACTGAAACGCTTGGTGCTGATTGAGTCGGCGTCACTCACAATTCGAATACCGATTGTCAGCAGCTAGTTTCCCGGGTGGGAGGAGGGGAAGCCTTCGGGACATCGACAGCTACAGAGCGTAGAGAGCTGTGGTCGCCACTGAGTGGCTGTCACTGCCACTGTCACTGTTATTTTCACTGTCATCCATCATGGGGATAACGTGTCATTCCAGCGAGATGATCAACCACATAGAAATGCATAATATAATGTAATTATGTGGATTTTTTAGTATTTTTCAGGATAAAGACCGATAAGCCCTTATGAAATTGTCAAAACTTGAATATTGGTCACGTTTATCGAGATTTCTGTTTAGTAATTGCCCAAATATAATAGACCGAATTGTTGCCCGACGAAGATAGTCACACAAATGGACAGTTGCATGCTTTTAGTTAGTTTGTATTACATAAGAAGGTAAAATTTCATAATGTTAATTTATTATGACTTATTTTCATATAAAACGAAATAAATATCGGTTTTGGCGTCTTTCAAAACAAATTCTATGACGTCTATAGTTCAAAGATTCATAGCTATCATGGGGAGATGAACCATCTTGAATTTAATTCCTAGGGGGCATTGAAAGCTTGCCCTTCTAAAACTTAACATCGGTAAACCTGTGATATTTATTTGTTATTTGTCATGACGTTTTGCAAAAGCTCTAATACGACCTGATCCCTCTAAAGTCTAGGAGAAATTCCTAATTATATTGATGCATTAAAAATAAAAATATTGATTAAAAAAAATGCATTAAAATGCATAAAAAACTATCGATTAAATCAGAACTCAGACGTTTGACGTTTGCCGCTATTGAAAGCTGCGTACATGGCCACTCTCTCTCTACTTAGGCCCTCTAGTAGATAGAACCATATGCAATACCTTAACAAACATATTAGTATGTATACCTATTCATACGAAAGTGCTTGAGCGAAATTAGGTAAGAAACAACGGTTTGCTTGTGCTTCTACTGCTCGGTGACAATGAAGTTAACGCATTACTGGCATTACTCCTTGTGAGAATGGATTGGACATGGTTATGGCTGCACCTTTTGCAATGCGTTAACAAGTATATTTAGCTGCGAGGAAAGTGTGTAGGTGAGACCATCAGGTGTGAAATCAAGGCCATCAAATGTCATTTTCATTCATGCAACGATTTATATTTTTACAATCTCAAAGCAAATTTTTGGTTTTGAAAAGAAATATATCAGGTACTGAAAGGTAGCATGCAAGGTATACAATAAAGAGCGACAAGTTTTCTCTTCGCTTTGGCAATCTATAACGAATACGCAAATATTCGGAGGGTATTTTTCAAATCACAGAAGGTAAACATTTAGAAAGGGGTTTCCGAATTTGAACTAATCTACCCTAATGCAGCCTAAATCTTACCGAAAGCTGAGATTTTCTTGACGGTAGATCTATAGTCAGATCTAATAATTAGTGAAAACAATTAAAAACCCCAGCAAACTCAAAAGATGTGGGTGTAACTTGTTGCTGTCATAATAATTATTCAGCTGACAATGCTCCTCATTCAAACAAGACGCATACTAAGTTCTCTGAGACCGCGAGACAAATAGACAATAACACGGAAGCATCCACCGATCGCGATTAGATGTTGCATAACAGTGGCCAAGGTAAAGATACGACCACCGAACCAGAAAGAGATGACAGACCTGGTGGCTGAGAAGTGAGAATCCATTCAAACCACAATACCGATTTTACTGACTGTCAATTTTCACGGGACCTTCATACTCGATTGGTTCACTATCCAAGCATCGTTGTCATAGTTCTTATCTAATCACGTCGCCAACGCCAAGGTTAATCGGTCTGTGTGACCGCGATATTATCCAGTATCAAGTAACTAGTAACCAGTATCTAGTTACCAGTATCTAGTATCTATACCGGCTCGGTGCCGAATTGCTTCGATATTTACTGGCCGACTGATAGCTGGGGTGTACTTGCTGGGGTTGTGGCTGGCACAGCCACACCACGAACTTGTTTGTGCCACAATACAACAGGTTCAAGAGATATTTTAAGTCTTGTCTTGCGGGGTACGGTTCTTGGTACGACGGCACATCGGATTTTAAGGGTGGAATTTTGTCTGATATTTTATGTAGGTATATTGCATTTTTATAAATATAGTTTACAAATAGAGGGTCAGAACTCAGAATGTCAGATTTCAAAGGGAAAATACATTTAAATATAAATAAATGGCATAAGTAAATGACGTGAACAGGATTATTTACTTGAAAAATCAGTTAAAAGTGTAAGTAAAGTATGTAACTCTTGCATTTTAGTTTTAAAAGTTTATTTAATCCTAATATCCATGGTGTAGTAAACAGACGAGAAATCATGCTGACAGGCTGACAATCTTTTCAAACAGAATCCTCTTCATTACAATGTTAGTCCCAGTGTCTATTTAGTAATACGGCCTTACAACTATAACAATGTATAATACTCGGATTTGCAGGATTATATAGTCGTTCACTCTTTTTTTTAATGTTTGATACAATTAAATACCTATGTGGAACTTAGAGGGTGTAAATGGATGATAACTTTAATCCGTAATCAAAGTTCAAACCCGGTTCTATGTGAACCCCGAGAGAATTTGGCAATTTCGTGCTTTTGGAACCGCATAATATTATGCCGTATCACGGTGCATGACTGTGTGTTTGTAAAATGCAACGAAATGGATCGGTATAACCTATGGTATAACTTCTGTAGCTAATCTTCGGCAAAAATATTGAAATTATTGCCAATTAGAAGAAACCAGAAACAACCGAAAGCAATGATGCAATTGACTTACGGATTTATTATAATAATAATAATAATAATAATTTGTTTATTTGTCATGAGATCATTACAGGGATGATATCGACAATTGTCAATTTGTACATGTACTACCTATACTCTTCAACTCATAATAAAAAACTCATTCGTCGAGTAAAAGCACTTTTCTATAAAGAACGTCTTTAGTTTTTCTTTAAAATTTCTTTTGTATCTCAAGCTTTTGATCATATTTGGTAGTTTATTAAAAAATCTTCTGCCTGCATATAATGGTTCTTTCTTATATAGCTCTAGGTGGTGGGCTGTTTCTTTTAGATTGTCTTTATTTCTGGTGTTGTGTACACTATTTTGTTCATTATCTGTATCTATTTGCTTTGCCCAGTCTATTACAAAGAGTATTGAGTTATAAATATATATCGATGGCAACGTCATAATTTTAAAATTTATAAACAATTGTTTTGTCGAGTCTTTATAAAAAACATCCGCACACGGGTTACGACTGGCTTTTGCCATAGTTCTCAACGCATTTTTTTGTAGTGAGAATAATCTTTTGGTGTGTGAGCAGTTCCCCCAAACAATGACCCCGTACATAAGATGCGACTGTATATTTGCAAAGTATACAAGCTTCAATATGTCCGTGCTGACTAGATTATTTAGTTTCTTTAAGAGAAAACACCCTGATGCTACTTTAGCTGCTACATTTGTCACATGCTTATTCCAATCCAATTGGCTGTCAATAATTATGCCTAGGAATTTAGTGTCTGTACAATTTTCAATGCTAACTTTATCAAGTCTAATCAACGGGCTACTGTTATTTTTGCACTTTCTGGATTCGAATTTCATGGTGAGCGTCTTTTCTTTGTTGAGAAACAACTCGTTTCTTCGGCTCCACTCTTCCATCTGCTTCACCCCGTGATTTGCCTTCGCGCACACATCCTCCCCCTTATCCGCCGTGAAGAGGTGTGTAGTGTCGTCTGCAAATAGAGTGAGGCTTCCTTCCTTGACTTTTGATGGCATGTCATTTGTGAACAGCAGGAACAGCAGTGGAGATATTGTTGATCCTTGCGGCAGTCCAATATCGCCGCTCTTCCATTCTTCCGATATTACATCTCTATCTTGGATCCTTATGTGCACCGCTTGTCTGCGATTACACAGAAAGGAGCGCACCCAGTCATTTGCGACTCCCGCGATTCCCATGTTGTTTAGTTTTTGCAGCAGAATGTTATGGTTCACGGTGTCATAAGCCTTTGTGAAGTCGTAGAACACGCCCATAGATTTCTTCTTTTGGTCCATTGCCGTGATAATCTCGTGTATATATAAAGCGACAGCGGTGGCCGTTGACCTGCCCTTTCTGAACCCGTGTTGTCTGTCGTTGAACGCACTGTGTTTGTTCAGGAAGGAGATCAGCCTCACGCAGAAGGCCTTTTCAAATATTTTAGAGAAAATAGATAGCACAGCAATAGGTCTGTAGTTTTCTCTTTTGCTACTATCTCCTTTCTTCAGGATGGGGACAATTTTTGCTTTCTTTAGGTCTGGTGGAAACTGACCTGTGGATAGAGACGCATTGATTATGTAAGTCATCGGCTGCATGATTTGTACCAGAACATGCCTAAGTATTCTGCCCGAGATTCCATCTGTTCCTGCCGACGTTTTCTTGCATGCTTTCCCCGCAATATCGTAGAATTCGGTCGGCGTTACGGGTGTCATGAAGATTACCTTGTTCGGTCGTCTACTGACTTCCGTGTTTGCTTGTGCCTGTGCATCCCGCGGCCTTGTATTCACCAGGTTAATTGCTGCGCAGCCAAAGTACTCGCTAAACGAGTTTGCTATCTGTTGTGGTTCGACGATTATCAGATTATTATCTCCCTTGAGCTGTGATATGCCATTATATTTGTTAGCTGTCACCTTGTTCTCCTCAATGATACTCCATGCTGCTTTTACCTTATTCTCAGCTTTTTCAATCTTCTTGTCGTTTGATTTTCTTTTCTCTTTGTCAATCAGTTTAACATATTCGCGTTTCATTTTGTTGTACCGGGTTTTCTCTGCTTCCGTAGCATTTTGTTTCACATACTCGCCGGCTATCTTGACTCGTTCCCTTGTCTCCTCTACTTCTTTGGTGAACCAGTCATTACGTTTCTTAACCGTAGTCCTAGTCTTGATTTTTCTGTACGGGAACGCTTTTTCGAATTCTCTTTGGAAAACCTTCATGAATTCTTTCCACATAAGGTCTACTGTGATACTATCATACACTTTTTCCCATTTACATGAATTCAATGCTAGCACAAAATCTTCGACCTGATTTCCTCTGAAACATCTTTTCATAACATATTTCTCCCTGCTTTCCTGTTTCTCTTCCTGCAGTAGCGTCATTGTCTGGAAGTAGTGATCTGATAGTCCAAGGTCTACTACCTCTGCTCTTACTTTGTTGCAAGGTATGCTTGTGACAATATTGTCGATACAAGTGCTTGACGTTTTAGTTTGACGTGTTGGTTTCTGTATCATCATTGTCATGCCGAATGTCCTAAATAGGTCAACGAGAGACTGTTTAGCTGTGGATTCCTTCATTGCGTCGACGTTTAGGTCTGCAGTTAACACTATGCCTCCACCCCTGACTTTTGTGACACCTGGTTCAGTGCCTGCGCCATGCCTTCTTGAAACATCTTAAGATTTCCCGAAGGTGCCCTATATGCACATAGAATGGCCAGGGTTCCGTAGGGACTGTCCCACGTGGCACCGACACATTCAAAATCGATCTCGACACTCAGTTTGCCAATGCTTTTGATCTCTGTACAATTTGACCCTTTTTTCGCGAAGATTATCACACCCCCATTTTTAAACTTTTTTCTGCAGAAGCTGGACACAACTTGATAGCCCTCGATCGTTGTGCTGGCCACCTCTTCCTCCTGGAGCCAATGTTCTGATAGGCAGATGATCTCTGTCTTCTTCGATTGTAGCTCGACTTCTAAGCGTCCCGTTTTATTGCGTAAACACTGGATGTTACCATGCATGATAGTGTCTTGCTGTAGGTGATTTCTAGACTCGGTCTTCTTTCTTTTCTTCTTCTGCTCATTGTTCTTGTGGTCTTGTGTGGCCTTTTCCTCTCCAGTCTTTTTTTCTCCAGTCTTATTCTCTCCAGTCTTTTGCTCTTCAGTCTTTCGTTTTACATTATTTTGTTCTTCATTCTTCTGATTTCCCGTTCTTCGATCCTCCTCCTTATTCCCTTCTTCGCCACCTTTCGTATCCTGTTTTCGAGTGATGCTCGGTTTCCAATGTTCTTTGCTATTACCCAGTACGTGGTATTACCTGGTACGTATACATGAGCAAACATTTGCCGAGCAATTGAATCTTCGGTGATAAGGTTTTTAAAGATATATACTTGAATGTGCATGAAGCGACAGGACACAATCATTATCGAAAGGCTCGACGGCGTTTGCCAAAGAAAAGTGCATGGGATATAAACTACGCTGAAAGGAGATTCAGATCACAGCACGAATTACGACTGATAAGATTCTGCAGTAGGCCAAACTCTTTGGGGCAAACCATATTGAAGCTTTTTCTGTTGCAGAGCTAAATTGCCGGTTCGACAATATAGCTTGTTGACCAAGTCAAAAGGGGGTTATAACTTAAGAAGGTATAGTTATCAGTTTACCTTCGCGTTCGTGAATCCAGGCCCATATTTCGTCAGTTGTAGAGCTAACATGGATAATATATCTAGACTTCTTCAGTGCAGTCTAACAGACGACATAACCGAACGGTTTGGCATGTTGGAAACACCGGTTCTCGTGAGATCACCGAAGTTAAGCAACATCGCGCTGAGTCAGTTGTTTGATGGGTGACCATCATGCACATGATCAGTTCTGTTCGGGAGAGAGGTTGGAGGGTTTGAAGTTAGTACAACAACTTTACTCGCCTTGCTTATCAACCTCTCGACAGCACGGATTAGTGGAGGAATCCTGTTGTTCGAGTTGTACCGTCCTTCGGAAGGGACGTAAAGCCGGTGGTCCCCTTGGTGCTTTTCGACAGGAGTAGGCTACGTGCCGGTACCGGGTTTCCCCTCCTCCCTTCTAGACTAGGTTAGGTTCATCATCACCCTCATCATCACCATTTCATTCACCGACGCCATTAGACCAGTGCCAAAGGGCCAGTTGTCAAAACAGTGCGTCGTTAAGCACCAATAATCAATCAATCAACAGACGACATGGATGACAAATTTTACGAATTGTTCACTTTATGGTGTGACGGTTAAGACCAGATTGGCTAGGTAGGTACCGCGTAAAAAAATAACGGTCTCATAGCTGGAACGTTTTTTTTTCAAATATCCATCATCAATGTCTCAAAAACACGAGCTCAAACGCTCGGGCTTTCAGGCCAGTTTATTTTCACCCATTAGGGTTGAAATAATTAAAGAGTGGCATATAAAAGAAAGAATCTGATTGAACTTATTGTTGCGGCATTTCGATTCACGTGGCTGTTTATTGAGTGTAAATCGAAGTGGTTACCGAGAGAGATTGATTTAATTTACTATTCCATTAATATTGCAAGCGTAGATGATAGCATTATCGATTGAAAATTGAAATATAGAAAGTGGAGTGCTTTGGGTCTGACGCAAGCAGCGACCTTTTCTAAAGTATAGGCCACCCCTACAACAGATATACAGAGCGGGCTGGTATCAAATTGATCCATATCTCTTATCTCCCTCAATTCAGTTTGTGACTTGTGAGTGACAGTCGGTTGAGGTTATATCGGCTCATCCTAGTTGTTTTAGAACTGGGAATGAAGATATAATTATTCGGAAATGAACTCATATATCCTGAGCATTCTAAAATACTTTCCAATATTGAGTCTTCTTTTCACTAGCTGGGTCTGTGCAATTACATTATGGACCCTCGATGGCTGGAGCTACTTCTTTACGTTCATCGCTTTCCAATTCTACGCCAACTGGATACTCGTACTTCTCGGCAACAAACCGTGGGAGAAGACCGACATCGTAACTCCGAACGAAGAAGCTACTCAAGTCTGGTTTTGTTCAAGGTGTGACCGAAACTATCCGTACAGTGTAGAACATTGTCCGCTTTGCAAGAAATGTTCAGTGTATCGCGACCATCACTGTTTCTTTCTCGGTACATGTATCAACAGTAAAAACATGAAATATTTTGTTATCATTCAATTTTACACCATTCTAGTCTGTACGTATGTGATTTTAGCTCTAGTTCCTTATTTATCAGTGCAATTTCATCGAGATTCTGCAATTGGCTGGCAATTTTACATGAAATTCTTTTATCCGGTCATGTTTCCTCTCTGGTTGTTCGGTTCCGAAACATTCTTTTTGTTCTCCCTGAGTTTGTTGTTTGGCATGTTGGTCTCCATCGCCGCTACTTTGTCCGGGTATTGCATATACCAGTGTTATCGTATTGCGTCCGGGGACATATACAAATACAAAACACCGAGCACAAATCGTAGCGCATCGGACAACTTGGTTGCTGTGTTTGGGCGGTGGGGTCTGTTGCATGTTCTAGTGCCGTTTCTTTCCAGCCAAAAGACGCAGCTAAATTTCCACTTGCCAATTCATCAATCTTAGTTTTCAGGCACATTTTGTTTTCTAACTTATTTTCTTCTCTAAGGACAAAGAGACAGGATTAGGACCATGAAAAGGAATACTTTTAAATGCATGCCAACAATATGGCTAGCTTTTGATACTAATCCATCCATACAGACAACTCTTTTGTAGATTAAATTAATTTGTACATGAAATGCTTTCATCCATAGAAACTTTCTTGAGTTGTGATTTTACACTTGACTTAAACAACCTGTTGGCTTAAGATAATTACCTCTTAAAAATGCTAAGACTCGGTGTGAGAAGAATGTCACACCAAAACACTACGCTTATTTCAATTTCTTCTCAGTTTAATGACCTGTCGAATGTTTGAATTACACAGCCTGAATCGTTGTTGGCACAACACTCTTCTGTTACCAATAGTTACCAACCAATACCCATATGTACCTGTACGTACCTACCATCCAGTACCATGTGACAAAAAATTGTTGTGAAATGCAAATCAATTGAACTTGCAGATAGACAGACAAATGCAATGTTTTAATTCATACTTAATTATTTCCTACATTGACTAGTTTTTGTATGAATACAAAACGACCACTTAGTGTAAAATGTACCAACTTTATGCTTTTATATGATGTCAAACTGTGCTGAAGCAATTTGTAATTTGTGACAATTTTAAATAGATATTATTATGTTTGAAAAATAAATTAATCAAACGGCAAATAATCGGAGGATGAATTTTACCCAAGTACAAAATAGGTATCGATCCTTACAAGAACAGCGATAAAAATCCTTGGTTTCTTCAACAAAACGCAAAGCAATAGAAATAATTTTAATTTGCCAAAGTGAAAACCCAACTGAAAACAGTGTTGGAAATGAATGTCTACATCAAAGTCATTGATTTAATGAGGTGGTTCAGGGCGTCTAGATATGCTGTGTATGGTTAACCGTTAACGCACTGTGACGATTTTTTGCCCCGAAAAAGACTTCTTTTGACTTTTCAACCACAACCGCATGGCCATCTTCAGTATATCTTAAACAAGTCCTGAAGGTGACCAAGCCATCGGGGTCGAAACGTCAAACAAGGCCCTTTTCAGAGCCAAAAACAGAGCCCAACATGAACAGCACACGACATCTAAACCGACATTAACCTTGAAAACTGGGCACCGGGGGGCACATAATGAACACGGAACTGGGTGGGAGTCATCCGATAAGCTCCACGAACAACAGTCAAGAGGCGACGGTAGGAAATTTAAACAAGCTACACTTTGATCGCGCGCAGTTTGCCGCTTGCGCCATTCGAAAAGTGCCGAGGGGAAAGGAGATTTGCCCGACTTACGATAGAGAAGCGATGAGCCACAGTGGAATACAATTCTATGCTGTCAACACTTCTAAACAAAAACAAACTCGTTAAATGAGACAGTCAGGTTAAATGGTCAAGACCGGTAAGAAAATGCCCCAACTTGGTTCGGACTTATTTAGAACAATGGACCCCGATGGTGACAACCTACATAAACCTGTTGTTCCCGAGTTGTTTCCCCAGATTATCAGACAAAAATTTTATAATACAGGAGGTTCCTGCAATCATCATTGTGAAACTTGCCGCTTCATTTACAATAACTCACTCGCAAAAAAATTCTCGGCACATGCCAACATTCCAGCCTTTTAGCAACGCTAACAATTAATTCCAGAAAAGTGATGCAATGCCAGTCTTAAAAGGAAGGAGGAACGCAGTGCGGCAAGACTTATCAGGTCGATTGCACGGCAGTTACGGAGGAATTGGCGTTCCGACCCACAAAGGACACTCCTAATAGACCTAATCCATTCAAAGAAAATTGACATCTAATACCCGCTAAGAAAAGCCACTTGGGTTTCGATGTCCCTTCTTTGGTTAAAAATGTCCACAAACATTATTATCGGCTCTGAGGTTTAACCAAGGAAGACAAGATAGAGAAATTTCAATCCAACTATCTTTTCTCAGTGGATAGATGACATCATTTTTTCCTGAACGTAAAAGGTCTATTGATTTGCGCCATTTCTCCCCCCCACTCGATTAAGCGTGCCACATCCCTCGTTATTTAGAAGATCCGTCTGTTCGGCCAGTCGAACGCTCGTCGAATCCACCGCGCCGCCAATCGAACAACACCGAGCGTGTCGTAGGGCGTCGTGTCCTCACAGCTCCGAGTGGTGGATCTCGTTGTGCAGCCGCTCCGGCTGGAAGTCGGTGGGCTCGACGAACAGGCCCTCCATCGTCTGCCACTCGACGTAGTTGTCGCCGGCGGTGGCGACCGCCACCACCTCCGCCTGGCCGTTGATCGGCCGGCCGTACGTCTTGCCCGTCACCGCCAGGTAGCCGCCCGTGTCGACGTGCTTGAACGTCACCGCCGCGTCCCGTCGCCAGTAGTCCGTGTCGCAGACCACCTGCCAGTGGTCGCCGGTGTCGCCCTCGCCTGCGGCCGGGATTCAGACACACTCGTTTAGACACGCTCGTTTAGACGCGCTCGCAAGTCAACGTATAGACTTGTGGGGATCTACTTCCCCAGGGAGTTGCCCTGGGGAGAGAGTTGATTGTTGCGGCAAATATTTTTTCTTTATTTTTGATTGATTCTACAATGCGAGACGATTTTGGCAAGAGGTGTTTATTATAATCTTTTCATTTACTTCCTTCGGAACAATCGAGCCTCACTCCTATGTATTTCAGTAACCGATTCTCTTTGTAATAAATGTGTTCAAACTAAACGAAGTTGTGTTAATTGTCGACGCGACAGACTTCTAAGCTCTACAACTGACGAAATATGGGCCTGGATTCACGATCTCTTAGGTAAACTAGGTACCTATGCCTTGGAAACTTGACACTGGTTTGCCAACTTCATTCTCCTGATTTGCAACAGTCGTGGTCGTTAAGTCGACCATTGAAGACTGATCACTTTAAGGCCTGATATTCGGTTCTAACATATTCTAACATCTAACATATTATACTTATTGCAGCATTATTTATTACCATTTAAGCAAAATTTTCACTTTGGATATCTCCTTGAAGAATAACAACTCAAATATGCTGAATGTCCCTTTGAAAATCAAAAATATGTCCCCAAACTCTAGATTGGACTCTCAGATTGAATATTTCGTTTCTAAATTCCAAACACACATCTAACATGCATACAACGAGGTTTCCCGTTTGGTTTTTTTCCTAAATAAGTGGCAGTTTTCATTGGGTGACATGGACTTCACAGTAAACCTACCGGCATCATCCCCATAAGCTGAAACCTCTTGATTCCCTGACAGAGGTGATGAGAAGTGATGACTGTGAAGATTCTTCATTGTTGCAAGATGCTGCAGTCTTATTGTTGTTCCACATCCGATTGCCTCCCTAGGAATGCATAAATTATTATAACCACAGCCTGAACAATTAGCAAATATCTTTTTGAATTATATCTTATCCATTTGAACATTAAATTCCCAAATGTAAAGGTAGTACAGAAAATATCAGTTGTGCCATAGGTTTGCCCTAACGTGACTGAAACCCTGAATCATGCACCAAATGCATGGATTTCCAGTATTTTCTTAGATGCAGTCGTATTACAAATTCCCATGTTTACATCGCAAACCGAAAGAAATCTCCGAGATTCTGTTTGGTGGATTTGTTCGATGAACAGAAACCAACTCAGCAATGGATAACAACTGCTGCACATTGCCTGCAATAAGCAGGTCTAGTCCACCAGCCACATAAGACATTGCTTGAGGGAGAGCCTATTCAACTAGGCTACGTTGCGCAAATTTTGACGTACCCACGGGTGCAGTATTTCTTTGTCTCCCCCTTGATGACCCAGTGTGAATTCACATCTTCTTGTGCTTCTGTGCCGGTGATTGACTGTTGGCCAGACCCGGTGCCATATTTCACGTCATGAGAGTGCAAGCGAACTTTATAACCAATATTTAACAACTTTATCACTGAACCACAAGTGACATGACGTTGGCTCCGGCCTAAAACAAGGAAAAACATTAAATGAATCAAATCTCGGGCCGTTTTATATGTCTAATAGTGGAATGGTATTGTTGAAGTAGTAATTTACCTTCGATTTTGTCGAAAGATGCGATAATAAGCAGTAATAGGAGAGTTTGCATCGTGGTGAGAAGACCCGTCCAGCCAAACGCCACCATTTTTAAACACACGTAGTCAGCTGTGATTGGTTCATTTGGTACAGTCTGTTGCAATAACATTATTAAAATTGAGCCTTGTTCCTTTTCAAGCGTGTAATGTATACCTAACTAAAATAATTAACACCTATATTATAATGTAAATAAAATTTGGCATAAAATAATATGACTTAAATAAAATTCCTCTCTAGCCATACCTACTTTATTCGTCCCGATTTTCATCAACAACATCAATATCAATTAAGAAAACTGATTTACTGAAAAATTCATATGATGCATTTATTATTCCCCAACTTAAGAATGATCGTGTGTAATTCATATGGACGCCGCGGTACAAATTCCTTATCCCCCTTTCCTTGTGCATTGCAATAAGGGTTGGAATCCAACTCTCGAACTTCCCGCCAACGGTTCTCTGCATCTGAACTTTGGCTACATTGAGAGGATAGATAAAAGTACCTATCGAGGCACCTATGACCGCTCCACAGAGGAACTCCTTTGCTATTTTTCCCCACCAGGAGACTGGTGTAGGGATGCGAACCTTTGCCTCATCCCGTAGAAAGAAAAACATTGTGTTTGATATCATATTACGGCATAAAATAGGAGCCAAACCTCTATAATACTCGGGAAATCCATGTTCACTACCCAACAACCTTAATACATGTATCATATTTTTGTATTTTCTGTGATAATCACGATCTTGCAAGATTGTCTGGACACGTTCAAACGGCATTAACACGGCTTCGGCACACCCAGCTATACTGGCTGCCGTACATAACGCTATCAACGGCGGGACATTAGCTCTTTGCAACGGAACGCGGACCTCTTCGTAAATGCCAAACATAAGCGACAACGATACTGCTTTCTGACATAACGGCGGTAGGATCCCACGGTATAAGAACCAACCCCCTTCTTTCGACAGCTGTTGCAATGCACTTGTGATCCCTACTCCATGTAGCATCTGTAGGAAGAAAACGACTGATAACTTATGAAATGTACTAAATCAAAAGATGTTTTATTGTGAGATGGCTACAACAGGGAGGTGATCGACTCTTCCTGTTGGCAGACTTACTTGTCTAAAAATCACTTTATAAATCGGATAGGTGATGGTTATGTTGACCAAGGCAGCCCCGCAGCCGCAAGCAAACTCTTTGTAGTCAAAGGATCTTTTTTTTTTCAGTGGGATAGCCATGAATGTCACTGTGCAACCACAGATTTTTTCAAGTTTTCACCAGAGTTTCACACTTGCCAGTCTGACTGACGTATCACTTGTTGCTATTTTCGTTGTTAGTTGCATAATAACATTATTTTGAACCAGGTAAGATTTTTTCCCAATCAAGGTTGTTGACAGATATGCTGAACCTTTGCTGAAAACATGTGATTAATTAATAGTTCCCAGTCAGCTGGTAGGTTACGAATCTTTGAAGGAAGCAGACATCAAGATATTTCTCAAGGGCGTGATGGGACATTCATGCCACCTAGCGTCTTCAATGGGGAATATGTGTGACAGAAGCGGACACAAGCCATTTTCATTTTGAAACTACCGCCGTTTTTAAAAACCATTTTCCACCCATCAGATTGACCAATTAATCCAAATAAATATCCACTCATTCATTACAGCTGGATTTTGCACATGAACAAAATACAAAAAAATACGCAAAGCCACATTGAAAAAAGCTCACCTTTTTTGCGAAACCAACCAGCGAAGCAGTGACAGCGACAATGGGAATAATGGTGAGAATCCTCACCAAATTCTTAGACTTGGGCATTTCTCCAGCCTCCGGTGACCTAAAGCCTACCAAAAAAAAAATTTTTAGCAAATCACATAGAAACTGAATTGAAATTACCACTGCATAATGGGAAGGTATACACAGGTGACGTAGCTGAGTGACTGTCGCCTTATAGACATGGCTTGGTTTAACCATCAACTTCTTCAGAACTGCTTCAGGAAGACCACGCCATTTGTCGTAACGATGACCAAGCTGCCCCTTTTCGGTCGACGAATCGATTATGACAGGGCAAAATCCCAACCTGTGCAAAATGAACCACCTTGTTATCTGTGGGGATCCACTTGGGGCAAGACTTATCCAAGTCCCCGAGGAGAGAATGGATTGTTGTGGGAGACATTGTTTTTCGGACTTCGACTTGAGCGACAATCTGACAAGACGTGTTTTTACTATAAGTTTTTACTTTTCTATAAATCGCATCGAGCTTCACTCAAATTTTATTGCTGATTGCATCAAATAAAGTGTGTTTACACTACGAAGTTGCGCTATTCCTTAATAATATCCTTAACATATCATTAAACCACATTTTAAATGTTTATACCAAGAGATAATCTTCGATGAAAATATTCTATGATGTGTTAATGTAAATATGTGGGGTGCATTATGAAGGTAATTGGCTTTTAATCTGCACCACGATGTGATAGTGGGAATGGAATGCAAGTTAACATGACCATTGTACTCGAGCTATGTCAAAAACTGGGATTCGGCTTTATTTGCCAAATAAAATTGTGATACCATGTGGCCAGAGCTAGATTTCCATGGAACTTAATAAGAACAGTAAAAGGAGGGTCGAACATGCTGCGATGGTGAAACGAGAATTGACCATCATTTTAACCACGAGAGCGGTGGATGACATCGCACCCATGCGGACCTTCCTCGGTAAAACAGAAGACAAACTGTGCATCTATATTAGAAAACAAAAGAATTAACACACCACAAACCAACATCAACAAACAAAATTTTACACAATTAGCACTGGACTGTCGCCCCTGGAAATTTCTCCCCTAAAAATAAGACCATTTTCATCCCTCACGGAGAAACATCACAACTCTATGTTGTGGACTGAGAAATTAGCTAAAAATGAAAAACAAGTTTCAATTCGTCTAGGGTGTATAGGTAGTCGTTGGCTTTGGGCAAACACTACCAGGTTGCGCCCTGCTAGAATCTTCCACCGTTTTCTTACCACCTACGTGGCCGAACAATGTGCCTTGAAGAATACCTGGAATTAATCTGCTCGGAAATTGGAAAGGAGTTAGTAAAAGTCCATGCTTTATCGTCCAAGGCATGCACAGCGTGAAATGGATCGCAATAAGTATGGGCTATAATGTCAATCAATTTAGTTTTCCATCGTATATAAATCCAACTTAATTCTCACCGCCACGATTGGTTGAAATGCACCACTGGTCAAACAATTGAATGAAAGTTCGATTCATGATTGAGCCGACCAGATATCGTATTCAATGGTCACTCAGAAAACCATGGATTTGTGGTCCTTTTCCCAAAGGGTAGCTCGCGACAATTAGTTTGCGTAAACTAATATCTCACAAAACGAGACGACAGTTGCAAAAAATCTCCAATCACGCTCCGATGTCTCTTGGAATGTATCGTACCTGTGACAGCACAACTGCGCGATAACAATCGAGCAAAATTTGCAGAATATTCACATAGCTTTATTGTGCAGTTAGTATACACTGTCTTGGGGAGGGGCGGCAGCGTTGCGAGGGCGCTGTGGAGAAGTCACCCCGGTTTCTTGGGCGTTTGGTCGGGCGCATTCTCTCGGCTGAGGCAGACGACGGGCTTCGCTTGCCGTCGGTCCGACGACGACATGGCTTCACCGGCGAGCCTGCAGCACGAAGGGCGTAAGCCGGCGTATCCTGCACGCGTCCATCACTCACAGGGGTTTTGTGTGTCATGCACTATAATATACAGCCACGGGAATGGAACAGAGGACGCCGCCGAAATAGCATTTTTGAGCTAGCGACATGACGCTTTCACCAGAGCCTATAGCATTCACTGTCCCCATGTGATAAGAGCCTTCGTGTGGCATGCAGCCATGGGAATTTGAGTGTGGGATGCAGGATGCAGGACGCTGGTGTTACCTCGGTGTCTTGGGCGACCCGGCGTCCGTCCCTTTAGCGCATCCACCGCGCGGGACGATTGCTTGCGTGGACGGCACACGACCCTTCCCCGTCCGCGCACCCTTGAAGTGTCTGTCCCGCCTTCAGCGCGCCCGCGAGTGTCAATTATTAAAACAACAATCCAACGATAGGTACAAGACAAGTAGATATGATTGTTTCAAAACTAGCATGAGTTCAAGATTTTGGGATATATAGAAGATGCCAGCACTATTTAAAACATGAAAATGTTTGATCGAAGTTTGTGCAGTCCTCGGAATTAACTATGACTCCGTTTCGCCCACTCACTGATCTCTTCTAGAGATGATCTCTATATGAACTTAGTGAACTTAGTGGTTGAAAGGTGAATTCTAGGGCCTCAGTCTAGAGTCTCAGTGTTTTGAACTGTCGTGGTATAGCTATGCTGGCGAGGAGAGTAGCTTAAACACCTTTTCACACAGACTCCAGAGTAATGTTCTCCCCTAAAGAGATAGAGAGATAGAGACTAGAGATTGTGGGAAAGACAGTAGAGTGGTTTCGCCCCATGGGCTATAAATTGACACGGTCGCTATAGCATTAAACGCGACTCGTGCTTACTTGTGTCCCCTGCGCTGGTGGCGCTTGGACGCGGCGGTGGTGGAGGTCGCACACTGCACTCTACCGGCAGGGGGCGTGCCGAGGGGCGTGGTCGTTGTGCACTGTGGGAGGGGCTTCGTGGTCTTGTCGGCGGCGACGTCCCTCGCAGGGGGCGTGTTGGAGGGTGGTTTCACCGGATGTTGCTTATTGTGATGCAGCCGGAACTTGCGGCGTTGCCGTGTGGTTTTCCTGCCGTCAACATGGAGTCAGCTGTCACTGAGAAGGGAGGAGGGTAAACCCGGTGCCGCCACGTAGCCTAATCCTGTCGAAAAGCACCGAGGGGACCACCGGCTGTACATCCCTTCCGAAGGACGGTACAACTCGAACAGGATTCCTCCACTAATCTGTGCTGTCGAGAGGTTGATAAGCAATGAGAGTGAAGTTGTCCTACTAACTTCAAACCCTCCAACCTCTCCCCCGAACAGAACTGATCATCTTCATGATGGTCACCCATCCAACACTTATTTCAGCGCGATGTTGCTTAACTTCGGTGTTTCCAACATGCCAAATCGTTCGGTACTGTCCAAGCCACTGATACCGACCTTGAAGTTGAGCAGGTGGTCGGCGCCTGCGTGCTCGACTCGACCTTGATGACAAATGGTGGGGTCGTCGAACGCACTGGTTCTGTAGTGCTGCGCGCCAAAATCTCATCGACGATCTGCATTGCCTGTAGCACGCGGAAAGCAGACACAACATTGGCGACACGACCTTGTCACACGAGCCTTGACACGACTAATTGACACTATTCAACTGTCTTTGATCTCCCTAACAGCTGTCAAAATTCCACAAACCTCCGACATGTTGACTTTTTGCTCGGCTTTACCACAAGCGACGGTAACGTCCGACAACTTGACTTTTTGGTCCAGGTCTTTGCCGCAAGTGGTTGTTGCGCTCGTTGAGGCGCTCGGTGGTTTTTTACGCTGAGTCGTAGCGAATTTCTGTAGGACAAAGTTAAGATTGCACTGTGTTCACACTGAACTTGGCTGCCAGTGAATGACAGGCTGATGATGAAGCTAACCTAGCCTAGCAGCGAGCTGAGGGTGAACCTGGTGCCGGTGAACGACAGGCTGATGATGAAGCTAACCTAGCCTAGCAGCGAGCTGAGGGTGAACCCGATGCCGGTGAACGACAGGCTGATGATAAAGTTAACCTAGACTAGCAGAGCAACGAGCTGAGGGTGAACCCGGTGCCTGTGAATGGCAGGCTGATGATGAATTTGACCTAGCCTAGCAGCGAGCTGAGGGTGAATGACAGGCTGATGATGAAGCTAACCTAGCCTAGCAGCGAGCTGAGGGTGAATGACAGGCTGATGATGAAGCTAACATAGCCCAGCAGTGAGCTGAGGGTGAACCCGGTGCCGGCACGCAGCCTGCTCATGTCCACCGTGGGGTAGATTTAGGTCACCTGGGTGTGAGGACATTGCAGGGTGGTCCGACGGGTTATGCAGGGTGGTGTTGTCAGCTTGTCGGTGATTGGTGCAGGGTAGTAGAGCGGGGGTGGCTGGCTGCAGGTAACCTGCTGCGCATCCTCCTCAGGTGAGCATTCGTCAACAACCATCGGCTCTTCCGCTATAACAAAAGAAAGTGGTACTAATGGTGGTCGCTTTGTCCAAAATTAAAGTGGGGCACTTTAATTTTAGTGCGGCCAACAGCCTGGTAACATCTGTGCTAGTGAAAACACCGGGTTTATACCATTTCCTTTTTCGCGGACACTCATTTAACCATGTTGTAGATTAGAGTTATTATTTTATGTTACGAGTGTTCGCAAAAGCCCTAGGATAATGAAATAACTGAAAATTTTCATTTTATAGAAATTTGTGAATGGATTTTACTGAAAATAGTACAGAGTCTAAGTTGAGATAAAGCAAAGATCTCAATAAAATTTCATTAAAATCGATCAGGGCGTTTGGCCTGTAGAGCGGGAACAAACTGACATACAGGAAAAAATGTTTTTTTTTCCCCCAGTAAGTGTAATTGAAGACTAACTAATTGCACTAGCACTACCCCAATACCAGTCTGCGTCATGTCCTGCAAACACCACCCACCGAGAGGCAACGCAGGACTTCCCTCGACGGCCTGCCGACCGACGCTCCCGACCGGCGCCCGGACCGCGTCGCGACGCCAGCGCCAGCGGGGACGCTCCTGCACCGCGGGCCGTCGGTTGCGTCGACTGCGCAGCGGCATGTGGGGCACGTGGGGGTGCACGTAGCGGGCGGCGCGGTGCCCGCCTTCCGTTTCCGCCTGCACGCAACGCGACAGGTGGACGTATCAAGATCAGTCGGCGCACTCGCATTTCGCAACTGTTTCTCACGCTTTCAGAAAAACTATTTTAAGCTAACCTAGCCTAGCAGCGAGCTAAAGGCTGAACCCGGTGCCGGTGAATGACAGGCCGACGATGAAGCTAACCTAGCCTAGCAGTGAGCTGAGGGTGAACCCCGTGCCGGCACGCAGCCTGCTCCTGTCCAACAGCACCAAGTACTACCAAACTGTGTTGACGGTGTCCCAGTGCAGCCACCATGAACAGCGCGACAAACGTGCGTCGGAGGTCGTTACGCACCTGTACGGGCTCTGACGGCTGCTCATTCCGGAGGGCTTCCTCTCCGTTAGCTGGATCTGCCGGCGACGAGGCGAAGGCGATACCCTCGGACTCAGCCTCGGCTAGAACACAAGCAATCGATTGATTATTGCATTGAGCATTAATTGTACTGCATTGTAATTGTATGTCATTATGCGTGAATAAAATTAACAAAAAAAATATTATGGCAACAATTGGCTGTACAGAAAACACTTATCGCGCTGCAAGTAGTTCGGAGTTGTTTGGTGACAGTTCAAGGAACTGTTTTGCTTTCAATAGTAACATCAGTCGTATAGGAAGTGATACTTGTGCCACCCTGTGTTTCAATTACTTATCTGGGAAGTTTTTCTTGGCCAATTAGCTTGCGAGTTTAGATACCTAATACTCACCTAGGATGCAAATGCTCAAAATCACACTGAAGAACATCGTAAAATCCATAGCTTTAAGTGATAAATTATGACAATTCGATGACACGGATTGGATTGATGTCATGGAAACTTGCGTGCGTCTCGATAAAATCGTATAACAAATATTGTGATCGAAATTGTTGTTTTGAGGCTGAGTGTTGCAAAAGATTCCTGTGACAGTCTCAAATTATCGACTGTGATGTCGATAACATATAAATTGCAATGTTAACTCTTTACAAGCAATGTAAACGCTTGCTTGATGTGTGTTCCATTTCAAAAAGCCGACAATGTTCTAAGTTGTAGGTATATAAGGGCATGGGGTGCCATCGGGAAGAAAATTGTTCTGAATCCATTATTATAACCTTTGGCCAAATTAGCGTTTCTTATGAAGGGCCCCTCTTGCAAGGCTACGCGACCTCTAGAATGCTTGAATTACTTGACCAATTCAATCACGGTCTGTCGATATAAGCGAAATCTTGTCTTTTAAAATTTAAAATCATATGTCTGTTAATGTTATGCAAAGACCATAAAGGTCTGACTCTGAAATGGCATATATTTCTTTAAATAATAATTTGAGGTTGTTGTCTTCAGCCTGTATCAATGGCGTAAGCGAAGACCGAATGAGGGGAAATGCTGAATGTTTTTTCAGATTTTACCATATTTTAGGTGTCATTCTATCAATATAAATAAACAAAAGGCTATACCGATTAAGTCTGTTGAATAATATGCAAGTGCAACAACGATTTCCTCATTTCTGACATTCCAGCATTCCATCCTTGATGCTTTGGATATGATATGTATATTATATTTGTATGTTTGCATTCATTGCATTGCTTTGGTATCTAAATGATCTATAATTTAGTGTAAGGAATGTTTCACATGAGGAGATATTTTTGCATCACATAAAAACTTTTTTAGCAGAAAGGGAGGTCATTTCCTCAAAGATTCCTTCCAAATTTTCTTGCATTTATGTGAGAATTACTTATAAGTAATTGTGAAGAGAATTCCCAAAGTATGACCTAAGTATGCTTTTTGAAAGTGTACCAAACACAGTAAGTTAAACCCTTTTATAGTTTATAATGGTTTAGACCGTTGATAATGCAATCTTTGCAAAACATCGGGAAAAGGTTGCGTTTGGGAAAAACGAACACGATAAGATTAGAAAAAGACACAATTGTCTTAAGAAAGTAAGCTAGCAGGAATGTTTTAAGAATGATTCTGCAGGTATCTTACTGGAACTACTACTGGAAAATCAAAATCATTGTACCATTTTAAAAAAGTATCAATTATATACAAAAATGCATCCAAACAACGACTTAATGATCAATATGCATCTAAAATGATAACAAAATATCCCATACTCATTACATAAAATAATATGTAGAGGCGATTAAAAATCGGCATGGGAAGCTGCGATGGAATTCATCTGGTTTTCCGCCTGTTCTTCTCCTTCTTGTCCGGAGAGCTTTCTGCGCTGGACGCTGAGGCCTTGGCCTCGTGCTTGCCGTAACCCTGGAACAGTTCGTCAAGAGAAGCGTGAACATTGCGCCCGTTGATTTTTACATGTTTTAAGATATTATTTTTTTGGTATTTACAGTTTATTGCTAACTTGGAGATTAAGAGCAGGTCTTAAAATGTCCAGTTAAAGAATTATCCTCCAATTGGGAAGAATACTATTTCTCCAAATCATGAAATTCAAATCAAATTCTACTCCAAATCATGTAACTGTTGATAATGGACAGTAAAAGAATTGAATTGAATTGAAAAACTGTAAATTGAAATTTCGACCCTTAGTGAACAAGTGACAAGAGTCACAAGTGAAATGCTAGAAGGTGTACAAGGGGAAAATAACAAAACATTTGGATATTGTTCAAGAAGATTCCAGATTAGATGTAGATCTTTTGAAATAAAACGCCCATTTTACACATGTTTCATCTTTAGCTTTGCCCCAAAATGTTCTCAAATCAGAGCCCGAGTCAGGAGCTTTGCGGTTGCTGCATTCGCTACTCGAAAAATTTTGAATTCAGATGACGTAAGTAGCGTTGTCTTAAGTTGTACCCGGATGGCTGTGGTGCTTTCATTCCTTCCCTCGCCACCTAGGCAATGCCGAAGATTCTGTCGCCTGCTCAAGAACGCTATTTCGACAGAGTTTCCCATATTGTAACAGTAAGATATTTGCTATAAAGTATAAATGCATCTCAAATCTCCGGCCTCACCTGCTGGAAGTTGTAGACCTGAACAGAGACCCCGCAGCCAGCAAACGTCTCCTCGATCATCGGCTTGACGCGCTTGTTCCAGTCGAGGCGGTCGAGGCCGCAGCCGATGCGCGGCATCGCAACGTCGGTCACCGCGTTGGCGGCGCAGTGTTCGCGCATCTCCTTCAAGCACGCGGCCAGGTCGTCGTAATGCGGCTTGCCGTTGGAAACCTGGAGCAGACAACGGACCGGCTCGGCAAAAGGTCGAGAGTTTTCTTGGATTCTACGGCCTGGGGGTGATTTTGTAATTTTTACGATTTTTGATACGAGATCTCCATTTTTAGCGAAGCTCTACAAGTAAAAAACGGTGATAACCATGTTTTACATTGGGAGACACGCTTATATAATGGAGGCCGCGGTTGCTACGCAATTTCACTGTTGTTAATTTTTTTATGGAACAAAATATGAACGCTCTTATCGAGAATTCGAGTGACTTTTCTAACGAAATTTTTACAGAATCGCACTCGTGGTCAGATATTTGCTAGCGCGGATTTCTTTAATATAATTCTGAGCATCTTTTCTCTTATCTTCTTCTCTTCTTCTTAGCTTCATAGGGTTATTGAATGCAAATCTCGGAACGTAACTTCATAACAAACGAACGAACAAACGTCACCTTCTTCGTGACCAGGTAGTAGATGAATCGCTTCTCTTCTTCGAGGATTGCAACGTGGCCCACGCGCTTCTTCTGTGCCCCCAAGTCGATCACACCCTTGAAGTTCTGCCTGCACAGAAACAACATACAGATATCAGCACCTAGGTGCGCAAATGACTGAAACCCATACCCACAACGGACCAATTTTGTAAATTCAGACTGCATATTACGGAGTTGAGGAGAATTCCAAATAAGCCACGCAATTGACTAGGTATCAAGGTGCATACTTGAATCCGACCGCAATGCCGGCGCCCATTCGGAGATCCTCTGCGACGCAGTGCGCTATGGAGTGTGTCTTTGGGCATGTCCACAGGTCCCCCTGCAGCTCCGACACCACATGATACTCGATGGGCGCTGCCGCTTCCTTCTTCTTGCCGCTCTTGCCGCCTGCAGGTGTGAATATGGGCTTGTTATAATCGTATATCAAAAAGAAGCTTTGTATAACATAAATTTTATTTTATTTCATGAATGACATATATATTTCAATGCTTTTATTGTTTAGCAGTATAAACAAGTGTTTTCATTGTAAGAAGAAAAATGAAATAAACCAACCAATCAAAGCTAGTTATCTAAATGTTAGGTCCAATAGAAAAATAGGTCTGCAAAAGGGCACCAAAGACGAATGTCTGACTAGCACCAACACCAACACCACCCGTAGAAAGCAGCAGAGCGGGATAAAGCTAAGAGACCGCGGCAAAATGTTGCACACACACAAATCAATTAAATCATTTAAATAATCACCCCTTACGCATTTATAATGAGGATAATTAATGGGATGAAAATTCCCTGAAGCCCCCAGTGCCACATACACAAAAAATTTTCGAAAATTTAAATTACAAAAAATAATTCACATGATATTCTCGTACATTAAAATAGTGTCATTTGTCATTTTTTTACGGTACCCTTTGACTCAAACAATGCTAAATTAAAGTGCCTATATCTTGTGAACCGTTCATCCCCCATGGCCAAACGAGGTGTCAAACGGTTTCTCTGATCACCCTCTACTATAATCCAGTTTAAAGTCCGAGTGCACAACGCTAGTTTAGATAATTACTGTCATCGGCCCGGATTCCGCATTGAATTCTAATTCCGGGTGCCAATACTTGAACATCATCTCTCGGTCGGCCCCGAAATGCATTTAAAAACGCTTATGCGGCTAACATCGCTCAGCCGGGCAGTGAGCCTCGTCTCACTTTCCGCCTGGCGTAGTTCATCTTGTCCCGCGTGTTGATACTGGTCAAAAAACCATTATGTAACCCACCAAGATCAGTAATTAAAGTGGCTATATCTTGTTAACCCTTCATCCCCCATGGCCAAATGAGGTGTCAAACAGTTTCTCTGATCACCCTTTACTATAATCCAGTTTAAAGTCCGAGTGCACAACGCTACTTTGGATAATTGCCATTCAACAATGCTAAATTAAAGTGCCTATATCTTGTGAACCGTTCATCCCCCATGGCCAAATGAGGTGTCAAACGGTTTCTCTGATCACCCTTTACTATAATCCAGTTTAAAGTCCGAGTGCACAACGCTAGTTTGGATAATTGCCATTCAACAATGCTAAATTTAAGTGCTTATATCTTGTGAACCGTTCATCCCCCATGGCCAAACGAGGTGTCAAACGGTTTCTCTGATCACCCTTTACTATAATCCAGTTTAAAGTCCGAGTGCACAACACTAGTTTGGATAATTGCCATTCAACAATGCTAAATTAAAGTGCCTATATCTTGTGAATCGTTCATCCCCCATGGCCAAACGAGGTGTCAAACGGTTTCTCTAAACACCCTCTACTATAATCCAGTTTAAAGTCCGAGTGCACAACGCTAGTTTGGATAATTGCCATTCAACAATGCTTAATTAAAGTGCCTATATCTTGTGAACCGTTCATCCCCCATGGCCAAATGAGGGGTCAAACGGTTTCTCTAATCACCCTCTACTATAATCCAGTTTAATGTCCGAGTGCACAACGCTAGTTTGGATAATTGCCATTCAACAATGCTTAATTAAAGTGCCTATATCTTGTGAACCGTTCATCCCCCATGGCCAAATGAGGGGTCAAACGGTTTCTCTGATCACCCCTTACTATAATCCAGTTTAAAGTCCGAGTGCACAACGCTAGTTTGGATAATTGCTATTCAACAATGCTAAATTAAAGTGCCTATATCTTGTGAACCGTTCATCCCCCATGGCCAAACGAGGTGTCAAACGGTTTCTCTGATCACCCTTTACTATAATCCAGTTTAAAGTCCGAGTGCACAACGCTAGTTTGGATAATTGCAATTCAACAATGCTAAATTAAAGTGCCTATATCTTGTGAACCGTTCATCCCCCATGGCCAAACGAGGTTGTCAAACGGTTTCTCTAATCACCCTCTACTATAATCCAGTTTAAAGTCCGAGTGCACAACGCTAGTTTAGATAATTACTGTCATCGGCCCGGATTCCGCATTGAATTCTAATTCCGGGTGCCAGTACTTGAACATCATCTCTCGGTCGGCCCCGAAATGCATTTAAAAACGCTTATGCGGCTAACACCGCTCAGCCGGGCAGTGAGCCTCGTCTCACTTTCCGCCTGGCGTAGTTCATCTTGTCCCGCGTGTTGATACTGGTCAAAAAACCATTATGTAACCCACCAAGATCAGTAATTAAAGTGGCTATATCTTGTTAACCCTTCATCCCCCATGGCCAAATGAGGTGTCAAACAGTTTTTCTGATCACCCTTTACTATAATCTAGTTTAAAGTCCGAGTGCACAACGCTACTTTGGATAATTGCCATTCAACAATGCTTAATTAAAGTGCCTATATCTTGTGAACCCTTCATCCCCCATGGCCAAATGAGGTGTCAAACGGTTTCTCTGATCACCCTCTACTATAATCCACTCAAAAGTCCGAGTGCACAACGCTAGTTTGGATAATGGCCAATCAATAACTCCCATACGAGCCTATGTTAATATACCGCACGACTAAATCCTTTATATCTCTTTAAAATTCAGGTTCTAAGGTTAAGGCTACACTATATAAATGAAGCGTCTTGATGGGGACTATCTACTGATTTGCTCTTTCATCCTTTTCCGTTATTACAACATCTAAAACAATTTGAAAAATCACATTTTCTTTTATATATTCCGCATTTTCTAAACGATTTTCTTTAGATTCTAAGTGAATCTGCCAAATCGCAATACGGATGCACTTATCCAAATTTTAGCTCAATCGGATCATCACTTATCGAGTTACTACTGATTTAGTGGTTTTAATTTTTTTTGGCCAAATTTTCCAGACGAATTTTTCGAAAAATTAATTTGTTAATAACCCACCTATTTTACATCCGCTGCTAAAATTTCATTCAATTCCTTTCGTAAGTTTAGAAGTAGTTTTTGTAAAATCGAGAAAATCGTCAAGACGTAGATCAATAGATGGGGGTAACCAAGGCATGCCTCAAGTTCGGTAACGTAAAAATGTTATTTTGTATATCATTGTTTTCTGATGATGGATTTGAATGAAATTGCAAAAACGGACTACTGTTATGGTCTGTTATCTATGTTAGAAATTTGAAACAAATCTAACGTTAATTTTTCTTTTTATTGTGATTTTAATTTTTTTGGTACTTTGAAACCGTTGTAGCTTTTTAAAAATAAAATTCTAAAGAATAAGCTTCTCTATATAAAAGATGCACATTTACCAGGGCTATCCATAAATATATTTTTTGATACCCCGAAAATGTTCCCCCGTCCGAACTTTGCAATTTTTCGGTACTCGCATAAGCCACCATGTTAAATGACTTGACCGGAATTTCAACGAAAAACATTAATCTCAAATAACTTTCTAAAATTTAATTTCTAAGAATAAAAATTAAACATAAGAGATGCGTATTCACCAAGGCTATCCAGAAATATTCGGTTCGACTCCCGCCAAATGTCACCACGCCCGCACTTTACCATTCTCCGCCAACTCCCATAAGAGCCCATGTTAAATTACAAAGCTGCCGCAACTGCCACAAAGGTAACCACCGCAAGAAAACTATCCCTTAGTCCCATAAGAGACAATGTTATTTGTCTTGCCCGAAATTCTCATCATCGCTCGGACCAGTCTACCCAACACCGACGCAAGTACCGGCCGACTGATACCTGTCGTCCTGTCGACAAGATATTATAGTCACTTTAATATTGCATTGTAGATTGGCAACTATCCAAACTAGCGTTGTGCACTCGGACTTTAAACTGGATTGTAGTAGAGGGTGATCAGAGAAACCGTTTGACACCTTACAATTACAATTGACAACTAAAACCACTAAATCAGTAGTAACTCGATAAGTGATGATCCGATTGAGCTAAAATTTGGATAAGTGCATCCGTATTGCGATTTGGCAGATTCACTTAGAATCTAAAGAAAATCGTTTAGAAAATGCGGAAAATATAAAAGAAAATGTGATTTTTCAAATTGTTTTAGATGTTGTAATAACGGAAAAGGATGAAAGAGCAAATCAGTAGATAGTCCCCATCAAGACGCTTCATTTATATAGTGTAGCCTTAACCTTAGAACCTGAATTTTAAAGAGATATAAAGGATTTAGTCGTGCGGTATATTAACATAGGCTCGTATGGGAGTTATTGATTGGCCATTATCCAAACTAGCGTTGTGCACTCGGACTTTTGAGTGGATTATAGTAGAGGGTGATCAGAGAAACCGTTTGACACCTCATTTGGCCATGGGGGATGAAGGGTTCACAAGATATAGGCACTTTAATTAAGCATTGTTGAATGGCAATTATCCAAAGTAGCGTTGTGCACTCGGACTTTAAACTAGATTATAGTAAAGGGTGATCAGAAAAACTGTTTGACACCTCATTTGGCCATGGGGGATGAAGGGTTAACAAGATATAGCCACTTTAATTACTGATCTTGGTGGGTTACATAATGGTTTTTTGACCAGTATCAACACGCGGGACAAGATGAACTACGCCAGGCGGAAAGTGAGACGAGGCTCACTGCCCGGCTGAGCGGTGTTAGCCGCATAAGCGTTTTTAAATGCATTTCGGGGCCGACCGAGAGATGATGTTCAAGTACTGGCACCCGGAATTAGAATTCAATGCGGAATCCGGGCCGATGACAGTAATTATCTAAACTAGCGTTGTGCACTCGGACTTTAAACTGGATTATAGTAGAGGGTGATTAGAGAAACCGTTTGACACCTCGTTTGGCCATGGGGGATGAACGGTTCACAAGATATAGGCACTTTAATTAAGCATTGTTGAATGGCAATTATCCAAAGTAGCGTTGTGCACTCGGACTTTAAACTAGATTATAGTAAAGGGTGATCAGAAAAACTGTTTGACACCTCATTTGGCCATGGGGGATGAAGGGTTAACAAGATATAGCCACTTTAATTACTGATCTTGGTGGGTTACATAATGGTTTTTTGACCAGTATCAACACGCGGGACAAGATGAACTACGCCAGGCGGAAAGTGAGACGAGGCTCACTGCCCGGCTGAGCGGTGTTAGCCGCATAAGCGTTTTTAAATGCATTTCGGGGCCGACCGAGAGATGATGTTCAAGTACTGGCACCCGGAATTAGAATTCAATGCGGAATCCGGGCCGATGACAGTAATTATCTAAACTAGCGTTGTGCACTCGGACTTTAAACTGGATTATAGTAGAGGGTGATTAGAGAAACCGTTTGACACCTCGTTTGGCCATGGGGGATGAACGGTTCACAAGATATAGGCACTTTAATTTAGCATTGTTGAATTGCAATTATCCAAACTAGCGTTGTGCACTCGGACTTTAAACTGGATTATAGTAAAGGGTGATCAGAGAAACCGTTTGACACCTCGTTTGGCCATGGGGGATGAACGGTTCACAAGATATAGGCACTTTAATTTAGCATTGTTGAATAGCAATTATCCAAACTAGCGTTGTGCACTCGGACTTTAAACTGGATTATAGTAAGGGGTGATCAGAGAAACCGTTTGACACCTCATTTGGCCATGGGGGATGAACGGTTCACAAGATATAGGCACTTAAATTTAGCATTGTTGAATGGCAATTATCCAAACTAGCGTTGTGCACTCGGACTTTAAACTGGATTATAGTAGAGGGTGATTAGAGAAACTGTTTGACACCTCATTTGGCCATGGGGGATGAACGGTTCACAAGATATAGGCACTTAAATTTAGCATTGTTGAATGGCAATTATCCAAACTAGCGTTGTGCACTCGGACTTTAAACTGTATTATAGTAGAGGGTGATCAGAGAAACTGTTTGACACCTCGTTTGGCCATGGGGGATGAAGGGTTAACAAGATATAGGCACTTTAATTTAGCATTGTTGAATAGCAATTATCCAAACTAGCGTTGTGCACTCGGACTTTAAACTGGATTATATTAGGGGGTGATCAGAGAAACTGTTTGACACCTCATTTGGCCATGGGGGATGAAGAGTTCGCAAGATATAGGCACTTCAATTTTGCATTGTTGAATGGCAATTATCCAAACTAGCGTTGTGCACTCGGACTTTAAACTGGATTATATTAGGGGGTGATTAGAGTAACCGTTTGACACCTCATTTGGCCATGGGGGATGAAGGGTTAACAAGATATATGCTGTTTAATTTTTACATTTTTGATTTGTAAAAATCCAAACGAGCGTTGTGCACTTCTACTTTAAACTGGATTATAGTAGAGGGTGTTTAGAGAAACCATTTGACACCTCATTCGGCCATGGGTGATGAAGGGTTAACAAGATATAGGCATTTTAATTAAGCATTTTCGTATAATTTTGTATGCAACATTTGGTTGCGGCTTTTTGACTTTATCCGGCGCTGCTGCCTATTACCGCTGGTGTTGGTGTTGGTGCTAGTCAGACACCGACGCACCAAAGCTAATATCAACAGTGTAATGCATCTCTTTTACTATATATTTTATTTTTTACGTTATTTTCCAGGTCTAGACATTTTTGAAATTATGAATGTTAATGCTATGGTCAAAGTTGGACATTATTAATTAATTTAGAAGGTACCTACCTTTGGTCCCTGGGGATGGCATGTTTACCAGTGAGTTTACAGGCCAAAGATTGTGTAGTCAATGGCAGTATCTTTGATATTCACTTCACAACACAATGCAGAAGGAAAAACTTGACATGACGGCACACATTTTGCAAAATCAACAGTCAACACAGAACAACTGCCTTGCCAGACAAGATGAAGCATAATTCGTTCACATTATCAGCGACAGTTAACGCTGCAAATTTCCATTTGAAATTCTCAGATTCCTGGGAATCCCCTCCCAGGCTTCGTCTAGACCTAACATGAGGGAAACAGCTGATGCACCGAATTCTCAAGTGTGTACACTCCATCCAACAATGCAGTAACAAACTGAGATGGTAAAATTCTTATCTCTCCCAACAGAGAATGAGAATTGAAACATTTCTACATAAGAATACAATCCAACAAGTTATTTCGTGTTAAATAAAATCGAGTACCTTAAGTCATTATATAGAAAAAATTAAATCAGAAAATAAATTGAAAATCATATAACTTTTAAGTTTTAACACAAATCATGAAACTCAAACTAAAAATGAATAATTCTACGAGTAATTCCTCCCTCTGTAAGACCAGGCAATAAAGATCAAAGATACTTTATGGTCATATTTACCTTCTATTACATACCTCGAAGTTATACCAACTGAATTGATTATGAATGATGCTTGTGAATGTACAGAGGGATTTAAAAAATCACATAAAGCAGTATATAGACAGAAGTTGATGGTTTATTTCTACAAACAATTATCGTAGTCGTTCATGATTAAAAATTGAAAATCAAGTGTTGCAAAATGGTTGAAATTGGCAGGGAAGTTACAGATCTTCTAGCGACACCGGCGTGTCCTCATCGTTCATGTCCTTGACGTCGTCTTCGTCGTCGCCTTCGACCTTCGCCTTCTTCGGCGAATTCTCGTCCGCCGCCGCCTCCTCTTTCCGCTTCTCGCCTTCTGCAAACGCAAACGAGGCAGAGTGAGCTTCTTTTGTTTCTGATAATGATATGTGCATTCAGGAAGAAAATTTACATTTCCTTCCAAAAATAACTGAAGTCAAGAATGAAAATCTAACCTTTTTTTAAGCAAAGCTATCTACAGTATTTATCAAGTCACGGATACCCAAAATAATTAACAAAACCTGTTCGCTTCTGTTTTGTTCCCTGGTAGATAAATATTTAACTGCACATTGTAAAGCCACTCAAATATTTAAAAGTAGTAAAAATTTCACATTTCGGTTGTGTGAAGTAGTCAACACAAAGCCCGTTTCGAACACCAGCGTTCCCCACGCAAACGCAAGCTCTCCCCTAAGCGAACTCCCAGCTCGCAACGCTCCAAACTCCGACTAGCAAACGCCGCGACCCAACACAACGCCAGCAGACGCACGCTTCTCCTTGTAGTAGATAAATATTTAACTGCCCCTAACCAACTGAAATCTAAAAAGTAGTCAACATTTCACATTTCAGTTTTGACAAGTTGACAACAAGAAGCCTGATTCGAACTATGTTTGTATGCCAATGTGATGTATGTGTTTAAACAATTTTAACCGTAATAAACTAACTAACACCAGCGCCCCCCGCGCAAAAGCACGCCCTCCCCCAGAGCTCGCAACCCCGGCCGGCGAATGCCGCAACCCTACCCCATCAGACTTACGCTTCTCCTTGTGGTACAGGTTGAGCGTCGCCTGGTACGAGGTGGACGTGTCGCGCTTGAGCACGTCGCGCAGCGCCATCGTCGCGTAGCACGACGCCGGCAGGTTGAAGAAGAGCAGCAGCGCGCGATACTCGCCGTCGGGCTCGTCGGCGGGCTCCGCGTCGCCGCGCACGCGCTCCAGGTCGCTCTGGATCAGCGCGCGGTCCGTGCCCGAGTAGCGGATGACGCGCGACGAGAAGTCGGCGGGCTTGACGACCAGCTTGCGGTACGCGCCGCCCACCGAGTACTTCCTGGGGGCGGCGGCGGGGACGGGGGGTTAGTGGCGGGGTCGGCATGGCCGGGAGTGTTTCCTTAGTTAAGTGGGTTATTCAATGTTAAGCTCCCAAACTCAAACTTTTCCCAACGTTTACCTGCGATGTTTGTGAATCGGCACGGCCAGGAGTTTTCGGAAAAACTATTTAACTGCTAAGCTACCAACAAACTCAAACTTTTCCTGACGTTTCGCAAAACTTTGCAGCCGGCTTTATCGACGGTCTGAAATAACATAATTAGTTTTCTGCAAACTAATGTCCTAAGATTAGGAAAAGACACGAGTTGTAAGAAGGAAGTAGAGCCGGTAGTTTTTGTTTCTTGCAATAAATGCAAATTGATAAAATACTGCCTTTTTCTTGCAGATGTTTACAAATTAGGTATCCTTGGTCCTAAAAACACACATGATTTTAACACGAATTTCTACGACTTTGTCAAAAAGTATGCTTTCGTGCTTTTGCTTTGCACTTCAATTCTATGGGTGTCACAGGTTCTGAGAAGAAGGGTCTGATCAGCCGTGCTATTCCCCAAGAATAAATTCCCAAAAAAAACAAGAGACCAGTCTAATCAATAGATAGTAAATACCTTAGTAAATATCATTGCATTTACTGTATTAATTATTTTAAGTTTTTTTATAACAGAACCAATGATGGTAGATTCTTGGCAAGAATCCACTGAGGTATCCTTGTGCCCATGTTAACAATTTCTACCCGTTAAATAAACGGAAATAAAAGAAAAAAAAAATATATATATATAATAATAAGAAAACAGCATGCAA
The DNA here is from genome assembly GCA_921293315.2 of Nemurella pictetii. Taxonomy (NCBI): domain Eukaryota; kingdom Metazoa; phylum Arthropoda; class Insecta; order Plecoptera; family Nemouridae; genus Nemurella; species Nemurella pictetii. The sequence goes on along the minus strand of OV121123.1, from coordinate 5,994,781 downwards.
CCGGCCAACATAACCAACAGAAACGTACCTGCCCAAAACAGAGAACCAAACATATAACAACAAGCTAAACCCGCCACGGCCACCCACCTGCTGATGTTCTGCTTCATGCCGGCCATGGACAGACCGTCGGCCTTGAGGTACTCCTCGTACCAGCCGCTGACCTCGTTGCCGGGCAGCTCAACGTTGAAGCCGGGCAGCGGCAAGACGATGTCGGTGATCGAGTACGAGTCCAGGTCGTCGGCGGTGAGCACGCGCACCTCGGGCCGCCGCGTCGCCGTCTCCACCACGATGTCCTCGCCGGCCAGCACAAGCTCCTGCGCCGCCTTCAGCAACGCCGCTTCTGTCGGCCGAAACGCGAGCAGTCGATGGTTAGACGTTGGTTTAGACGCACCGGTTTCATGACTGGCACTGTGGCACTGGTCACGTCGGTGAATTAAAGGGTGATGATTAACCTAACCTAGCCTAGAAGGGAGGAGGGGAAATCTGGTGCCGGCACGTAGCCTACTCCTGTCGGAAAGCACCGAGGGGACCATCGGCTTTACGTCTCTTCCGAGGGACGGTACAACTCGAATAGGATTCCTCCACTAATCCTTGTTGTCGAGATGTTGATAAGCAAGGCGAGTGAAGTTTTTGCACAAACTTCAAATCCTCCAACCTCTCTCCCAAACAGAACTGATCATATGCATGAAGGTCACCAATCAAAAGTAATCTTCAGGGGTAAGCCCGAACGGTTTGGCATAGGTATTAGAAACACCGGTTCACCGGATGGAAATCATGGTAGTTAAGCAACATCGCGCTGAGATGGGTGACCATCATGCTCATCAGTTCATCATCAGTTCTGTTCGGGAGAGTGGTTGGATGGGTTGAAGTTAGTACGACAACTTCACTAGCCGTGCTTGTCAACCTCATTAGACCAGTGCCATAGGGCCAGATGTCAGAACTGTGCTTTATTAAACACCAGCAATCAATCGATCAATTCGGCAGTAATTTTAAGCAAAATGTACAAGAACTCCCGATGCAAAATTAATTTTATAGCATTGTTCAGTTTCTCATTAAAGACTGACATATGTGATTTAACGATGTATAACTAATAGCTACTCACCCTTCCGCGAAGTAGCCGTGGTTCCTTCCCTTGCTTCCGCCTCGGCGTCCTGCCCTTCGGCGTTCTCTTCCGTCTCTTCCCCGGCCTCCTTTTCCGCCCCATTCTTCTCGCCCGCCTCCACGCCCTCTTCGCTCTTCACTTCACACTTCACTTCGCTAGTCTGTTCGCTCGCCTGTTCGCTCTTCTCGTCGACCTCCATCGGCTCTACTTTCACCGCGGCGCCCGCCTCCCCGTTCGCCACCGTAGTCGTGTCCTCGCTTTCCACCGGTTCCGCTTTCACGTCCGCCTTCTCCGCCGCCGCTTCCGTTTTCACGACGGCTTCCTCCTCCGCCTTCTCCTCCTTGACGGAGGCCACCGCCTGCTCGGTGCCTTCCGTCGCATTTTCCTTGACGGCTTCGTTGCTGACGTCGGTGGTATCTTTCTCCGTACTTTCTGTGGCGGCTTTCTCGGCACTTTCCGTCGCATCTTTCGCGCTGTCTTCCGTATTGTTTTTCTTGTTATCTTCATTGTTTTCCGCTGTGGTTTCCTCTTCGAGTTCAGCGCCGTCGTCGAAGAAGATTTCGCTCTGGATGTCATCTGCAATCGAGAAATGCGTAGTTAGTTAACTTTTGAGTTGTGACTTTTCGCTTTTGGTGTGACACTCTTTGACAGGGTATTGCATGCCAAGTCCCAAACTTCGAGACGTGTGATAAAGAAGGCAGCACAGCTTTGCGAAATGCCGGAAGAAGTTTGAGTTTGGGACTTGGCATTCATTACCCAGTTTAGTTTTTCTGAAAAGCAACGAGGCCAATCAGCGCGCCGCCTTGACCGACCAAGCCGTCGCGGAGCCAAGACTCCGCCGCTGTCGCCGCCGCCGCCAACTCACCGACTAGCACGAGGTCGCCAACCACCGGCTTCAGGCCAAACTCCTTGATGCGCCGCGAGACCACCTTGTTCCAGATGAGGCTCTGGTAGGCGTGCAGGTAGAGCAGCCGCGTGTTCCGCGGGATTTTCTCCAGCGCGTCCAGGAAGTTCGAGTCGCCGCACTTGGCCAGCCCCGACAGCAGCTTGCCTGGAGGAACGCGGCCGCGTTGGTTAACTTCGAGTGCCGGTGTTTGCTTGTCGCTCGTTTCGTCATTCGTTGGCACGTCGGTTGTTGGCAAAGCAGCAGGTTTGTCAAGAAGCAAGAATGTTTGTACCTCCCTTGCCCCCAAAACCTAGTGCCGCATGCAAAATTTTGCGGGCTTACATTTGGGAATAACGCGATTTATTTTTAAAAGCACAGAATTTTAACAAGGAAGATGATGCCCCTAGAAATGAGCCGCAAAAATCGGCCCTAGATCCAGCTCTGGGAGGTACCTTTGATAAAGTAGTCAAACTACTAGAGCTTTTATAATGCGACTAATAGTAACATAGTGAGAGGGGGGGGGGGCCTGAGGGGAAGTGCCTTCGAGTAGTCTATGTAGAGCAGCGCTTATAATGCGACCGCAACTAATATTACAGCCAGGCTAGGATGCATACCTTCGATCGAGTAGTCAAGGTAGTGCAGCGCTTTCAGCGCCTTGGCTGCAGAGCCGGTTGCGGCCCAGATCTGTCGCGCGGCGTTCAGCTCCATGTTCTGCTCGTGTTGGCGGGGCGTTAGAATCAGCTGCACCACCTGCGGAGCAGACAAATAATGCAACGATATTAGCGTTGATTGAATTCATTCGTCCGTGGGTGAAAGGGTTTACAAAAAACACAAACTAATGCACTCTTAAAGACATTCAACTGGTCAGGCCTGTTGATATTTCTTCCTAATTCTCCTACTCTTCTCCAATATTCTATTCTTCCTCCAACTCCACTATCACCTTCTATTCTTCTCCCAAAATGTCTTCCCAATCTCCATGTGGAGCCAACAACTGAAATATACTAATATTGATTCCACAGTTGCGCATCATTGGATAATGTCTAACCCCTGATAGGTGAAATATCAGGGTTCAAATCCTGGTGGACGGTGCGGATCCAATGGATATTTCGTTTCTAATAATTAAGGTCAAATCTTGTACGGGCGGCACGCACCTTCTTCCAGTTGCCCAGCAGTAGCTCCTTGCCGATCTCGTAGGTAGGCACCTTGACCGAGTTGCCGAAGCGTTGCAGCCCGTAGTAGTTGATGAAGCCGTGCTCTTGCAGACTGGCCGTCGCCACCGCAATCTGCTCATCGCTGCCCGTCACGTTCCTGAAACCGCAACCACAACCATTTTAACCACGAGCAAGCGGGACCCATAGCAAACACGCCATGCTTTACAGACTCGACAAAGTCACCGTCCCGTTTCGCCAACCGCAATCGCTTTATGCATAGGCGCTGAAAACAAACCACCGTACACAGCTTCCAACGCATCTCATTCAAACAGAGCTAGGTACGTGGTGCTGGAATCGGGAATAATTTTAAATATCTTGTCAGCAAGTGAATTTTGAAACGGAACGCAAACCAGGCCTGCTCACTCGTAGATCTCACAGTGCCTAACAAGCTCTTCAAAAATCCTGGCCGAAAGACAGTTGAAAAGCATTCTTTCATTTCCCTTTGTGTCCTGTTAGTGCAACATAAGCTGAAAGGAAATGCATTTTTACCGCAGTTTGCAATTCCACCGATGGTTTCCATGAAAGCAAAATATTAGTAGGTCTGCCTACTCATGAATCTTGCCAAGCTTGCCAAGCTTATCAAAAGTCTCAGCCGACAAAGCGTAGAGAAGCATCCATTAAGTTTCCTCCACTACAGATAGAAGTCACTGGGAAAGTGCACGTTTGTTAACTGCAGTTTCGTTCCTCAGGCAACACATTCGCAGGCCGGCCAACCTCTAAACTCTCAGCCTACAGAGCATTGAGAAGTGTCCATTAAGTTTCCTTCACTACAGATAGACGTCACTGGGCAAGTGCACGGTTGTTATCCGCAGTTTAAGCCTCAAAACTCTCAGCCGACAGAATGTTGAGAATCATTCAGCGAGTAACAAAGAGTGGAGTGCGCAGACACCGACCTGAGCGCGATGCCGAACCGGTTGCCCTTGAGCCGGCCGAGCTGCAGCGGCTCCGTCTTGAACTCGAAGTTGCCGAACTTGACGCGCGCCTGGTTGCGGCACTTGTCCACAAGCTTCTGCGGCTCTACCTTGAACATGGCCATTCGCTGGCTCGTCATGCCGCGCTTGTCCTTGGTGCCGGCGTAGGTCGCGTTGCTCGGGTTCATGTTGAACCTGGAACGGTGTTGTTGGAAATTAGCAAGGAAATGGTTTGAATGATGTAATAGTGGATGGTTCAACGGTTGTGCCCTCTGGAGGACAAAAGTTCTGTGTTGAGTGTGGTGGAATTGTTGGAATGAATGGCATAAGAGCAGAAAAGGCATGGTTGGTCTTCATACTAAGTTTCCTCACAGCCATTTGTTCTAAATGGAAAAGACCCATTGGGCATAAGATCAATTAAATAACTTTTTGAAAAATGAAGTTTATGGTTGAACTACCAACATTGAGTAGGTAACTTCTATTGTATCAAAGGTTGGATAGTAGGTACCTGCAATATTCCACAGTGTGAACTAGGTTAGGAACTGATCAACTAGGTTTTGGTGAATTCTACCCGTTAATTCTAGAACCTCTACCTACTTCTTTAAATTTACATCTGAAAGTCTCTGGACAAAGACCAGAGAGATATTAATGGTTAGAAACCACTTTTTGTAGAATGCTAACTACCATTCCATTCAGCCTTGTTTTAAAAAGAAAGCAGCTACCAGCCATTATATCTTAGGATCAAAGAGAATATTTCTATGAGTTTGGCTGTGGATGGCTTTTGGGGGTTAGTCTTTCGATTTCCGCCGCGGATTGTCTCACCTTCCTGTGATAAATGAGACTGCTTCCATGGTGTCGAGGTTTTCCTTGTAGAGAACAAAATGCGTGTATTTTCCTGCCCTGTCTGCAGGCCACTGTTGCCTCGTGTCTTGCCTCACTGGAAATAAAGAAGTGTGATCAACTTGTTCATGAGGTCATAGCAGCTAAGCACATGGTAGCAAAGATTTTCTTACTGAATCTGTTGTTGGATCTGCAAATGACAAGCATCTTTGCTTCTACTACTGTCTTTGTGTTACTGCTAAGCTTGTCGCCAAACTCTCCTCTGATCACCTCATGGATCAATTTTCTTTCTTCTTTTGTCTTATTGGTGACGTCGATCTCTACTTTATTCTTCGCCCCGAAATCCGTCATGATCGTTCTGAGCGCATCAACCTTCTCTTTAGGTAGTACGTCTTCGAGTTTAGTCTCACAATCAATTTTGTTGGGAACAAATTTAGGTATATCCATTGAAGTTAGGTGAATAACTGTGCCTTCTTCGTCGATTTCATTGACGTGGAAATCCGAAAATCTCTGCTTGATGATGCCGTTGAATCCTTCGTGAGAGCTGACATACTCCGTGATACCGACGTCAGGTTCGCACAGCCTCTTGCTCGTGTCGTAGCGCTTGGGGAATTTTTGATACTGGCCTCCGTTACCTTTATTAAACCCTGCATAGTTAGGAAAGGGGCCGCCAAACGAACCGCGAAAACCTCTACCTCCGCGCCAGTCATTGTGACCTCGCTGAGGCCCGAAATTGTTGAAGTCACCCCGGCCTCGACCCCTAAAGTGGCCATCACCACCACCGCGGCCGCGACCCCCAGGTGAATTTCCTCCCCAGTTTCCTCGACCGCCTCGACCACCCCTGGGATGCCCGCCACCCGGTCGGCTGCCTCTGCCGCGGAATTGCCAATTGCCTTGACCACCTCGTCCACCACGATTCATATTTTTGGAAATCTGGGTTCTAGATAAACGTTGCTTAGTCAAATTCGATCAGACAGATGAAAAGAACAACACCAAAACCAAGATTTCAAACAATACAATGTGTCACGAAATGCTTGCCGGTAAACAACGCGAGGTACGCTGGTGATGGCCGACGACCTTCCTCGGCGTTTTGACAGAAAAGAGAACAGATGGATCTGACGTTTACGATCAATACTTTGGCGCGCCGGCTTCAAAGGATGAGTTCTCACTAAATTATTTCTGAAGCTATCATCATTTCGTTAATTAATTCGCAATTCACGAGAAGGAGTAGGAGTAGATATTCTGTCAATGACATTAGGCGCTACGATAGAAAGAAGTCCACATTTTGTCAGAGCGCATACCAAGGAGGTATAATTTGAATATTTATTTTTTAGAAATTTAATATAATGTAATAAAATTATCACTTATTACAATAACATTAATTAATAATTCAAATTCTTACATAATACTTAACTATTCTTATTAAATTATTACAATTACATTATAATTACAAATTATTACAAATTAAACCTGTCACTAAATCTTTCAATTTGATTTTCTTATTTGTTTTATTTTTTCTATGGGTGGTGGGTGTGAGGATAAGGGGGTGTTGACATCTTTTCCTTTTATGCAGTTTCAGTAAATGCAAGTTTTTTTTACGTCAACTCGGAATATTTTCAAAGTTTTATCCTTTCAAAGCAAGGGCTTGGTGTCAGAAATACATTTGTACCGAAATGTGAAATGTTATCTCCACCTTCAAAGAAGCCATAACAAACATTCACCATCCACACTCGCACGCCATAATCACAGAAATACCACACAGATATGACACTCCCGATTTGAACAAAATAATAAACATTGCCAACGAAAATCTATCAACAATGGCCAAACTCTTTCCCCACCTCGCCATCGTCAGACTCAATGACCTCAAACGCGAACATTTCACCAAACAAGGGCTGCACCTAAACTCCTCTGGAAAGAAACTCTTCTGTGAAAAAATAAGCGAAGCAGTTGTCAACTGCACCCGCCCGTCGCCCCCGCCATCCGAGATACCGACGCCGCCCAACACCAACGGCATGACGCTGACGCCGCCCAACACCAACGGCATGACGCTGACGCCGCCCAACACCAACGGCATGACGCTGACGCCGCCCAACACCAACGGCAAGACGCTGACGCCGCCCAACACCAACGGCAAGACGCTGACGCCGCCCACCACCAACGGCAAGACGCCGACGCCGCCCACCACCAACGGCAAGACGCTGACGCCGCCCACCACCAACGGCAAGACGCTGACGCCGCCCACCACCAACGGCAAGACGCCGACGCCGCCCACCACCAACGGCAAGACGCCGACGCCGCCCAACACCAACGGCATGACGCTGACGCCGCCCACCACCAACGGCATGACGCTGACGCCGCCCACCACCAACGGCAAGACGCCGACGCCGCCCAACACCAACGGCAAAACGCTGACGCCGCCCACCACCAACGGCATGACGCTGACGCCGCCCACCACCAACGGCAAGACGCCGACGCCGCCCAACACCAACGGCAAGACGCTGACGCCGCCCAACACCAACGGCATGAAGCTGACGCCGCCCACCACCAACGGCAAGACGCCGACGCCGCCCACCACCAACGGCAAGACGCCGACGCCGCCCACCACCAACGGCAAGACGCCGACGCCGCCCACCACCAACGGCATGACGCCGACGCCGCCCACCACCAACGGCATGACGCCGACGCCGCCCACCACCAACGGCAAGACGCCGACGCCGCCCAACACCAACGGCAAGACGCCGACGCCGCCCACCACCAACGGCATGACGCTGACGCCGCCCACCACCAACGGCAAGACGCCGACGCCGCCCACCACCAACGGCATGACGCTGACGCCGCCCACCACCAACGGCAAGACGCCGACGCCGCCCACCACCAACGGCATGACGCTGACGCCGCCCACCACCAACGGCAAGACATCGACGCCGCCCACCACCAACGGCAAGACGCCAACGCCGCCCACCACCAACGGCATGACGCTGACGCCGCCCAACAGCGAGAAGCCGACGCCGCCCACCACCAACGGCATGACACCGACGCCGCCCACCACCAACGGCAAGACATCGACGCCGCCCACCACCAACGGCAAGACGCCGACGCCGCCCACCACCAACGGCATGACGCCGATGCCGCCCACCACCAACGGCAAGACATCGACGCCGCCCACCACCAACGGCATGACGCTGACGCCGCCCACCACCAACGGCATGACGCCGACGCCGCCCACCACCAACGGCAAGACATCGACGCCGCCTCCGAATTCGAAAACAGCGCCCTACGTATCAATGCATCTCCCAAGATCCCAACCACCACGCCACTCAAAAACAAATCACAGATCCATCACCACTCGTCCTTTTCTGACAGCCCGGCCAAACATCCTTCTCCCATAATAATAGCTCTCAACATCCAATCAGCCCGCAACAAAATCGAGCAACTTGAACTACTCACGGTCGAACACTCCCCAGACATAATCTGTCTCACCGAACACTGGCTCCCCCCCACCGACACCTTCTTCAATATCCCCCACTATACCAAAGCCAACATATTCCACCGCTCCTCATCCTCACACGGCGGAGTTGCTATATTCACCAAACCCCACACAACCACCGCCCCCCTAGACCTAAGCCTATACTCATCTGACAAAATCCTAGAATGCACAGGAATCCTATGGACCCCCACCCTCCAAGCCCCCCCCAATATAATCATAGCCATTTATCGCTCCCCTTCGGCTTGCACTACATCCTTCCTCAAAAAACTGGAAGATCTCATCATCCACACTACCAAAAAACACCCCAAAGCTGAACTAATCCTCTGCGGCGATTTCAATATAAACCTCCTCCAGCCCAGCCAACTGACAATCAAATTCCTAGACCTTCTTCACTCCTACAACCTCTACGAATCAATCCACACCCCCACCCGAATCTCCCACACATCCTCCACGCTCATCGACAACATCTTCACCACCCACCCCCTCAAATCGCGGGAATCGACCACCTTTGACAGCGGCTTCTCGGACCACCTAGCGCTGAAAATGACCCTTACCATCCCAAACCAAATCACAAAAGCGCCTAAGTTCGAAACCAAACGTTGCTTCTCCCAAAACAACCGTTGGAACTTCTCAAACCTTCTCCAAGCCGAAACTTGGACAAACATGCCCATAACCACTGCCACCAACGACATATACAACTCCTTCGCAACCATACTCCAATCCCACTTCAACACTGCTTTCCCCTATAAAAAAGTAAAACACAAACCACCCACCCAAAATCGCTGGATCACCCCTGAACTCCGTGCAGCCGGGGAGAACCTACGCAACTTGCACGCCCGCCTCAAACACTCTCCTCACCCCATCGCCAAGTCCCTGTATGCTACTTACAAAAGAGAGCACACCAAAAACCTATGCGCAGCCAAAAAGTTCTACCACGATCAAATCATATCCAAATCCAAAAACAAAGGCAAAACCTCCTGGACCATCATCAATTCATGTGCTAAATCAAACCAACCCCCCGAACAACCCAAACTAGTCATCAACAACACCAAAATCACTGACCCCCCATCCATAGCCGAGGAATTTAATACTTTTTTCGCTAAAGCTGGCAACGCAGCGGCACCCTTCCCCCCTATCAACTCCCCCCTTCCCCGACCTGCAACCTACCATCAACCCGCCTCCTCTATCTTCCTATCCCCCACCAACACCGTCGAAGTCTGCAATCTAGCCAAATTCCTCAACCACAAACACTCCAGCGGCCTGGATGAATTACCCGGCTCTTTAATAGCCGAAAACATAGCTTTCCTAGCCCATCCCCTTTCCCTCATCATAAACAGCTCCTTCTCAACAGGCACTTTCCCCTCCGAACTGAAAAGAGCCCTCATCATACCAATACACAAAAAAGGTGACAAAAGCAATATTGACAATTACAGGCCCATCTCCCTCCTATCAACTATTTCTAAACTAATAGAGAAAGTCATGCTCTCCCGACTCCTATCCTTCCTGAACATCCACAACATCCTTGCCAAATGCCAGCACGGCTTCCAGAAAAACAAATCCACCAACACAGCCATCTTCCAATTCCTCTCCACCCTCTACACCGCCTTGGACAAAGGCGATCACGCCCTCGGACTATTCTTCGACCTCAGCAAAGCGTTTGACACCATAGACCACAACCTCCTCCTTTCCAAACTCCAGTCCCAAGGTATACGAGGCACCGCCAACAACTGGATCGCCTCGTTCCTATCCAACCGCTCCCAAGTCGTCCGAATCCTCTCGTCCACCCCAGGCATCTCCCCCTCAATATCTACACCCCTCAACATCAACCAAGGCGTCCCCCAAGGCTCCGTGCTCTCCCCACTCCTCTTCCTACTATACGTCAATGACCTCCCCCAACTATTATCTAAAGGCAATCTTTTCCAATTCGCTGACGATACAACCCAACTCCTCACCAACCCGAAGCCCCAAACCATAGACTCCCTTATCAAAACTGCCAACTCCCAAACAGCAATCCTTTCATCTTACTGCCTTAACAACCGTCTAGCCCTACAACCAGCAAAATCCACTTATATATACTTCCATTCAAAATCTAATATTCCCACTCTTTCCCCTCTCATCCAAGTCAACGGCAAGACTATTCAAAGTACAACCTCAACCAAATTCCTCGGCATCCATCTAACTCCCAACCTAGACTGGTCCCTACATATCCAGAAAACCCTCTCCAAAATTAAAAGCACCCTCTTCCTCCTTCGACGATTAAAACGAATAGTCAACCCTCACACCCTAAACCTAGTCTACCATGCCCACCTCCACTCCCACCTTTCCTATGGTCTACTCTTCTGGGGTACCTCCGCTCATGCCAAACGAATATTCATGGCCCAAAAACAAGCCATCCGCATTATTGCCGGCATATCCCGACGTAGCTCCTGCAAGCCTCACTTCAAATCCCTTCAAATCCTAACCCTCACCTGCACACTCATCCAAATAGCAAGCACCCTAGTAGTATCCCACCCAGACCTCTTCCCATTAAACTCGTCCGTCCACACCCACGGCACCAGGAGCCGACAGGAAATCCGCACAATCCACCATCAAACCACACTTTTCACAAATAGTCCCACTCACATCTGCACCATTATTTATAATCACCTTCCACCTCACATCAAAGACTCCCCCACTCGCAGCTCCTTCAACTCCAGTCTCAAATCCTACCTAAACAGCAATCCCTTCTACAACCTCGATGAATTCCTCAATACATACACCCTTCGATCTTAATCCTCAAATCATAAACTCCGGCTACCAGTTCCTATATATTTATTTTATTTTATTTATTTTATTTATTTTATTTATTTTATTTAAAGTTTTCAAATACTTAAATATTACCAAATCCACTACCTTGGCATCTTATTATTCACCATTACTATTATTGTTATTGTTTTTATTATTCTTATTAATTATAACTCCTATTATTATTATTATTTTTTTTATAATAATGATTACCATCATTATCATTATTATTATTATTACTATTATCATTAATTCTTGTTTTAGTCCATTACTATTACTATTTTTATTATTTTTTCTCCTATTAATCTAGCAACCATTTGACGAAGCCCATATATGTACAATGTACCTATCTACGAGCAAAATAAATTACAAAATTACAAATACTAGATCACCACGGACACCTTGGAAGTGGCTGGAAGAAATTGAACATGCAAGACTAGCCAGGGAAAATTCAACCGGGAATGATTTTGTAAACTTTACTTGTGAAAGAATTATACTCGTCAACTTGTGCCTTATACTTCCACTGCTAAATTGGCAAATTGCTAATTTAAAATTGCCAATGTTATAAAGTAGCTAGCTATTAAAGTTAGAAACTCACAGTCAAGGTATTTCCTTCAAACCCCACTTAAAAACTGAAGGCAGTTTAGAGTCAAACTTGCTAAACCACTTGCCACTTGCTAAAGCCAGGTAGAGCTATTTGGGTTGTAATTTCCCTCTCTTCCTTTGTTATTTAGCAAAGCTAATTAATAATTTTTTTCCAAACTGGTTTTCAAACAGTGGGTATCTGATGTTAATTTTTTTTTGGGTGGAATTGGTCTATTATTGGGTAGTAAGATATGGAAAATAAAAGTTAAATTTGTGCAACTGTTATGTGCAGATATTGAGAATCATTTAATGTATTGAAATTAAAGTAAATTGAAGTAGTTTCTACGGTACCTATCATCTCAAACGGCTTCAAGACCATACACTATCGTAGGAGACCATCGTAGAACAGCTGTTTTCAAAGACTGCAGTAGGTATTAATGCAAGCGGAATCACTGTGGCACTTGACCCCCAGCCTTGACAAGAAACTCAACCGCACCTTGCCCGCCTTCCTTTCTCCTCATCAAACGCACCGCCGTGTTAGCGTCGTTGTCTGCCGCATCAACAAACCCGGCCCTGCCCGCCTCAGGAACAGCCCCCACCAACATCCGTACGATGCGCACATCGAATTGCTCACAGCCAGCAAAGTGATGAAGCGCCGTCCTACCCGCAAAATCCCGCAACTTTACGTGCTCACCGCAAGCATCGCCGAAGCCGTTCAAAAAATACTCGACCGTCTTGCTCAACGACGTTTCGCTGGCATTGTTTCGTCGCGTTCCATCGGCGCCTGCGTTGACGATCGCAACGAATGAAGCCCAGTGTTCGCAACCGTTCTTGGCCACTTTGTGCAACGCGTTGTCGCCTTGGCCGTCGACACAGTTCACGTACGCGTCGTGACATGCTGGTGATATCATTTTGTCGAAAAGTATAGCAGATCAGTTTCCACAACATGGCCATGTAGAGTTTCCATTTCGTAGAGTAGGGATTTCAGCTGTTTGATCAGTCGCGTCGCGTTGATTTGCTCACGGTGTACTTGCGCCCACTGAGCTTGTCTCTGAAACTGGAGGAACAATTTAGTACCCTTGCTTAAGTCCTTGGACAATAAATTGGGAAAACATATGATTGTGAAAAGATTAATTATTTTAATGGTAAAATAAAACCAAACAGCAAATCTTGTTGCATCTATTTAGAAAAAGGTCAACATTAGCACCATTCTTGGTTCATTAGAAATTTCGATGGCCCCCATACTCATGGTCGGAACAACAGCTACAGGTGACTGCACCCGGCCAGCAAACTGCCGGTCAGAAATAGAAGCCGACACAAATAGATATCATCATCAGTGCTTAGGTAACTGATCATTTTCTGATTATTGAGAGTACCTAACAAGAAAAGGGATTCTTCAATTAATTAGGTACACCTGCTGCTGAAAAAAATATTAAAAAAATTTGTGCTTTTTTAATTCTGCAGGCTAATTGCTTGAGCTGATTGATGAAAATTTCTGAGAAAATTCATGATCTTAAACTAAGATCTGCCATATCTTAAAAATTGTTTTGCCAATGTTCTGGTTGCTGGTTCATTTTGCACCATTCAAGCAATGCTCATCTACAATGCCATTAAATTGTTCATTTGCAGTGCACTAGTTTAGTGACACTGATCTGGGAATGAGATGGAAACACCGTTTTCTGAACGTACCGGTTTTTCTTGCAGATTTGGCTCCGGTTTGCAGCTTGCCAGCAGTCAACAATCTGCAGAGATTTCAGGCCTGCATCCAAAGAAGGCAAGTCACAGACTTAATCGAAATTTACTATATATTTCGCGGATGGCATCTGTAGCAAATTGTGGAACCAGCAATTGTGAGACTGCATGCTCAGCGTAACTTTAATTCCTCAGATCTTCCCAGCTTCAGTCAGCAGTATCTGGTCTGCTGTCAGCTTGCTCGATGCCACAGAGAGGAGAACAGTCAGACCAAAGAAGGTGAGACCGACGTTTCTTTGGCGCTGATTATTTTGCACTCGTACTAGTAGAAACCTAGTACCAAACGACGGTATTCTAAGATCATTGTATTTTTGCAGACCAAAATGGCTTGATTTAGCATGTGGCCATAGCCAGCAAGTTCAATGCCGGACATTGTTCTAGACTCTAACCAGTTAGTGTTCTTTGCGAATCATCCCGTGTGCTTGTGGCTGGATTACCCTGGGTTTCATCGGACGACGAAGACAGAATTTCTTCTCAACGACTGCAAGCACGTCTTGGGATGCAGCAGCCCACTAATCAGCTAGCAAAAACCACATCATTCCAAATGCTACTTTAATCTCACAACACTATGAACGATACGAGATAAGCGACATTTTTCATTTGTCACCGCAGGCTTTTTGTTCAAGGGAATGTGAATAAGTAAAACGTATCTGGTATTCGACTTCTTACTAGTCGATAGATTTGAGTTAATGGCGTAGGGAAGTTACGAAACTTGCATTCCATGGGCAGGTTAAGGGCATGGGCTTAAGGGGGGGCGGGTCCCAAGGGGGGTGGCTACTAAGGGGGGTGGGTGTTTTTTTTTTTTTTTTGTTTGGGTTTGTTTTTTGGAATGAATTTTTCTAACTTCTCTGTTGCCGCGCACATATTAACGTCGTTCACCGTAGATGCCAAACGAAACGATCACATTATGTTGAAACGTGTTTGCGTGTTTTTGATTTAATCACATTTCCTTAATTTCCATCTTGCTGTCACAAAAAGCTCCAAGATATAATATTAGAACCATAACAATAACAGGAACAATGTGAAAATTGGAGTAGAATTTTTGTGTGAATATTCACTTATATAAGTTCTTGCCACAATGGTACCATGTTTATATAAAGTTTGTATCAAATTTTTAGTACCCCGAGGATGCCTGGCCGAGGTTTTTCATGGTTTCCCTCGGTCCTTTAAGTAAATGCTGGGCTAGAAACAATACAGCTACACCTAATAGCTGCAGCTTTCACACTCAAATATATAATTGTGAAAACGGCCACGACCGATCGCCTCACGGTATTTCCTGTAAATGTTGTGTTTCATGTTAAGCTAACGTTTTTAAGCTATCTACTCGAGAAATTTTTTCGAGCCCTAGAAATGATTCTTGGAGGAAGTTCTTGTCTTTTACCATTTACATATTTTATGATAGTCTATCATTTCTGAAAATCATCTTGTGAAAATTGGAAATTATATTAGACTTACAAATAATGCTAAGTAGAGTTTAATATTAAATTCACTGTTCTTCCGTGCCATCCCCCTCCACAAAACAACAATTCTCCATTGGCAGCGACATCATATCACCGAGTCGGAGGATCTGACCTCTGGAAAGGCGTAGACAGCTGACTATGGGCTTCGACCGTTTAGTTCCTTGGTGCTCTTGTTTTCGACATTGCTAACATGCGTACCGCAGCTACCTCGACTTTGGCCGTGACCGTGTGCATGATTTCGGCTGCGGCTTCGAGTCTGCGAAATAGCAACTTCACTCTAGTGCCAATTGTTATCAAACAAACTCAAAAATAATGTTAGTTTAAATTTAATTATTTGTAAGTGCATTTTACTTTACGTGCAGCGTTCTAATCTTTCTAAAGCGAAAAATTGTATTAGTTCTATATCTTTATTTATTATTTATTTTTTATTAACAACTTAGGATAAAAAGAAGCATAATCCGGTGGTTGCTAGTTGATATTTGTGATTTGTGATTTTGTGTGATCTAAGTTACTGTCTGCACTGTATGCCATCACTGTATGCCATCACTGTATGCTCATCATCTCTTTGGTCTTGCAAATAATTACGACGGGTCACTTCGTAAGCATGTTAAAATGTAGCGGCGGTTGTAATCCTTGAAGTTAGCTTGTCATACATTTGACAGTTGCTTGGTAAGTCAAATTCTTTTCTGCATAAAATTAACAATTGGCTTGGCTGGCCCACTATTTTAAGCACACCAGATTATTTTTTAAATTGTTAATATATGATAGTCTATTAAGTTTTGTCGTCGTTACCCACCTAGGTACTACTCAAAATCAAAGTGCGGCTACAAAATCAGGCGACTGAAGTTGGTCCGATACTGTGTACCTGTATTTTCTTGATTCCATAGATCTTTTGAGTCAGTATAATACATAATACCATAGAATAACGCTTGATAATACTGATAATACCAAGTAGTAGGACTAGGACATTGACAAGGACCAGCGTTCCTTCTGCTCAATATTAGGAAGGAAACGGTAATTTATGTCAATCTCTTTAAAATGGGTCCTCATTATTTCTACTAACACATTTATAATCAAACAGCTGCGTTAAGTAGAAGTAGGCCGTAGGCCCTAATACAGAAACTGGTAACGATAACAAGGTATATGTGATGGGACGAGGAAATATTTCTCTGAGCGGCTGTATTTCGCATTAAGGGCGTAAACTTGAATAAATTTTTTACCAACACACTTACCTACAATTCGTTTGCGCTATGCGCATGTGTTTGTGCTATGCGCATATGTTTGCGTTATGCACATATGTTTGCGCTATGCGCATATGCCCGTGCCCTATGGGCACCAAGGTCGAGCGTAGCTCGAGCTTGTTTTTATTGTATACAATTGTATGAGTACAAATAATTCTCAGTCGTGATTTTTTTTTCCAGATAAGATTAAATGAGTGTTTTTTGTTGTTTTTTTTTGCTGGATCTTTATAATTTTTAAAAATACATTTATTGTGTGTCATGTTTTTGTGTGGCATTACCTGCACATACCAACAAGCAGAGCCGGACTTGAGCATGTGCGGACGGTGCACGTGCACAGGGCCCCGGGATTTCAGGGGCCCCGAGAATTTGGCTAACCCATGGATAAAACAGAGAAAAGTACTAGAATCGCTGAAACACTGGGTTACTGAAAAAAATATTATTTTCATTGAAATCTGCTATCGCCAATTCTCTCAATGCCAAAGACGTGTTTCAAGCTTCATATTATTTTTACGTGAATTAGGTAGGGAAAATTGTCATTGTTTACTTAATAGTAACTCTTTGTAGTCTGCTCGCTACCGCGTCGGGCGCCGACCACGGTAACTACTTGTTTCAGCACTCGGCAGGGTATTAGTGAGTAACACGGTATTACTCATACTACCTATATATCGTGAATTCAGCGTCGAGAGCGATATTCGTACAGCTAGCTCAAATTTCGAAGCATTAGTAAAATACCGAAACTGACACACACACATACACACATGTGTGATGTTCAAATCATAATAAGTCGGAAGTGTTCATTTCGGTTCTCATTGTGTGGGGGTCTCTGGTGCAGTAGGGGTGTTGCGCGTGCACAAGCACCATAGCTCATGTTTATGCTATCTTCAGTCTCTTATATTATAGGAAAGTCCTGAAACGCATAAATTTGATCAAAAAATAACCTTGAACTCAAAAAAAATTGGGGCTGCGCCCCAAACCCCCTGTTTTGTGCATCTTTCGGCACCCCCTCCGCTGTCTCAATAAGACTCAAAACGACTCAAATTCCGCCCCCCCCCCCCACACACCCCAAAAAAAAGTAAAGTTTCGCCTTTGAGGGCCCCCCCATACACACAGTTGCACAGGGCCCCCAAAACAGTAAATCCGGCACTGCCAACAAGTGTGGAAACTGTCGCCAAATACCCTGTCGCACTTTGAAAAAACATCTGCTTGCTTGCTCTACTTGCGTCGCTGTGCTTTTGTCACATTTTTTACTGCGTTCTTGGATAGAACGGGGAAAAGGGCTTCTTCCAAAAATTCAGATAATAAAATCTTTGGTCATTTTGGAATTTGAATAATTGCATTCATTTCGATCATATGGCTCGTGGATATAGCAGCTTCAATCAAGGAAAGCTATATCCACGAATAATGTAATTCTTGTGAGTGTGGAAATAGAGCCTTCTGAAAAATAATAAGAAAGATGGCGTCAAAGGCAATAAAATTTGGTCCTCATCTGCGAGAATTGAGAATACAGCTTTGTCAGAAATCTGACCAGAGCAAAGGGGTTCGGTAAGGAAAATAAATTATATTTTGAAATCAAATCTTTAATCTAAACACACTCAGTGGGAAATAAGCTATAAATAAGTCCTGTCCTATAACTTGACTAACCTCTAATCATTCTCTTGCATTTATTCATAGAGATTTCATCGAAAAGTTCTACGTTGGGCTGAAGCAAAGCAACCCAAAGTTTCCGATCCTTGTACGGGAGTGCAGCGGAGTCCAGCCAAGAGTTACCGCACGCTATGGTATGACTTTTGTCTATATTTTCCTTTATTTGCTCAAGGACTGGTGAAAGGACTTGGCCATTGAATTTGACTCCAAATTCAATTATTGAATTTCTCAGCTCTTGCGTTGACTTTGCTGATATTCACAGAGATGGGCAGAGAGAGCAGCACTCCGCTGACCAATCTCAAGGCTGAAGATGTTCTCAAGAAAATCTCCACGCTAGCACAGAGTTAAATTTCGAACACAGTGTAAATATGAACATAGGTATAGTAAATAAACGTTGTGCAGGAATGTAAATTCATTGAAGTTTGTCTAGTTGCAGAAAAGGGGTTTCTGTTCTTGTGATACTGCAACTGCAACCCTTACCAACAATTTGCAATTTTTCCTACTTCAAACAATTGCCCCAAAAATGGTGGGTGTAGGCAGTGTAGACAAGTAGGCAAGTGTATGGCTCGACAGTGCAACACATTTTGGAAAGCTCTTGCAGTTCAATACTTTGTGCTTGCAAAGACAAAATGTATGGATGCATGATACTGTACATCCCAAAAAATGCTCATCACCAGAATTATTCATTACCTTCCCCATAACAATCTGTGCTTCTCCTACAACATAGATTCTGACAAAATCTTACATCAAAGGTGGATAGTATACATAGACTCATAGCTTCAATCACTAGGCTAGTTATTTATCCTAGTAGGCACTAAAAAGTACCTCCCATGTACATACAAAAAATGTTTAAAAAGGGTAGGAGCTCTATAGCTAGTTGGGTAGTGATCGAAGCTCAGAGTAGTACCTACAATCACTGAAAAGTAAAACGTGAAACCATAGTTGGAGAATATATAGTATTTATTTATAACATATTTTTTTATGTAGATCCCTTACCCTTCAAACCATGGTGATAAACCTAACTCTTGATAAAATGAATAGTATTGTTCCAATTAAAACATGGTAATCTTCCACAACACTTGTGCTTCATCACACTGCGACTAGATATTTTACAATCTCCATTTTTTGCAAACCTCCTATCAGATCGGCAATCCGTTTCACCGTTGACAGAATGTTTACGCATCCATGAACCTCAGACATCAACGTTAAACAATAAGCATGCTACATACAAGGCATGCTTATTGTTGTTTACCCTGTTTCCATTGGGTCATTATATACAACGTGCTACGATGAATTTATTACATCGGTCAACAGATTGCAAAGAGACACCTAGTTTTTTAAGTTTTTAACTTGTATCTTTTCCTAATCTTGACATGATGCTTTCCTGAAAATATATTTAATTTGGGATATTAAATGCCCAGTAAAATATCCCCAGCAATGCTAGACCCTTGATTAGACTTTGCAAAATGTCAGAATTGAAGTTAAGGACACATTCAATATCCCAGTTTAGATTTAAAAAAAAATTAAGATTAAGCTGGCTTAAATATTTTACCACAGTTTGTTACGCTTAGCTTGAAAGTCATGTTTATAAACAGTCGAAATCTAGTAATGGCAGCTTATTGACGTCCAGAGGTTATTTCGTGCCTGCTCAGAAAAATCACACATCTTCTCTTTTGTCTTTGGAAAGCATCGGAAAGCACATTTAATAATCCAAAACACATCACGAAACTGTCGGGTTATTCCTGACCACCTTCTCAAATCCATCTGGCCGTACATTTTCCCATTCTCATGGGTTAAACAAAAGTGCCGCAAATAATACAACTAATGAGCTTCTCAATGCCTAACGAGGCTTGAGTTTGTTAATATTGTGCACCAGGCAAAATCATGTGTGCTCTGGAAATTGATGCCAATACACCACACTCAAATTTCAATTCCAGGGACAATAATAATTTGAGTGGCAATGCTTTTCTTATGGGCCCTTAAGTGGGCAATTTCTAATGTTTTACTTCTAACTGATGTAACTAATTTTCTAGCAAGCTTCACCACTGACATTTTTTTCCAGAATCAGCTAGCATTGAAGTCAATGCTACACTTCCAAAGTGTATCGAAATTCAAAAGGTATTTTCAGTGTTCGGCTTTGCGAGCGTGGCGCTGTAGCTTTCCTAGCGCCGGGTTGTTTACAGCAGAGCGTTATGTGCACTAAAAGCATTGCGTTGATGCTCGAAAACAAAATCAATGGGATTGCGTCAAAATTATATTGTTTTTCAAAGATTTAGACATTGTCAGATATAAGTGGGATCGTAGCTCATTGAGACGATCCAGCAAAAAAAAGCGGAGCCAGCAAAATGCTCAGAAGCGTCAAACACGGCAATGGTAAAGCACGCAACGCTCCAAACTCTGGAGATCGCCGCAGCGCAAAGCACGCGACACCGAAACAGTAAACGTCCCCTTAACTCACTCGATTCAAATCGCCTCTGGAATGCAACCGGACCGTTCCCGCAGCCCGAAAACGCTCGCAAATCGAAAACAACTCGGCTTGCTTGCTACCCTGCGATTTATTGTCGGCGGCGTATCGTCGTTCGGCTAGAACGGCGGCAGGCCGAAAAGCTCCGGCTGGAAGTCGAGCAGCGAGTCGATGACTTGCGTCGCCTCGAGCCGCTTCTCCGGCACGGTGGCCGGGTCGGGAACCATCACGACCTGCATGCCGGCGGCACGGCCCGCCGTCACGCCGTTGGGAGCGTCCTCGAACACCAGGCACTGCAAGGCGGAAGGCACGGGCGTTACGGTGCATTCATACTACTGCCACCTACTGCCAAATGTTTTACTGTTATATTCTTCCAGGAGAAGGTCATATACTAATAATACTCATTTTTACTGTTGACAGCAGCTGCTTTCGTTATCTGCGATTGGATTCTGATGCACGTCACTATCTCCAACCACCACCACAGGCCCGGTTGTCACATGATCTTGATTAGACAATAGTGTGATTCAAACCTAAATGCAAATACTCGTTGCATGTACGATAGATATTTCGTTTCTAATAATAGATACTTAAACTTCCTTGTGCGTGACGCTTGTGCGGCTAAAATACTCTTTCACAAAGTCTTAGAGCTTATGTTGAATTTAGGTGAAATTTCACGTCATCCAAGCACTCCAGCAGTGCGATTGTGTTCATTTACTTGAGGTGAGATGAGATGAGAACTTTTCTCAATGTTTTTAATGTAACAAATGAATGCTATCATCTCATCCCACCTAAGAACAAACTCGACAGAATGGCAACCCAGCCCCACCTTGTCCGGATCGGGCGAGTCCGGGAAACGAGACGCGCAGATCCTGAAGATGTCTGGCGCCGGCTTGCCATGGAGCACCTCCGCGTCGGTGCTCGCCATCACCATGTGGTCGAACAGCGCGAACAGCTCCCCGTAGCAGGCCGTCTTGATCGCCACGCTGTCGCTGCCCGAGCTAGTCGCCACCGCAATCGGGACTTTGTTCGCGTGAAGGTGTCGGATCAGACGCTCGGCACCTGCGTCGGCCAATCACAGAGCTCGGCTCGGTTCACGACGGCTGATTGCGGAGCTCGCCTCGGCTAAGTGGCCAATCACGGCACGGCCTGGTGTGGTCCACGTCACCGATGACTAATAACTACACTAACAAGTGACATTGATTGTCTGATTGTTGTTAAGATAACTTTTGATACGACCCATTCATGTCTAGTAAGCCAGAACAATACCTCTACTTTCTTACCTTGTTGTCTTTACTAGCCAAAATGATACTCTGCAAGTTTTGAAGATAAAGCAGCCCATCCCAGCATTTAATAAGCACCTCAGAGATGCATTATGCTACCAGCACTTAAATTTGCTGATCTTGGCACACATCAATATGCATTTGACATTTTGTAGTTGCTTGTTTATCAGCTTTTTCTGATTGAATTTAAGCAATTTGCACCCTTGCAAAAAAGCCCATTTTTTAATTTGATTAGTAATTGAATAGTCATCTTATTTACTGACAAAAGTCTAAAGGCTTGTTGCAATATTCCAGGGAGGTAAAATATTTTCTCAATTCTGTGTTGCATTGGGAGTTTGGCTCAATCCCATGGTACTAATCAAGCACATGCATTCAATATCAAATTTTATCGGTGAGTAATCTCTTAGCAAGGAGTTAAGATTGTCTTATTGTCCCTACTAAAAAAGTTAATAAGCAAAACAAAAGTCAAGTTAAAAATCAAGTTTTAAAGCAAATCAGAAAGCGGTTTAAAAACTTGAAGGAAGTAAGCAAACTAGAAGCCGAGCAAGTCAGCAGCCAACTTCCAGGCAATAAGCGAGTTAGAAAGCGAGTAAAGCCAAGCGAACCGACGTCCCCACGGCACCTGGCATCAGCGTCGCCTCCCCGAGCAGCAAGTTCTGCCCGGCCACCTGCTGCCGATTGAACTCGTCGTCCGATATCGGCAGTCCCATCTCCTTGACGGCGATGCGCGCCGTGTCCTTCTCCATCGTGCCCAGCACTTTCATGCGCACCTCCTCCGTGTAGCGCCCACCGTAGCTATCGGCGATCGCAGAGATCACCCGGTAGTAGATCTTCTCCGTGTCTGCCGGAGACGGAAGGAGAGAGAGCGCGGTTAGGGCGGCGGCGACGACCTACCAGGCAGCGTGTGCACGTCGGAGAGGTCGACCACGCAGCGGTGCTTGAACTCGGACGCCGTCACGGGCAGCCCGAGTTCGCCGACGATCTTCTCGGCGGCGTGCATCGAGCTCAGGCCGGTGCAGCGCGACTCGAGGTCGGCGGAGAGCGAGGAGCCGAGGCGGGCGCACTCCAAGCGTTGCGCGGCGGAATACACGCGCTGGGAGTCTGCGGGGTAACGACACGCTCGCGATAGTGCCGGGCGGGGCGGAGGGAATCGTGTCGCAAGGTCGGGTCAAGGGGCGTTGGGCGGATCGCGGTATCGTTCTGACCGAAATCGTTTTCTATGAGTGCCTAACGGCTAGGTATGTGCTTGCAAATACTAATGAGTGCCATAATGGCTGGATATGTGCTTGCAAGTACTATAATTATCATGTAAAATTTCAAATGATATTTTTAACTTGCTTGCTGTCTCAATATATGACAATGACGTGCGAAACGCAGAGCTGTGCCAGTAAATGGATTTATTTTGTTCAGCCTTCAAGTTCATAACTGCAAAATAATGTCAAACTTTGGCTCCCTTCCAGAGAAATCTCTACCTAAAGTACGTGGCTTCGCTAGCCTGCTAGCGTCCCACAGTTTAAATGACATCGTAGAGGGTATCATTTAAATGATTTCGGTTGATTTACCAAGTTTGTGACAATGGTATTTACCCAAAATAAGGCCGTCCATGTCGAAGATTACGTGGGTGACGGGGCGAAATTTGGCCATCACGAATCGGGGAATGATGCAAGCTGCTTCACTCTTCCACACAACTAAGATAAGAATGGGCTGACATCCGCGACCTAAGCCAACATGCTGGCAAATTGCCCCAGTTTCGAGTGGCTTCGCGCAGCGAGCACAGCTGCGATGGCTGCGATCAGCTGCGATGCGATTATGCAAATTGACTGAGAAACAGCTGTTCAAGATCACGGCAATATACCGCCACAGGAATGCAATTGTTTCGAAGCTTTATATTTTTTTGTTCATGAAGATTTTCCATGTGTTTTCACTTTTCAGACGACATTATCATGAATTATAAGAGCGCTGGAATTAATGGTCTTTATTTAGTCATAAAGTTAAATTGGTGTTGATGATTGATGTCACTGTCACTAGATAAATTCACCCCTGTTACTAAACATAACAACTGGTGTTTAAAAATTAACCAATTCTAACTTAACTAACTGCAATCTTTATACGGTTTGAAAGATGTCCCATTGCGGTGGCAACAAAGCTCGGACGGTGGTTTCCTCGGAAACGGTAAGCCGCCGACCGGATGGGAAATTGCTGGCGAACACGGGAAACCCTGGCAGGCGACCGGGCAGCAGGGGTTGATGTCATCTGGCTACCCGGAAATTTCACCCAATCCCGGATCGACGGCCAAACTAAAGGTTGGCTTAGGACACGACCATCATGCTATATAAACTAATTCTCCGACATCTGCCACACAACTTCCTAAAAACTAAAATTGCTTGTATTTTTTGTACTTTTTTTGTATTTTTATTTTGTTTCAAATTTAAAAAAAAACTGCTATATTGTGATTTCAATTTGGTTGTGATTTCCCTTTCTTCATGTAATCACTTAAAAATATTTGAACGAGAACAAAATTATTAGTCATGATTTGCCATGACTAATAATTTTACCTGCAGGTATAAAACTATTTGATATCACAACCCTGATTAACCAGAGTATTACAACGGATCAATGGAAAATGGTCCTCACTTGATTGAAAACTAAGGATTGAAGTCAACCCCGATTGCTCGGAGCATTACCCCCAATAAACTCGGAAGAAATTTTGGTTCTCTCGAGAAATGTCGAGGTTTCCGACTAATATTTCGGACGTGCCTTGCGATCCGTGCAGTCAGCAAGGCGTGCACGCTCATCGCTTTGCTTTCCGCCGAGAAGTGCTGCCAACTTGATGGGGAGACACCGAGCATCCAACAACTCACCACAATCTTAGCGGCCAGCATTCAGGAAGGTACGCACTTTGTGGATACCAATGCAATCATTGAGTTGCAATCACATTCATAGGTAGGTCAATCAAATACGATTAGGGCAAAATGGTTTTCCTGCCGTGGCAATCGGAAACTTTGTTCCTTTGTTCTGCCGAAACCGAGCCATCAAACCACATACGCTAAATGGCTTCATTCCGACGCAGATATGGGATTGATGGCTTTATTTCAGTGTAAAGATATTGCAATAAAGCCATGTAGATAGATGGCTTACTTCCAGTGAATGTGAGATGAAAATATTGTTCCAATTTTATCAGCATTTGAGTGTTGGTAAAGAATGGTTGAATTATCGACGCTCGTACGTTCCTAGCTTTACTGGCTCGCAGCAGATGCTAGCCCCTGTCCAAGTGGTCCAGCCAAGATTAACAACCCGTCGGAATGTCACTCGAACGGCAGGGAACGCGGTGCACGCGGCCGCGACGTTTCGACGGCATCAGATTCTGAGCGTTCCCGAGGCGACGGCTTTGCTCGGCAAGCGAGCTCCCAAGGAGTGGGTACGTTGCCGCGACGACAAGTCAACAACATTACTTTGGGGTGGTAAAATTTTTTCTGTGAAATTTTTCAGCAAAAATGCTTATGTGTGGGGATGTATTTTAAATGGATGCTGCAGGTCCCATTTTTTTAAAGCTGTGAGGGGAACCTACGTGATTTTTTGGAGTTTTCGTGGATGCTAAATTGGATAAAAAATACAATGGAATAGACCTATTCCACTGGAAGTACTACCAGTTTGAGCAAAATATGAATTAGCCCTGCTAAAAAACAAAGAAGATAAGGAAATCACAACCCAAATTGCTCTACCTGGCTGTAGCAAGTGCAAGAATTTTGATTGAATGGAATAGCTGTACTGGTCACAATCTTTGATTGCACTAGTTGTAATTTTAAACTTTTAAATTATTCAGTAAATTTAAGAAAAAACAAAAATACAGTCTCTAAAAGAACCAAGTCGTAAATGAAATAAGCTCAATATAATATCATTAGATACCCAATCTATCCCATCCACACCGTGAACAGTCGTAGAACGTTGCCTTGCCGCGCCTGCCGCAGTGCAACGTGACGCTAGAACGCTGCTCGTCGAGGTCACTCAGCGACGCCGTCGCGACGCTGCTCCGTGATTGGTCGACGTCGGCGCCGGCTCACCGACATCCCGAGACATTCCTCGTCGTCGTCGCCGCCAACAAGACGGTGCTGCTCGTCACCAACGGAAACACGGTGGGGAAACACCGCACTACCAACGTTCAAACACTACGCTCACTGTTTGGTTTTGCAAGTGTTGGGCTGTGGCTTTGCTAGCGCCGGGTTGTTTACAGTGGAGCGTTGCGATGTGGCTTTGCTAGCGCCGGGTTGCTTAGAGTGGAGTGTTGCGCTGTGGCTTTACTAGCGCCGGGTTGTTTAGAGTGGAGCGTTGCGCCGTGGCTTTACTAGCGCCGGGTTGTTTACAGTGAAGCGTTGCGTTGTGGCTTTACTAGCGCCGGGTTGCTTACAGTGGAGCGTTGCGCTGTGGCTTTACTAGCGCAGGGTTGCTTACAGTGGAGCGTTGCATGCGATGTGAGCATTGTGTTGCGTTGGTGTTTGTCAACAAACAAGACAGAATTATGCTAAATAGGTACCAAAAAAAAATACTCGTGTAAAAAATACTACTATTCTCTTCACTGCTCTTTATCTAATTCCAGCAAACACCGGTGTCACTGCGCTGCTAGTTTCAATGCTGCTACCATTTTTAGCAAACGATGACAGCAAACACCGGTGTCACTGCGCTGCTAGTTTTGCATCACTGCTACCATTTTTGGCAAACGATGCCAGCAAACACCGGTGTCGCTGCACTGCTACGATTGTTGGCAAACAATGCCAGCAAACACCGGTGTCACTGCGCTGCTACGATTGTTGGCAAACGATGCCAGCAAACACCGGTGTCACTGCGCTGCTACGATTGTTGGCAAACGATGCCAGCAAACACCGGTGTCACTGCGCTGCTACGATTGTTGGCAAACGATGCCAGCAAACACCGGTGTCACTGCGCTGCTACGATTGTTGGCAAACGATGCCAGCAAACACCGGTGTCACTGCGCTGCTACGATTGTTGGCAAACGATGCCAGCAAACACCGGTGTCACTGCGCTGCTACGATTGTTGGCAAACGATGCCAGCAAACACTGATGTCCCTGCGCTGTTACGATTGTTGGCAAACGATGCCAGCAAACGCCGTGCACTGCGCTGCTACGATTGTTGGCAAACGATGCCAGCAAACACCGGTGTCACTGCGCTGCTACGATTATTGGAAAACGATGCCAGCTGACGCCGTGCGCTGCAGGTGACGCTGCTGGATTCGCATCGGCACGGCTCGCGGGGGGCGGTGATCGCGCAGGCATCGGCTGCCGCGCTCTCCGCGCTCTGCGCTTGGTACTGGCGGGTGTTGTGCAAGACTGCGCACGTCGCCACTCGGCATGCGCAAGCCGAGGTCACCGTCGTCTACTTCCCGGCCGGGCGATTGTCGGTCTGCCAAGAGCCGATGGAATGTAAACGGAAATGAAGTTTGTCTGACGATGTTAATAATGTAAAATATAATGTATAGTCAAATCATTATAAAGTTTTTATGCTAATATTAATTGCTGTTGAAGTGTGAGGCATACGCTGATTTTAATATGGATGCAAGGGACACTTTTATTGAAGCTCAGACCCGATTGAAAATGACTTATACATGACTTATACTGATAATGACAATGATAATAATGATGATAATAATGATAATATGACAATGACTTATCTGGCTGGCATCCATTTGCCCCAAAAGAAATCTTCCCCAAAGTCAGACTGCCCCAAAAAAAAACTTCCCCAAAAAAAAACTGCCCCAAATAAAATCTTCCCCAAATAAAAACTGCCCCAAAAACAAACTGCCCCAAAACATTATTTGGCTCAGACTGTACTAAGCCAGTGGTGGGGAACAACAATGGGATCCACATGGTGATGATTGACGCGTCACAGCAAGCTACTACACAAGCAAAATATATCAGCTGCCTTTTTCTACAAAACGAATAAAGAATGTATCTCAGTGTTCCTATAAAGTTGAAGTCAGCGCCGACCCCTGACATGTGTCCTCTGTCTGAATTACCATCAGAAATACACAGAGGCGTTACACAGTCTGTACTCTGACGACGCCATTGAAAGTTTCAGTCCTCCCATAACGTAAATAAACGTAAATACGTAAATAAAAAAAAAACGTAAATAAAGCATAATTATTAAGCCTCTATCATCACTTAAAACAGTGAACAGTCTTCAGCAAGAGGACTTTGTTATTATTTTTTCAAGGATTTACAAAAATCACTTAATTTTCAAATCGGAATTGCCGCCCCTAGATAAGTCCAACGCCATGGGTCGTCGCCTTCAAGTCGTTTGTTGAGGAATGAGGATCAATGGATTGGTGGAGGATGAGGACATCCTAGCAGTTTGCGTTCTTCCTTGCCCATCGATCGGTTTGTTTACCAACGTGAAAGGGGGACGGAAGAAATCGTTATTGAAGAACTTGATATTGATCCAGGAGGCTGTTGCCAAGGATCTGAACAAACAAAATGTCACAAATATCGATTTAATTTTCACAAAAAACCTCCACTGTAGTTTTTGCTAGTAATTTTACACTCCTTATCTACTTATATAACTGCGGCTCGCTTCACACAATGGAAGGCTTCCCTCTTCTTCCCGGCTACTCTTTTCGAGATGTTAACGTGAGTATACTTTTCAGAATTTTAAAATTTTCACGTCGGTTGTCAAACGCATGCCCGACCGGCCAGTAGGTACAACATGCTCCCTCACGTAGTCAAAAGTCAACTCTTTTTCCAAGATACACATTTTTAATATATATAGGAACATGTATATATTAAAATTTTTGTATCTGTTGTTTGGTAAAACGTGTGTATACGTTACCTATTTCATTATGATTCGGTGATAATCGGCACGAGTGACGCGTTCGGTGGGACGTTGAAGCCTGTAGCAAGCTGGATGCGAAGTGGATGGCTGGTAACGCTGGGAACGTGCGACGCGTTCGGTGGGACGTTGAAGCCCGTAGCACGCTGGGTGCGAGGCGGACTGCTGGGAACGTGCGACGCGTTCGGTGGGACGTTGAAGCCCGTAGCAAGCTGGGTGCGAGGCGGACGGCTGGGAACGTGCGACGCGTTCGGTGGGACGTTGAAGCCCGTAGCAAGCTGGGTGCGAGGCGGACGGCTGGGAACGTGCGACGCGTTCGGTGGGACGTTGAAGCGCACGTAGCACGCTGGGCGCGAAGCGGACGGCTGGGAACGTGCGACGCGTTCGGTGGAACGTTGAAGTTCGTAGCACGCTGGGTGCGAAGCGGACGGCTGGGAACTTGCGACGCACACAGCGTGCAGGCATAACAGCAAGTACTCGTTGGTTCCCAGGCCACCAAGTTCCATCTTCCGCACAAGTTTACCTACTGCAACGGCTACCAGATCCCGACGCCGTCGACGGTCGGCATCGGACGCAAGCCGATGGACGTCAACTCGGTGGCTTACTATTCCGCGTTAGACCCCATCAAGTAAGTGTGCTAGCTCGCAATCTGCTGACATGCGTTTTGTCACTGTGCCACGCGTTCTGTGCGCTATGTTTTGTACGAATTCTTATAAAAAACATTGTAAAATCAACCCAACACCATTGCTGCAGTCTTGAAGGCACCGGTCCGTGCCCTCAGATTCGACCCGTCGCTGACCTACGGCCGGGTCAAGAACCCGGCACCGGCGCAGGTCCTGCCGCACTGGGTGCTCTACGACAAGAAGTGCCTGACCTTCCGCGGCTTCTTCAAGCAGTCAGTGCCCGAGTCACCCGACGAGCACTACCGCATCCGTCACGTCAACATCATCTACTTCCTCGACGACGACACCATCACAGTCATGGAGCCGACCACGGACGTACGTGTCGCCTCACCTAACTGGTGTATTACATGTCCGTAGCACGCTGTATTACATGTCCGTAGCACGCTGTATTACATGCCCATAGCACGCTGTATTACATGTCCGTAGCACGCTGTGTTTCAAGCCCGTAGCAAGCTGAGTTTCAAGCCCGTAGCACACTGCGTTTCAAGCCCGTATAGCACGCTGTGTTTCAAGCCCGTAGTACGCTGAGTTTCAAGCCCGTAGCACGCTGAGTTTCAAGCCCGTAGCACACTGCGTTTCAAGCCTGTATAGCACGCTGTGTTTCAAGCCCGTAGTACGCTGAGTTTCAAGCCCGTAGCACACTGTGCTTCAAGCCCGTAGCACACTGTGTTTCAAGCCCGTAGCACGCTGTGCTTCAAGCCCGTAGCACGCTGTGTTTCAAGCCCGTAGCACGCTGTGATTCAAGCCCGTAGCACACTGCGTTTCAAGCCCGTATAGCACGCTGTGTTTCAAGCCCGTAGCACGCTGTGTTTCAAGCCCGTAGCACGCTGTGATTCAAGCCCGTAGCACGCTGTGTTTCAAGTCCGTTGCACGCTATGTTTCAAGCCTGTAGCAAGCTGTGTTTCAAGCACGTTTAGCTTTTCACCAACCAGCCGTAAAATTGAATGGTCTTGTTGTCCCATCATCCCGTGATGCCGCGTTGCATTGATGATTGATTATTGGTGTTTTACGACGCACTGTTTTGACAACTGGCCCTGTGGCACTGGTCTTAATGGCGTCGGTGAATGAAAGGGTGATAATCAGTGTAATGACGAAAAAACCTATAGCCTAGAAGGAAGGAGAAACCCGGTGCCGGCACGTAGCCATACTTCTGTCGAAAAGCACCAAGAGAACCAACGGCTTTACGTCCCTTCCGAAGGACGGTACAACTCGAACAACAGGATTCTCCACTAATCCATACTGTCGAGAGGTTGATTAGCAAGGCGAGTGAAGTTGTCGTACTAACTTCAAACCCTCCAACCTCCATCCCGAACAGAACTGACCATGTGCATGATGGTCACCCATCAAACACACAACTCGGCGCGATGTCGCTTAACTTCGGTGATCTCACGAGAACCGGTGTTTCCATCATGGCAAACCGTTCGGTACCGTCTTGCAGAACGCCGGGTTCCCGCAAGGACGGCTGGTGAAGCGGGGACGCGTGCCTAAGTTGGAGTCGGGCGTTTGTTGGCACTGGAAGGACCTCAACATCGGCGTGGACCTCGCGTTCTACGGCATCGTGGTGCACACGGTCGACTGCGACCTCTTCACCAGGGTCAGTATTTATATATGAAACGCACTTCTTTCCAGAAAGTCTTGGTGCTAGATTCTGTTCTACACCCGGTTACGCAACGTGACTCACCCCACAGTTTAATATCGGCGTTATGGTTCTATTCCAAGCTGAAATTAGGGCTCATTCTTATAACACCTATTCTCATACTGCCTACGATACCTGCGACCCTTATTTTTCTCACAACGCCTACAGCCCCTCTCGCTGAATCTCGCGGTCAGATTTTTTCTCATAACACCTATTCTTACAACACCTACGAGGCCCCGTGGTCACGTGGAGCCGAATATTTCCGAACTCGAATCAGTTTCGAATTAGTGATAGATAATGCCGGTAAGGAGCCATGCCTGTGTTGATTGAGACAAGTGTTTGCTGGATTAAAAGGAATTAATAACACGGAATAAAGGAAATCCGTTAATGTATCAAATCAAATAGGTATGCCTTTAATTGTATTCACATGTACGTACATGCATGGACATGTCAAACTTAAACGTATGTATATATTTATACTTATGATGGTTAAAATTGAAAAACAAACAAGCAAGCTGGGAATCTAATTGTTTTAAGACTCATCTCTTATTACCTAACCTTATTTCCAGTATTTATTTCCAGTTTGGAAATTAGTTAATTTGAGGAGTCGGCCACAGTCGGCCGCTTGCGAGTTCGGAAATATTCGGCTCCACGTGACCACGGGGCCTCGTAGGTGTTGTAAGAATAGGTGTTATGAGAAAAAATCTGACCGCGAGATACAGCGAGAGGGGCTGTAGGCGTTGTAAGAAAGATAAGGGTCGCAGGTATCGTAGGCAGTATGAGAATAGGTGTTATAAGAATAAGCCGAAATTAGTGGGAAAGCTTTGAATTATAGGTACGCCTCCGGTGAGCCCCGTTATATATGGTGGGAATACTTTTTTATTATACCTTGCCAAGTGGGACTCAAAAGTTCACTACCCACCGTGCACCTGCCGTGCACCTGCACCTACCGTGCAGTATCCCCACTGGCCTCCCATATTCAATAACTTTTTCGTTTTCCAATTATTCGTAGTTGGGTGTAAATTTTGGCTATTTGTTTCCTAACTTCATTTGGTTAGTCAAAATTTTGTGAATCGGGAACCAGAAATAGGGGTCAGGAATATGGTTCAAGAATTTTAGTATGGATATTTCGATTCTAGAAAGTAAAAATCTAACTTACATGTACAGCGAGTATTTACATTTAGGTTCAAATCACACTAAGGAGTCGAGGATGTTTATTCTTTGCCAAAATTCAGCCAACTGAGGCAAACAGTCGAGCAATAAAAGAGTTGCAGCAGGTTATGGCATGATATTGTACCTTCGCCGGGCCGCCAGGAGTACTTGGCCAGCCAGGGCGTCGAGCTGAACGCCACCGAGGACATGCCCCCCGACCCGTTCACCCTCGAGCGCAAGCTGAAGATCAAGCCGCCGACGACAAAGACGCCGCCAGCAGACAACAAGTTCCGACGCTTCCTCGAGTACGACGCGCGCATCCTCAGGTGACAGCCACAGCCGCCCCTTGCCTCCCACCCCGGTCTACTTGGTGGCGTCGTATTCTTCGGGGGTGTTACAATGCGTTACAATCTCAGAAAAATGTCTGTAAAACCCACAAATATTTTTTGCCACTAATTTCCTTGTCAGCATCGTCTTCCACGTGTGTCTTTTACCCACGCGCCGAATTTCAGCCCCGTTAGATTCATAGTTCCCGAGATAAAAAATCTCATATCAACCCAAATCGCGGCACGGCCGCCTCCTTCCTACTATTAAACCATGATAAGACCATGACAAGACGGCGTACGTGAACGTATCGCTCGGTGGGCAGGTTCTACGGCATCTGGCGCGAGCAGGAGGACGCTGACCCGCGCGAGTACGTGCTCTACTACTTCCTCGCCGACGACAGCATCCAGGTGCAAGAGAAGCGCGTGGCCAACGATGGACGTGAGCCCTTCCCGCTGCTGCTCAAGCGCACCCGCTTGCCCAAGAACTGGAAGGACATCCCAGGTAGGAGGGACATCCTAGGTTGGAAGGACATCCTAGGTAGGATGGAAATCACAGGTAGGAAGGACATACCATATAGAAATGACATTCCAGATAGGAATGACATTCCAGATATGAAGGACATTCCAGATAGGAAGGACATTCTTAGATTGCAACTTATCTTTGAAAATGAAAAATACATTTATGTCATGTAAAATCTTTGTAAATACCTAGTTAGAAAGCAGCCAAACGCAAGACACTGCAAAAGACGCGTAGGATTTCTTTCGGCCCATAGATAATCTCGGAGAACTTTGTACTAGAACTATAGTTTAGTTCATTGTCATTTTTGACCGAAAAACTAGACATGTGACAGCCAATGGGTTACAATAATACTCTACAATATTTTTTCTATATAGTTAAAAAACATATTCTGTAGTACATGGGTTAAATTCTTACAGTTTAAATTCTTAAAGAGATGATCATTTTATCCCTTCATCAAGAGAATCTTAACAGAGGATCTGAAGTCAGTCCCGAGCAATCGGGATCAGCAGCATGAGAGAGTGGCAACGTTGGCTCGGTGTTTCTTTGTTCGGGTGACGGAGTGTCGTTGTTCCCTGCACCGCAGAGAGCTTCCCGGCGTGCTACCTAGAGCGGTCCGACGAGGAAGTGAGCGAGTTCTACAACCCGCGAGACTTCGTAATCGGCGAGACCATCTTCGTGCTGGGACGCCGGTGAGTCAGCAACCCCCCAAATCGCTCCCCGAATTGCTATTTCCATGGAACCTATGCCTTCTATATAGAGCATAGGGTAGGGGAGGGTTTTAGCAACATGATCATTCACTTTTGGCATTATATCATGCAAATTACTTTGATGGCAGGCAACCATGTTTGTTGAATTAAAAGAATAAGTTGGGAACAATTTGTGATTCTTTGAAATAGGAAAATAGCTGTAGTATGATTTGGTTTATTCTCAACAAAATTCCCAGCATGATTTACATTTCGTATTTTTAAGGTAGGTATAGGTCATGTTATCTAATAGATAGGTAGGTACCCAATTTTAGGTTCTGCAAACAGAACGGATTAAATGGTCACCGGCCTGTAAAAGGTTTAGCTGTCTCCCAAACTCGGACACGGATACTACTGATCGGTTTGATGCCGCAGGTTTCTGCTTTACGACTGTGATCCGTTTACACGGAACTACTACAAGAACGTGCAGAACATGGAACAGCCGGCGAGCTTCGACGTCACCAAGCCCAAGCCGACGCCGCCTGTTATGGTAAAACTAACCCCTCTCATCTCCGTTGCTGATGTAACCTGGCCAATATGGTCAAAATATGACAATGTTACGGCTGTTTCAAAATTTTCCACAAATTTTGATTTACCCCCACTTTGTTCTAAGATTTATACCTAATGATCTGGCTCAATTAACTCAAAGATCTTACCTTAAATACCTTGTCAGTATCAGTCGACCTCAACCAAGACTATAAGCTTTACTTTGAACACAAGAAATTGACATTCGTCATTTAAACACAAACTATAAATGTTGAAAATGTGGGCTTTTTAGTCCACAATTTAATAAAAATAGAGTTTCATTCAATGCAATGCAAATATCTGTCAAAAAAATTTAAATTTCAAGTTTAGCATGGATCTAATAGCCCACATGGCCATTTGAGTTACATTTCGATGGCAATGTACTTTTTTAAAATGTTTACTGTCATAAGAAATCAGAAGTCATTGGTGTGCTGATATAATGTAATGCAATAAGCTATAAGCTTAACATTACAAGTAAATGAAACATTAAAAAACAACACAAGTATAGCAGAAATGTTAAAATATTGCCTCTACATTGTGTATACTTACACATAATTAAGAAATCAGGACCTCGTCTTCATGATAACAGCGTCACGTCCTGTCATGTTGAAGGCCTGGCCTCCGCACACGGGCGTCGGCTCCCCCGAAGACTCGATCATGAACTGCTACTCGCTGCATCCGAAGCCGCCCCGCACCGACTTCATCCGCTACTGCTACAACGCCAACAAGGTAGGTACACGTTCCCGCCTTCACGCCTTCCCGCCCTGCCTACGTCTGTCTCGCTTGCTGAAACTAGCGGCAGAACGCTGTCAGACAAGCGGTTGCGGAGATTAAACACCGCTAATCGAACTACAATCAAGCCCGCTGTCTCCGCCTTTTTAACAGCGCAGCCCGTATTGCATAGAATTTTAGTTAATTTGGAGAAAATTTAGAAATACAATATCTGCAACAGCTTTATTTGGTTTCTAGGAACTTATCTAGAGAGCTTATACGCATAGTTCTAGGAACTATAGAAAGAATTGTATGATCTACCATCTACAGCGCGATCTATGCTTCTTATATTTTGAAAATTACGTTAGGATCTATGCTATCCTATCCTATGGTGCTTCATAATTTTTGATAGCTCAAGTTGGTTACTTAGAACTTATTGAATGATGCAACCATTGATGTGATCTATTTTGATTCCTATATATTGCATCCTAGTGTGAGCCCTATTGTGCAACTTGCGTTTCTTCCTTTTTCAACCCACTGTACAGCCATACAACAGTAGCACCATACCAGAGTAAACTCTTGCAACGGTTATCCCTGTATTGCCATCGTGTTGCCAGTTGTGACTTGTGTTGCTTCCTACTTTTCGACCTACGATACAATTGTACCACCATCAACCGTCGCCACTTCGTTCACTGTATCGCCGTCTTGTTGGCAGCACCTGCGCTACGAGCTGCGTCTCAAGACGTCGCTGCCGGAGGATAAGAAGCGGCCGTTCGTCCTGGCCTACCATCTCGCCGACGGCAAGATCCGCATGGTCGAGGTGGCCGTGGACAACTCCGGCTTCATCGGCGGCACCTACCTCAAGTCGATGTGCGTCCCCAAGCCGGGCACCGACCCCGACAACCCCGAATATTACACGCCCGCCGACTTGTACATCGGTGCGTAGCAGGAGTAACTTTCCGCGTCTACTCCTATTTCATTCAATCGAAATTCAATCAAAATGACGTCATGATGCCCACTCGCTAAAGCCAGGTAGAGCGATTCGGGTTGTGATTTCCATATCTTCCTTTTTTATTTAACAGAGCTAATTATATTGTTTTTTTTCAAACTGGTAGTACGTCCAGTGGGTATCAGACGTTATTTTTCTCTGAGTGGAATAGGCAATAGGGCTATTGGGACCATTTCAGCTTTTGGTTACCATGGCCACCTTTGATGAAAATCCTAGTAGGTACAGTCGCCAGTATTTGTTATTTGTTTTTCGTATTTCCATTGTTTAATCAGTATAGGATAACATGATACACTAAAATGTTAATACGTTAATATTTTAATATATCCATAATATCAGTTTATGGTTGCATAGTATTTATTCTTGTAGTAATTAACAATATACCTACACCTATGTATCGTACACTTTCAACATAATATGTCTAAATATTTATCAGCGAAATACCTCCAGGCAAGAAAAGCTATTGGAATTATCTTATATAGTACCTATCAATTATGTCCATACCACCGTGTATGAAATGCACAGTTGTAAGAGAAAAACTAATTATAAATTAAACTTAATCTTGGCCGGTTGGTTTTCTCAGGGGCCGTGATAAACGTGTACACGCAGAAGTTCATCGTGGTGGACTGCGACCTTGCCGTCTATCGTTACGTCGAGCAAAACCAGGACAAGTTCCCGAAGAACGTCGTCGTCAACTTGCGCAATCACTTTGCCGCTCGCGGCACTCTGGACGAGTACATCGAGGTACGATTTCGCATCACTTCTGCGGCTGAAGTTTGCCATGAAACCAATCATCATTAGGCCCGTTCACAGCTCACTTATCCTGTACACTTAGACGTTCACGTAAAATATCGAGTACACAAGCAAATGAGAGCGTTCATAGCAAACTAAAAATCTTAAGCTTAACTCACTGCAGGCGACATTGAGGTCTGGCCGAGCCAAAGATTTTGTCGCTCGTCTACGTTTTACGAAAGAGAGGACCAATAAGATTCCTTCTCATTAAAGCCTTGCCAAATATAGAGTCAAGTATTGAGTCAAGGTGGTGGTAGATTTTGTTTCAAGTCAGCCATAAGATGGCTAAAACAAATATTTTTTCTTGAGGTGTCCTACAGTCGGATTCTTGGTCTACTTATGAAGTAATTAGCGATGGGAACAAGCTGAAAATATTGTGTCGGTTCAGAGGCACTCTGATTGGCTTATTATTCATTTGTTTACGTGTACGTGTACGTTTACTTGAAGTTTACCAATGCTTTGGATTGTTTGATTTCCTAGATCTTTGTGCAATGCAGGCAGCAAGAGATTGGGGCACTTTTTTCTCTCGACAGTTTATTTATTTTGTAAATGCTCAAGTTAAAATTGGGTCTGACACGTCGATCTGATTGCTTCCAGGAGCGAGCGTGTCAACTTGACGAAGAGCACAAGAATATGACGGAGCAAGATTGCGACAATCTGCCTCTGCCACCGCTGCCCATGATATGAGTTAAATAAAAGTCTACAAACCTTCCCCTGATATGCCGTGATTCTTTTGACTCTCTGTGTGTTGTTTGCTGATTGGAGCTGGCGTGAAAGTTGAAATGCCTTCACAAAAATCACATTCAAATCAAATCACATAATCGCATTTTTACATTTTTATAAAAATTAATAAATGAAAGAGCAGAAATGCTGCGTGAATATCAACTGAGAGCCACCTTACTGTATGTTATTCATCTTCACTCTGTATTATCATCTAAATTAGATAATATGTTTAAAAAGTGTTTATGCTTAGTTTGGTCTCAATGGTTTGGTCGATCATGGATACACCATCACTTTGGTTGTTTATTAGAAATCAATTGACAAATTAGAATTACCCAATGCCGAATTGCAAGTATTGAGCACTCCAAACCATCAAAACTTTTAAATTGGTTATTGAATTTAATTTATTTATAGGGTTTTCTGTGAATCACTAAAAACTCGCTCTAATTACCAATATAAATAATCTGCTATTAACTGGATATTTGAAACTACCTCCATCTGTGCGGCCATCTTACATTCTCGGGCGCAACGTGCTTTCGTGCATTCCACGATTTTCCTTTTCTAAAATCTTCGCTTCAATATGACTGCAATAAAGGATAAGGGGGATGAATCCAATTCAGCGGAGCCTTCAATTGTCAACATGTCATTGGATACCAAAATGGTAAGATCTATGATCGAAATTTTCATTAACGTGATTGTTTGACTCCTAACCTATTTCTTAACTCATGTGCACAAACAAAACTTTGCCCTCAAATCCCAAAATCCCAAAATCAAGATCTTTTGTATTTACGTTCATTGATCCCTTCATGAATTTTCTTTGTTAATTGCAGGTCGAGCACAGCTTTTCGGCGATAAAGAAAAAATGGCTTATGACAGCTCCGGAAGAGGAGAGTTGTCCAGCATACCGTGACGAGGCTGCCACAATCTATCTCCAATTTACAACAAAATTCTTCTGGAAATATGGTCTATTGAGAAAAATGTAAGGTGCATACATAGTTATCCACTTGGAAAGCCTGTGAAAATGATTACATAAATGGCTTAGGTAGTACTAAAATTTCCCAAAAACGTATATATTTTTTTTCAGAATACTCCAGCATCCTTTGAGTTACAAACGGGACTTATGTTTCATTGCAAAACATATGGACAAGCCGGCGCAGAGCGGAAAAATAATCGCAGTCTTAAAGAAGATAGGCATTGAGGGAAAAATAAAGGTGAGGTAACTAGTTAGTTAAAGCAACCAATTTTGCTCAATCAACAATATAAACTTTTTTAAGCCGAGTGCCCTTTGCCTAGATGATCCCGATCAGCCTGGTGAAGCTGGCGATCGCCAACGAGGACTTTGAGGCGCTGGACGAACTCGCCACGCTCTACGACACTCACCTTTCCGAGCAGCAGCTCAATCTGAACTCGCTGGTCTTTGCATTGAAGAAGCAGAGCAAGCGACTCATCCGGGCCGACCTGCAGCCTGGCGAGCTGGACGCGGGGTTCCACTTGGCTCTGGCCACGGTACCCGTTTTGCCGGCCACGGAGGGGAACCGCTTCACGTTCAAGGTACTTCTGCCTCCGTTGAGATGAGAACTTTCCAAGAAGGTGCCATGATATCTCACTGAGAGTTTTATTTTATTTTGATAGGATTGTATTATATTTTATTTCAGACTTTCAATGCCAATAACCAAAGCATTTAGAAGTTGATTCAATGTTCCAACCTACGGACCACTTTAAATTCAGTAAACAATATTATTCTCTTAAGAAAAAACTATAAAGGGAATTCCTTGCAGAGTACCTACTTGGTATTTTATTTTCGTATTGGGGTCAGTCAACCCTTTGTTACAACGGGATATTGAGGGGTGTTTAGTGGGGGAAATAGAAGCTCTTGCCATTTTCAGAGATAGATCTTGACATTCTACTCTTGATTCTTGCAAGGAGAACACTGGTTTTTGCTGTAGTAATCATGTAAGTAAGTCTGTATTTGTTTAATTAAAATCATATTTCTATATTCAATATACTGCGCACTACCTACTTATTACTTAAATTCACCTTACTTATAAACATACACTTGAGTTTTGTCTCAAGGAACCCGTTAACCAGAGGTATGACCGCTCAGCCTTCATACATAAGCTGGTGGCAGCACACTACTTTACCAATAAAATCACTTCATGGCAAAGGTTTGTAAATAAAGTACTATACAGATAGGATCCAAATAGATACTGCCTGGTGCTAACCACGTTCGTCGCTGATCCGTCAGGTCGGCCACCTGGGGATGACAACGGAGCAAGTGGTGGCCAATGTCGAGGGCGCGTTGGTCTACCTGCAGAAGAAGGGCTTCCCGGAAGGGCTCGACGCGTTCGAGAGCGTCCAGCTCAAGACCGGAGACCAGGACGGCCAGGTTTACAACCTCTACTTGGACGGGGAGCGGAGGTTCCAGCCAGATAAGAAGCAGAGCAAGCAGCCCTCGACAGAATCGGTGAGCTGAGCCACTTTTGTTCGAACGGTATACGGTCCAGAAATTGAGTTGTCCGTCCCAGCTGTGAACTAGCATAGGCATGCTCTATAGTTATTTAATTTCACTTTATTTGTGACTTGAGTCTACTATAATATAACTGGTTTAAAATATCAATGTTACCGGTAACTTTGCATCACTAGAAGTCAGCCACACTAATGGTTTGTCCGTAAAAAAATACTAATACAATATAAAGTAATTTAATTACAAATTGTAATAATTAACCTTCTGCTTCATTGAATTCTTTTGACAAGTAGTCGTCAAAAGGATAAAAGCCACTCTCTGTCAGGATTTCCCAATTATGTTGGCTCTATAGTTTTTGATATCGTCTCATCCCTTATTCTCCGTGGTCTTCGTTTTATCATACCTGAGTTGAGAAAACATATTTTACTGGATTTATTGACAGTCCTTGGCCGAATCAGTGAGTGTCGCTTAGTTTAGCTAAGGAAGCCAAAACTTTCACCCAACCGGGGTTTAAACTTAACACTTGATAAGTTGATTCAGGCTATCTTTGTCTCCGAACGCAATGCTATTTTTTATTTTTAAATAATTTAATTGTTTCCCTTTTCCGTTACATTTAACGTGTAAAAGCTTATGAAATCTATATAGGGAGACTCGACATTTTCTTCTCAATCTCTATTCTCATCCTCCACTTTTTTATTGACCAACGCAATCCATTGCTCCGCATCTTCCCACCAACCTAACTTCTTCACTAGGTACTTCACATTAAATATTTGGCAAGTTTTTCAAACAAACAAATCTATTTCAGGAGCCGGTGCCAAAGAAGTCACGAGTGAAAAACGACGTGCCGGTGCCAGCTGCCCCCACCGATGAGGAGGAGAAGGTAGGGAAATTAAATTGGTGGATCAATAAGTTAGGATGATATACCAATGTCAGATTTGGACTTGCTTATTTTTCTTGCCTATCTATTTAACCATGGATTGAGTGGTTTTGAGTGCAATACTGACCACAACTACTCTACAACTTCTCTAAAACTATTTACTCTACACTCTACAACTACTTCACAAATGCTCCAAGGCATACCCCGGCCATTGGCCGTTATTACTCTTATTTTTTCTTAAAGAGCCAACTGGTTCCACAATTGTTAAGCATCGCATCGCTTATCCGTATACTTGGATTATTGAGAAACAATAACACCCAAATAGCTGAAAACAGTAGCACCGTTCTGTTGACCGTTGATAATTTTGATATTAAGTCCCTCAGATTACATTGATCACAAATTTCAAATTGATCACAAATTTCAAATTGATCACAAATTTTTGAAATTACTTTATTGCAAGACGGACTTTGTACAAGTGGTTGCGCCTAATTCAGACAGTATTGACCGAGACAACCCAAGC
The DNA here is from genome assembly GCA_921293315.2 of Nemurella pictetii. Lineage (NCBI taxonomy): Eukaryota > Metazoa > Arthropoda > Insecta > Plecoptera > Nemouridae > Nemurella > Nemurella pictetii. The sequence goes on along the minus strand of OV121123.1, from coordinate 5,953,618 downwards.
TTTGTCAAACCTTCACCGATACTAATTTCAAACAATGTTGGACCAAAAAATTTGTTTACATTTTTTTTCTACAGCAATTTTACAGCACTATTATTCTTTGTTGTAAGTGATATTTTACCATGAACTACAAGGACTAGGACTAGGACCTTGTCGACGACATAGATATCTGTATGTTGTGTTTCCTGTGCAGACAACGACGCAGAAGGCAGTGCACAGAGATATTCCGATCCCCGCAGAATTCCCACGCGGGTCGCTACAGGTAATGCATCATGATTCCCGCCTCGTTGCGTATGATTCCCGCCAAGCTGGCGTCCTTACACTATCCCTATCCGATCAAATGGCATGCCATTTTATTGTAGGCACGTTTTTCTTACTGTTTACCTGGGTTATTGAATGCTAGGCTACCAAACTCATCAGTCGACTCATCAGACATCAGCATCAGGCTTGATAAAGCTTTGCAAAACGTCGGGAGAAGTTTGAGTTAGAGACTTGGCATTCATTACTCAGTTTAATAGTTTTACTGAAAACTAACGTGCTAACTTAAAAACGTACAACTTAGACATTTGACGATGTGGCTTAGATCATAAGCTCATAAGTTTTTGTGAACACTCTCATCATATGCATGTGTACTCCTTATTAAACGTTAAGTCCGAGCTAACCGCGCAAGTTGATTGTGAATGGGCGTTCACTCGTCGTGTGAGGTCAGCGTTTGCTCTCTGCTGGCAGCTGGAGACGGGGCTGACCTCGCTGCAGCAGCTGCTGGGCTGGAAGGCCACCGCCGTCGCCGCCGCCGCCGTGCCTCGGTTCACCGACGACGACGCGACGATCAGTCTGCGGCTCAAACCCACGGCCGGTGGCCTCGTTGAGAGCGACAGGGTGCCCACGGTGTCAGTTGCTCCGTTTTATATAATTAAAATATTCCCGTATTTAGTTTTGATTGGAACCAAACTGCGATCACCCGTTGATCACTCATAAAGTTGATATTAATAGACCTATTCGACTCGGAGAAAAATGGCGTCAGATACCCACTGGACATGCTAAAAGTTTGGAAAAAAATAATAATTAGCTCTTCTAAATAACAAAAGAAGATAAGGAAATCAAAACCCCAATTTGCTCTACCTTGCTATAGCAAGTGCGTATCATGGTGTCTTTTTGATAGAATTTTGATTGAATGGAATAGGTAAGTACCTATCCATTCCAAAATAGCTCGATAGAGTTGGGTACATTCTACAGACTAATAAGGTCCAGACCTCCTATTTGTCCAGAGCTTGGCATAGTAACGTGGTAAGATTCGGAAAGACGGAAGTCTTTATAACGCGACAGCAGGAAACGGTGTCTAAGTGACGGTCGCTTGTTCTGCAGGACGCTAACCCACCCTCTGAGCTTCAAGCGTCGCGTCTGCGTGGTCGTACGCGGCAACCCGCAAGGCGGCGTGGGCGGCAGGAGGGCCGAGAATCCGGCGGAGGTCGCCATGAAGGAGCTCGTCAAGACGCTGGGTGTCCAGGGGTTCACGAAGGTGCGTTTTCGTTGTCGTCTTTGCCGGGCCCCGGTTAACGCCTACGGTTGACGCATTATGGCTCCTGGCCGAGCAGAATGGACATGTTCCGCAAAATGAAAAATGACGTGCAATATTGTTTTCTCTATCTCAAGTGCCAATTAGCAAAAAAACACATTTCTAGACCCTTGATCAAGCAGGCAGCATAGCGTCAGCAAAAGTTTGAGTTAGGTAGCTTACCATCCAATACCCAGTTATATAGCTTTTCTTAAAACTAACGTGCCAAGATTAGGCCAAGAAAGTAACAAACCCTATTAGTTTTTCATTTGTGTAATTCCGCTGCTGCCGTTCCCGCTAACTTCCCGCGCCCGGCCCGTCGCAGGTGCTGATGATGTCGTCGAGCGGCAAGGCGCTCCACCGCGAGCCGCACGACGAACTGGCTGCCGCCTACGACACGCACGTCGCGCACTACACGCTGGCGAAGGCGTGCGCCGGGCTGGCGGACGCGCTGGCTGCGCAGGGCAAGGCGCTGGCCAGCGCCGACCTCGATGGCCAAGGGGCCCGCACCGAGATGGAGCAGGCGCTGGCGCTGTCGCCGGTTGCCGTCGACAGCAGCGGATACGTCGTCAAGGTGACGGAAACGTTTGGAGTGTTGTTTGCAAGTGTCGTACCGAACGGTTGTCGTGAGATCACCGAAGTTAAGCAATATCGGGCTGAGTTAGGTGTTTGATAGGTGGCCATCATACATATGCTCATTGGTCATTTTGATAGATCTCAATAGCCATAGTATTGAGAATGTGCATAGCCAAGTGAAGAACTACGCAGGCAGACGGATTGCGGCGTGTGACAGCCTGGCGTTCTCCCCGACAGGTCGGCCACACGGGACTCAGCCGTTTGCAGCTGGCAGAGAACGTGGAGGCGGCGCTGGCGCAGGTGCTGGCGCTGCCGCTGTTCCCGCGCTCGCTGGAATGCTTCCAAGCCGTTTGGCTGGAGAATGGGCGGGGGCAGGGCGTTCCGATCTACGTCAACGCCCGGGAGGTACGTTAACGGATGAGGAATTCGAGATATTTTTTAAGGACTGAGGGCATGTATTACAATGTGTAGTTGGATAGGTATCCCATGGTGAAGCAACCGATATTGATATTTCGTTTCTTATAATCATTATCTAACGCACATGCAACGAGTATTTGCATTTAGGTTTGGATCACACTAAGGAACTGATATGTTTTCTCCAAGTTGATTAGTTTTTTATCATTTTAAGACTGGCCCTGAGGGTTTCCTGACGTTAAAAACACAATTATTCATCAAAACTCGAATTATTTATTGCATTGTGCACACAACCATTCTCAATCAATTCGTATCTTCGACTGTTGGGCTGCGGTCGCTGCCTTTACCAAGAAAGTAAGCTGAAGTCTTTAAATTATCCTGCTTAGGTTTGTTTTGTTTTGGTTTGTTTAGTTTCACATTTGTTGGGCAATTATTTTCTATTGACCATGCTTGTAGGTTTTTTGCACAGAAGCATTCCAAGTTATTCCAAGACCAATATTGCAGGTGATTAGGATTCTGAAAACGAAATCAGTAACTTTCTTGTAATAGAATTTTATTTCAAAAACTACAGGCTTGTTTTCCTACTAGTACCTACCTAAATAAATATCATGAAAGGAAGGAATCTTAGGAAAGAGAGTTGAAAAATAGAATGACTTAAAGAGTGGGTGAAATGACTATGGAAAGTGTGAAGATAAGTTGAGATACGAAAGAATGGTAGCTACAATGTTAAGGGACTCAAAGTTACCTATGAAGAAAAAAAAAAAAAATCAATAAATGCTATGGAGAAAAGAGAGGAGGGTGACTCTGCCGATGCTGAAATAACTTAACTCCAATTGCACTGCCAGGCGGACGATGCGGATGTGGATAACGACTCGACGGTTGTCGCCCTTCCGCGCAGAAAGCGGAAACGCGCTGCGTAAGTTCCGTCGCGCCGGCCGTCGCCGTGGAATTCCGTCGGGGACGGAAACGGGAGACACCTAAAGCAGTTCGTGTTTTGCTTGATTTCCAACAAACTGTTATCAGAGTGGACTAGGTCAACCTCGAGTCCATGTGGAAGCTTAGCATTTTATGTTCCAGATTTTTATTTGTTTCTTCTAAAACAAATGTGCTGAGTTTATGAAGCAACACAAGTCATTGATGTCGTGTGCTTGCTGACTTGAGTGTGGAATATTCCTGCGTGAATAGGATGCTATATGCGGGCTGCTTGTGTGAAATCTGTGCTTGTCTCCCTTACAGATTTTAACACGATAACATGATTTATTTGTTTACCTTTGTAAATGCAATATTTATTTTTCAGAAAAAATATATTTTGAAAAATCAGTAATTGCCTATTTGCATCTTTAAGGGTGGACAATTGTGAAGAAACTATATCTAGATGTAAGAAGCATATTAAATCTCTCTGAATGAGAAGGGAAAAATATTGTCAAATTCTTAAATCAATGTAAAAATTAACTGATGCAGGATGCCAATGCTAGCTTTTTAGTTATTTATAACTTAAAAATATTGTTTTACATTGAAATCATGCAAAGTACAAATTTTTATTAAATTCAGCTAAAGCTAAAATCCAAGGAAAGGATCTGCTCTGCTGAGATGCATAATTTTTCCTTTTAAAGTGAGTCGCCACTGATTGCAATTTGCATCTTAAATTTTTATCCTACGCGGTGGGAATATTGATTTTCGATTCGGAAGCCATCTAGCAGCTAGCTCATGAAGCTTAGTCGGCTGCCCAGAACGCGTTGTGTCAGTTTGTCTTCGGCGTCCACAGTGTGAAAATTATTTTCTTACGGAAGTTCTTACTATTCCCTCATTGAAATTGCGCAAATATACACTTCGGGGCGATGGCTACCGAAATTTCGCCTTCAGTTGAGCTTAGCTCGTACAGAGATCAACATTTCAAGGTATGCTTGGTGTAATCTAACCTAACTTTCAGTACCAAAACAATATTCATTTAATTTAGAAAAGGCAAGGAAGAAAGAAGATCAACACGAATACATTATTATAGTGTATTAGACGAGTAGAAAAATGTTGATTTGATTAGACGGGTGATGGGAAATAAGTCTTCTATTTTACCAATATTTAAAAAATGACCTGTGTAGAAGACAAAACCAGTTATCAGTAATCAATGTATCGCTAGCTTTTGGCTCCAGAATAATTATAACATCTTTCAGGGATCTCGAGGTGAGCAAGAACGACAACTGAGAGTCTCCACAACTATGTACGTTGGCAACCTCTCGTTCTACACCACCGAGGAGCAAATCTATGAACTATTTTCCAAGTGCGGCGATGTAAAGCGAGTGGTAAGAAACGTCCATTGTCTTTCACAAGCCGCCGAGATAATCTCATCTTGTCTGGATTGATATAAGTCATAAGTATTGTCTTTGCTGTAGGTGATGGGATTGGACAAGTACAAGAAGACGCCATGCGGCTTCTGTTTTGTCGAGTACTACGCGCGTCCCGATGCTGAGAACTGCATGCGCTACGTGAACGGCACCAGGCTGGACGACCGGATTGTGCGCTCCGACTGGGATGCCGGCTTCATTGAGGGCCGCCAGTACGGCCGAGGAAAGACTGGAGGACAGGTGAGCAAGACTCCGATCGATTGGCGTATATTTATACCTAGTTGATATTATGATTCCTTTACTATTTGTGCTTGTTTTTACACTCATAATTGGCTGGGTTTTTACTTGGTTAGGGTTTGAAGTTGTACAACAGGATTTGCAATAAATTTTTGCAAATTTGCAAGTTATTTTCACTTACATATGTGTAAATACAAAATCTACTATTATTTGGTTAAAATTCTCTTGGGTTTCCAGACACTTAAATCCTTGAGAATCCTTCGACACCCTCGTTGACCAACTTTGAGCACCCTTGTCCAAACACAATCTATGTGGAAACGTGTAAGAACCCCTCCTGAAGCAACGAGAGCGGCGTGAGACGCAACGCAACGGCGCAACGTTACCACCGCAGCGCGTCTGTCGACAGGTTCGTGACGAGTACCGCACAGACTTCGACGGCGGCCGCGGCGGCTACGGCAAGATCGTGCAGCAGAAGGTCGCGCAGCCGGTGCAAGACGTCAGCGTCTTCAACCGATAGCCAGCTGCCGGAGGCGATATTGCGTTCTACGCTCCTGTCGACTTTACGGTCTGCGTTTCTTGTTTCCCCGCGTTCGGGTACGAGGAAGTGTACATTGGTCGTAACCCGTGCTCAAGGCAAATTTCTCTAGATGGTCGAACATGCTTGTTGGAAATCCCGTACGCAATAACAACTGAGCCATTAATCTTCCTTCTAGGATCTTCTACTCTTGTAATTTTGGAATTTAAGTGGCAGCAGAGTGGTTTGTTGCGACAAGAAACTTATTGTGGAGGCTTATCATTTCAAAGATAAATACATCAACTATTAGACACAAACAATTTAAGACTGTGCTTTTACATAATTTTTTTGACCCGAGACCCAGTTCCGTTTCAAAAAATGCTGTTGCCTCCAGAAAAAAAACACTGCTAATTATCTTGAATATACTGGCCAGAATAATCCAAAGGAAATGCACATCCCAAATACTTGGTTCCTTCTTTTTATGGGGTTTCCTTGTGTGTGCTTGAAAGAAAACTATAAAAAATAATTTCTACTGGATAATATGCCAAAAACCAAACCATGAAAGCCCAACCATTTCATTTTTCAACCATTGATTTGAATTAGAACATTTAGAACAAATGTATGTGAGCCAATGATTGAAACTTTCACCGTACCAAAGCCACAATTTTTGGAATTTTTGGCAAGCCTTCTCATGTATTATGCAGCAAACGTTTTTAAATATCAATATACAGTAATCTACCGCTGTCCTAATGTCTAGGAATGCTTGAAAACAAAAAATTAAAGCAAGGCAATTAGACGTAAATAGCAAAAATCATGAACAATTTTAATTTAATCATTCAATGAAATACAATTCACACATATTTTAAAACTTTAATGAATAAAATATATATTTTTCAACTTCATTTAGTTCAAGAGATCTAAGAGAAAATGTTTCATAAATTAAAAGTATAGCAAAATATTTCATGAGCCTATATTGGTAGCATTGCAAATTGAAAATACTCCGTATTTGAAAAGCTGTCAGTTACTAGACTGGTTGGGAAACAAACTGATATAAAAGAGATCTGTAAGTAAGTTTTCTAAATGGACAGTATCTCCTAGGTTGTAATGCAAGCGAATGAAGCTAATTACACAATGAATATTCTATTCACACATTCTCAAAATTAACCGCGCTATCACATCAACCAAATCAGTGCCCATTCAATCACATTTACTCACTACCTTCATTTGCCAATGCATAATTTTTGGACCTCTTATTATGTTCCAATATGACTGGTAATACTAGAAGATTTTCAAGAACAAGTGTCAAACTCGGCAATCAAGACACATCATGAATTACTGCTGTGAAGCCATCGGCCTGCATACAAGTCCGTCGGTTCTCACAACTTCACGAGCCAAGCTTTGGCCAAAACACGGTATGTCCCAGTCAATACTTAAACCAATCTAATCTGCGAACACAGCAACCGGAGGCATCGACATACATTTTCACAGCCTCTGGGCTACAAATAGCTTCGCTATCGGTTTGCATGAACCGGTTCCACAACGTTGCATTGTGGCAGGCTGAACTTGAGTCAGAGTTGTTCAATATCTATGCACCTGCTACCTAAATTATTTGGTATCAGTATCTGTCCCAATATATTATGTTGTATATTCTGGTAGTGTTTCCTGCTTGCCTGAAATTTTGATATCAAAATATAAGTGTGTGATGTTTATAAAGTTTGCATTCAAGTGCTCGGTAAACTTTGCTATTCTGCAATTTCATGAGCATCTAAAATATAACCTTGGCCAAAATACAGATTTAAAGAATAATCAAATTAAAATGTTAGAAGTTATCATCGCTATAAAAATTAAGTCAGAATGAGCAGTACACAAAACCCAAACTAGAGACTAAGCCTACTTCCATATTTTCTAGCCCTTGAGTCGATATCTTCTGTTCTGTGATAAATAAAACACTAATTCTAGAACGATCTTGCATAGAAAGTGGTGTTAGGTATGACATGACTCGGATATTACAAAACTGCGCCAGCATTCGAGGTCTAACAGTCTAACAACACAGTCTAACAAACATGCAAAACCCACCACAGAACCAGCGTGTTGCACAAATCGTAAAAGAACGACATTGAACAACGCTGCCTCACCACCAGCCCCCAACCTATTCGACATTGCACATTCCATTGCACCGATGACAACGGTGGCGGCGGAACTATAAGATGACACAGATGCGTTTCCCCGGCGCAGGCTTGTTCACGACGGCGCGGATTGCCTCGAGGAAAACCTCCTGCAGGTTCTGCTCTTTGAGCGCGGAGCACTCGACGAAGCGCGCCGCCTTGATCTTGGCCTTGAGCTTCTTGCCCTCCGCGGTGGAGACACAGTCGATGATGCCGTCCCGGAGGTCACACTTGGTGCCTGCGACCGCGATAAAGGGATTAGCGTTGCGACATTGCGGTTGAAACTTGTCTCCCGGCTTTTAACCAGGCGGCGTGGGGTTTTCTTGCTGCGGGTGACTTAAACTACAGCAATGTTATGATTGAAAACATGATACATGCTGACTTTGAGGGTGACTCGAACTGCTATAAAACCAACGTACATGGGTTAGTGTACCCACCAAATTAGCTTTTTGTCAAATTGAAAAACATAGCATTCAAAACCCAGTTTTACAATTGTTTTTTGGGAATTGCTGTGTAAATTTCATTGTGCTAGTTTAGACAAAAGTTAATGAATTTTTAAGCACTTTTAATTTAATTTAATTTAATTTAACTTTCAAAATTTCCTAACAAAATCATCTGGTACCCCACTTAAAAGAAATATACGGGTTGGTTATTAATAAAACGCATGCATAAAACGTAGAAAAATCAAGTAGTAGTTCTCTAACAAGTGGACGGATTGTAAAAAATTATTAATCAGTTCAGCTATATAACACAGGAAGATAGGGATTTCACAACCCGAATTGCTCTACGTGGCTTCAGCAAATGGGTAGAATTTTGATTGAATGGAAAAGGTGTATTTGGACTGATAGGCCATCATCAGACGGACAAACCGACTCACCGACCAGCACGATCGGCACGTTGGGACAGTGGTGCTGAATCTCCGGGTTCCACTTGGCCGCGATGTTTTCGAACGAGCTGCGGCTGTTTATGGAGTAGCACATCAGGAAGCAGTCGGTCTGCGGACAGATCGGAAACTCTCAGCGCAACTCGGCAGCGCTTGCCACCGAGCGACACCGGCTCCCGGGACATAACGTTGCCGTCTCACGGTTACACATCGCATTCGCAAGCGGGAATCCTGCAAATCTATCAGCTAAAAACTAAATTTACAACTGGGCAAAAAATGCCTGTCCTGTCCAAGCTTGATTGACTTGGTAAAATCAGCTTCCCCGACCTGTGATTGTTGCTGACAGGGGTTCGATTGCCTGATTATAAATATCCGAATGAAAATTTAGTTCCAAATAAAATTTATACAATGTTGCCACCTTATAATTTACAAAACCAATGTTCAAGTTTTAAAATTTTGTTTAATTTAATTGGCTAAGTAGCAAACGAGCAATAGTTTTATACTTATAAAACATACTTATGATAGTTTGAAAGTCCTAAACAACATCACGACAAATGTGCACGTTCACAGGAAATAAGACACATTTGCCTAAATTTGTCGAAATGACAGTGGTTTGTTGAGCGAGGGAATGCAATTCTTGAGCGATTTCAATCATTGAAGTCTCTTTGGTAAATCACATTAGCCATATTGTTCTATTTTATATTGATCCTTCATTTTGCTATCACCCCACGACACCTAGAGGTAAAAAGAAAAAACCTACACGTAGTCTAATAGAATTTAGTATGTCTCAAGCTGCTCAAGCTGCAGGAAAACTTAGAATCATTAATAAATTATGGCAATTATTTTGAACGTCGTACCGGTACGTCGTCTATTCATTAGATCATATGCAAAAATATCTGCGTCAAGGGCCAATAAGAGATGATGCAAAAAATACATTGCAATCCTAAGTCCCTGGAATCAAGTTTCAAATGTGTACACACGAAGAATTTGGGCGTGTACGACAAAAGCCTATCCGTCCCATCCCCGGTTGGTCAGCTGTTTGCACGCACGTTAGGATAGGAGAGTGGACGCAGGCGCTCGTAATCCTCCTGGCCCGCCGTGTCCCACAGCGTCATGTTGAAGTCGAGTCCGTCCACCGTGATGTTGTCTGCGTAGTTGTCAAACCTGCAGACAGAGCGCGACACTCAACGCTTCGTTCGGCACGGCTGGACGTTCCTTGCCGCCGTTTTCATGGCTTTTATCAGTGATTTTGTGGATGAATGCACCTATTCCATTCGATCAAAATGACGTCATGATACCCACTCCCTAAAGCCAGGTAGAGCAATTTGGGTTGTGATTTTCCCATCTTCCTTTGTTTTTTAGCAGAGCTAATTAATTTTTTTTTCAAAATGGTAGCCAATGAGATTTGCTTGTCTTCCTTTGATAAACTAAAGAGCCAAAAATCAGATCCCAGGTGGCTTTTCTTACTGGGTATTTGACGTAGGTAATTTTTCTTTGAATGGAATAGGTCTATTTTTTCTGCGGGTTGGTGCATATCAATGAGAACTGGCCAAATACGGCAGATGCCAGATGCATGAGGCAGAAAGTTAGATTTTAAAGCCATTCCTGGAGCCGAATATGATGGAAATCTTGACAGCGAGTCAGTTTTCGACGTTCGGTGAACTAGTTATTGAAAGAAACGAATCATAGGCGGTGGCTCGATGCCGGCCGCTACTCACACTGTGGGGACGTAGTCGTTGGGGAAGATCTTGGTGGTGTACGTGATGAGCAGGCAGGTCTTGCCGATCATGCCGTCGCCCACCGCCGTGATCTTGATCGGACGGATGCGGTTGGACGCGACGTCGGTGGCCCGCGGAGACGACGCCCTCCTCGGTCGGCCCGTCATGCTGCCGCCGCCGGGAAAAAACCGACGTCAACGTTTATAACCGCTCGTAATCCACACTAATTACTTGGTGTGGATTTAGACCTAAATGCAAATACTCGTTGCATGTTCGGTATACATTGGACATTGATTATGGGATCCCAGCACGGATACAAATTTTGGAATTGATATTTCGTCACTTATAATCAACGCTATTTCCAATCATGTGTGTCCAGATGGTTGTAGGAACCCTAGACCTTTATATTGCCCTTGACCATGCCCTAACTTACCTTTACCTTGATTGGATATTTCGTTTCTAATGCTAAAAATCTACCAAACCCTCACCTTCACCATTTATACAAAATGACGTCAGATACCCACTGAACGTACTACCGGTTTGGAAAACAACATTAATTAGCTCTGCTAAATAACAAAGGAAGATAGGGAAATCACAACCCGAACCGCTCTACCTGGCTTTAGCGAGTGGGTATCATGACGTTATTTTGATAGAATTTTGATCGAATGAAATAGGTGTGTTGGGTAATATTGGTACTTGGGTATATATTGGTTTGGCTTTTGTTGTTTTTGAGGAGGCTTAGGATATTCTTGGTTCCTTTGTTTTAATTTGTAGCAGTAGGTAGCTAACTGGCACTTGAGTTTAAAAAGCAGGCAGCCCAGTTTTGCAAAACGTCGGGAAAAGAGTTTTTGGGACTTGGCATTCAAAATTAAGTCAAATAGTTTTTCTGTAAACTAACGTGCTAAGATTATAGGAAAAGATTCGAGTCTTCAGAAAGTATTGATACAATCTTAACCATGAAAACCATACCTAAAGTTGATAATGAAATGTTAGGCTGATAGCAGAGAGCGGATGCCAGTGCCAGTTTGATCATTCCAACGTCAGCAACGACTTGATAAGCGTTTACCTTATGGGCTGTGGTATGTAAGCCGTTCTATAAATATACCTACTTGACGTTTATTTGATTCTCGTTGATGGATGAGCATCAATTCATCGATATCAAAGTTAAGTTATTCGCTAATTTAGGCCTAGTTTTTCAGTGGCGTGTTAAATATTAAACGGTTTGTTAGTATCAGGCATATTATGATTGGCAGTTGCAAGGGAAATAACATATTAACAGTCCGTTAATGTGATTTTACCATGGCTACCGCCAATCAGATTCCTGGATTTGTGTTAACAGCCGGTTAAATGGTTGGCAAGCCCCTGAAAAATAAGGCCTTAAAGAGTTTAAAAATTTGAAAACGTTAAAAACGTTTTCCAAGAATACATACCATTCAATCTATTTGCTATGAAACACGACACAAAGTAAATATTAGTAAGGTGTACATGGTAAATTTTGTCAACATCAATTATAAGCAAAAATTGGTGTATAATGATTATTAGAAACGAAATATCAATTCCAAAATATACATCCGTACCGGGATTCCGGTACGGATGTATATTTTGGAATTGATATTTTTTTTCTAATAATCATTATCTACCGTGCATGCAACGAGTATTTGCATTTAGGATTAAATTCACACTAAAAATAGGTGTAGTTGCAAAAAAGCGTCACACAAGCTTCATAAAGCGCCGTACGAAAAAAATCTTAACAAGCAACAATGAATTTATTACCCATTTGAATTGTCGCGTAGATTAACACATCCGGAAAATTTCGTTAAATTATTAAGACCCGATTTTACAATTTTGCCAACTCCAGGTTAAAGTGGGAGTTAAGTTATTTGTTATGGCAACGGCCAATGGGATGCAGTGGAATTCATTTGTTTCTAGGAGTTAGATGCTTAACCCAGAGTTGACAAAAGTTGTAAAACCGGCCCTAAAACTACTCTGGCTTCTAGGGAGCGAAACGTGTAGCTGAAAAACCAAATTTTTTAGAAAAAACTGATTTATAACGAAAACATCGCATACCGATTTGCTTGGAAAAACGATGGAGAAGTATCGAGATTACGAATATGTGCTTAAATTTGAATTTTCATCAAAATCGGTTTTGCCGTTTGGTCAGTTGAGCGTGAAAAAACTTACACAAATAGACAGAAAACAAATACGAAAACAATAACATACAACGCCCGAATACCAACAACGATAACAAAAATCAAATCAAAGCTATGTGGCTCGTATTGCTCGTAGCTCGTAGCACGTAGTAGGCAGCACGTAGCATTATAGTATGAGCGATCTTGTGCATCCTCCCAGTCCCAAATCGCCGGCAATTGAACTGATCGAGTCTAATCGAGCAAAGAAGTACGAACGACCACTTGCCTGGCGGTCATGACCCTTGGTCGTGAAGGGATGACATTTTCACCCATCGATGCCATGAGATATGGCATCATGAAAGTCACATTAGTAATAGACATTATACCGCGTAACAGCAGAATCCCTCAGCACAAGCAGAATATTTTTGCATGAACGATAGTGAAGGGCAACGAAATTCTTCAATTTTGCAGCATGGAGTAAACAAATAAGTGTTTTTGGTTTTTGTTTGAAATGGAAACGAACCGGTCAACTTAGAGGTCGCAGTTCTTACGAAATTTGGCAACACTTTCGCAGGGAAGTTCACAGTGTACTGTGTAGTATATGAATTGTTATATGCATTACAGCTATTGCAGGGTATTTGAATTTTTGAATTATTTAGCAAGGGTTTGACGAAAAATATGACCGTGTAAAAGGGGTTTAAGGACCCAGGACCAATTGCTTTATATGATCGTAACATACGCAAATAACACATAAGCATTTAGTACATTTTCTTCCTACAAGAAATTTAGTTTCTATGCCGTCAATGCACATATATTTACACGATTCACGTGACTTTGATAAAGTTACAGCGCATTGTTTTCATCGTATTCTATAATAAGTTATTGTTGTGTGGATTCTAAAGAGGTACCTATATAGTTGATGATTGATGCACTGACGCTCGTCTTTGCTTGTGTAGTGTAAGTGGCCTAGTTATTCAATGTCTCACTTCCTTCCTAATCATTGCCAGCTGTACACGCCGTGGCGACAAACGTGACCCTCGTGGATAGACCCCCCCCCCCCCCACACACGCACACGTGTTGATCAACATTCAATCAATCAATCAATCCATCAATCCACACAAAATTCACTCGCACGCAATCGCAATCCGTTAACTTCTAAAAGGTTCGTTGATGTGTTATTACCATGACAACTGCCAATGAGATGCCAAGATTTTGTGTTAACAGACCGTTAAATAATTTACAAGCCACTGAAATACTTTTAATATTTAACTCGCACATTCGTCACATAGAATGAAGAAAATTCACCAAATTATGATCAAAATACGTTATTTTTGATGTTTTTAAAATCATTTATTTCTTTCTTCCATTAATCTAACAGGTAGAAATTTGCAATTGCACATGGGCACACGGATACCTCGGTGGATTCTTGACAATAATTTATAGGACTACAAATGGAAAACATGTAACCAGAATTTTTCCTTAGCCTGCTTACTCAATGAGCCAAAGAACGACCTTTTTTATTATTAGTGCCGGAAAAAACTAGGAACTATTAGTGCAAACTAAGAGATAGTTCCCTGAACTTCTTCTAACCAACTCCAAAACCACTGCAACCATTTGGCTGAACTATCATTTCGCATTTTGAGGGCACAAAGACCGAATTACAGAGAAAAGCCAAATTTGACACCCTTTCGGTCCCAGACACGGAGTTACAGACACCCGAACATGTCAGCTGCATTTTGCTCCGCATGTCAGTCCAAGGTAGCAAAATGTCACCGCGCTTGTACTAATTGATTAGCGCTGACACCTCTTGTCGGCGATAAGAAACATAACAGCATGACCCAAGGTTAATAGAAGACTGCAGTATGACAAGAAGTCTCCAGCAAATATCTTACTAGTACAATATGGGAAACTCGGCCTAAATAGCGTTGTTAGCTGGTGACAGAAACGTCATCGTTCCCTAGGCGGCAAGGGAAGAAATTAAATCAGCCCAGCCATCTAGGTACAACTTAAAACAATGTTCCTATGCCATCTTACTTAGTATTTAGGGGGCTTTGTGTGCCACTGCTGCTCAATCCCAAGCGTCAACTGACAGAGAATGACAAGAAAAAGATTATCTTTGCAGTCGATATCTGCACTTGTTTAATTTAACTCAGCCGCCAGGTTCTTTGTCGTCCGATTTCGACCGAGAGTTCTCAAAATTGTAACATTAAGATATCTGTCTCACTCTCTCGCTAGCATCCCTGCAACTGTTATCATCTTCTCACACTAGGTGTGGCTCATCAATCATCCAGGTTGCCGTGGTGATAGCAGCTTCCAGTGTGGCCAACTGTGAAATCGCTCGCAATGCCACCACAGCCACTCTGATAACGCACACTGATAATAACAGATGCGTCAGCGACTGACATGTTCTTATACACACTTGAAATGGGAGTTTCTTCTATACTTATCTATGTTCTGGAACGATTTCAAAGTTTAATGTATCAGTCTCAATGGATTGCCTATTCGTCATTCCAGAAATGCCGGCCATGTCAGCTATAACAGATCACGTGCTAGCAGGGATTGTCAGCTCGGCTTGCAGAAAATGACTGCAGATGCATTACTGTCTCTTGAGTTATAGTCAAGGTAAACTGTTTTTTTAATTTTAATTATTAGTATCTGTATTCCATACAACAACAAACAACAAACGAGCACCCCAGTTCTCGTCCCGTGCAAGTCAAATAAGTAATTAAGATTTTGAAGTATTATAGCCACAAAGCAGTCGTGCATATACATCTGCCCTACTAATAATAACTGCACAAATTATTCAAGATTAATTTGTCTGCATTGTTTACTCGGCTGCGTTACGATCAGATAATAGCTGCAATTAAAATACGCATGTGCGAAGCCACCGTCGAAAACAATGCCCCCGTCGAACGGTCATCGCGCGGAATTGCGTCCCCAAAAAAAAAGTCCCGATTTACTTTCGGATGTATAAGTTCACTCGCAAGTTCATTAGGTCGCCGAGCAATCACAACACGGTGAGCAGAGGAATTTGGAGCGATGTTAACATTATGGAGACGGTGGCTGGCGACCTGATTTCTTGCTCGCTAACAATCGCAGGCTGGGATGGGAAAATTGAGCCCATTGTTGTCCCCTCGCTGTGTGCTAGTGAAGCGCACTCTTGATGTTCCGTCGAGGAACGCTCTGCGTCAAGAGTCAACGACAGATTGGGACTTGAGAGCGCTACAACGAGGTGCGCGTAATTTCTAAACGTATTTTTGTTGTTACTATGTTTTGACTCATGTCTTTTACTAATCTTAGCACATTAGTTTTAAGAAAAACTATTTAATTGGGTATATTGAATGCAAAGTCCCAAACTCAACAGCACCATCTCAGCACTATCATTTGCGATGAAACTGCGAATATCTCAAAGGAACTGCCGAAATACTGTTTTGACAAAGATCACACAGCTGTTTTAATATTCGAAACAAAATATTAATCGCATGTATAGTTGCAAATGAAATGAGATTTGCAGGTTGTTTCTATTCGTAAACCAATGCTAAATACTAAAAAACCTCCGCAATGCTTAATTTTCCGTACAATGAATGTGGACTTCAGTGCATTGTAGGTTCGCAAAATTGATTACATAATGTTGTTTACATATAACTTTCTTCCAAACAATGCAATAAGACAGACCCGAATATTTCAACTTCCAGGCATTTCGCTATTTTGATGGATCAAGCAACCACCATTGTCAATAATTATTGTCCCAAACCCAATCCACATATCTCATGTCTACCCATTTCGCGAATCAATCAATGGGGGTAACTATTTGAGTGACAGGAAATCAACAATTCGATCGAGCCGATCTGATTGGGTGCTGGGCCTGTCTGGTCCATGCAGTGGCGCTGCCGACTTCATAGCAGCCAGTGGAACAACCCATGTCCATCGATTGATCGAGAAGATGATCTTTATTTGACCGGCAATCCAACATTCGGATTGCGAGGGGAAATTTCACAAAATAACTTTCTTACATTCGTTTGGCGCCGTTGATAACTGATACCCAAGGAAAATTAAAATGTATAGGCTTTTTAAATTCTATGCCTATTTGTTTCATTTGAAGCAAGCAAGCAAGCAAGCAAGCAAGCAAGCAAGCAAGCAAGCAAGCAAGCAAGCAAGCAAGCAAGCAAGCAAGCAGCAAGCAGCAAGCAAGCAAGCAAGCAAGCAAGCAAGCAAGAAAGCAAGAAAGCAAGCAAGCAAGCAAGCAAGCAAGCAAGCAAGCAAGCAAGCAAGCAAGCAAGCAAGCAAGCAAGCAAGCAAGCAAGCAAGCAAGCAAGCAAGCAAGCAAGCAAGCAAGCAAGCAAGCAAGCAAGCAAGCAAGCAAGCAAGCAAGCAAGCAAGAAAGCAAGAAAGCAAGCAAGCAAGCAAGCAGGCAAGAAAGCAAGCAAGCAAGCAAGCAGCCAGCAAGCAGCAAGCAAGCAAGCAGCCAGCAAGCAGCAAGCAAGCAAGCAAGCAAGCAAGCAAGCAAGCAAGCAAGCAAGCAAGCAAGCAAGCAAGCAAGCAAGCAAGCAAGCAAGCAAGCAAGCAAGCAAGCAAGCAAGCAAGCAAGAAAGCAAGAAAGCAAGCAAGCAAGCAGGCAAGAAAGCAAGCAAGCAAGCAAGCAGCCAGCAAGCAGCAAGCAAGCAAGCAGCCAGCAAGCAGCAAGCAAGCAAGCAATCAAGCAAGCAAGCAAGCAAGCAGCGAGCAAGCAAGCAAGCAAGCAAGCAAGCAAGCAAGCAAGCAAGCAAGCAAGCAAGCAAGCAAGCAAGCAAGCAAGCAAGCAAGCAAGCAAGCAAGCAAGCAAGCAAGCAAGCAAGCAAACAAGCAAACAAGCAAGCAAGCAAGCAAGCAAGCAAGCAAGCAAGCAAAGGTAAAGATGCATGCTAACGTAGCGTAGGCGTGTCATTATTGTATACAGATGTATAGGTACATTGCACCGAGAATGCAAAGGACCCAGCTACTTCGTTTCTAATGATACTTCGTTTCTAATGTGGAATACGATCTCTGAAATGAGTCGAATTAAAGAATTAATTTCACTCGCTTGGCACGCGTCGCTCATCTAATCAGCTCCCTAAAAAATCCGTCTCTGCGAAAAACGCTGCGAAATCCGCAACAGGTCCAACGACAGCCGCTGTGCCTGTGTATACCGTGACGTCACCTTCCGGAAGGCTGCTATCAGCTAGCGCCCGTCGGAGCTTCCGCCGATAAGAGCTCTCGCCTGCTTCTGGTTCAGTCTGCAATCCACAGCACGAGCCGTCATGACTCAATGGCTCCCTGACCCGTGCACGTTGCACTCTGCCACGGCGCAAAGCAGCCCACTGGAGATTGGTGGGGTGCGGTTTTCTGTAAGGGCCCGGCAAGATCCGAGGCCCGAAAGCCTACATGATAACGATTTGCTCCAGCCCGATTTTTTCCCAGATGGTATTAGATCGGTCCCCGAAAAAGCCCGAATAACCAGCTAGTATGGCAAAGCTAGCATCACATATCTATAGATTGTGCCAGGAAGAATTGGTGGGAAAACTTATGTAAAAAATAAACATAAAAGCATCGTTTTTGAAAGAAATTCTCAACAAACAACAACAAAAAAATCCTTGTCGTCATGTTATAAGGTTTAACATATTATCTAGAAAGCTTGGTCGTTTTATATCGAATGGTTTAGTCTGTATAGTGAAAAATGTGATTGAAATTTGAGAAATTAATTTACCAGTGGAAGGAGCTGAAAATAGGGTTGAATCTCAGCTGAGAGTAAACGCAGGTATTCTGAACAGAATAAAAAATAATAATAAAAAAATGAACTCCATATGCAGGAAGTGTAATTGAAGATTAGAATCTACAAACGCATTAGGCAAAGTGCTGACAAGATCGCTAGAGATTGACACCTTGATCTCATCCAACAGCGGACCTTTTGTCGCGTGAACGACAGAATTAAATTATAGAGTTCCTCGTTCAACTCTTGGGCCCACGCGTTGTCACGCATTTTCACGCATTTTCACGCATCACGCACTTCATCGTCTTGCGAAACGTGATAAAAGACAAGAATTCTGGTCGACCCGGTGCCGGTGAATAACAGGATGATGATGATGAAGCTAACCTAGCATAGCAGCGAGCTGAGGGTGTATGCCAGGCTTGTGATGAAGCTAACCTGGCCTAGCAGCGAGCTGAGGGTGAATGACAGGCTGACGATGAAGCTAACCTAGCCTAGCAGCGAGCTGAGGGTGTATGACAGGCTTGTGATGAAGCTAACCTGGCCTAGCAGCGAGCTGAGGGTGAATGACAGGCTGACGATGAAGCTAACCTGGCCTATAGCAGCGAGCTGAGGGTGACCCGGTGCCGATGAATGACAGGCTGATGATGAAGCTAACCTAGCCTAGCAGCGAGCTGAGGGTGACCCGGTGCCGATGAATGACAGGCTGATGATGAAGCTAACCTAGCCTAGCAGCGAGCTGAGGGTGACCCGGTGCCGATGAATGACAGGCTGATGATGAAGCTAACCTAGCCTAGCAGCGAGCTGAGGGTGAACCCGGTGCCGGTGAATGACAGACTGATGATGAAGCTAACCTAGCCTAGCAGTGAGCTGAGGGTGAACCCGGTGCCGACGTATGACAGGCTGATAATGAAGCTAACCTATAGCAGCGAGCTGAGGGTGAACCCGGTGTCGATGAATGACAGGCTGATGATGAAGCTAACCTAGCCTAGCAGCGAGCTGAGGGTGTATGACAGGCTGACGATGAAGCTAACCTAGCCTAGCAGCGAGCTGAGGGTGAACCCGGTGCCGACGTATGACAGGCTGATGATGATAGCGGTCACCCATCGCCTATCCGCGCGCTGTGTTGCTTAACGTCGACGTACACACGCGGCCAGTAGATCTTCTCGCGAAAGCGCTGACAATAGTAGCTGAGTTCGACGGCTATCAAGGAGTCATACACCTGGAAGCGTGTTGACGTGACCTGGGTGTCGGACAGACTCGAAGCGGGACGATCTCTGGATGGCCGGTTGTGAGGCTGTGAGCTGTTGGCTGGCGGCACACGAGATTACAACCGCTGGCGAGCTGAGACCGCTATGACATAAGCAAGCAGCCCTCGCTTGCTGGCCATTGAAGCGACCATGGGCATATGAGAGCTGTCATCGTGACTATTTTCGCCTTTGATCTTCTCGCCCCTTGTGTTTTTTCCCTCTTTCTATTACCGCAATTACTATTATAAATATCCACGAAAACATTTTATTCAGTTTCATTACAATTTCATTTCCATTTTACCAAATAAATGTTCTTCAATTTGCCAAAGCAGCAGCTGAATCAGTTGATTCTTGGTAAAGGGCTAATTTGTCAACACCAAAGGTCAAGTTTATTTCTCTGCCTTTGCACTGAGCGTCAAATAAAATAAATTAAATTCAAAATTTTCGAGTGTTTTCCACTCATCTTTGTGCAGAGCCATCACGATGAGCAGCTTGACATTGTTGATGACCTACGATGGACAGTGAAGTGAAAAGCAGTCGATTCTTTCCCGAAATTTTAACCTAATCCCGACCTCTTTGTTGAAAAAATTCAAGTCAACGCAACGCTCCACTGTAAACAACCTGGCGCTAGTAAAGCCACAGCGCAACACTCCACTGTAAACAACCTGACGCTAGTAAAGCCACGGCGCAACGCTCCACTGTAAACAACCTGGCGCTAGTAAAGCCACAGCGCAACGCTCCACTGTAAACAACCTCACTGTAAACAACCCGGCGCTAGTAAAGCCACAACAGCAACGCTCCACTGTAAACAACCTGGCGCTAGTAAAGCCACAACAGCAACGCTCCACTGTAAACAACCTCACTGTAAACAACCTGGCGCTAGTAAAGCCACAACAGCAACGCTCCACTGTAAACAACCTCACTGTAAACAACCCGGCGCTAGTAAAGCCACAACAGCAACGCCCCACTGTAAACAACCTCACTGTAAACAACCCGGCGCTAGTAAAGCCACAACAGCAACGCTCCACTGTAAACAACCTCACTGTTAACAACCCGGCGCTAGTAAAGCCACCTAAAATCGCAATTGTCTCAACTCGGCAGCCGTTGTAACGTCGTTGCCGCCCACGCTTCCAGCTTCCTTCAAATGAGACATCCTATCGCTGACGACAAAGACGACGACGACGACGAAGACGACGACGACGAAGACGAGTGTGGAATCCTAAATGACTAGCAATTGGCCGACGTGACAATGAATGAATTATCGCGGGGAAGAAGTGGCCACATGATGTTGAGATGCGAGTAGCGCTGGACCAAATGTTGCTGTCAAACGTCTCGATTTGCGTCGGCCTTTGTCAAAGTCTTTTGTCGTCCAATTGTACAGTGAAATTGTAGAGCATAATGCATCTCTTAGGTAGCCTCTGATAGATAAAGCGTGGATGTGATAAAGCTTAGCGGTCCATCTCGGACATGAACATATTACGATATTACTTATCCAATTTATTGTCAATTGCACAATTGATTTTTAAGTACTACATTCAAATTTATACCGATAGGAAACGCATTTGCTGTACCAAATTTTAAGCGGTCACTTAATATTTAATTTGTTCACGGAATGCGATTGAAGATGCCTGTGAATCCCATTCAAACTGTGGACTAGACGCTGGCATGTACAAAATAAATTGTTTATTAATTAGGTTCATTCAAATTTATACCAACAGGAAACGCATTTGCTATATCTAATTTTAAGCGGTCACTTTAAATTTTATTTTTGGAAGGAATCCGAAGGAAGATGCATGTGAATCCCATTCAAATTGTGGACGCTGGCATTTACAAAATATTTATTATGAAGTACTCAATCTTACAACATAATATTTTTAGGCATTTCATGTTTATATTTTATGATGGATATTTTCAGTGGTGCTGATAAGTCTTATTTATAGACTTTGCTCTACAGTGCGAAATCATCTGCAAGTAAACTCTCACGTGGATTTGCAAAAGTATGCTTCCAGTTATAACTCCTACTCATGAAAGTCTGTTGTTGATTTTTCTAATCTTGCTCATATAACTCTTATTTATTTTAACTTTTATCTGTCTCAAGTCGCGAATGCACAGAGCTGCTGTGCATTTTCTTCACAGCTCCGATGGTTGCTGCGGATACAGCCATGACCCGCAAGTGCAATCTTGGCTTTTATTCTGCGTAATTTGTCGCAGACTTGGACGTATTTAACGTTAATGGCCGACATAATCTCGTTGGCAATTAGCTGTTCATAGGCCAGCGACAGCTTTCACAGCAGCAGCTGATGCTGCTCTCAAACTATCACTCAAATTAAAGCAGTCATTCCGAGAATATCGTATTAATTTCGGTGCAATGGGACATCAACATTCCATCTCTGTTCTTTTGCCACCATTTCATACAAACTTCTTTGGTCATATTTGGTTGAGTGCCTTACTATATCGGAAAAAAGCAATATGGGTAAGGTGGTACATAGTCATGGGTACTTGGTGGGACATGCTACATAGTGGGACTACATGGCGGGACATTTGGCATTGCTGATTTCTGGTGAAGAAAAATGAAAAGTGGGATAAACTAATGTGGCATAGATTATATTTATGGCACATAGTGGGTCAGTCCCATTATTTCCTCTTCTTAGGCTGGTTCTACAATCTCCAAACTAAAATAGTTCTATGAACTTCCTCCAAAACAACTCATTCACAACTGCATCCGATTGGATGTCACCATGGTGATTCCTTGTTCTGAAGATGTTCAAACCTTGTTCGGAGATTGTAATTTCATAAAAATACTAGAGGTGTGCTTCTAATATGACAAGCAATTTCTGGCTAACCTGCTCCAAAACAAATTCAACACCAACCACATGACACCAAAGTCAAATCCGTCCTACCATTTATACTACCCATCCCTACCAGTACAAAAAATCAACTAAGCATGCCCTGACATAGTAATATCAAATTCACAACATCGCCCTCATTTGCGTCCTCGTTATAAAGTTTTGAAATCCAAGATGCATTGTAATTTGACGTCATAATGACAGCATGAATATGTGAATTTCTCAGCGCATTTCAAGACACCCCGTGAAGCCCGTTCATCAAAAACAACCCTGTGACAACTGTAGCGTGCTCGCCGACCGTTTCCTGCCACCCTCTCCCCAAATTGCAGGGTGCAATATCGCTGATTGGAATCTGACCCCCATCCCATCGCAGGGCGTTGGCCGTCACGTCGCCACCCCTGTCGACTGGTCTGCTCGCCGCGCCCCTTGCGCCCCTGTTGGTACTCGCACGTGCTATACCGTCACGTTGTGGGATGAGCGCTTTTAGCGGAAATCGACAAAATTTAAAAACAAATCGTCCCCCAGTTCATTGAGTTTCCGTATTTTGCTGATCCAGGTAGCTCGTTACAGCGCTGTTTCCAAAAAGTGATTTTGTCTAGAAATCATGTGTACGATCATGAGACAGCAGCGCCCATATGTTAAAACACATATTCTCTACTATACAGAAAAGTTTTGTGGCCTTTTTGTTGGTTTCAGTTTGAATTCAACTAATCCGAAATGTAATTTTGGTGTTATTTTGACAGCTGATATTGATATACCTGGCCATCATCGATCGTCCACTTTTCCTCCAAGTCGAGTCTTCAAACTTGAAGGATGTCGTTATACCTCATTTCAGCTCTTTGAGATCGTTATACCAGACCGACCAAAGAATATCGCAAACTTCTGACCACATTCCTTGCGAATTTCCTTGATTTGGCAGCTGGATTACAATTGGTTCATAAGAACCGCAACGTGCCTGTAAATTTTCGACAAATACCACCTAATTAGAGTAGAGTTTGCATCAAGTCACGTGCTCCAAACAGAACTATAGTTAATCGCGCTCTCTGCGATAAAAGAGTCCGCCATTCAATCAGCCATGCCATCCGCTCGGCGCCCGGTTTCCCGATAAAACCCTGCCTGATAACACCCGAGCACAAGGATGCTAGAACCAGCAGGGCCAGCAACCCTAGAAGTTGCCGCCGGAAGCTGCCATGCTGGACAATATCGTTCTTCCTGCAACCTTAGCACGCTGATACAAGCGACCGTTTCTAATCTAACGACACTGCAGATCGGTGATAAGGTCACTCTTAAAAAAATGATCGCTATTTACGTTTCAGTCTCACCAACTTATTAAACTATATATCCGCATGGCGCTTTTTCAAAATGTCAAAATCGAACACCAGCACAGTGCCTAAACGCTTTGTTTATGTACTCGCAAATATCTTGCAGCTTATGCAGCTTATGGAATTTTGCAGCTTATGGAATTTTGCAGCTTATGGAGTTAGAAAAAGAAAATCGGTGTCTGTAAATTAATTTCGTACTGTGTTGGTGGTAAAATCGACTACTAGCGCGCTGGGCGGACAGGGTTATTATTAAATTAAATAGAGTCCTTCATACGGATGTTTGACGGTTTTCCTGCGCATGGCGCGGATTTCTTATCGAGCACTGGCCGGGTACCACGGAAATCATGCCCTAACGACACGCAGGAAAGTTCTAGAAAAACAATTCCAGAGAAAATTTTCGTTCGGCTTACAGATCGGTCAAAAGACCACATTAAAACCTTTCAAATGAGAATTGAGTTTCCTATTTTTTTCTAAAGTCAGTTTCCAATGTCTATCATGTGTCACTGCGCTGCTGTTGTTACTTTGAACGCGGTGATATGATTTATGGCATTACGATGGACGTCACCTAATGCCAGCAAACACCGGTGTCACCGGTGTCACTTCTCTGCTAGTGTTGCTAAACTACCTTTACAGTGCTGTACGATTGTTGGTATCACTTGGAACCTTGTGCATGATGATAGATGTCAATAAGAAAAGAGTTTTATTGCGCGGTTATAGTGTTGCTTTTGACAAGGAGATAAGGCAAAGGATTCATAGTAATGCCAACAATTGTGGCATATAGCAACACCAGCAGCGCAGTGACACCGGGTTTGGCTGGGAATCAGGTATCAGATCGGCATTTCCCCGATGATATTCCTCAGTCGAATAGTCGAATCGAAGCACTTCAGCATCATGCAACTCGCAAATGCTTGGTCATCTTATTCACGTAACCCGACACTTTACGTCCGCAGCATGCGGCAAGAAAAAAAACACACACAAACACACCAATCACCTTTTAGCTCCAAGCTGTCATCTAGCCGTCATCACCGATCACCGGCCGTCCTCCCCGAGTCATTTCATCACAAGGTGACATCACATTACATCACACGAGCATCTATAGCCAGCCGAGATCGTGCCTCGTAAATTAGTACCACCAGTATAACCGGCATCAATTATCAACTCGGCCAACAATTAAACACATACTCACATCTCACCGCCGAGATGACATCACCGTCGTCCAATCACTTAAACTTCGCCACCACTATCTCATTCCTTACACATACAATCAAACATTGCCAGCTACCCACCTGTAAAGCGTTATCAGCGAGACGATTTCCCAAGGCGCATTCACAGTAAACACATTCGATCACCGGCGGAGACGGTTGTCATCACACACATCAGCAACGCCTGCACGAGCTGTCATTCACTCTGTCACTATTTGCGGTCGAGACCCCGGCGCGGACGGTAGCGCGTGCGATGGGCGTGCAGCGAAAGCCGCGTGCGGATGACGGTCGAGCAGGTTGCGGGAACGCGTTGTCGACGTGATCCGCGTGCTAGGCGGCGAGCTACTGGCTGGCTGCAGGCTAGCTGGTAATCTGTTGATTACGCGAGGTGTCGACACAGACTGCTGGCGCTCTCTGCTGGAATGCGACGCGACAATTACTGTGTTGCTATGACTTGGTGCGAACACGTGCGACGCTCCAAGCGGGCAGATCTGAATTCCTAATCTTTGTGTTGCTTTCGATTTACGATGGCTGGATGTCTTCCGGTCCGGTGCGCAATGGCACACCTTGTCAGGCTGTTATCACACCGTGGTGCAACGTGTCACTTGGTGCTCGAATCCTAGCGGTCCGGTGCGCAATGGCACACCTTGTGAAGCTGTTATCACACCGTGGTCTCACCGTGTCACTTGGCTCTCGAATCCTAGCGGTCCGGTGCGCAATGACACACCTTGTCAAGCTGTCATCACACCGTGGATTTACCCTGCATGCATATTGCCTTGCCAAGTTGCATGAGCTTATACATTACATTCAAGTTTAATAATTTGAGCACCAATCATGTTTGGGTGTGGTTATTTTCCCAATATGAAAACACGGTGTTTTACATTGAAACTACTGGCTTGAGAAAGCAAAGCTAGATTAATCAAATTGATTAGAAGTGAAGAGATTTGATACTTTGTCCGTCAAATCAACCAGCTGTTATCAGTTATCGACACGGACTGGCTTAAATACTGCTAGATTGTCAAGATAGTGGGAGTTTATTGG
Source organism: Nemurella pictetii (assembly GCA_921293315.2). NCBI lineage: Eukaryota > Metazoa > Arthropoda > Insecta > Plecoptera > Nemouridae > Nemurella > Nemurella pictetii. Next base: position 5,927,708 of record OV121123.1, on the reverse strand, counting down.
AGATCGCTGGAATAACAGAACTTTATTTGAAGGGATTTCGTTTGATGCTGGCTGCAACATCTTGGATTAGAGAGAATGAAGGTCAGAGGTCAAGACTCGAGTGTCAATCAGGGAATATGAGTAAACCCTATTATGTAATTGACTGGCGCAGTGACCAAGACATCGCCACATGAGCTCGGGGTCATGGGGTTTGATCGGTCAATTAAACCCAGCAATTACTTTCAACTTTGTCTGCTTTGTTTCGGACAGGGCCGGTGACCATTCGATCACTGCTAGCTATTAGACATCGAAAAGTAATCTCTATCATTGAAGACCGCCTCATAACGTAACTGCGAAAGCGAGACTGCACTGCATTTTGCTCACTTGTCAGGTTGAATTTCATCCGTTTGTTTATACCAGCCTCCAACATGTTTTTGAAATGATGTTAATTAGTTAAACCTATAAAGTAATACAGCAACAAAGCAATTGTAGTAAATTTTAATTAGGATGTGTAAAGGAATCGGGATAGGAACTCTATCAAACTGCAAAGGTAACAAATGAATGCCATGACCATTTTTCTCACTGTCTTGGCTGTTGTGTTTTTTCTTGATTGAAAATTAATTTCGAGGTGTATAAGCAAAGTCCGGAACTTCTCGTCGCATCCTCTTTCAAGGGACAATTACTTTCTTGACACACAAAGACAGTTTCTTTAGAAACCCTATAACACACCTGTTCCAATCGGCATTTCATCACAGTACAATCACTGTGAGTGATAAGTTTTAATTGCTTCGTTATTCCAGCCCTGATAATCTTTATCTCGAGGCCCTGTGGAAGGGGGTGAGCACCCCTTTCCCTTCCCCATGACCCCTTATCACTACCTACTGCTGTCGTTAGTTGCCAAACGCAACTATGCTTCCGTCTCACTCTCATTTGTCAGCAGAGACAGGTTGTTGGTTTGATGAAAACCCTTCTTTTACCCACCAATAACACTAATTGGAACAAACTGCCAAATGATGGGTAAAATCATTGGTACTGGCTGGTACTTTAACTGGAAATTGTATAACCAACCCTTATTCAACTAATATGCTGAGCAATCGTTCATTACACTCTGTCGAGGCGCCTACAACTATATACTTTTCCGCCCACACAACGCCCAAGGAAAGGACAGGGAAGTCAGCGATGTCTTGATCTGGAACAAAGAGTGTGCTGATAACAGCTTACTGATATGGTTTTATTATCACTGCGCTTTAATACGGTGCATTCAACTGAGTGGGGCTTGCACGTGCCTTTAGTAACAGTTACAAAATGCAGCAGCTGATTGCAATACTGCACATTATTTTCTTGCGTACAGCGCAAACAATGTCTTCTTATCGAACTTTCGCTAGCCACAACTGAGGAAGCACTACATTTGACAAAAACAAGTGTGTTTCAACTTCAAAATATTACTAAAAATAATCGTTTTGGCCTCAATTTCACATTTTCACTCTTTTTGGTGGTCACTAGCGCCGAATTCCCATTATTTTTCTCAGAGCTGCAATGCGATGTGGGCCAAATCAGGCTGTTAGCGTACAGTCTGCCTGCTGTTCGACGTGGGCCAAACAAGTTCATAAATACAATTATTGTAAATGATAGATAAGAGATGATCGCTGGGTTTTCATCCAATAAAAGGTGAAGCTATCTCCTAAAACATTTTATGGGAATAATACAAAGTGCATTCTTATCCGCCATGGGATATACTTAAGAAAATTTCTTTGTTGAGAACCACCATAAAGATGTCTCATGTTTGCGTTGACGAAACGAACCCAAGACGAAACACAATCAGCGATAATAGCTCGAGCATCCACTAAAATGATGGTATTTTAACGAGCTCTTAAGTGATGAATTAGGTGGGGCTTACCCTGTCACCTTAGTCGATTACGTCCAACAGAAATTTTATTTGTTGTTCATTCGCTATCAGCTTCCTTATCAGCTGACAATATTTATTACTAAAGGATTACATTGTTAAGGTACAAGTCACGCATTCCGAACATGATTTTGGAACCAATTTTGGACTAACACATAATAATTTCTGATACATAGACCACAGATTAGTGCTAATTTAGCAAAACTTTTGAAAATATAGGGCCATCCACTTGTCATACGCCCCAAGCAGATTGGACGTTGTCAACAAAGTAATTACGCCACTAATCGCGCGGTAATTCTCTAAGACGGTATCCCCAGGCTTTTCTTACTAGATAGCTGCGCGAAAATCCAACTCATAACATCACAGCATCGAATTTCTCACCAGAGCTGGGAGTTATAACTCGAGACACCCCTCGCCGCCGAGTTAAGGAGTTAGCATGGCGTAGCAACCTTGGCAATATAACTCAATGTCATGCAGGTAAAGAGGATGTTTCTGAGCTCTCTCCCAGCTCAGAATTTCATACATATGTTGCAGCTATAGAAATCGTATGCGCGAAGTCTAGACTATTCCGCTCAGTTCTTATATCACATGACCACTGTAATTGATGGGCAAAGAGGAGAAAAAAATAATATCTGATTACTGTTCAAAATTCTCTGTGGGTAATTTTCATAGTCAGTTGTCAAAACTCTAACTCTTTTAGATATTGCTCTTACAATAATTTATTTCCTCGTGCCAGTTCTTGTTGCTGACTCTCTATTTAACGTTTATTCGATCTCTATGGGTAGGAGACAAGTTAACAATATCTTGAACAGGCGTTTTCATAAGAATTAGAAGAAAACCGCGCCTAAAAACCGTCCATCCCGCCTGTCATGCTACTCAAACAACAGGCCGCCGCTACTGGAAGCTGTAGGAAGAGTCCTTGGACTTGAAGCACTTCTTGAAGCAGCCGCAGCACCCGACGCCGCCGCCCCCGCCGCCCCCCACCTCCTCCACGTGGCCGGGACTCGACTTGACCGCCTCGGGGCGGACCTGCGAAGAGGTCGATGTCAGTGACGGCACCGTTGCCCTTCCGAAGGACGGTTTTACACGGACAGCAGAAGTCCTCTACCAATCCGTGCAGCAGACACGCGGTGGGTTGAAAGGAGGGCGGTGTAAGCCGTTGCACTAGCGTCAACCCCTGCAGCCTCTCAAACTCGACCAGCAAGATGCATCCACTAATCTCGGCTATCGAGAGACTGAAGCGAGTGAAGCCGTTGCACCAGTTGCAAAATCTTTAAGTGCTTTAAGCCCTGCAACCTCTGAGCAAACACAGAACAACTCGAGAAGCAGGAACTCATATGAAATCAGCAATCGCCCGAACAGTAAGAGCTAGAACAGTAGGAACAGTTCGAGCAGAATAAACACTTTGAACAGCAGTAGCATCACGAATAACAGACACAGCTGTAACAGATATAGACGAGCAGGAACAAGTCTAACCGTTCCGTCATCCTACCTGCGCGTGGCTGGTGAACGCCTGCACGGCCTCCTGGAGGAGCAAGTTGAGGTCACCCTCGCCTTCGAACTCGACGAACGCGGCCGCCTTGATCTTCGTGCAGAGTTTCTGTCCGTCTGCGGCGGTCACCTGCCTCGCGGTCGGAGGGTCGCCAGGGCGGCGGCACGCTGCGCACAACCAGCCGCCGTCGTTAGTGCACAGAACGCGCTGACTTCTTATTATCATGACTAGTTCTTAGTCACTGATCTCTGTAGCCATGGATAGCGCTTCGTACAGCGAGACTTTGATGCCATATTGAGGCCCTTTGGGGCACCTTCTTCTAGTTACAATTTTCATCAAATTCATACGCTTAGTTATATATGAAAGGTAAATTTGGTGTAGAAACGATTTTATAATTTGTAGGAATCTTTCCAGTTCATAATTCTTGGTTCGCTAGCATAAACGGTGCATTGGCTTTGAGTATAGACGCATTATTGGGGCCGTCAAGATGGCGAAAATCTGGCTTCATCATACCTGACCTTGGCTCAAAACGATGCGCTATCCCGGCTATTGAGATCAGTGTTCTTGGTAATATCACCGCAAAAACACCGTCGTTTAGTGATTGCAACAGTTAACCATCAATATCACTAAACCAAAATCATTAAAAAAAGATAGTACCATCGTCCATAATGAACATTTAACCATTAAAACAAGCCCTCCCACTAGCTACTGATAACCACCCGACTTAAGTAGCTAGAGTGGACGCGTTGACTCACCTACTAGCAGGAACGGCACGTCCGGACAGATGCTCGACACTTCGGGGAACCATTTAGTCTCGATGACCTGGAACGTAGCCCGGTCGCGTTCGGCGTAGCACAGCAGGAAGCAGTTGGTCTGCAGACACGAAGACCGGGGCGTTTAGTCACCTCAACACAGCCAGCACCTTCAAATACGTTCACTTTGCGGTCTGACAAGAGGCGTTACGATGGAGGCGATACGATGGCATTGAGAAATGTTTTCTTGTAGAAGGGATGCATTTTTCTCAATTGGAGTAATCTTAAAGGGCGGCTTTGTTTAAGGGTGATGCTTCCTTTGAGCAAGGCTTGGTAGAGATACGCATCATCACGTTTAGCAGCCTGATACCTGTGATAAATGGATGCCGCACATTAGCGTTGTTTTGACAGCTTTCATATTTTCTGAAAGCCCTGACCGACTGCGACAGTAACTCATTCAAATATCACACAAAAAAAAACACTTGGCCCATTCCAGACGATAGTTTACCACAAGATGCAGAGCAGTTCAAGCTTCTAAACTCTTGCAAACTGGATACAAAGTTAGGAAGCGGTTCCAACATGCGATTAGACTCGAGCTGCGTATCCCAACCGAGCCTTGCTCGAAGGTGCTAGTACTTCAGTAATGCCAGCCTGCTTACCGAATTAGGAACGGGTCAAACGGCTTTTCAAGGTTTGCTAATAGGGTTGTTTTGTCGACAAGGGTTGCGTTAGGGGTGGTTCACTCACCGCCCGGTAGACGGCGGGCTGGAGTCGGTCCAGTTCGGCCATGTCTCCTGTGTCCCTCAGCTCAACGTTGTACGTCTGCGCAGTGACGACCACGTCCATCTGAGTCACCTTCCTGTCAAATCAACGAGACGCCGTGATAAAGACTCTCAACCCGGTGCCGGCACGCAGCCTGCTCCTGTCCAACACCACCGAGCGCCGGCCACCGCTTAACTTTGTCCCTTTGACACACTGAGTTGACCCTGTCATTCGTCCGTATACAAGCAGCCGTACTAGCATAGTACTAGCAGCAGGAAAAGGACAGACTGACGAATGAAGCATTTGTTTCAGCTTCCAACCCATGGCCACCTCTTAGCAGTCACGTGCAACTGGCGGCGGCGGTCACCCATTCAACCACGCAACCGGGGGCAATGTTGCTTAACCTCTCCATGGCACACTCACTGTTTGAGTCCGAGCAGCGCGGTGACGTCATCAACGGGGGCGTCGGGGGCGTCGCCGACGGCGGTGACCTTGAGCGAGCGCGTGCTCTGCGGTTGCGTCGTTTGTGCCATCTTGATTCACCTGGATGCTGGGGCAGATGACAGAGGTTGTGGTCATGCTCTGCAATGTGGCGGGGGGAGGGGGCAGCGGGAAGGCCGAGGACTCGGGCAAAAATGGGACATAGAACTTCCGAAATAGCCCGAAACAGCCCGAGAAAAACTGTTAAATATCGAAATGAGCAAGTCCCCCAAGAAAATTTTTTACAGATCAGTTTTTGGTTCTGAAAAGGACCCAGTTAGTCAAAGTCCCATGTGTTTTTGTTCTGACCCACGTCTCTGATTGAAATATTTGATGATTTGAGAGTCAAATTCGTAGAGGAAAGCAGTAAAATTCCACTAAATTGGAAGGAGATTGAACAGTTCGAAAGCTTGAGAGCCCAACACGCCAAGCTACTATCCGCCGAAAAATTAACCGAAATTTAATTGTGATTTCTTGAAACCTTGGCTCTACCTGCCGGCTTGGTCTCGAGCAACAAGTTACGCGTTCGCAAGCAATAACATTTCACCCTCCGGCCAAAACCTGCCAACAAGTGACTTCGGTGCTCCGACTTGATTATGTTTCACCCCGGCGAAATGAAATTCAACGAGTCAACAATCAAAATTGACAATTGCCAAACTGCTTTGAGGCACATCTGATTGAGAAAGAAACGGAAATCTAACCATAAGACCGACGCAAATTTTGAATTGACACTTTTAAACTGTCATTATTGTTTTCACAAATTCTCATTTGCTTTCTCTCTCTTGAGCTGAACACATTGCATCGGTTACGATGTGTAAAATAATTTCAATCTACAAAAAATAAAAAAGACAAAGCGCCCTACACAGGGGTTGCTAGAGAGACCCAACCACCACCTAATCAACGACCCACCCTACCCCGCCCTCTCACCTGTCCACGTACTCGTCGTCGTCGTACTCGTCGTCGAACCTCACGCCGCAACGTCTACGCTCTGACTAAGCCTGCTAATCGCCCTCCCCCCTCTACCAACGTGTCAGATAACAGACATACTCCGTCACGGCAAGGCGACCTCGTTCGGAAGAGATGGACACCGATAGCCGGCCTCCCGGAATGCTCGACGCCGATAACAGCCCAAGATTGCGTCATCGCAGCTAGCATCGCCGAGTGAAACGTCCGTTCGTCGCGTGGCTAGCGTTGACGAGCGGGGGTGCGAGGTGTGTCGTTAGACGATTGTGATGTCATGGCTATAGCTGGGCTCGGAGGCATAGGTCGGGGTATCGTGATGTAGGGGGGCGGGGGGTTAATGGGTGTTTAGCATTTGTCATCTTGTTATGACGTCATGTTAGTAAGTGAATGTGAAGGTTTATTTATATCGCGTTGTGGATGAGCGGTGTGTTTGAATGATGTTGACTTATCAATTTTGAGCGATGAATCTGGAAGAATGTTACAATTAATGCAACGTAAAAAGTCTTTCAAGATGGAATTACCTATGCCATGCAATCATAATTATATCAAAATGATGTCATGATACCCACTCGCTAAAGCCAGGTAGGGCAATTCGGGTTGTGATTTCCCTATCTTCTTTTGCCATCGATTATCAGCTAATTAATATTTTTACAAACTGGTAGTACGTCCAGTGGGTATCTGACGTCATTTTGTTCTGAGTGGAATAGGTCTATTATTAAAAGAAAGCAATTAATTTTCTCACTTTTTTCACTTCTACGGGGCAAGATGTTGTCAAACTCGATAATATTTGGTTTTGGTGTCTAGAAAAGCTCCTGCCATGAGACAAAAGGGGCCTTTTTGACCCTTATCACCAATGAGTAGTCTCGCTGATAATGACTTCTTTGATGCATGCAAATCACAGTTAAGTAGTTTATTCTGAATCTTAAAACTGACGACGCAGAAGAAAGAAAAGAAAAGACGCAACAGGCCGCCCTTCCGGCACTCACTGCAAATTACGCAAAGTTATACCTTTATCTCAGCCAATCACAGAAGTTATGAGTTCAAATAAAAGCGCCACCTTGTGTCGTCTCGAGTTGGAATGAATCGAACATTTTGAAATCGTCCAGCAATCGCACTTGCATTGTTTTGTGTTTTTTATTCAGCTCGTTGATGTATCATTGCACAATATGGGCATTGGCAGTAATCGTTAATAATAATTATAAAGGTAATTAAAATAAACTTTATGAAGCTCGTTGTGTTGTGGTGATAATAATAACGACAATACAATAATAATAAAAATAATAATAAAATGAATAATAAATTAAAAGTCCAAAAAGCAGTATAAAATATGGCGGCTAGATTTATGTCGATGTATGTTGACACTTCGATGTTCCTTGTCCAATTATCAGGTTCAGTGGCGGCTTGGCTATGATAATTTTTAGCCATGGCACCGGTTCCAAAGGGTGGGTGGGTGTCTGGCTGGCTGGCCGGCTGGCCTTGGGGTGGGTGTCGAGGGGTGGTTGGTTAGGTGGCGACGATCGGTATAAGTAAAGAGTTGTGAAGCCAGCATACTAAGCCCGGAATGAAGCCACGATAATCACTATCATTCCCATGTGTGTATGTTTTTGCTTTGCGAACTACAGAATCTCGAATATGAGTCTCGACTCTTGAGAACCCTTTGTCGGCGCATTTTCCCAGTATAACTGAATCCTTTCCATGAACCACCGCCGCACCGAGATCTGACAGTGTGGCATACTGGCAATGTTTTGTTTTGGGTTTGCCCACTTCGGCGTACTAGGAAATCCGATTAGTTTAGTTTTACCCAATTCTCGTCACAAAATGCACGTTCGCATTGGGCCAGCGATTGAAATAATTCGATGCATGCAGCAACTGAGTATTTATACATACATTATCATCTTTCGTCTGATAACTCTACCTGCTACAAAAAAAATCGCTTGCTAAATCAAACAGATAAATGCATTGATTTACAAAAAAAAAAAAAACGCCGAACGCTTCACGCTGAAAACCGGCTTTGAGCCATTATGCAAGGTCTCGCGTGCAGTGCTTCGATCCTCGGCGCCGTGCATCGATGCACTGCACACTTGTACACTGCATACTGCGTGCATCACTGCACACTGATTGACTGCTAAAATGACCTAGTTATTGGATAAAAGCGAGATCTTGTTGGCGCTAAGGATCCAATCTGCCGTGATGAAGGCTGCTTGGAGCTTCGTGGTTATCTTGGTGGCCGGGAACGCCGCTGCCGCCAAACTGCGTGAGTGAAACTCAATGGACCTATTCCACTCAGAGAAAAATGACGTCTGATACCCACTGGACGTACTACCAGTTCGGTAAAAAATATTAGTTAGCTTTACTTACTAGCAAAGGAAGAAAAGGATATCATAACCCGAATTGCTCTACCTGGCTTTAGCGAGTGGGTATAATGATGTCCTGTTGATTAAATTTTGATTGAATGAAATGGGTCTACTATAGCGCTGAGCGATGAGCGTGCACGGAGTGTTGAGGTTGGTCGACGCATGTTCGGTGTTTCTGCCTTTCTGGGGATTTTAAAAATATAACTTAATTATTTTACAATTGTACACATCGATCTCCATTGATTTTGGATTTTCTTGAATTAAGAATGATATTTTTAACTAAGCTGGTTGTCAAGTAGACAGAATACTAATTGTAAATTTTTCAATGCGGCTCGCTGCTCTGATATACGCACGCATATTCAGGCAACTATTAAATATCAACAAAACTTGTTTTTTAGCGTCAAATTGATGTCGTTGCTTCTTTCGCTTATCAAAATAGGGCCACAGGTGACCCGTGTGAACGCCGAGAAAGTGAAACAAAATGCACAGTTTCTGACGCTGACCGTCGCTGACGTCAGAATCAAACGCATGTCGTTGCAAGATCAAGGTCCCCGCAGAGGCAATCTCTTGCAATGAGGCATTAGAAAACCATGTCAAAAGCTGCAGCAGCAAGTGCATCGAAGCCAGCAAGGTTGCAGCACATATCTCACCAGGCTGCTTAGCTTATACGAACCTTACAGCTTATATGAGCCGGTGGTCCCCTCGGTGCCTTTCAACAGGAATAGGCTAAGTGCTGGCACCGGGTTTCCCTTCCTCCCTTCTAGGATAGGTTAGGTTCTTCATCAATCATCACCCTTTCATTCACCGACGCTATTAGACCAGTGCCAAAGGGCCAGTTGTCAAAACAGTGCGTCGTTAAACATTATTAATCGTTGTCTATGTTGCAGCGAGCTACTTCAAAGTTTGCAAACTCTCCGACCCGGAGTACGACGCATGCGTCATCAGCTCCGTGGAGGCGCTTCGCCCCCGTCTTGCCAAGGGTAGGTCACCCCTGACCCGCTCAACAAGCCAACCACACAACGCACTGGCAGACCGATCGCTACACCCTCAATATTACACTCTTATTGCAGTTCTAGCGAATCTCACTATTCCCCAGAAATCCACTAAAACTTGCTGAAATGTAGTAAAGTTACGCTGCTTTAATTAGTACAAAAATAATTAGAGTTGACCGAAGGAATACGGAGCTACAACTAAATCAAGAAACAGAAAATCCATATCTACTAACTTGGACGCCATTAAAATGTAGTCGCTTAATGTCACTATAACTAATATAGCGCCCAAACTTATCGCTAACGAAATTAAATCCTTTTATTAGGCACATTGATCTTCTTAGATTACTCTCGGTGAAAAAAACAAGTGGCAAACCGAACTAATTTCGGAGATACCATTTCTTACGTTTAACGTCAACCCGTGTGGGCGTTCACTGCGGCTGCGCTGCGCAGGGATCCCGAGGCTGCACATCCCGCCGCTGGAGCCGCTGGTGCTGCCCGAGATTTCCGTGGACCGCGACCTCGACACCCTCTCCTTGCGCTTGCGTATCACCGACTTGCGCATCTACGGTGGCAGCCACTTCCGCATCGAAACCCTCAAGTAAGCCATGTTTAATCATCACTTTACACTGCATCATGTCAAAGATAGGTGTCCAGCATGCCCCCTAAACGCCCCCCCCACATGTAGCGAAGCCCGCTAAACGCCCCCGTGCTTCAATGCATCAGGGTGGACCTGGCGACGGCGTCGGCGACAGTCAGCCTCCTGTTGCCGGCCGTCTCGGAGGATGGCAACTACGAGATGGATGGACACTTGCTGGAGGTACCTGTCCGGGGAGGTGGTACCTTCACTGCCAACTTCAGTGAGTCTTCTGCTTCTGTCTTCCTTACTCGAAGATTAAATTTTAAGTGTCCATAGACCTATTCCACTCAGAGAAAATGAAGGTCCACATAAATTTTCACCAAAATCGGTTGGGGCGTTTGGCCTGTAGATAGCGAACAAACACACAAAGAAAAAAACACACAAAAAACATTTCGGAAGTTTTTAGCAGTGAAGTGTATGGATAACTTCGCTGTACTCGCCAAGCTCGTTTGCTCATCAATAAATTAGATTTGCCTCAAATTATCAAATTATCTTAATTTTTTGGTTTTAATGCACGCTATCAATTTTCTCAAAATCGCTGAATTCAAATTTAACTGAAGCCAAAGATTTAGATGCAAGCAACTGCCAATCGAAAAGAAGTAGAACATTTTTACTCACTTGTCACATTGTCTTACATACACGTTTTATATGTTTCATGTTTTTTGATTAATATACAATAACATATCTAACAGTTTTCACAAAGTATATAAAGTCGTTCTAAGCCACGTCTAATCATTGAATACACCGACACGGCCTATCGGACGGACGATGTTCGTTCTAGAACCGGATTGTGACGCTGCTGTTGTTTTATCATGATGAGATGATAAAGCAATCACGTCCTGTTACCGACCTACGTACACCGAAATTATACACTGTACACTGTATCAACCAGGTACAACCAATTGGTCGACAGAGTATGCTGATTGTTAATCAATCGACCAATCCTTATCAGACCACTAATTTGCGTTCCGACAAGAAAATCCACCAATACCCCTCCCGCTCGACTCGTACTTTACCGATTTGGTGGGGTTCCTCCCTCCAAGTTGGACCTCTCCCACCCTAGCCTGCGATTCGATTGCCCCTGACCATGGACAGACTGTAAAGAAACGCACGTGGCGAGCGAAAGATGAGTGGGATCATTTCTCGATTCCGTCCTCCTTCCCATTAGTTTGTTGGTGTTGATGGTGTTGTTGGTTTCGTTGGTGTTGGTGGTGTTGGGGGTGTTGGTGGTGTTGGTGGTGACGGATTGCCGAATCAAGGTTGTTCTGCCTTTAATTCGGGTCATGACAGGCTTCGTACTGTTTTTTCAGAGGAATTGTTATGAGACCGCTTCAGATTTCATAATGATTCAAAATTGAACAATTGGTTAGAAATAATACATAACTGCTTATTTGTTAGCATAACGAGCGAAGCGAGTGAAGTGAAACATTCAATTACACTTACTGAAATAAAAGTCGCACGTTTATTTGAGTGTTCGCGTAGCCTAGTCTATTTGGGGGGGCTGAATAACGCCATCTGGAATAAAGCCATCTAGGCCTAAAATTGAAAATCGGAATAAAGCCATCTGCTAGATGGCTTTATTCCGGTCATTTTTTTGATGGCTTTGTTCCACCGGAATAAAGCCATCAAACCAAATACCCTAGATGACGTTATTCCGACTGGATTAAAGCCATCTAGTGGGTATGAGGTTGATGGCTTTATTCCGGTTTTGGAAACCGGAATAAAGCCATCAGCGAGATGGCTTTATTCCAGTTTCGATCTTTTAATCGACAACCTATCAAATGACGAACATTGAAAAAACTGGAGACCGGAATAAAGCCATCTGCGAGATGGCTTTATTCCGGTTTTTATTTTGATGACTTTGTTCCACCGGAATAAAGCCATCAAACCAAAAACACTAGATGACGTTATTCCGACTGGATTAAAGCCATCTAGCAGATGTGGTTTGATTGCTTTATTCCGGTGGAGGGGTACCGGCATGAAAATATTGTCACAATTTTTTCGATATTCGAGTGTTGACCAAGAATGGATGAATATACTCAATGCCCTAATTATCAAGTTCTTGATATCTTTCTCACCACCTGGGGGTTTCCTCTGCGAAGGCCGTAATATGGTTGGACGGTGGAGGCACGCGATTGGCTAGAGAAACTGGCGGCAATATTTAGGGGCAATGGATGCGGTTAAATGCACGATCCGAAATCGTCTTCCACCAGGTTTCAAAGAAACCACCAAATGTATATTCAATGGCTATGTTCAATGTAATATAGTTATACACACAAAGATAGCTCAGTGTAAGTGCTTCGCCGTTTCTTAAAACTATTTTACGTGAAATCAGTAGCATGGGTTTTTGATTTTACGCTACGGCTAAGTGCCGCAAATGCTCTGTACGCACTGAATGAAAGGAATATCTACTAAACCATGATGATGTTAACTGTCCATAGTTGTGGAACGAAATTTTAAAAAGTTCGTATGGTCTCGTTCGTTTTGTTGTAAGCTTTGAACTGATCGCGTCTATTTTTTCTGTGATGAACTTTATATTTCAACGCGTTCATTATTCCCGCGAACTTTTCAAAAGTTCATGACGAATTTTGGTTTCGTTAGCGCCGATTTTTCCTGTTTGGCAATTGGTGTTACTGTTGTTTTGTCATTATTAGTAGTCGGTTGCCGAGTGGAACATTCTGCGTCTTTATCGATGAAACTGCGCGTATCTGCCAAACGGAGAGTGCTTGTCACTTTGGCGATCGCTTCGCCTTCGGTCACGTGACATGCGCCATGCTGGCCGCTAGGCTGCTAGCATGGTGCTGATGGCCGAGGAGTAGGAAAAGTGCGGTGTTTACTGTTCTGTTTGTGCATCGTTACATCGTTTCCAATACTCAGTAAGTGTTAATAACAAATATTAATAAATAATTGGTACGATCGAACAGTGACAATGGTACCAATGTCAATCTTCCTCACAATTGACCGAAATTTCAGAAAATGTCAAAGCTTATGTACACGCTTAAAAATAGCTCTTTTCTGGAAAATGAACTATTAAAATGAACTCGTTCGTTTCTTCATACGAACTTGAACTTCTGACACGAACTAGTTCTTTTTTTCAATAAACTGAACTTTTGATCAGCTCGTTTTTAAAATGATTTTATCCCCAACTATGAAACTGTCAGAAGCACAGTAATGGCCGCCGCGTCGATGTGTTCGATCAAGTAGACTACCCCACTTCTTAAAATTATGAGTGTTATCCCTATTAACACTATTCAGAGTTCATTAGATCATTATCATATGACATCAGTCTAACAGCGCATTTAACCGCATCCATTGCCCCTAAATATTGCCGCCAGTTTCTCTAGCCAATCGCGTGCCTCCACCATCCAACCATTACGGCCTGCGCGGAGGAAAACCCATGAGTAGAGTAGCCTTTTGCCGCCTTATCCACCTGGTGAGAAAGATACTAAGAACTTTATAATTAGGACATTGAGTATTTAACACTCGAATATCGAAAAAATTGTGACAATATTTTCATGCCGGTACCCCTCCACCGGAATAAAGCAATCAAACCACATCTGCTAGATGGCTTTAATCCAGTCGGAATAACGTCATCTAGTGTTCTTGGTTTGAGGGCTTTATTCCGGTGGAACAAAGTCATCAAGATAAAAACCGGAATAAAGCCATCTCGCAGATGGCTTTATTCCGGTCTCCAGTTTTTTCAATGTTCGTCATCTGATAGGTTGTCGATTAAAAGATCGAAACTGGAATAAAGCCATCTCGCAGATGGCTTTATTCCGGTTTCCAAAACCGGAATAAAGCCATCAACCTCATACCCACTAGATGGCTTTAATCCAGTCGGAATAACGTCATCTAGGGTATTTGGTTTGATGGCTTTATTCCGGTGGAACAAAGCCATCAAAAAAATGACCGGAATAAAGCCATCTAGCAGATGGCTTTATTCCGGTTTTCAATTTTAGGCCTATATGGCGTTATTCCAGATGGCGTTATTCAGGCGCCTCGTCTATTTGCTTTGACCTGGAAATATCATAATTTAGTCGAATATTTTTAAAACGAAAAATCGATTTAAAGAAAAACGGTCCAATTAATTTTCTTAAAAATCACACATTTTCTTCTTTTTAAGATGTTTAACGCACACAGTAAAATTTGTCAACATCAGTTGAAGATATATATTGATTGATTAAGTTGCAAAAAACTGCAAAATCGCTAAAAAAAGCGTCATAAAAGCGCCATTTTCTAGAAAGTTTCCAAACATACAACAATGAAATTCGCACACAAACATTAAATCGTTAGGGTCAACATATCTAGAAAGTTTCGTCAAATTATATTTAAATGCTTGGCCTCTAGAGTGCAAAACGTGTTTTGGAAAAACTGAAAAATTTCGTAAAAACTTAATAAAAATAACATAGAATTTACCCGTCCGCATTGATTCAAAAACGTGGCAGATCTAAGTTCAGAGAAAATGATAAGTCAGCTGTCAGATTAGCCTAAACTAATATTTTCTCTTGAGGCTTCCAACGATCAACAATCAGGCTCATCGTCTACTTTTGAGGTAATTAGCGATGGAAACAAGCTGGAAAAATGGCACTGGTTCAGATTCAATCTGATTGGCGTATTTATTACGTCTACGTCAGTTGTTTTGGACGTGCGAATTTCCATTAAGAGCCAGCTAAAGGCAGTTTAAAAGCCGAAAATGCAGAGGTCCACGCCATTACTTTTCCTGCCCCTAAATTTGATCCCAATATTTTTGAAAAAAAATCAGTGTGTAGAGGAAGAGTACTCCGACCCGCCTAGTAAACTTTAATTAAGATCGGATGGAAAATAAAACAACCAGAGAAGAAAGAAAAGTGGTGTTTTCGCTTAAAAAAACCCCACAAAAAGTCCCAAATTCAAGATTTATTTGTGAACAAAGTAAACGTCCGATCGACACGAGCCTTTACATCGCGGGTCAGAAAATTTTTCAACTATCCACTGATTTTTTTTCAAAAATGTAGGGAACATTTTAGGGGCAGAGAAAAGTAACCACGTTGACCTCTGCACTACCAAAATTTTCCGTGTGAGAAAGCTAATCTTTCACGGATTAGACCTGGTGAAAAATAACTTCCAGTTTTTCTGCCTCATTATCAGCATGAGCGATAAAAACACTCTTGGAGATTATGCTTGCACAACCCGACACATGGTTATATAAAAGTCAGTAAAAAGGTAAATCATAAAATTCCGCGTTTCATATGGTTTTTTCGACATGACTGGATTCGTCTCTGTTTGCAGATCTAAAGCAATGTTGAAATGAAAAAATCGGATGAAAATTATCGATTTTTTCGGTAATATTCATTCGTTTTTACGTGAGTAAGATTAGAGCGGCTTAAAACATGACGCACATACAAATTCTTTTCCTTGATTGAAATGCGCCACAGAATCATCAATAAGTGCACTAGAACTGTGGTTCAAAGTATCATACAATCTGCAGACAAAGATGAACCCAACCGTGTCATTAAAATCACGAAAATCGAGAAAAAGCACATTTTTTTCATTTTGATTATTAATTTTGGTTATGCAATAGTCGCAGATTTGTGCCAGCGTTTTTAATCCGTGGCTTCTTATGATTACTGCCACAGATTATTTTGATTTCCATTATCGTATCGGGTTACAACCTATGTAGACTCTTAAGTTTGCGTGTTGCAACGCCCCCCACACCTAACTCGTTCAACGCCCCCACCCGCAGCGAACATCCGGTGCGACCTGTCCGGTCGTGGCGCGACCGTGGCGACGGAGGACGGCGTCAAGAGGCCAGCGGTTGTCGAGCTGACGGCCGGGATTCGAGTCCTGGGCGAGGCCGACGTCAAGCTGGTGAACCGCGAGGGGGCAGCCTCCATCAACTCCGGCATCAGTGAGTCACATCGCCTTATATTCTTACAATTTACTGGCAGAAATTTCATGGAATTCATTGTGATTCAAAGTTCAAACCTAAATGCAAACACTCGTTGCATGTACCAGGGTAGATATTGATTAATATTTAAAAATATATTAGTTACAGGTATTAATATCAATGGAATCATCTTACGAATCATATCAGATACATTTTACGTTTAGGCCCGATTTTACAATTTTGCCAACTCCAGGTTAAAGTGGGAGTTAAGTTATTTGTTATGGCAACGACCAATGGGATGCAGTGGAATTCATTTGTTTCTAGGAGTTAGATGCTTAATCCAGAGTTGACAAAAGTTGTAAAACCGGCCCTTACTAAAACAACTTTTGAACTTTTGCACACCAAATCCCCCGAATAATTTATTGGTTAAATTATTTATCTGTTCAAACTAATTACCACTAATCATCCCAAATAAACTAACCACTCCAAACGCTCTATCTTATATAGTCCGCTGCACGTATCTCACAATTTTGCCCCAAAATGATCAAATAATTGCCCTGGCCGTTTTAAATACAGTGTTTATCCGGAAATATTCCCGCGACAATGTTCCCGACTTGGTAGAAATAATTTTCAAAACCTGGCCCCTTATTCAACAACTTTTGTAAAAAATATTAATTCGCTCTGCTAAATAACAAAGGAAGATATGGAAATCACAACCCGAATCGCTCTACCTGTCTTAAGCGAGTGGGTATCGTGACGTTATTTTGATTGTGATTGTGATTCGATTTTGATTGAATGGATTATGTGTATTCGCCTATCATCACTCTACCTGCAAGGCGCCAATAGACTCGATCGAATACTAACTCCGTCCCATGCTCTCCCCGCTGTTGCAGCTGACGCAGCCAGCAATTTCCTCAACGAAAACCGGAAGCAGGTCTACGCCGTTGTCTACCCGATCCTGAACGACGTCTACTTGAGGGCGTTGAAAGCTCTGCTGGACCCCGTTCTCGGCAATCTCGAAGCTGAGGAGCTGCTGCCTTCCTAGACGGTGTCGTATCGCCGTCGTGAAGGCGTCGTACTTGCACCGCACGTGGGGATGCGAATTCACTGTGTGGAAGTACTTTGGTTTGGAAGTTCCCAAGCGCAAACTATTCCTGACGCAAAGCTGTGCTGCCTGCTTTTTCAACGGTCTGAACTCGAATGTCAAATGGCAACAAATCGAAACAAAAGAACCAACAATAACCTAAGCCTCATAAAAAAATCAAAAACTCAATTAACAAACCTATATATTGACCCTGGTTTTCAAAAAAACAAATCTCAAAATAGCTATTTGAGTCTGTCCCTATAAGTTTTTCTAACCAATTATTTCCAGCCTGCTTATCTTATTTATTCCGTTCTTTTATCTCGACGTCTTCTGCTTTCTAGTATCATGTTTTTCTGATAACTCTGGAAAGTTTTTTGAGGGGAGTTTATTTATATCGTTAATTACCATTAAGTTCCTATGGAAACTTGTAAATCGTAGCCAAAAGTTGTCTTTTACATTTTTTAGTCTTTGTAGCTGTCATATTGTGATGGGATATACTAAATTTTACAAAATTAGAAGTAGCAACTCGTTTTTGCTCATTTAGGCCTGAAACTGCGAACTGTTTTTTCTTCTTTACTTTGCAAGTAGCACAATTATCAGGATGGGTGCAATTCTATCTGAAAATGACAATGAAAAATTCTTAAGGCGATTATTTTTCTTTGGCACTAGGAATGGCACTAGGAATTGGCACTATGCACTAGGAAAATATGTAATATTTTCAATTATAGAACAGATACATTTTTCATTATTTTTCCCTAGTTGTACAACACTCATTTTCTCATATAGGTATATTTTTCACGAAACATTTGGAAAAATCATGCATGAAACAAGTTTTTTGTCAATAAATAATTTTTTAGGGTATAAAATATAAATAATTGTATAAACACGGATCAAATAGTAGGTATATTGTGCTCATCTACTTGTAGAAAATTACCCTAAGATCTCTACACTGCTTTAAATGTTGTTTTTTCCTTTCTTATAGCTGCAAATAAATAGATTTGAATCGATTTGAAAGCACGAAGATTTGTTCTAATCACTCTTATATAGACATCCTTATTTCCCACATAATAGTAAAAAAACACAAAATTCATACACCAAAATACTAAAATACAGAAAAAACAACTCAGCATTATATCGACTTCTAACAATTGAAAACTCTTTTTCCAAATAACAAACGACCATAAAAATAATGTTGTAATCAAAATAGAGATCGTGGCCTACTTTTATTTTCCTCCGGTTCTATCACATGAAAACCTTGCGTACCTCGACAAAAAATCACAGACAAACAACCTCACCATCCCTGATCCCACCACGTTTCTTACCCTTGTCGTAATTCGCATGAAAAATGTTAATCGTTTGCACCATTCAAGCATCGGCGATAGAATTGAGACAACATTATTAAAAAAGAAAAATGACGTCACATACCCGCTAAGAAAAGCCAGGTGGCTTGAGATTTCCCCATTTTCCTTGGTTATTTTGCAAAATCGATTATTTTTTGTGAACTCTTTCAAGAAAGAAGATAGGTAAATGAGAAGGGCTATTTTAAGTCTGTATTTGACGTCGAAGATGACGTATCGAGCAATTTATATGACAGGCAGGATTAAAGGCAACTTGCGGACCGAGATGACGTTGAAAAAGATACATGGACATAAATTTAATATCTAGTGACATTTAATTGACATTTAAACAACAAACAATCTTGCCAATTCTACAAGAGGATCTTCGGGCCTATTTCAGCATTAATCATCGGTGTCTTTCTTGGCAATGCCTTACCATTTTAATAATTGAGACAACCAATCAGAGATTGCGCTGTTGTCAAAAGTACGCCGCTATCACTTTTTTGCGATCGTACAAGAGATTTTACTAGAGCTAGGTGAATTTATACCGAAAACTACAAAGGCATGAGCTTCATGCGCGTGAAATGCCGAGAGTGGGTGAAGCTCAGTGCGTTGCGGACGATGTCCTCAGACTCATTGAACGCTCCACTCGACGAGCAGTGCTCTTTTAAGACACAAGTCACGTGTCAGCATGCAGAGCACCGACAAGTACCCCTGCAGGGGGGGAAAGGTTTAAAATCCAATTTATTCGTGTGCAATTACGGAAATAAATGCTGAAAATTTAAACTTCGCATGGTATGCATTTGTGAGATGAAATAAAACAGAATAATTAAAAAAAAATTAAGGTACAGAACTTAATGACAGGTAATTTTCACCAGGACTAGTGGCTTGTTGGTTTAGTCGCTTGCTTCATAAACCAGAATATGTATGAGCCTGGTTCGAGGACCGTAGCATCCAGTTTTTTTACCATTGTAAAGATCTTTCAAATAATATATATACTGAAAAATATCGCCCACAAACACATCACTCGAATGGCCGAGTGGTTAAGTCGCATGGTTAATGACGCAAAGATGATGCGTTCAAATCCGAGTGGCTTTTGAGCTTTGCTCATGAATTGGAGTGGCGGGGGTACGCCAACTCCTTGTAATTTTAATAAGTACAAAAGGTAAACAAACCACTTGTAATTCATATGCCTTAAAAATCTCAGTGTAGGCATAGTGTCTCAACAGCCGAGTGGTTAAGGTACGAGACTGGACTACGAGACGCAAAGGTACCGGGTTCGAATCCTGGCTAGTACAGAAATGGGTGAGCTTTTTTGCATTTAATTTAGGCGAATGTTAATAAAGATGGTAGCAAAAATTCAAACCTCGGTCGCTCCGCTCCCTCGTTTTGAATCTTTGCGGAAAATTAAACGTCCCACCCTAGCACCCCAAGCTTTTGCACTGAGCTTGGCAAAAATGTTTGCTCCAAACAGCCACGAGTTTGCACTTTGGTAGACAGCGCCATCTGGTAGAGAAAATTGAACAAATCTGTGACTTAATATATTTTTTTTCTACATTGCCTTACTACAACTTCGTGGTTTTGCACGATAAATATTAATAAATTAAATTGATTTTTTTTTTGAGTTCCATGAAGCCGGTTGGTCCGGGAATCGAACCCGCGACGCTAGGTTACTAGGCAAGTGGCCTATCCAATGGACCACGCTGTCGATATTTGATCGCCTCGAATTTTCCCTGCAGATTGCATATGGTAAGCTTGCGATTGACGATCTGCGATTGACTTGTGTGTTTGACATTGCAGACAACCAAGTCCTCTGCTTCACTGTTGTACAGTGTGTATTCAGCATTTTTGACAATGACAGACATTGCCAAAAAGCTACGCCTGCTGCTGGGATCGAACCCGGGCTGCATCGGTTTGTTATTCGAAAGCCAACGTGCTATCCACAGGACCACGCTGTTGTTGGCATATAATGAGTTTATATTTCCTTCCGATTCATTGTGATGAACCTAGAGGCTGTAATAAATTGAAGGTCTCAGTTGTTCTCTGGCTGACAGGTGTATCAGCTTCGCTCTTCGTGACGTAAGAACTAGCATGCTTTGCACAACGAAGATGTTTCAGCCAAAGATTGTCGGACAAAAAGCAACGCGGGGAACGGTATTCGAACCCCGGCCTCTCAGGTGGGAAGCAGCAATGCTGGGCACTGGACCACAGAGCAGCTTATTAGTGCCACAAATTTATTACGTATTGAACGCTACTAGACGGAAGTTTGGATGTAAAAACACCCGAGTTTATCACAGCGCAATGCTTTTAACATCATAACAATTGGGGTAAATTGCATCCTGTCCTTCGTCTGCATTGGAATTTATGAGCACTTCTATCCGATATCAGTAATATTATGCAACAATGTTGAGATTTTATCTTCTATTTTTATGCTCCTATATGCGTAATGTACAGACCATTTCTCATAAGTGAACATTTTAGCAAATATCTTTGATATGAATTACTTGTTAGTTGTTATTCTTATGCAAACCATTATTTTTACTAGCACACTTTGTAATAGTTAAAAATTGTTTAAGTTACTATCTGTTTATGTGCCCATTGCATCTGTGAGCAGATGGCAAGACAATTCCTCTAAATTCCTCTAACTTACCAAGATTCCTTGTCCCTGTCTATTGGGTGTTGAATGCCCATTGAGGGTGGTGCACGAATCTCAGCAGCTTAAAAAAAATACATCCTGACTAGCCACCTTATCTGCACCAGATGCTAAATTGCTCAATTTATCAAAAGACAAATTGTTCGAAATTTCTTTTTATCTCCTGCAAATTTTATTCACATTTACAAATTACATTAAATGGATACATACATATAATGTAGAAGTTGCTAGAAGCACAGTTAAAAACAATCACTCAAAGATATGATGAACTTGACATATATGCTTCACTTACAGAGGGAAAAAATACTATATTCTTATGATACGATAATCATCGACAAGTATTTGATAAACACAAAACAACAAGCCTCACCACCATAAAAAATACAAGTTAAACACTTAGTATACAATGCAAAGAACGTTGAAAAAGTAGTTGAATAACTCAATATAGCTTGCTACACCAAAAAGAAAAAGAAATGCAATCAGATATTCATATAAAAAAGAAATAACATATTATTTTGAAAAGCAGGACACTGTTTGGCATGGGAGTGTCTTATAACTTATCAGATCACGTAGCGTATTGTCTAGGAATTATACGTGGCGTCGTTGGTTTTCTTCGCCAAGAATGTGCGGCACCGAGCAGGTACCACATTCACAGGTACTTTTCCTCCGAGTCGCTGATCTAGGGAACCGAAAAATCACTTCACTTTCAGTGATACACATAACGAAACATGCTTCAACATCCTTTGATTGTAAGTTTTAACATCTTCACCAAGATATATTAAAAAAAACAATGATGAACTTTAATAGAAATTAATTTATATTCTCATTAGGCAGGCTAATCAAATTAAGTAAGATTTATGGAAAATATTAAAAACTTTGATGCTAAATTCCTTAAATTCCTTATTCCTTAAAACCTTACATTTTATGTTGTTTCATACATAAATTTATATAAATTTATATTTTTTAGAAACAAAATATCCACTCCAATATTGTGTCCGTACCAGGAATCAAACTCGGACCTCTCAACTTGCCGGCATGGAGCATCATTACCAATTAATTATCCTACACGGAATGTATTGTTTATTTTAAATTTGAGTTTTTGACTCCAAGGAGATAGAGACAGGTCTATGAAGGAACATAGAAGGCGCTGAATCTTTGTTGCAATCACACGCCAACAACTCGACAAACCCCGATCATGACGGCGGGTATAATCGCACCCACCTTTAGCTCAGTCGATGGCCGAGTGCGTGACGAGCTCGAACCACTGGCGAAGCGCCTCCCCCAGCACGGCGGGCAGTGCCGCGATGTCGCGCAGGATCAGGTAGAACGGGAACGGGAAGCCGTCGAGGTACGAGCCGATGCTGACGCCGCCGTCCGCACTGAACGTCGGCACGCGTATGTCCAGGATGGAGTCCTGGCGTTCGGAAGGGAGCGTCCGATTAGGCTACACATCTTACGCAGATGAGAAGTGGAATTCGGGGTGAAAATGTTTAGGTTGTTGGCAGTACAAGCGCATATCTTTTCTCGGTTTCAACCACAGACACTGTCAACGAAATTTTTTACACAGTATTCTCTTGGTCAAGATTCCAGATTTCCATTTGATAGCTACAGAAGTTCTGCTTTTCTTCTTAATTGCAATGGATTTTACGGCCAGTTGGCATTCAATACTAGGTCTAATTCAGCTTTTTCACATGACAGATTGCCAATTTGTTCATTAGATATTACCTTAGTCTCGGGGTTGTCTACGATGACGAACACGATGAACAGCCCGTCGAGCCTTGCGCGCCGAACGGCCGAGCGAACGGCGTCGGGCCCCTCAGAGTGAACGCCGCGGCCGTCCGACACGACGACCAGCAGGCGCGAACGCTCGGCGGACGAACGGGGCGGCGCGCAAGACGCGAACAGCGCAGAAGAGAAGTCCACCAGCTGGCCGACCCGCGTCTGCGTCTGTTCGAATGTGAACGCCTGGAGCAAGCTGAATGGGAGGGAGAGGGGGAAGAGTTGGTTAGTTGCTTCATCTGCTGATGATACCATATAAAATCATGAATAGGTACAGCGTTGTTTCGGTGATGATTTCAGCTTGGTTTGTTTGTAATATTTGCAAAATTTGTAACAAAAATAGCATTTTCATAAAATGATTTAGTTTGAAAGGGACCTAATGACAACAAATAATTGCTGTTTGATGATTTAACTGGAAAATAATAATGAAAGATATTATTACTTTTTTAAAAGGCTTGTGCCTTTTCCTAATATTGCCATGCTAGTTTCCAGAAAATCTATTTCACATGGACCCTTGTTAAAGCAGGCAGCACAGCTTTGCAAAACGCGTGTAAAAGTAAGAGTTCATTAGCTTAGCATTCAATACTATCTTTTGAAAATTTCATCAAAATCCGTAGCGTAGTTTAGCCTGTGGAGTGCAAGCAGACAGAAAACAAACAAAAACACATAATAGATTTTTTTGAGCAGTTAGTTTAGGTAATTGAAGATTCCCTTCAATTGCTTCGCCTGCTATGCTCATCAAAAATAACCCAGTTAAATAGTATTTCCGAAAGGTATTAAAACAACGCATTCGCGTATCGTTCCCGAGACCCACCTGGCTCCGCTCTGCTCGGTGAACGGCTCGCCCAGGCGATGCAACACACGCGGCTCCTGGCCGAAGCTGACGACGGCAAGGTCTCCCGCCTCGAGCAGCGTCAGCGCCTTGCTGACGACGGCCAGCGACTCGAACGCAAGCTCCTTCGAGCGGTTGTCGGCCATGCTCGACGAGTCGTCCACCGCCAACACGATCTGGTACTCGCGCTTTGACGGACGCGTCCGACGCAGCCAGATCTTGTCCTTGCGGTAGTGGCTGGCAATGTACGGGATCACCTGCAACGAGTCAGGGAGGACACGACGGTGAGGAAGATTCGTTAAGTAAATATCGGGTGACTTCTTTCTCGGCCTGAGTATTCTCTGCTGGAGTAAAGTCTGTTTCGAAATACAGTAAACCTTTCTGGTTGACCCAAGCAACCTATTCATTTCTAGAAAAGCTCACGATGTTTTCATTAATAATCAATAAATAAATCGGGTTTTATTTATTGTGTTTATTTATGTCTTCATTATTTATGAATCATCTGTTCCTTTCGCTTTCTGGGCGGTTAATGTATCCCACTGAGCTTTCCGGCCGCACAAGATCCCTGCTTTGCTGGGTGAGGAAATGGCTCTCATTTCTCATGTTTGGAAATGTTTGAGTTATTTAAAAACTATGTTAGCTTGGTTTCGAGAAGAGTGGCTATTGCAAAAATGTCACACACAACATTTATTTTATTCACTAACAACTAGCTTAGCCAATAATACTAAAGTGGGTCACTAATTGATTTGCCCCCTTTCGTAGCAAACCCTACATATCGAGGATGGCCAAGATCTCGCCACTCTGCCCGCCTAGCTCGGAGCATCGACCCAAGCCCCAGGCCATCTTTCCCCGTGACCCCCGACCTCTCGTTCTACCGACCTTGCGCATGTTGATGCGGCGTCCCGTGCGGAAGTCCCCTCGGAGTCGCGAGGCCTGCGTCGGCTCGAGAACCAGTCGCAGCTGCTCGCTGAGGTTTCGAGCCAGGTCCTCCGTCACCGCAGAAAACAGCTGCCACGCTTTCTGAGCCTCCGCCGTCGGGGGGGCCTGGTGGATTCACATAACGTTATGCTTGATTTGTATTAAGAATAAACCTGTCTGTTCAATGCTAGTAGTCAATGATTTACCTAGATTTTTATAGTCTAAGCAAAGATTTAATTATTTATTGATGAATCCATGCTCTTAGCTAATATGTAACCAAAAGAAGAAACATTCAACTATTTTAAAGAGCGTGTACAACATCCTGTACAATGAAATGCAAATAAACAAATACAACTAAAAATACAAATAGTGACATGAGGGAAAATAAATTTGCACACACAGTTTTTCCTTATTTCTAAATACGTAAGCTAAAAACTGTGATATAATTAAGCTACTCATACAATGCTAGAAGCTTTGCAAGTGGAAATAAAGTTTATAGCCAGTGTTATAACAGTTCTAACAGTTTCATAAGTCATTAAACAAGATGCCTGAAGAATACATGTATACACAGTCTGCCTACGTTCACTAAATCCAAAGTATAAGAATTTATATAGTTCAACTCAGCACAAAGACTTAATTTAGCAACTCAACGCGCGAGCATTCGTACCTGCGTCCACGAAGCCAGCTGCTTCTCCAACTCAACGCGCATCTCGCGCTTCATCTCGTCCGTGACGACCACGTCCCCGCCGCCGCTGCCGCCGCCGACCGCCGTGTGGTAGCTCGTGTCGTCGCCGCGAGCCGCAGTCGCCGTGCCGACGACGTCGCCCTCGACGACCGTCTCGCCCTCGTCCACCTCGCCCTGTCCGCGTGGCTTGTCGGCGCCGCGCGGCCGCGACGAATCGACGGGCTCCGCCGTCTGTTTCTCCGCCTCCTCCGTTGCCGCCGTCTCGTCTGAAAGACACGGGCGGAGGCCGTTAGTTGGTGGTTCGGTGGGGCGGGTTCTTGTGAGCTTGGCTCGAGTTTGCATTTGCGTGAGAAGCTGATATTGTGCTCTGTTGCGTGAAATCACGAGAGGCGCTAATGTACCCTTTACGTGTAGGTAAGTAGGTATACCTACCTACAAAAGGGACACTGCACAATATTAATATCAATAATGTCATTGATGGTGCAATTGTTTATCATTTGAGATAAGAGGGTTAAACCTCTTTAAATGGGATTTGAACCCACTAGTTTTGTTAGCTTATCTTTCTATTTAAATATATATATACCTACATAATTTAGTGTAAGGAGGACCAAAGTTTTTGAACTTTACAGCAAATAAAGTTTAAATACGGAAATATAATAGTCTGAAGAAAGCGGTTCATCATTGAAGGCTTTAACTTTTAATGGAGAATATTGGATCAATGATAGGAAACCTAGATAATAATATTAAGTTACAAAACACTACTACTACACTACTACTAAGATGGCACTAAGATGGCAATCGAGTGAGGAATGATAATATAGAAAAAGTTTAAGGAGAGAACATAGAAAAACCTATTGCCCCCATTAGCCAGTGTTATTGTGATGATAGTATTGTCATGATGCTAAAATCGTGGGACTTTCTTGAGCGTTAACGATCCTAGCACTCTCATCGCACTAGCAAATGGATGGGATTTGCCTTGGGTAGTGCTGCAGGGATTTTTAAAGATTTTCCAATCAGACAATGACTGCCTAGCTCCTACCTTCAATCATGTCGACGTCATCTTCGGCGGGCTCGTCTGTTTGTTCATCCGGCTTGTTCGGGACCGGCTGTTTCTCTGCTTGCTCCTTCGTTGCGGCGTCCAAAGTCTCTGCGTCAAACGGCTGCTTTGAGTCCTATCAACGGCAGGAAACTTGACGTTAGCACACTTAATTATCACCCGTTTGTTAGCACAGCACCATGTCTAGGTGCTGCCGCAGCAAGGCCCATACAGATTAGACATCTACACCCATCTTGTACAATACACCTACTCCATTCAAAGAAATTATGTCAAATACCTGCTGAGAAAAGCCACCTGGGTTTTGATTTCTTCTTTGGTTGAAAAGGCCCACTAAAAATAATATTGGCCCTGCAATTTCACCAAAGAAGATAGGGAAATCTCAATACAAACGGCTTTTCTTAGAGGGTAGCTATGTGGCGTAATTTTTCCCTGAGTTGAAAAGGTCTAAGGGGTTGATTGATAAAAATACCTAATCTTGTTTTAAAGACATGGATCCAGATTATAGATGTCCACTATATCGACTTCGCTTTTTTGTTGCTCTCCTTTGCGTCAAAATATTACAGAACAAAGAACACAACTAGCTTCCTCTTTGTGGGCCAGGGGTATTCTCATAGCGTAGGTATCTACTAGCATTTCTTATATTTCTTCAATAGTTTTAATTTACCTACATATTGAATTTGAACTGAGAAATTGACTGCGATTCGAACAACAACAAATCGACAAAGCAAGATGGTTAAGCGGCGTATCTTTCCCGCGATTCACCTGCCGTCGTGCACGGTTACCTTGATGTGCTGGAACAAGTCGCCCTTCTCTCCGCCCTCCTCCGGCTTGTCCGCCTCCTCCTTCTCCTCCTTGTCGTCCGGGTCCTCGCCTGCCTCCTGCTGCGAGCGCGGCGGCGGCTCCACCGTCTTCAGACGCTTCGGCATCTTCGCATTCTCGTCCCCTGCACAGCGACAAACAATCAGGACGCCGTCAGCACAACGCTACGCAGACTAACTCCAGATGGCCTCTCATCTCACAATAGAGAAGCCATTAAGATTTTATGATACCCTGAAGTTTGATGTTTTTAATTATTTGTAGTACACAAATGCATTTACAAGTTTACAACAAATAAAATCTTCTTTTGAAGAAACTGATTGGTTTGCACTGAAATGCTTGCAAGTTAGAAACCTAACAGTCTTCTAAACCTAGCTAGAATGACATTTCTAATAATTACAGTTTTAGTAGTGCGATCCTAAGATAAAACTAGAACTAACACATCAGCATTAAGGCCATGTTAGCAATGCTTGCTTATCATTGTTGAATTTTAGGTAAAGCCCACTTTACAGCCAACAATGTTACCAGCGCAGTGCCACCGGTGCTTGCTGGCATTAGGCAGCATAGTAGCAGCGTAGCAACACAAGCAGCGCAGCAAAACGGTTGTTTGCTCGAAACAACGTCCACCCACCGAGCGTTCGCGTCGCGTCCGTCTCGCCGGGCTTCTTCCGCTTGTCCCTGCGCGGCTGGCGCTGGTCCCGGCCGGCGCTGGCCGCGCTCTCCTCCGATTGGTCGGCGCCGCGATGCCCCGCCTCCTCCGACTGGGCGGCGCCAACGCGGTCGCGTTCGTCCTGGCGGCCGTCGGGCGTCGGCTCCGGCGCCGTCTCGGCGGCGCTGGATTGCTGCGCCGGCGCGCTGTCAAGAGCCACCTGCGCGGGGGAAGCCAGCGTTTTAAACGGTGGGTTTGATGGGTAAGGCTGTGCGGTTTCTGGTCTGTTTTGACTGGTTTTTGGTCCTGAAAAGGACCTAGCTAGACCCTCCACACCCTTCATATAACTTCGCGTCTGAAAACCTTTGTCCTTCGTTTTCGAATTGACGGACGAGGAGCATCGGTTGCCCGGTGTCGGTAGGTTTGTTTCTTTATTTTTTAGTTCAAATTTCAACCTAAGAAAATTCTGATTCTCAGAACTTTTCATTCAGAACTTTTCAGAACAATTTACTTTCAGAGAAAGAGAGAAAGAGTCTGTTTGTAAGAAAACGCATCCCTAGTAATTAAATAACTTCCATGCCGGCTACTAAAAATTCGCGCGCGGATAGAAAGAGTGCGGTTAAAGCCCGACCCGCCCGCCGACGCACCTGGTCCTTGGAGCCGTCGACGTCCATCTGCTCGGCCGGCTGCACCTGGTCCTTCGAGCCGAGATCGTCCGACGCCTTCGCCTGCTCCTCGTCCTTGTCGTCTTCCTTGGCGTCGTCGCCTTCGTCGGGCTTGGCCTCGTCCTCGGCCGTCTTCCCGCCGCTCTCCTCCTCGGCGGGCTCCTCGGGGTCGACGTCCATCGCATCCGGCTCGCCCTGCTTCTCCGCCTCGCCGTCTTCTTCGCCTTCCTCGTCGCTGGAGTCGGCGGGCTTGTCTTCGTCTTGCGGCTTCTCGGCAGAGTCCGCCTCCGCTTGGTCGGGCTCCGGCGGGATTTGCTCTGCGGAGGCGTGAAAAAAGTTAGCAAAGGAACAGGATTTGTGGGCTTGTTGTTGGTTGTGTGGCCAAGGTGGGCTCGAGAGAATAAAATTTTGTTGGCGTGCTTTAATTCCCAACCAAGCCGCCTAGGCAGCGCTGACGACTCTGTTGCCAGCTCCAAGCAACTTCAGCAGCATTTCCCACATGTTGAACAGTAAGATATCTGCTGCTACCGTCACCCAGCCACTCACCCTTCATCTCGTCGATGTCGAACGGATTATCCTCCTCGGCGCCGTCGTCGTTGGCGTCGCCGTCGTCCAGCTGCATGTCGTCGGGCAGGTCGAGGTCCTCGGGCTCCGGTTCCGGCTTCTGGTTGCCGTGGTACGGGTCGACCTGGTCGTCGTCCAACTCCGGCTCCTGCATCTCGTTGATCTCCGGCTTCTTGCGCGACTCGCGCTCCTCGTCTTTGTTCTCCTTGTTGCCGCGGTCGTCGTCTTGCGGCTTCTTGCCGTCGTCTTCCTTCGCGCCCAGCTCGGGGTCGCCGTCTTTCTCGCCGTCGCCTGTCAGACGGGCGGATCGGGCAAGGCCAAGCGTTAGATTCGCTCGTGTTGGTGATAAAGAGTCAGGTTTGTTCGTGATGGTGATAAAGTGTGACTCTCTCATATGTTTGTTTGGTCTCTACTGGCCACAAAGTAACGGCCCTGTAGGTAACTTAGATATATATGGAACATTTTTCTGATAATCCTTTAAATCCTCAATAATTGCTTTTTACTGAAATACTTGATTCCAATAAATGCTCCAAAATTTTTCAGTAAATAGTTACAAATAACACAATATGTCAACAACATGAATAAAATATGCTTTCCTGTTGTCTCCTGTGATGCAAGCTTTAGAAGTCAATTGCTATACCTAGTACCTAATCTTCATTTTCAATTTCAAAAAATAAAACTAAGGGGTGGTTTTACAATGCCGGTTTCTTCCGTTTTCTCCCTAACTGGGAGATTAATATTCAACTGGACTTTGTAATACCGGCCCACATTTCCTCTTTTTAAGTTTTCTGAGCTATTTTTTGGCCAGCATTTTTACCTTTCTCTTGATCCAAATCCTTCCCTTCTTCCTCTTCCTCCGGCTCCTCATCGTCGTCGCCCCAAATCTGCAAAACAAAAATAGAAATCCGTCAGCAAAACTCACCCAACGCACAACGCTAGTCGCTACTTGTCCGTTATCGTAGAGATTTTAACTTTGAATGTGCAGGGATTTCAACAAATTAAATTAATAGCACACTTAAGCTTTTAACTTTTAGTTGTGATATTCTTGGTAAAGATTTAATCAGCTGCAAGGAGTTGACATTGCATTGGCTGTTGTAAAAACAGACAAGTATTGGCACAGATCTCTTACCTCTTGGTCGAGTTTATCTGCTCCATCCTCGGTCTCTCCCATCTCCTTGTCTTCCGGGTCTTCCTTGTCCGACTCTTCGTCATCCTCGTCTTTCTCCTTCTCCTCGAGGTCCTGGGTCTTGCCCCCAAAGTCATCCGACATCTCGATGCCCTTCTCCTCCTCCTATCCTCCGCCAAAACCAAAATGTTAAAGTCGACCGAGTTTCTCTCTGGATAAAGAAGCTGCGACGAATCCTTGAAGGGTTTGTTACCTGTCTACTTGTCTAAAGGTGGTATTTTTGTGTGAGCTAGAATACCCTCGTCCCTTAGTAAGAGGGAGATGGCTAAGAGAATTATTTCCAGGAGATCGATTGAAGACACCATTCTTTTTCATAAGACTAGCCCAAAATGAATGAATCACGCAATTTCCGAACGCCTTGCCGTTTCCTTCCAAAAATTAAATTTAAAACAAAGATGGTATCATAATAATAATTTATATATAACAATATTTCCAGATGAATTGAATGTTCTATGATAGTTAGTAATAGTTTTTTGCAATACAAATGTAAAATACAAGATAAGTATGACAAGATAAGAGTTACCCAAGTTAATATTACTGGGAAAAAAGTGGTAGCAATAATGTTGAGGAACAAAGAGGGACAGCAGAGGATAGTATTCCATGCAGGGCAACATAGGATAGGGTTGAATTCAAATAGGAGAGAGTGTAATGCAGGGTAGGTTACAGTACAGATATCTAGCGGGATCTAGCAGGATGGAGTGGAAACCGAGACCGACCTTGCAGTCCTTCTCCTCGTCCTTGCGCTTCTCTCCTTCCGGCCGGGCGTCGTCCAGCTGGTCCTGGCTCTCGATTCGGTCGGAGACGTCCTTCTCCCCCTCGCCCTCGCCCAGGCCCAACCCGCCCCCCGCCTCCTGCGAGCCCCCGTCCTCCCCGGCAACCAACTCCGCCGGCACACAGAAGCCCTGGAGGAATTGAAATAATGCCGGCATCAATTTCAGCACAAAATAAAACATGTTGACAAAGATAAAAGTGGTTACGACCCTGAAAGTTGATCATGGTTGTCTTTCTCTTTACAATTCTTTTAAATTTCAGTTATTTTCTTTGTGTTTGATGTTTGCTTTTGCAGTTTTGTAGTGTTTTTGGCTGGCTATTGTGTTGATTGATAGTTGATACCATGAATGAAACAAACAAGCTCTCAACTGAGCAAATTAGGACGGTAGTTAAGTAAAACGCATGGTTTTCATCCAAAAAGCATCGAAGTTTTGTCTGTTTTGAAGTAAGAAGTGATTTATTAAAGCCAGTTTATTTTAGTTTTCACTTGATTTCTTCTAAAATGTATCTGAGTTTGTGTTATTTGGGAACATAGCGCATACCTTGGTCGTCAGATTGATGAACAGAGACAGCAGCACGGAGAGCAGCTTGCCAGAGACGCGACAGGCGGACACCTGCTGGGTCACCAGGTACTGTGCCAGCAGCGACAGCTGGTCCAGACAGGGCAGGCAACGCAGCAGGATGCTGCAAGCAGAGAAAGCGTCCGGTTTGAAATATATGGCACCCCGTAACACTGGCCATATGCGTGGGCAATGATTTCCAAGGACGTCCTAATTATACACCTAATTATTCCATTCAATCAAAATTTTATCATAATTACGTAATGATACCCACTCGCTAAAGCCAGGTAGAGCAATTCGGGTTGTGATTTCTCTATATCCCTTTGTTATTAAGCAGATCTAATTATTATTTTTTTCAAACTGGTAGTGTGTCCAGTGGGTATCTGACGTCACTTTTCTCTGAGTCGAATAAGTCTATTGCATTACTAGAAACGAAATATCCAATCCAAAATCTGAACCCGTACTGGAATTCTGACCCTGATCCCTCACTTTGCCCTGATGGAACATTATCCAATTAGGCTACACGGACAACCAACTGTGGAATGGATATCAAGTTTTTGAGTTTTTGGGCTCCATGGAGATAGAAACAGGACTATGAATGAACTCAGTCGGCATTGAGTCTAGTGACGCAATGCTGCAATCGCACGCCAACAACTCGGCTAATCCAGATTACGACGCTAGGTACAGTACATGCAACGAGTATTTGAGTTAGATTCGAATCGAAACCAATGTCAATTCCAATCCAACCTAGCTGCGGTTAAGGAGAGAGCGGATAGAGACCCGGACGTTGACGACGTACCGCTTGCAGCGGCACGTGGCCGCGCGGTCGTTGGCCGAATCCATGTGTCGAGCCATCGTGTCGAGCAGGTCGCGGAGCCGGTCGTTGATCTCGGGCAGCGACAGGTCGCGGATGTCCACCGCCAGCCCCTCCGTTATCTTCACCTGGGGGCGGGATTAAGGGTTGTTAGCACCATATATCTTGCTAATGCCGTGAGGGAAACTGTCAGCAAAATCGGGCGGCAAAGAACCTGGCAGCAGAATTAGAAGTTAGATTAAACAAGTGCAGTTATCACCTGAAAAGATACTCAGTCATATGTCAGCTGACCAAACACTTTCTTCTTTGTCAAAATGAGGTCAATTAAAGGGAAGTGTGTAGACCACAAACCTTGAGGTGGTTCTCTTCGAGGGCGTCTTCATCAACGTCATTCTCAACAGTCGGAGTCTCAGCTTCCTCCGCCGTGGCAGACGCCTGCAGAAATAACGACAGTCAGTAACCCCTATTATTAGTATCTCAGTTCGGACATTGCCGTTGCGTTGCCGTCAACAATTGTACACTTTCGATGAAGATTATTACTTGTTTACTGACACCGAGGGTCTAGCACATAAAAGAATAGCACTCACCGCCTTGGCCTTGTCAGGGTTCTCGACGTAACGCTTGTACAGCGTCTGCACGGCGAACAGCGCCTTCTCCAGCAGCTTCTCGGCGCCCTCCTCGAACGCCCCAACGTCGACGCCGCCCACCACCTCCACCTCCATCGCTTCCGCCGCCGCCGCCTCCACTTCGTCCGCCATCTCGCCGAACTCCGCCGCCTCCTTCCCCAGCGTCGCAGCCAGCTCGCGCAGACCCTCCGCCATTGGGTTCCGTTCGCCACCCTCCACCTGGAACGCAGCGACCAGACCGCCGACGTCCCGCCCAAGCTCCCCGAGCCGCGCGAACTCGTTTCGCAGCACACGGAACAGCTGCGCCGACGCCAACGCGCCGCCGCCATCGCGCGGCTCGGTGTACCGCTTGGCCGTCGCCTTGTCGAGTGCCGCCTTCATCTTGGCGGCTGAGGCGAGCAGCGAGCGCACGCGATCGAGCGCAGAGTGCCAGGCGGGGTCGCCCTTGAACGCGGCCGTCATGGCGGCAGGGGCGGCGGGCGAACGGGACGCCAGCGCGGGGACGAGGAAGTCGAGGTCGGTGGCGCAGGTCGACGGCGTCGGACACGACGAGAGCAGCACGGAGAACTGCTCGAGCGCGACATGGCTGGCGACAAGCGCGGCGCCGAGGCGCGACGTCCAGTTGCGCAGGGTCGCTTGCGCGGGGAGCGGGTCGTCGTCGAGCGCGTGGAGTTGCGCGAGGCGGCAGCGCAGGGTGAACAGGTCGTGGCTCGAGCGCGTCACCGACTGCTTCTGCGACTGGGCGATGCGCTGCGGAACGCGGGCGGGGGTTTCAGGGGCAAGCGATTGTGCTTTATCAACGCTGTTGTTTGTCGATTGTAGTCCTTGGACGTTATGTATCAAGAAACTAACGGGTTAAAAAAAAACAGGTTTTGAAATGTTGAGCATTCAAAACCCAACAACACCTCATCCTATCTGTTTTTGGATAGTCTGTTTTTTCGACAAAGTTATACTGCAATAAGAATTCTTCTGGAATGTGATTCTGCAATTTTGGTGTGTTGAGATAAGATCTTGACTTTTGTTTTAATGTTTTTAATGGAACACATGAACATTCTCACTTAATCAAAAAAAATACAGAACTGCATTTTTGAAGATAAAAGTTGAGCATCAAGACTCTTTTTACTTAGTGCCGACAATTGTATGACGGTGAAAACAGCATGAATCTACACTCACAAATCACAATAGCTCAGTTGGAAGAGCAGATGCCCATCAAGCAAAATTATTCAGGTAACATTTTTCCTGCTTTGCAAAAAGCTATTCAAAAAGAAAAACCAAAGAGTTTCTTGTCAAAAAAAGCTATTAGCCTATTATTACTCAACACAAGCTTTTAGGAGAAGTTGAATCCATATTTTTCCTAAGACCCGTTCTAATGTTTAACATGTTTAAACACTGAATAAATAAAATTTGATACTATACAATACAGCATTCACTCTGACCAAGAGAGTCCAACAAAGCCGACTCACCATGAGGTTGACCGCAAAGCCACGAATCCGCTCGATGTTCGGCGGGCCGAGGTCTGCGCTGGGCTTCAACATGGCCGCCTGCAACGCGGCAGCGCGCGCGCTTCCCCGCAGCTGGTACTCCGCGCAGCCTTCCCACACCGACGCCAGCTGCCGGTCGCAGCGTCTGCACACGCAACAGACGCCGTCAGTGGCAGAAACAATAGGGCGTAGCATTGTCAAGGACAGGTGTCGGATTGTGATGGACAGGTGTCGCCAACATTACAAATAGGCCCCAAACCAATGCAACCAATGCCATCAAAATGACGTCATGATACCCACTCGGACTCGCTAAAGCCAGGCAGAGCAATGGTGGTTGTCATTTCCCTATCTTCCTAGTTCCTATGTTATTTAGCTGAGCTAATTTATATTTTTTTCCTCTAGTAGTACGTCCAGTGGGTATCTGATGTCATTTTTCTCTGAGTGGAATAGGTCTATTTGAACCCATTACAGCCGATTTCATTTGCATCATATTTACAGAATAGCGCCCCAAGGCCCAGACTAACGCTAGAAATAAAGGTGAGGTTCACAGCCCCAGAGAGTGTTGATAAAAAAATATTTTCTTACAACTTTTGTTTACTCTATGCTGGTGCAGCGGCAGGGGTAACGTCTTATTCACTGCTTTACCATAGAGTAAATACTACTCTTTTTTCACTCATTTCCCTCTGTTTCAGTCATTTGACTTTGCTTGTCATTGAATTTCCACCCACCTGGACTTGAGCAGGCTGAGAGCGGGCAGCAAGTCGACGGGCTCGGCGGTCCAGTCGACCAAGCACGCGTCCGTCGCCCACTCGGCCAGGCCCAGCTTGAACGACAGGCCGAGCGTGGCGAGCGTTCGGAACAGGTCGGCGAGCGCCTTGCGCTTCTGCTGCAGGAACGCCTTCGCCTGCGAACGCTGCTTGTCCTTCTCCAGCTCCTTGGAGACCTGCGTGCGGGAACCGGAGTTAGACGGGTTTGGGGGGGTCGTTTTGTAGCCGGTTTAATTTTAGCGGTCTATTGTCTTGGTAAGGCTGAGTGGTTCAGAGCCGAGGGTTGATGTCGGTGATTGCTCTGTTGTAATTAGGTTCTGGTCCTGAAAAGGATCTTGGCATATGCCACCAACAATATGCCACCAACAATCACTGTCTTGTTCTGAAACTAGAAAGACAATTAATCTTTTTGCAATTTTTTTTAAAGAAACACTGTAGGTAAATTACGAAATAAATTAAAAGAAACATTTTAGGTTGATTTTTTCGGCTCATCACAATAGGAAGTAGGAACCACAGGTATCCATAATATAATCCATTATTTCTTTTGTTAATTTCTGTGTAAATAATCAAGATCAACAGACATATTATATGAAAACAAAAGAAAATCATTTCCAAAGTACACAAACTTTGAAAGATCAATGAGTCAATGACAAATCTCACAATCGTAAGAAAACGATTTCTATCAACGGTTCTCGTCTCGTCTCACCTCCATGTCCTTGAGATGGTTGGCCGTGTCGATGATCTCTCCGACCAGCGAGTCCACCGATTGGATGAGCCGGGTGAAGGGCGTGGCCAGGATGGTGTCCTTGCAGAGTTTACGCGACTTGGCAAACAACGAGTCGGCCTTGGCAAGTAGCGGGCTCGAGAACTCCGCCTCCAGCGCTTTCAAGTCCTGAAACACACAACCGTTACAATCAAATTGAAATGAATAGCACTAGTTATAAAACTTCCTTGTGCTGGCATGGGGGTTGAGATTATTTCCATAGCAAAACTTGATCAAATACTTTGGAATTCAACTTTTTCTGAGAGTTATCTTGATTCCGTGTCTTTTGCAAAGTGGAAGTATTTTTTAGAACAGTGATTTACAAGACAAAGATTACCCGTGTATAGTTTGGTCTCCTTACTTGTAAAATTACTAAACTTTTTGCGGTGGATTGGTTCTGTGGGGTAGGATAACTAAGTTATCTTCATCACTAGCCTGTTGATCACCGGCAGATGAGGGGCGTTGACCCAATGTGACCAACTGGCTGGTCTTAGTGTGAATTTAATCCTAAATGCAAATACTCGTTGCATGGACGGTAGATGATGATCCGGGTTCGAGTCCCGGTACGGATGTAAATTTTGGAATTGATATTTCGTTTCTAATAATCATCAACTGGCTGGTCTATTTTAGTACCTACCAGGTAATAATGGGATAAGAGAACAGGGAAAAACACGCTTTTAAAACCAGCAATGCCGTAATGCCAGTCAGTCGGCAACATTAGATAATGGCCCAGAAAAGTCAGTTTATCTAATTGAGAATAGGTATCTATTTCTCCTAACACCCCCCGTCGAAATGGGCGACAACTCCACTGAGTAACACGGTGACGGCGCTGGTGAAAGCATTGTTGCGATGTCGTTACCTTGGCCGGTGAGGCGACGTATTGCGACGGCTCGAGATAGCACTTGTCGGACGGCGTTCGCAGCGCCCGGTTGGACGGCAGGCCGTCGCCGATGGTCGACACGTCGGTGGTGCCGCCGGCCTCCGTTAGCGCCGCCATTGCCGGCTGCTTCAGCACCGACTGTCAACGTGGAAACAACGCGTTTAGCAGGCGGCGGATTTCGGAGTCTGGTGCCGAGAGGTGAGTTGTTGTGACCAACATTTAATGGAGAATTGAAAATGAACTTGGGAAAACACGTCAATTGGATGGGAAATTAAGGTAATACACAGAAATATGTCCATAAAATCTGAAAATTGACATTTTCGTGGTCAAGAGAAACATTAAAATAAACTGTGAAATTAAATCATACTATGTATGATTCTACTGCCGCCAAGAAATCGAGTGAAACTTTAAATAAAATAATAAAATTTTACAAATCTGTTCATGAAATAAAATAAATTTCCAAGTTGTTTTAGCATCAGCTCTTTTTGCCCTATCAAATTTTGAAGAGATTAGGTTTAATTAAATTACTTTTTGCAATAGACCTAGTCCACTCAGAGAAAAATGACATCAGATACCCACTGGAGTCTGGATATACTACCTGTTTGGAAAAAAATATTAATTGGCTTGAAAAAAGGAAGATAGGGAAATCATTACCCGTATTGCTTTAACGAGTGGGTATCATGAAGTCATTTTGATTGAATTTTGATTGAATGAAATAGCTGTATTGCCGAATGCCCGGTGAACCTAACAACAAAGAAAGAGACACCCCCCCGCCAGACAACCGGGCATCACGCAACGCGACGCCGCGCCCGCCCAACCGAGCCCCGCCGCACCTGGAACTCCTTGACGTGCTTGAGCAGCGTGCGGTGTGTCTTCTCCACCGTCTCCTTGATCGCCCAGTACGAGATGTCATTCCAGCGCGCGATCTTGACAAAGTCGCGCAGCTTCTTCTCGATCGGCTGGCGCAGGCGCGCGATGGCGGCGTCGACGCCGTCGGCAAACTGAGCATAGTACGCGTGCATGTTCCACAGCACGCTCAGCAGTTCGGCTGGCCAGGGCAAGGACAGTGCAATTAGGTTGGTTGTTTCATCTTATACTGGTACATTTTGTGGTATGTGAGATACTTGATAACTTGATGAGTTTATCAATTGATATAAATAGTAAAATAGTACAAAGAGTACAAGTTAGGTACTAAAAGTGATATCAAATAGCTTCTTTAGTAGTACTACTAGGTGTAACTGTAGTGTAATAATTATCTAGTTTATCGTAATCTCAACTCGTTAGACACCATTTGAAATCACTTTTTTGTCATCGACGTTCAGATTTCACCGCAGAACAGAGCCTTGTGATGTTATGTTCTTTTTATAACTTATTTCTTTTTTACTTATCATAGTACCTATATTAGTTTTCAGAGAAACTATTTAACTGCCTTACTCAATGCTGAAATACCAATTTTCAATTATTTCCCAAAGCGTTGCTGCCTGCTATATCATGGTTCAAGTTTCAGCATAGAATTTGCTGGCCTCACACAAAAGGGAAAAGAAGAATGTTTCAAAATCAGAGTCAAAACAAATTGGGCAAAGTCGGGGCAGCTGTGATAACTTAAAGTTGACAGAAAGGCTAAGCTATACTGAAAACCAAAGTTTTACATGCTTGCACCAAGTTTAACACTAGTAGAAACTAGAAACGTGTTGAAACAATAAAAAGCCGCAAGCATTTGGGCCACCGCCACAACGTGAATGCTCACCCGTTCGAGGCGTGGGCTCGAGGAACGTGACGTGGCAGTGGAAGCTGAGCAGCAGGTCGAGCCGAGCTTCGAACTCTCCCAGCGGAGCCTCCTCGATGAAGCGCTTCAACGTGTCCACCAGCTCGGACAGCGGCGTTGGCTTCTCATGCCCACCGCCGCCGACGTAACTTGCCGTCAGCGAGTAGAGCAAGAACCACCACTTGGAGGCGGCAGAACGCGATCTGGCCACACGTGGGACGTAGGTTGTGTTAACCTCAGATAATTTGCAAGTGCATTTTTCGTTTGAAAGCAAGGCAAAGCAACGGAAATTCTTTCAATTTAATGCAAGTCATAAAAGAAGAATGATCATAAAGTGGGTATGGATATAGGCTATAGCTTTTTAGTAGGTATTTCGTTCCATATCATAAGAAATAAGAATCATCTCTTTTTCTCATGTTAGCTTGAACAATTCTGGTCAGATGGAAAAACTGCTGGAGGTGAAACCTTCAGGGATCACTCAGATTGCAAACTGCTCAAACAAATACCTGACAAGCTCATGAGACAAATCGGTAGGTATGGTAAAAAAGTTATTTAAAGACGTAAATTTCTGAAATTAGAAGAGATACCATTAAATAAATGGAGATGATTTCAGAGGGATGAAATAGAAGCACCCTAGCCATCTAGGTAGAACTTAAAACCACGTTAAGTAATATTTATGGAGATTTGTTAACCACTGATGCGCCATCTCAAGCGTCAACTGACAATCGACTAACGTTTAACTAGCATGCTAAGATTAGGAAAATAACTGTCGCTATGTTCTTTGTCGCCCGATTTCGCCCAATTAGCAACAATTGAAAGACATTTAAGCGACAAAGCAAGCAACCGCTACGCACTTGCGCGCCGTGTTGGCCAGGAACTCCTTCCAGACGTTGAGCTCGAGGCGGCGCCAGGTGACGATGACCCGCGTCACCGCCTGCGAATGCTCCGCCAGGCTGACTCCCTTGTGCGCGTTCTCCTCCCACTCCTGCAGCTTGCCGAGCAGGATCTCGAGCCCGGTGAGGAACCGGGCCACCGGGCTCGCCGCCGGGAACGCCAGCACGCGGTCCACGATTGTCAACGTCTGCACAAACGGAGAACATGGTTAGGTCGCGTAAATGAGCAGTAGAACAACGTTTTGGTTGGAAACGTTAAAAGATGATTGTTACTGGAGTTTAACGACGTACTGTGTTGACAACTGGCCCGATGGCACAGGCCGTATGAGGGTGACGGCTTTTCTGATGAGTGTGTGACATTTCCAGCAGCTGCTGCTTTTCTCAAGAAGTCGGGACTTCAACCTTTTGGTTGTGATTCAACTCTAACTGACTTTGAAATGTTACCTACCTATGCTATGTCACCTAAGGCCTGCGTTTCAGTTTAATTGGTTTAATTACTGACATTTTGAAATTCCGCCGTTGAAGTTTGGTTTTAGGAGTTGGTACGTGAAAAAAGTTGTCAATGTTTTTGGTAAGATCTCTCCTTGTATAGATTATATTGGCAGTAGATAGGTCCTACTCCTATAAATCAAACTCGAATCCTATTTGTAAAACTGCCTTTTTATTAGCGAGAAAAAGAGTTTACGAAAGGTGAAATCCGAATGACTCACCTGGTTGAGTGTTGGGTGGTCGGGCCATTCTCTCAGCAAAGCGCGGACTCTGGCTGTCAACGCTTCCAGCACCGGGAGGCATTCCTTCACCTGGAACAAGCACACAAACATTACCTCACGGCACATCATTATAGCATGGCCGTGCCATTTAGCTCAATATCACTTCATATCAGTCAATGAAAGGGTAAAAACAGTCCCTTAGTAATTTGGCAAATCAGGAGAATTTGAGTGCTAAAGGTAGCTTGTGCACATTAGGCTTTCTTGGAAATGGAAATATACTTATCATAGCAGTGACTTGTAAAACGGCCAAGTTAAATTATTTAGATTTATACCAATATCCAAGAAAATATAATATATTCCAATATAATCATGTAATTAATTACTCGTATTGTAACTTGAACAAAATATTGTATTTTTATTACAAATGTCTGTTAACCATCTTTTCCTTATTTACAAATGTAGATTGGGTCGAGGGGTGGAATGATCCACTTAAATCTAGGACCTCAGGTGGTGCAATCAGGTGGCCACTCCAGACATTTCTGTTTATTCTTCCATCCTCTCTACTAATTCCTTCCATTGCTCCCTGCTCTCCCACAATCTATTATCATCCGCGTCACTCCACTCTCCACGTCTTTCTACATCCTCTATTATCTTCTCTCTCCATCTTTCCCTAGGTTTTACCACTCTTCTTCCTCCCACAATAAAAAAAAAACACAGAAAAAAAAACCACAAACACATTAAAGTACGAAAAAAACAGCCAGCAACTCACGTCCTCCACGCGCGAGTCCCGGTAGAAGTCGTAGTGCTTGCCGCCCTTGCCCTTGCGGCTGGGACTCGACTGCAGCGCTTCGCCCGTTTGATGCAGCTTCCGCCCATCGACGGCGCTCAGCGTCAGCGCCGACAGCGCCACCAGGCTGGGCGCCAGCGTCGCATCCAGCGCCGCGTCGCCTGCGCGGCCCGCGCTGTCCATCACCAGCGCGAACGTCTTGTATCTGCAACGTCGGGCGCCCGTCAGACGGGAGTTGGTGAAAGGTGGCTACGGTTTTAAGTAGGGATACAACCTGACTGTAAATTTCATTAGATGCAAGGGAAGATATTTGTTATAAGGAATTAAATGTCTAGTCGAAAATTTTAAAATTATCTAGCGACGCTAGACTAACACCAATCATGAAGTTGGGTACTGCGCCCTCTCGGAATAGGAATCGGTCCGGACTGAAAATCTCGTTGCATGAACGTTGGGCATTTTGTTTCCAGCAATTAGGAAGACACTGGGAGTGTACGTAAGTTGAAGGATATGCGCGCTCTCAACGTAGTTTAAGCCGAGGTTTAATGAAACCATTAAATGTACCTACCCAAAGCCACAATAATTGCTTTTACAAATTTGGTACCGCAAGTTATTCACTGCCCAGTAAAATAGTTTTTCAGAAAACTAACTTGCTAAGATAAGGAAAAGACACAAGTCTTAAGAAAGCACTACCGCAACACTTTCTTTCCACACGCTGTGAAATCCCGCCCGCCTGCTCCTCCACCGAGGCAGAGCGCTCACCTCTCCATCAGCGGCGCCACGAAGTCGGGCTTGCTCTGCGCCGAGCGCACCGGCTCCAGCCAGTTGGTGCGCGCTGCCAACTTGACGATCTCGCAGTGCACCTGGCAGACGGCGTCCACCTCGTCGTCGGTGAGCAACGGCATGTCCTCGGCCAGGACGGCCACGTCGGCGTCGGGCCGGCGTTCCAGCGAAGGCAGCGCCGAGACGTCGCCGAAGTCGGCGTCCGCCGTCGACGGGAACAGCTGCCGTAGTTCGGCCGCCGCCAGCTCGTCGTCTGAGAGGTTGCCGCCGCGGTTGGCCGTGCTGGGGGAGGCGGCGGGGGTTTGAAGTTTTAGCGTGCGGGGCGGTGTGCGATTCGCTTGGTTGTTTCTCGTCGGGTTTTGACGGTTATGTAGCCGATTTGCACAGCACAGTTTAGGATAAGGTGTTGTTTGTTGCAATACACCAGCTCCATTTATTCAAAATTACATCAAAATGACGTCATGATGCCCATTTGCTAAAGCCACGTTGAGAAATTCCGGTTTTGAGTGACCTATCTTCCTTTGTTATTTAGCAGAGCTCATAAATATTTTTTTCAAAACTGGTGGCATGTCCAGTGGGTATGTGACGTCATTTATCTAAGGGGCATCTTGAAGATGTTTTTCCTAAATTTACTTATATTTTTATAAGTGCATAAGAGAGCTAAGGCAGTTGATTCTGGCGACTCTGAGCACATGTGACAAATGCCAGAGAGAAAATATATTAAATAATTATCTTTTAGGTACTAAACATCCGTGTTAGAGTTAATTACTAAGCATCCCTTCCTCAACTAAGGGCCAATCCCCAAACAAGGTTTGAACTTCTTCCAAACAAGGAATCACCACGGTGACAACCAATCAGATGCAGTTGTTGAGTTGTTAAGAGGAAGTAAAGAGAAGTATTTTAATTTGGAGATTGTACGACCTGCCGTTGATAGAAAGAGTGTAGCACGGTGAAAGGAGGCGGCACTCACCGTGTGACGAACATGCTGTCTTCCTCGGCCTTTCGCTCAGCGATCTTGCGCTGGTTCTCGCGCCACCCAGCGACCACGAGGTCGAACAGCGCCGTCGCGCGGTTCCAGTCATCGGCATCCAGGCGGCACGACGTCAGCGCAAGGTTGCGCAGCTCCTCAAGGCTCGCGCGCAGCAGCCTGCAAGGTCGGGGCGCTGCCTTAGACACCGGGTCGCACAATGCGGACATCCCGTTGCTGGAGTCGCGGTTAAAGGGTGATGCGCTTGTTTTTCTCTTAGATGAGTTCTGGCGGACGTTTTGTAACTTTTATTACAGTTAGATGAGAGTGTTCATTTGTTCAATTGAAAACATTGACAAAATTGGAGATCTTATATCATTTCACCGTGGTTAGTTAAAAGATCGCCTTCCAATTCGTGGAATGCCCATCTCAAATATTGAACTAACTCATCGTGACATAACGCAAAATTCACGAAAAAACAAACGAAATCACTGCGAAGTAACATTTTTCCAAAAAAAAATAAAAATGCAACCATTCTGGGTTATTTATCAATTAAAACATATAGCAGAGATAGTTTTTCAATCAAAATTTCATCAAAACATTGTCATGATTGATGATAC
Source organism: Nemurella pictetii (assembly GCA_921293315.2). Taxonomy (NCBI): domain Eukaryota; kingdom Metazoa; phylum Arthropoda; class Insecta; order Plecoptera; family Nemouridae; genus Nemurella; species Nemurella pictetii. The sequence goes on along the minus strand of OV121123.1, from coordinate 5,884,119 downwards.
CCACTTGCTAAAACCAGGTAGAGCAATTCAGGTTGTGATTTCCCTATCTTCCATTGTAATTTAGCAGAGCTAATCAATATATTTTTACAAACTGGTTGTACGTCCAGTGGGTATCTGACGTCATTTTTCTGAGTGAGAGAACTAATCCAGCCTTCGAGAGATGATAACATTAATAAAAGTAAATTCTTGAACCAATCTTTTAGAAAATCCAGTAACAGGGAAGCTCAATCCACCCCTTCCCAGGTAACTTTAGGTGTACAAGTCGAGCAAAAACGCAAAATTCCGTTATTTTTTCGAAAGCTCACCGCAAGTGCTCCTGCTGGAACTGGTCGGGCGGCAGACAGCCGGCGAGCACGAGGCGCATGTCGGGGCCGACGCAGCGGTCGATCAGACGCGGCAGCGACGGCGTCGGGAAGCGCGCCAGCTCGGCGATCAGCTCGAACGGGTCGGCCACCGCCGGGAACTTGGTGCGTAGGATCGTCGAACGGCGCAGCTCGGTCGCCAGGATGTGCATGCCGTGGCTCAGCTGGAAGGCGGGGCGGCGTTGAGAAAGTAGACGTGATATAGTAATAGAACATAGAAACAGATGAGAAAATAGATGTAGATAAGCCTTTGCAAATGCGTTCTATGACTAACAATTAACCATAGACTCTAGGACACTTTCTAATGCTTATGGAGGGAACTATAAAATGAGACTTGGTCGATTTAAATCAGTAGCCTTTGCTGATAAGACTTCAGAACACCAGCCGGCGCGGCTGCTGGGTCCTAGGATAACACGTGGCCGCACGATGAGATTTAGAGGCGAAAGCAGATATCGTGACAAAGTTTTCACTATACAATCACTTTAAACGTAAGGAACTTTTAAATGTAAGTTGCTCTCCGCCCAAAAGCAACACACACCGTCACTTTAACAAACCCTAACTTGACGTTATTGCATGAGTCTGTCTAACAGCGTATGGAAGTATCTCTTCTCGGCTTGGGCCAGTCGTTCTCAGAAAAATTAGGCTTCCATACACGTATTGTAAAATATTTCATAATTCTGAATCGGAAAATTAGCAAAACTTCTTGCAAGCCCAATTTAGAAAGCAACAGGGCACCCACCTTTTCAGACTGGGTGTAAGCTAGGAAACTGGGTGTTTAAATGCAAAGACCCAAAATCAAGTTTGGGCTTAGGACTCACCATTCAATAAAACAGCTGAATAGTTTTGTCTCGAAATTAAAATGCTAAGATTAAGAATAGATGCGAGTCTTAATAAAGCGTCAGGCCACCCACCTGTTCGCTAGCCGCCAAGATCGGCGCAATCATATCCGGATAGAGCGCGTACTGCGCCGCCAACTTGGCGCGAAACCTCGCCTGCGACGCGTGCCAGTTGGCCACCTCGCGCGCCAGGCTCTCCGCCCGATCCGCCGCTCCCGCCGCCTCCAGCTCGCGCAGCACGCGATCGCGCAGCACGAACACGACTTCGGCGTGCGCCAGGCTCATCGCGTAGTGCGTCGTCTCGCGAGCCAGCGCGGAGAAGCGGCCGTCGGCCGGACGGTACGCCACCAGCTTGGCGAGGGAGACGCGGTGCGACTCGAGATCCGACAGCTGGCGGCGGTGGAGGCCGACGAACGGGTGCTCGTGGGCGGTGGGGCCGTCGGCGTGGCCTTGGACCTCGGCGTGGAGGCGGTAGGCCGTCAGCGTAGCGCGGAGCCGGTCAACCTGGGGGCGGGCGGGGAAATCTCAGTTTGGTACGGCGGAGTGATTCAGAGCCACGGAAAGATGGATGTGTAGATGTCGGTTTCAGGACTGAAGATGTCCACGCCAACGTGGAAGAAACGTCGACCAAGGTGCTTTTAGGGACCAAAAGTCTGTGAAACCAGAGCAAAACAACACCTACACAACCAAATCTAAGTAAAGCATCTGGTTTGGAAAGGCCAAGCTGAATAATGTACTAGGTTTAGCCCATTTTTTTTTTTTCAAATTTAACCAACGAAACTGCAAAGACACTTAAAAACTGCCTCAAAAGTGCTGTTTTCAAGAAGAGCGCTGATCAAAACGCATTAAAAAATTTACACCGCCTGTAACTCCCCTAGGATAACTTATTTGGAATATTGTGTTGAATTCTATTCAGAAGCTTGTTTATTTTGCCATATTTCGACTTATTTAGCACGGGGTCCAAATGACACATGAATAAATGTTAACAGCGCATCGAACAAGTAACACGAACGAGTAGCACAAAGAAACCTACCTCCTCGTCCGCCGCCGCCACCCTCATCTGCCGCTTCGTCACCGGATCCATGAACCCGAGATTGGCAAACATCGCCGCCTGCAGATACCCTACGGCCAGCCACACGCCGCCGACCTCCGCCCACGACGGCGTCCCCTCGCGCATCGCCCGATGCTCCACAGCGGCTGTCGTGTCGAGCAGCACGTCGCGGAACTGCGACCACGCGGCGTCCTTGCCCATCTGGCGGCCCTCCTCGTACGTCAGCAGCGCGGCCGAGAGGGTGACGGACGACGGCGCGTTGTGTTGCGCGAACACCGTCACGAGCGCGGCGGAAAGGTGGCGGAACGCCGACGCCACGCAAGACCATTCGTTGGCGCTGTGGGGTCGAGTTTTGTTCGGTCAGTTGCGGGGCAGCGGAATTATTAGCGTGCACGAAAGATCGGATGCGGAAAGAAATTTTTCACCGCAAAAACACATAAAAAATTACCATAACACTTCACAGTTCCCTCGGTTTAGTGAGTCTTGTTAATAAATTCCTGAACTGTCTGAAATTGGACAAAAATTTCCATCAAGAGATTATTTTGTATGGCAACTGCTTTCAGTCTCTTGCAACAAATTCTTACAAAATATGATTTAAAATTTGATTTCTGATCTCCAAGTCGAGCCAACAAAACGCAGCAGCCTCGCTGTGATTGGCCACCCACCGTTCGTCGAACTCGCCGCCCGCCAGCGCCGGCGTGTTCCGCCAAAGCGCCTGCGTCAGCGCCGCCAGCTGGCGCTTGCGCGCGTCGTGGGCGCCCAGCGACGAAAGCCGGTTTGGCTCCATCGTCGACGGGATCGTCAGCGCCAGCGTGAGCGCCGTCAGCGCCGGGCCAGAGCGCGGGGACGGCTCCGTCTGCGGGCGGGAAATCGTGGCGGTGAGACAGTTGGATCTCCGTGCGATAGAGCTTTTCCAGGAAGCAATTTTTTAACAATATCTTGAATCTATCTATATCTATAGATGTCTATCACTTTCTCGATGAGTGCGTCCATTTGTTCCATTAAAAACATTGACAAAAATGGAGATGGCAATTTGCACTCCTGGACCCCTATACTCTGTCCTTTTCTGTTTCTAATGCTGCAAAATTGGGTGAATTTTGACTTTTGTCTCCCATACTTCCTTTGAAAACAAAAGCCGAAATTATCCCAATCCCGCAGAATCAGAAACTGAAAATTAAGTGAATAAGGGTCCAGGGAGAAACGACATCATTTATATATGCACTAAGTAAGCCAGTTGGATTGCAGTTTCCTTATCTTCCTTGGGGAAAGTGCAGAGACAATAATATGTTTTTGTAGACCTTTTCTACCAAAGAAGATAGGAAAACCAAGTTGAAGTGGCTTTTCTTGGTAGGTATTTGACATAATTTTCCTTTGCATGGAATAGGTCTGTTAACAAATAATTGTTTTAATCCTCATCAAGTTTTTTCTTCTTTTCTACAATCAGTAGCAGTTACTCCCTATTGGGATCTTTGAAGTATTTCGTTGCATTTAAGCAACACAGTGTAAGATCAACCAACATCAAGGACAAGCCTCAATTATTATCTAGTTTGAAGTTGTCAGCAACAGCTCCCCTTTCCAATAAGCAAGGAAACGAAGTCGAACCTTGACGGGCAAGAGACCACTTCTGGCTGCCACATCCAAGGTTAATGTAGCTTAACTTCATCTAAAGCACCTAGAGGAGGTAAGTTTAAATTCGTGAGCAATCGCTCCCGTGCCAAATAAACAAGGAAACGAACCAAGTGTGAATAGTAAATCTTTACTAATAACAAGGGAACGAACCTCATCGGGCAAGGGCCAAGCGGCGTCCGGCTGCCACAGCGACCAGTACTGGTGTCGTAGAACGGCTGGAGACGTGGCGCCGCGTTCCAGCAGCCGTGTGAGCAGCGGCGACAGCGCGCGGACGGCGTCGCCGGGGGCAGGGCCCGGGCACAGGGCCGAACGCGCGGACGCAACAAGTGCAACCGGCACCGACGGCAGCTGGGTGAGCAGGTCTACGAGGTCGTCGTCCGTTGGGCCTGGAACAAACGCCGTCGGGTGAGTGGAACCGTCGGTTGGAAGAAAAAAAAAACAACTTCAAACTAATCTATTTCCAAAGAACAAAGGCAATTGGCCGGCGGAACCCCGCGACGGCCGAGAGCACCGCGCCCGCCCACCTCTGACAAACTCCTGGCGCGGAGACGACGCGGGCAGCGCCTGCATCAGCGCCCGCCTGAACGCCGTGAGCGCCGCCAACGCCAGCATCTCCTGCAGCGGCCACAGCTGGACGCGGGCGTTGGTCAGCGCCGCCTCCGCTGCCGTCGGCGCGCCGTCGTCCCGTTCGCCCGCCTCCGCGTCGTCGGGGGCGGTGGCGGCGGCGGCGGCGAGGCGTTCGAACGTCTCGCGCGCGGTGGCGACGGCGTGCTCCACTGAAACGCCGGGCGGTCGGGTGAGTTGTTATAGCCTCAAGACTCGGGTCTTTTCTTAATCTTAGTTCGAGTTTTACCCTTGATAAAGCAGGCTGCATTGCTTTGCAAAACGTCGGGATAAGTTTAGTTTGGGACTTGGCATTCAATAATGCTTGGCTTTTCTGAATGGATATTTTGTTTTTAATATTTAAGTGCAAAATAAACTTAATATTAATTCCACAGTTGGTTGTCGATAAAGCTTAATGGAAAAGTGTATTCCCGCGGACAGGTAAAGATCCGAATTCAAAATTTATATTTCGTTTCTAATAATAAATATCTACTGTAAATGCAACAAGTATTTACATTTAGGTTCGAATCACACCAAGTTCAAACCTTGGAGATTGTACAACTAGCCTTAAAGGCAGCAGGAAGTAGAAAGTATAAATGATGGACAAAAGGCAAAGTTGCGTGGCAAATCAGCGTGATAAGCATGAGCTACAGTGTAATTCATTAGTTGTGCTTACCGGTGAGGAATCCTTCCTCCTCCAGCCCTTGATTCAGCAGGAAGTGCGCTTCGATTAGCCGACTGCGAACGGCTTGCACTTCAGGCGTGAGCATTGCGGCGATGCGCAAGTCTCTGTCCTTCTCGACGCCGATGTCCAGCCAGCGCGAGACACTGGAGACAGACAGGACCGACGTTAGTTTCACGGCGTTAGCTTTTCAAGCACAGAAGTAGGCACGATAGGCCACGTAACAATATAGAGTCTTTTTACTTTCTTCAGACTCATTTACACGAGTACGTCAGTTTTCAGAGAAAACATTCAACTGTTTTTAATTATTTAGCTGTATTTAAAAAAAAATTGAAGTGAGGCCCTTGAAAAAGCAGGCAGCTTAGCTTTGAAAATTATGGGAAATTAAGTAAGGTAGCTTATCATTCAATAAGTAATAACCCATTTAAATAGCTTTCTGAAATATATGGGGCCTTGATATTGTCAACCAGTAGCTTGCTTTGCTTGCTAAATTGCAGATGATTGAGGATTCATGAAAATATACTCATCCAGGCTTGTAGGATGAAAGTAGGAACTCAATTTCCACCAAAATTGCCCAATTGCTAATTAATAAGCTTTTGAATCCCATCTATTTGACGTGGCCAGGCTTTACAAACACTTCTTAGCCAGTTCAAGAAATTATTGCCGGTACATCATTAACTTAACTCCGTTTGTGTAGCAAATATTTGCATTTTAATTTGTTTTGCAAACAAAAATCCCATTTACATGCTTTTAAACCCAGACACAGTGGAACTAAACGTTGTCAACGATAAAAAATAATTGCCTCTGCATTATTAATTGGACTGGTCAGCTGTTATGTTGTGGCTCGCTAATTATCATGTCACATAGTCATGAATCCAATTTCACGCTTTAAAAATTTACTTAAATAGCTCTATCATCACAATTTACAAATGCTACCTACCCTTGGATAACAAACTTTATTTTGAACAAATTGTTTCAAGTTCTCACATTCACAAGTTATTAATTCCTAGCAATAGCACTGCATCAATAACAGTAATTGATTATGATAGTCCTGTTGTGTATCTTTAGCAAATTACAAGTTTTCATTCGATATAATCTAATAAATTGCCTAATACCATCAAACACAGGTGTAAATACGGTGTTGAAGTTGCTTAGGCCTCTGCAATTGTACAAGGATTGCAACACAAAAACCATGTCAGTGCCGGTAGTACAATTCTGTTTATCTTCCAGTTAGGAAACTACCGATGGGTTGTCACCATGGAGACAAGTTTTAATCTGGAGATTAGCCATTAAAATGGACTTTGTAATTTTGGCCCTCAGCACCAATATGTTTGAAGTATCAGGTTCAACATTGTGTACAATCTACTTCTCGGTAAAACCCAAGCCCCATGCTACTTGACAGCAAGCAAGATGACGACGTACGTGGCCACCGTCCCCACAAACCCGACCAACAACGTCGCGTCCAACGCGAACACCCCCGCCGCCGAGAACGCCAACCGATTCCACCGAACCTGCCGGCTGAACGCCCTCCGTTCCGCAGACATGTCCCCGGCCAGCGAGCGCCGTTCCAGCAGCGTCCCCGTCCGTCGCGCCGCCGCCGCCGTCGCTTCGCACGCCTTGCACGTCGCCAGCAAGCAGCCGGAATGCACGGCGATCTTCATCGCGAGCGACGCGGCGGCGTAGAGGTTGGGCGGGTTCGTCGTTGGCAACAGGGCATGCTTGGCGGCGATGTCGAGGAGGAGAATGACGCTGCTCGTGACGCCTGCCAGCATGTACGCCAGGATCGGCACGAACTTGACGCCGTAGAGTCGGTCGACGTCGCGAGCGGCGACGAACAGAGCGAGGTGAGCGGCATGCAGGGTTTTGAGTTCCGTCGCGGCGGCGTCACCGGCTACCCGTGCCACTGAGCGTAATGTCTTCGCTGGCTGGCTCAGGCGCGTGTTGATCACCGAGTACTTCGCATTCAAATAGCCGACGAGGCTCAAAAATTCGACGAAAGTCGCAACGTACGTCAGTACGATGATGAAACGAAATGTCACGAACTTCCAGTCGTAACCGAATGCTAATAAGTGGATGGAAATGACAGTTGTAATGTAAGCGCACGCGGAAATTACTTCGGCGACGACGAATCGCTTCGTCTTGGCGTACGTCACGTTTCCGCCGGAGAGTAGCCGGTCGACTTTGGCAAAGTCTCGAAGAATCTGCGACAGAAGCGTTCGCTTTTTGAACGTGTCATGGACGATGCTCGTTACCGTCGAGAGAGAGGGCATCGCGAAGAGAAGCGTCCTGCTGATCATTGCGCTCTTCGTGCGGATGGTCGCCACTTCGTAGTGCAAAGATCCGTAGAGAGCGAGCGACGTTACGCTCGCTGCTAACAGCAGAGAGTAGGTGGTGAGAGACTTGGATGCTTTGAAGCGAGTCGTGAACGTCGCAAGGCCAGCCGAGCTTGAGAGATAGTAGAGCGGTTTCAGAGCATCTTCCATCGTTGACTGGGCAGCTGCGTTTGATGTCAGTTCATCCGTTAACACGTTTGGCGCGGATGACTTGCCTTCATTACGGTCATTGGCTAGTTGCGAGGCTCCTTGACTCATGAAATGACGTTGAATTAAAGATCGATTGGGTTGAACATGTAATTATTTCAGAAGTGCCGAGTCCACGCTTCACTTAATTCAACAACTTCGCTTAAGCACTATAATTATTAATTAACATTTAGTAAAATACAGGAGATTGTTGATTTTTGATTTGACAAGATAAACTCCATTTAATGAATGTATTTGAAGTTTTACATAGTCCAAACTAGAGTTTTACATTTACTATTAAATCAATCCTACATTAGGGTTGAAGATGTTCAGAATGACAATTGGCCCGTTATTTCCCGGTTCCGTGGCAACTGCAGCTAAGTTTGCACTAAATTGAAATATTGTACTAGCTCTAATAACCAACAAGAATGCAACAACGCTGTGATAACGGAATCTACAATTTCCAACCGAATTTCGGGCCGGACGACAAATCACTTGACGGCCAACAAAATGACGGTGTACGACGCCGCCGTCGCCGCGACGCTCAACACCAACGTCGCGTCCAACTCGAACACGCCGCACGCGGAGAACGCCAGCCTCTTGGCCTGCATCTGCGCGGCAAACGCTCTCAGCTCGCGTCCCCGTCCGCCGCCGCCGCCTCCCGCCAACAGCCACTGCTGCACCGCCAACGCGCTCTTATCGGCGGCCTGGACCGCAAGCTGGCACGCGATGGGCAACGCGAAGAACGTCGACGTGTTGATCGCCAGCCACGCAAAGTTCCCGCCCGCGCCGGCGGTGTCGGCATCCGCGGGGCCCGCCGGCTTCAGCAGCGAGTCGAGGAATATTATGATGTAGCTCGTGATGACGATCAGGTGGCAGGTGACGATCGGCAGGAACTTCATGCCGTAGAGCTCGTTGATGCAGTCGGCGATCTTCATCAGGCGGTGGTAGGCGTTTCGCAGGCGCGCCACGCGCTCGTCTCCGTCGTGGGTCACCGTCGAAATCTTGGCGCACCATTTGTCGGTTGCCTTCTGGCTGTCTTCGAGGCAGTCGTATATGGCGTCGAACTTGCTCTTCATGTACAGGACTAGGTTGATCATCTCGATGTACGTCGTCATGATGATGGCGTTCAGTATCCATTTCATCGTCCACTTGTGGGCTGTTCGGGGCGAATACCCGAAAGCGACGACTATTTGGAGACCGAAAAAGACGACGAAGCAAACGACTTCGGCGATCAAGACTTTCCGGACTCTGGCGTAGTTCATGTTGCCTCGGAACAACGCCTGGTCGACTCTCGTGAAGCCGGTGGCGATTTCGCGTAGGAGCGTGCCTCGCTTCGGGAGCACCGATACCGACAGACAGACGGCCGTCGCGAAGACGGCAGATCCGATGAGCGACATCTTGCTGATCAGAACGCGCAGCGCTAGGTCTTCCATCGCGGACAGCTTCGACACCGAGACGCTGAACATGGCAACGATGGTGGACGCCAACAGCAGCGAGAGGAGCGTGAAGAACTTTGAGCGTTTGAAGTGGACGTCGAACGGCATCAGGCCGAGGTAGTGAGACATGTAGTAAATCGGCCTCATCATTTGCCATGTCGGATCTATCGATGGCAGGAGATCCATTTTCCAAGCGTACGGAAGAATTTTCTTCAAGTTTCCTTGGATTGAGTTAAGGAAAAATTTGAGGAGAAAGTGTCTCCCTTATTTTATTTTGTAGAACTTGTGCACAAGCCGATTTCCAATGACGGAAGTGTTGTCGCTTAACGATTTAACGATTATGAATGATGGGACTCGTCCAATTTTATATTTTAATTTCTATTATTTTCTCTCCTCGCTGCCTTAGGGCAAGCCTTAGAGTTTCACATTGTCCCCACCACACAGAGTAAACAAATTGTGAAGAGATAGTGACACGTTATAGGAAACATCAAAGACAATACACTCAATTAATTATTCAATGATTGTTTATAGATAATTGTGTCAACTTTTTCACATAGACAGTGACTTGATGGCTGTATTGATTTCTTGTTTCTTTTGTTGTATTTTCTTGGTATTTTATGTCAGTTCATATGTGTCAACATAATTTCTTCGATGCTGTTTCATGTTGTTTGTATTTGGGTTCAGTTGTACACAAGTAACTTATAATAGAAACTTCCTGCAGTTTGGCTCTGACCAACCATAATCCAGAAAAAAAAATCAATTTTATAGAAATGAAAATTGGACGTAATATTTTGTCATGTTTAAGCTTTGAACTTGAAAAAGCCCAACAATTCGGGCAGCTGAGGCAGCATAGCAGAACGGACCTAGATCGCGTATACCCTCTCGTAGATTTGGCAAAGTGGCCTATGGCTATATAATGCATACATGCTCGTATGCCCCTAGTACGGTAGGCTAGGCGGCCTGGAACGCATCTAACTTAGATAGATCTAACTTAGATAATCTAACTTAGGTAATTTAATTGCTCGTAGCATGGGGAACGTGTCTAAGCACTTGGAGCACAACATCTTCATGTTGACATCTTCGTAACAGCCTAGAAAGCTTATTTGCGCTAATTGTACAATGGACACAGCAGCCTGTATAACGTATCCAAGTGCCCGTAGCATGGAAGACACTGTAGTTTAGAACGCGTCTAAGCTCTCGTACCACAACACAGCGGCTAAGAACACTTATTTGCACTCTTGGCACAAAGGGCACGACAGCCTGTAACGTATCTAAGTGCTCGTAACATGGAAGGCATGGTGGCTTCAAACGCATGCCACATACCCGCTCATAGCACGACAGTCACGGCAGGCTAGGATGTACCTAAGTGTTCATAGCACAAAATAGCAGCCTAGAATGCCTAGAACACACACACCCACTACTGGCACGGCAGCCTCGAACCCTACCACACGCTCGCAGCACGATACGGCTGCCGTTATCGCTACCAAACACTCGAACGGGTCAAGCGGGTTACCTGTGAAGCGCGACGGCGAGCTCGGCCTCGCGCCGCGACGAGAACGGGAAAGGCTGGCCGGCGGCGGCGCGAACTCGCTTGCCGACGCGGTACAGCGGCAGCGAGCTGTGCGGCAGGCTGTCGAGGATCTCCCTGGCGAGCGAGTCCAGGTCGGTCACCACGCTGGTCTTGCTCCTGTAACGCACCGACGGTTTCGATTAGGGATGCTTTCGGTTAGTAAAACGAGATGGGAGAGCCAAGGAAGGGTGCGCTCTACGACCTACATCCTACACAGTCAGTGCAATGCAACAATCAAATCATTTTTTCCCACGTCCGCCACGGGTTTTTCCTACATGCAGCTGCCATGATGAGTCACTTGACTCTGGTTAGGATGAAGACAGTTGAGGGGCAGTTAAAGGGTGTAGGGGGGGATATTCAGCCAGCGCTCCTGCTTGCTCCTGCTCTCCGATAGGGAGGTAAAAAGGCATGTCTCTCCATGTCAAAAACATCGTTTGGTTTCACTGGCTACTGATATACAGTGTACAGGTTGGAGGGTTTGAAATTAGCACGACAACTTCACTCGCCTTGCTTGTGAACCTTTACCGCATGAATTAGTGGAGGAATCCTGTTGTTCGAGTCGTACCGTCCTTCAGACGATTTTGATATTTTGAAATAGAAATGCGGATCTAGTTTCACAAACGTTAGTGGAGGCCATGAAAAAATCTATAAAACCGCATACATCATAAGAAATATCCGTCGAGTGACTCACAGCTCAGCATCTTGCAGCACGAGATTGGCGATGGAAGGCACGAAGCTCTTGAACACCCACTTGGCGTTGACGTAAAGCACGTTCAGCGTTTCCTGGTTGACCGTCGCCTCTCCCGCCTTGCCGCTGGAAAACACGGCGAGCACACGCATAAGTCAACGCCGATTCTCTCTGTCCAACGCCACGTTCACTCGCTAAATTGGCGAGCGCTGCGCTGTGGCGTTCTCCAATTGTACGAGATTCGAGCGTTGCTAGCTTGGCAATCGCTACAATAGCGATTCAATACAACAACTCCAGGATGCTTTTAATTCACTATGCAATTATTGAGCAATGCTTCACTGTTCTGAAAATACCACAATTCATTTCGGTGTTTTTTTTTATGTACTTACCTATGTCACTGCCAAATATCATCAGAATGGAAAGTTTGAATTGGATCTAAAAACAAATGTCACTTTCCGTGTGATTTCTTTTCCCAACAATAGGAAGGCTGTATTCTCATAGATTTAAGATAACCTTGCCATTATGACAGCATAATTTACTATGAAATAATTGGTCGTGTTTAGAGGCAAAGTATATTTAAATTTTAAGCCATGGACGACAGGAAAATCAAAACCCTAGTGGCTTTACTAAGTGAGTATTTCTATTGGACGTCATTTTTCTTTGAATCAAATTGCTCTATTCAGACTACATACATAGCAAACACAAACATAAGCAAGCCAACTTAATTTCTTTTTGCTAACTATCTACTTTGAAAACATTTATAATAATAATAGGGAATAAATAAAGTCACTAAAATACCCAGCCTAGAGTTTTGACTTTCTGAACAGCGTTCCAGCGCAAGAACCAACGGCCGTCTAACCTGGGGTTGAGCAGCGGCAGACGGAAGGCGCGCGCAAACGCAAACCACGCCTGCATCCCGGCGACCATCTGGCCGAACTCCTCGACGTCCAGGTCGGCGTCCGCCGAACGGACGGCGGCGCCCAGCACTTCGTTCACCTGCCGCAGCAGCCGCGCGGCCAATACCACCACCGGCTCGTCAGTCAGCGCGTCCGAACGCAGCGCTGGGACAAACGCGAGAGGTTAGCGCACAGACGAAAGCTGTGGAGTCTGTTGAGGAATGATTACAGCCTTGTTCCAGTACAATGAAAACATCTATTGAAATCGTTTATTGAAATTGAGAAGCTCCTCAAAACACGACTTCTCCGAAAAGGAAAAGGAATTAGAATCGGACAAAAACGCAACAATACAAACCTTGTTGTCCCTGGCATCTTGCTGGGGACTTGGATCCTAATTGTCATAGACAATTGTTTTTCTTTGTTCCATCAAGTAGGTCTAAATTTACGTAATACATAATACACCTATTCTATTCAACCAGATTCAATTAAAATGTCATTATGAAACCCACTTTACGTAAAGCCATTTGGGTTGTGATTGCCCTATCATCATTGGTTACTTAGCAGAGGTAATTATATTTTCTTACAAACCGGTATTAAGTCCAGTGGGTAGCGATGTGGTTTTTATCTGCATGGGTCTCTTAAGGCATAACCACGCATAACTCTCAAACCTAGTTGGATAGCTAACCCTGCAATTGCATCGATTAACTAATTACCTACAATTAAGTAGTTAGTTTGGTTCTGCTCAGTCATCCGATCGTCCAGCCTCTAGACTTACAGTTCTGCACGCTGTTCGAGTAGTCGATGACGGACATGCGGCCCTTGGTCGCGGGCTCGTTATCCAAGAGTTGGGTGCGGATGACAAACTGCGCGAACATCGCTATCTTGTTTGCGTGCGACTCGAACATACAGTAGCCGCACTCGGGCAGCCAGCGCAGGTCCAGCGGGAGATGAGGAACCGCCTGGAAGCATTGACGAAAGTTCTTATCCCATTTCACCTTACGAAAATCATCTTACTTTTTCCGTTCTTATTTCAGATTCAGGGGTACTGGGACCTTTTCTGCTTGTAGTAACACACTTGGAAACCCAATTTTGAAGAACAAGAATTGTAAGATGTCTTTTCAAGTTCCTTTTTTAGGACCGCAAACACTTTACATCAGAGCAAAACCAAACTCACTCCATTCTACCAAACACTCTGCCTTCCCAACTTGAGGCTGTTACAAATGTTTCATATTTATTTTTAATATTCGTAGTCAAATATTAACATTGGTATTTTGTTTCTAACAAAAAACCACCAACCTCAGTCGGCTTCCTCGGCTCCGCCTCCCTCGCCCGCCCCACCGCCGCCAACACTCCGCCGATCGCCGCTACGCTCTCCGCCGCCGCCGCCCCCGCCGCCCGCCGCATCCACGCGTCGATCGGCAGCTCGCCGCGCGCCGCAGTCTCGCAGAACACCTGCAGCGCGGGCGCCAGCAGCCGCCGCAGCCGCCCCTGCTCGTTGGCCGCCAGCGACGCCGCCAGCAGCGCCATCGCTGTTCCCCGCTGCTTAACCGTCGCAAACAGTGCGTCCTCCTGCAGCGACAGCGTGGACAGCGTGGGTCGTGTCGCGACGGCGGCCGCGTCCAGGAGCTCCGACATCGTGACTTCGGCGTCGGCTTCGGGCGGGGAGAATTCCGAGTGGATGGCGCGGATTGTGTCGATCGTTACGTCGGGCATCCGTGCGCGGTTGGGGCGCGCGTAGATCTCGTGGCAGGTGGCGGCGAATACGTCGTCGAACGCGAAGCCGCGCGAGACTTGCTGGCCGAGGAGGAAGGCGGCGCGCAGCATGAAGGAGATGCCGAGGTCGCCTGAGGGAAACGGAGGAGTTAAGGGTCAGCGACGGTTTCGTTGGGGAGAGACTTTGTGGGAGGTTGCTAGCGCTATTTTGTTTATACACGGATGGTTATGGACGGTATAGCGTTGTCTAGCTGATTATCGTTTGACAACCGTGGCGGCGTTTGTTGGCAGAGGCGTAATTGATTGACAATTCATACGCAACAGAGCGGAAAAAACAACGGTACAAGAAGGACACCGCCTACCCTGGTTGACTGCCGTGAGCGCGCGATGCATCGCGACCAGCGCCGCGTGGTACCGCACTTCCAGCCCGGCAGACGTCAGCAGCGCTCGGGTGTCCAACGGGAACGCCAGGCCCGTCATCATCGGCATGAACAGCTCCACGCCGCGGTTTCGCATCGCGCTGCGTTCAGGTTCACACATTAGCACAAGCATCAAATACATGAGAAAGGATGCGATGCAAAAAAATTTTCAGTAAAAAACCGTGTTCTCTATATGATAGACCTATTTTACTCAGAGAAAATGAAATCAGATACCCACAGAACGTACCACCAGGTTGACAAAAATAAAGGCACTGCTAAATAACAAAGGAAGATAGTCAAACCCGACATCTTGCTCACCGCGAGATCTCCCCGTTCTGCGGGTCGAGGGTCATGAAGAGGCGGAAGTCTGGGTGCGGCCGGATGGTGAAAGGCTTGCCGTCGACGGCGACGCCACGCTCGCCGATAGTCAGAACGCCGTCCGGCTCCAGCAGGCCGTTGAGTCGGTCCAGCACGGCGGGCGACGCAAGGTTCACGTTGTCCAGCAGCAGCCAGCAGCCTTCGCGCAAGCACTGTCACCATGCACCAAGAGCATCAACACAGGGATTCCTTTTGGTCGCGTCTGGAACGTTTTATCGATACCGACTTTCCGGAAAAATATTTAACAGGCTAATTGAATGCTAAGCTACCAATCTTTCCTGACGTGCCGGAAAGCAGCGCTGCCTGCTTCATCAACGGTCTAAACTCGAGTCCCAGGTAGACTAAATAGTTAACAGGTTGAATCACTGAAACTGACATGCTAAGATTAGCAAAAGACACGAGTCAAAAGAAAGAAACTGAACACACAGTCAACTGGTTCCGTTGACCGCCTCAATGTCAGCAGTCGTGGCGAGCGTTAAAACCCGCGGGCCTCACCTTGACCAGCACGCTGTCGATCCACTCGAACTTGCCGCCGGCGTTGGTGCCGCCGTCCTTCTGGACTTGGCGGATCAACGCGTCGAGCTCCGAGCTCAGCTTCCGGAGCTGCACGCGCTCGACGGGCGTCGAGTACGGCGACAGCGACTTCTCCACGCGGAGCAGCTCGCTCGCCTGCCGGACGAACGCCGTCGCCAGCTCCGACGACGTCTGCTTGCCGGTGGTGCCTAGAGGCGAGACGAGGGTTTACGGCGAGTCGCAAGCGTTGACAACTCTTGACTAATGCAGCCTGCTTATTTATTATTTTTATCTGGTTTTTGATGTGATATGATAATATCACATGATGTGGATGACAATAAATTGTGGGAGAGCAGAGAGCAATGGAAAGGATTAGTAGAGAGGATAGAAAAAAGCAATGAAGAAGAAGATGTTGATGAAGAAACGACAGAAACGTCCGGAGTGGCCACCCGGTTGTATCACCCGAGGTCCTAGATTTAGGTGGATGATCCCACCCCTTGACCTAATGATACATTTGGAAATAAGGAAAATATGTTTGTTTATTATTATCTGATTTTTACGTTCACATATTATCAACCTTTCATTAAATTTCTTCACACTTTCCATCATCTCTCCACTCACTCTTAATTGTTCCATACTTTGACACGCTTTTCTAAATTCCACATCTTTCTCATTCCTTTCCTTTTCATGTATAACTGTGTGAAGTAATAAAACGGTTACTCTATGATTGCACAATGAGCTATTTATGAGTCTGAATATTTAATGAAAGAAGCATTTAATTTGGCAAGTAAGCAGAGTAGAGATGCTAAATATCAGAAGATATATCGAACAACTTATCATTCAATTCCCGGTGGGTTACTATCGAACTGCTGGCAAGTTTCGGCAGTTTGAGCCAGTTTGAGCAGTTAATCCAATGATTTGTAGTTGTTTCCCTGTTGTTTGGAACCATATTCCGAAGAAACAAAGTTGTTTTGAGGTCACAAAGCCAGTTTAACGCTATAAATTTGTCAGAAATTTGACAGGGAAAGCTCTTCATGTGCAGATTAGGTCATCGAGGTTATAATCCCAATACCCTACGCACAACTCGAAGATGATTTCTCTGTCTAGTCAAATAACTTGACAAGATAAGCGACGCAAAGAAAGAAACCACAACTTCATTGTTGGGTACCTAATAGCACATTAGAATTTGGAAACAGCTTTGTTAGGAAGTACATACCAAACTTACATACCACCACCAAAGACCCTATCTCATGACAACCTAGATTAGCTACACTCTAGTATGAGGGGTGAATACGTAAACAACCCTTCTACGCAGCCTTGCTCGCAAGGAGCAACAAGTAAATGACCACAAGTCATCCCCCGAGTCATAGCATTGTGTCGATGCAGGCTATACAATGCAAGAAGCGTCATGAAACATGCAAGGCGGTGCAAAGACTATGATTAGCTGATGCACACGACACAAAACAAAATGCTAGTCTAATTTAGCCACGGCCAGTTAGCGGCAACGTCCCCTACTGAGAAGGTCTCGACTCGAGATGAGCATGGATAGAGAGTCAAGTATAGGCGAAGAGTGGCCGATTTGGTGGCATGTTTGCCGCGTCGATTGCTGGGCAATGTAGTGTGAAGCGGTCATGTCAGGTTCGTGGCTTGACTAGATGAGTGAAGAGTGGCTGACAGCAGTAAACACAGAAAAAAATAACGAACATAAAAACTGTGTTTTCTCATTTCACGTGTATCGAAGAAGTTAGTATTGAAATGGAAATCTTAAAACCTTTTTCACAAGAGTCCAAGCAGATGTGGTTCGACTTGGAACCACCGCACCCCAGTGCATCCCACAACAACATTTCACCTATGAGAAATATTTTCAATTGAGCATCGTGACATTCCGCACAGTGAACCACTCTCCAGCGATCACGGCTCTCGCAACAAAACGAACCCCAAAGGCCAAACTTCCGCCAACCCTTCCCACTTTGTTCGCTCATCAAACTTTATTCCACCCCCTCCCCAACTCACCCCCACCGCTCACAAAACTCTTCGGTATCAAAGAGCGGCATGCTACTGAAACATTCATGGGATTCTATCTCGTTCCTGGGCATTCCCGGGCATTCCTAGACACTGCTCGACATTCCACGACCGTTGCGCTATGCTTCCCCCTATGGAAGGGGGCGCGGTGAGACGGGCACGTGGTGTCTGAAAGGTCATGATTTACATTTCACTTTGAGGAGTTGCTTGTTATTAACTAGGCTATGCGAACACTCATATAATCGTGTTGTGGATGAGCGTAATATTTACGCTCACCCTCAACGCGATTGTATTGCGTGTGCGCATAGCCTACAGGCTTTTAAGATCAATTTAACATGTCCAGTGATAATTTATTTAACAGCTATCTCAATGACATTCGTTGCCTGAAAATATCATGATGTAGTGAAATTATTTGAATATTTCAAAACGTAAAAATCGATTTAAAGAGAAAACATTCAGTTGATTTGGTTCAAAATAACACAGTATCTTCTTTTTACAATCTTTAATGCACACAGTAAATTTTTTGAACCTCGGTTGAAGATAAAGTTGCTTTAGTTGCAATAAACTGAAAAAACGCTAAAAAATCGCAAAAAAACGTCATTTAAGTGCCATTTTCAAGAAAAGTGCTTAATATACAACAGTGAAATTTTAACACAAACATTAAATCATGAGGGTCAACATATCTGGAAAGTTTCGTCAAATTATATTCAGATCCTTGGCCTCCAGAGTGGAAAACGTGTTTTGGAAAAACTGAAAAATTTCGTAAAAACTTAATAACATAAAATTTACTCGTCCGAATTGCTTCAAAAACGTGGCAGATCTAAGTTCAGAGAAAACGAAGGTCCATATAAATTTTCATCAAAATCCGTTTTGGCGTTTGGCCTGTAGAGCGCGAACAAACACACAAAAAAACAAACAAAAAAAAAAAAAAAAAGACAAAAAAAAAACAAAAAAACATTGGAGATTTTTTTAGCAGTAAAGTGTAATTGAAGATTTCGCTTCACGCGCTACGCTCGTTACGCTCATCAATTAAGACCGACGCCGCGCAATACGGGAAATATCGCCCGGCGACACGTTACCTCGCTGCAAATGCCGAAAGGCCGGCGAATATTTGGGGTGAATTTTACAAGATCCTCGGCAGCGGGCGACAGTTCAATGCAACGGTCAATCAACGCATTGCTTACAAGATAATCGAAACATAGGTATATAAAAAATATTGCTTTGTAGTTAATTTCTTCCCGAAGTTTTTCAAAGCTTCATTGTCGATCAGTTAAAGAGTTTAGAGAAGTTAAGTGCTGATTAGGGAAATGAAAGGGGTCTTAGTAAGGTAATTATTGAAAATTTAATGGCACGTGACAGTTGCTACGGAATTAATTAGCTGGCTTCAATCCAGACGCTGACAAAATTGGGCCAAGCTAATGCAGAAAAATATAGCCCCTGAACGCAGCCCGCAGAGCAATCATGGCCCCACCACCACAAACACGGCCCTTCCACCAACAGGCAGTACTTTGGGACAAATAACTTTTCCGCTCAGCGCTAGTAGCCAAAATTACTACCAGCATGCTGTGAGCATAAATTTGAATTCAAAAATGTACGTGTATTTGTAACTGTATTGGTACTACGTGGCTAACTGTAGTCTGTAAATTAAACTAACTGTAAATTACTGGTAAAATGCATGAAGAAAAGCAAGTGCTAAGAAGAACGTTTATCCTCTGTTATAGCGTTTGATTTTGATATATTTTGAAATAGCGCCTTGTAGATTTAGTTTTATGGGTTGGCGATATGGAAATGTCGGCAATTTTTTTAGTACAACCTTATTATGGCTAGACTTTACAGGCAACCGGATATCGGCTACCGGTTATTCGCTACCGGAAATTGGCTACAAGGTCCCGGGTAGCGAATACCGAGTAGAGACCTAGTCTAGTCTAGTCCTGACTACCTAGTACAAGGTACCGACTACCCAATATCGGGTACCTAGTCCTGACTGCCCGGTACCTGGTGCCGGGTACTTGGAAGCAAGCCGTGGACACTCACACTCGTTGACAACGCGCCGGTATGTCTCCCATTGCTGGACGAGTTCGTGCGCTGCACGCTGGCCCGACGACTCGTTGGCGCGTGCGCGTGCCAGCAAGCCGCGCGCGGTCGCCACCAGACGGCGGTGCAGTCGCTCGGAGATCGCCTCCAGGTGGCGCTGGTAGTCGACCTGGCGGACAAGCAGGCGGTGAGATCGCGTAGAGCACAACCAACATGGCGGCCGTTAGTGCTTGTCAAGCGGCGACTCGCTTATGCAAGTTGTATTTAGCAAGAAGAAACTATGTAGTTATAACTATGGGTTATTTTTGGTTTAATCTGGGACTTGATATGAGGCAGCTAATAAAACAGGCAGCAAAGATTTGCGGACATGTTCACGTTGACTCTAAGCAATCACCAAATACACTTCAAATCATAACATCCCTTGCCGGGGAAGTACTCTAACCGCCGAGGTATTTCTTTCCGAAGGTTATGATGTTTTTTTGGGTTGTGGGCTCCATGGAGATAGAAACAGGATTATGAATAATCATAGTAGGCGCTGAATCTAGTGATGCTATTTTGAATTCACACACCAACAACTCGAGTAACCTTGAAATTCCTACATGAATAAATCATTGAAGTAAAGCAACTCTGCGCTAAAGCAGCGCGGAAATTCTGGAAAAGCGCCGTCTACAGGCGGAGAATCGGCGGGCAAGATAATGTCAGAAAAGCGAGGCATCAATCAGCGAAACATATTCATAGGCCGTGAACCCAAACAGCGACGTCTCCAATCGCAATCAGTCACGAGTTTCCCATCCCGCCGTCCCCACATCTGCATCCGCGTCCAGGGCTTTCCCGCGCGCCGGAAAAGCGCCGGGAAAGCGCGGACACGCCGTGACGGATCACCAATACCGGCTAATGGAACGCGCGGCGGGGAAAAGCCGGCTAATGAAATCGGAGGGTGTACGCCGAAAATCAAGCACGCCGACGCGTTTCATTCGATTCGAAATGAAAATGTTAGGCAGGGCGGTCTTTTGAAATGCTTTTAAGCAATTTTCCTTTTTCGATTTGCTTTTGCCCGCTGTATAGTATAGGAAAAAGGCCGTATTACTTTCCCATTCAAAGAGTTTAACTTTGTGACACCTAATACAGTGAAAGACTTCATATTGTGAAAATCGCGAATTTTCCTCAGCGTCTCGCTGATTTCCTCAGAGGGTTTTCCTATTGTAGTCGAGACGGGGGTCGGCATGGGCGACGGGGGTGGGCTGGGAGCGGACTTTAGGGACAGACGGTCGACGGCGTGCCTCCACGGAGGGCCGCTAGGGGATGAAACTTAAGGTAGGCATCAACGTGAAACGGGGGTAAGGAAGTGGAGCCGTCCGCGTCGCGTCGTCTTTGATCGTTTATCAAGTTCGTCGTACACAGGCACGCGTTAAGTTACGGAAGGGAGGCGATATTGTGAAAGATGGTAATTAAATTTGCCAACGCTTTATTAGACATAATTCAAAAATGAGTTCTTGCTGTAGCTCTTTAGTAAAAAGAAAAAAATAAACTGTCAGTAAACGTTTGTTTAAATTTGCTTCTGCAGCCTACAGCACTGAAAATTCATCGTGGTTATAACTTGCAGGAATAAAACCAATTTTTCAACTCCATGGTTGAGAGGTAACTCATAGGAGCAATTGAATTTCGCTAAATGTGAATTGAGTGTTGCCATGCTCAACTCCCGAGACACATCGCAGATAGCAAGTCCCATATTTTTCTGAATTTGGACGCAGTATTGTTTCTGGGATCAGAATGGAAGCTTTCTATTTACTTGCCCGGATATTTAACGCAGCGTGCATGCAGATAAGAATGATGGAAATCTGAAAAAGCATCCTACCGACGTGCATTTACTATAGATTCAAAAAAGTAGAATGCAAAAATCCTGAATGGCTAACTGGGAAATCTAAAACGAGTTTATCTCCTACCTGCAGCACACCCCGTGTGTTTTTTTGCCCATTTACAGCGAACTCGTTTTCCGTTTTCCCCGATTTTCCGCCCGAGTAAAGTTTGCACCATGCAATTTTCTCGAATAGATGCAATACACGGTACTACTGCTCGCGGAAAAAAACACGAATAGCCGCTATCCAATTTCAACTAATTGAAAGTGGAAAACCAGATTTCTGCCTGCCATATTTTACCATTATTCCTGATTTTAGCATGGTAATAGCTAATTTGGCAAAGCAAAGCAAATTCCAGTTCTCGTATACCCTAACCAAAGGTCGAAAATAGAAGGACTTTTATGTCCAAGCCTACATCAAAGTGGTACATACTGTGGAATAACACCAAGATATTCACTTACGTACCATCAGAGCGTTTAAAAGGTCGTTACTCAAAATACGCATTACATTCATAACCGTTGTTTGCTGCGCAAATAGAGGACATCCAAAAAGCAAAAGCAACACACGGATTCCTCTTTCCACATATTCAATTCAAAACTTTAGAGGGGGTTGATTTTTCTGTCCCATCGAATGCATCGCACTTTCCCAGCCCTCAGCATCGCACAGGGCGTGCAGCTGGATGAAAAGTGGGTGGAAAACAGAAATAGTCCATTCGAATAGTGAGTTCATTCATTGCATAAGGCCAGGGTGGTTTTTCTGTTAAATAAATGTTGAAATCATCAGATCTGTAGATACAGAGTTGTTCGATTGGAAAGGCTGATCGTCCGCTCAGGGGATGGTTTAAAAAAAAATCTGACTCGCGGTGCAAAGTCTCGTGTCGATCGGACGTTTACTTTTTCACAAATAAATCTTGAATTTAGGAATTTTTGTGGTTTCTTAAAACGAAAAACACCATTGTTTCGAAAATATTGGATAATTTTAGGGGCAGAAGAGGGTTTTACGTGGACCTCAGCATTTTCGGCTTAAGGCCGAAGGCATTTTCGACTGTCCGACCTGTTAAGGCCTCTTAACAAAGCTCCAGCAATCATTCCGAAATTTATTTTGTACCGCAAGCAAACGACGTTGCAAGCTTAAGCGAAGCATCTCAAGAATTTGTCCTAAAAATGGCAAAATCGGGAAGTGACGTGCGGTCCGTGCACATTCTTCCGCCAAAACGCGTGCCACGCATTTAGTGCGTCGGAACCGCATTCCACACACACAGAAAAACAGAAAACAACGAAAGACACCAAGAAAATTAGGCACGATTTCTATGAGATTTCATGCATTTCCTACACACCTTGGGTACCGGCAACTAACGTTCCACTAATTGTCAATCCACTAAAGCTATTTCATCATGCTTATACAGTAGTTCAAAATGGCATTTAGAGGTGTGCTGCCTAATGCCAACAAATGGATTGTTTTATTTATTTTTCGGTGTACAATTACAGTGTAATTATATGGGTATCGTCATATATATAACCTCTACCCACATAGTGGTTAATTAGCATCACAGGAACACTAGCATCGTAGAAACATAAGCTGTTAGGTATAGTCACGCGAGGGACTTCTTGTTAATCGAGCACCAAGTGGTGTGAATTGTCTAACGTTGGCGAAAGTTCATTCAGCCATTCCCGACCAGCCATTTCCTTTAGTCATTGTGAAAAATTTCGACAAAGATCATTCGCTTTTATGTAGACGATGCCAGAGAAAAAAGAACTTCACCCACAGAAACGGGGTGATCTTATCTCAGCACAGCGCACAAGCCCCGAGTAATGTATAGTATAATGATAATCAAGAGCCACCTCACGAACGACGAATCGAAAAACACACCAGGAAGTATCCCGGACGAAAAAAAAACTACTAACCCACCGAAATTCGAACCTGGCGACGTCACACCACGTCAATGGACATCATCCCCCCCGACGGCGAGCCTACCCCAAGCGCGCGGGGCGTGGAGGTGGGGGTGGGGGTGGGTGGGGCGGCGCTCGGCGCTCAGTTCGGTCGCAGCCTCCGCGCGGGTCGCACTCCACCGCTCCTTCGGTCCTTCGGAAGGACGCACGAGCGCCGACTGCGAGGTACAACTGTTGGGACTAGCGGCCCGGGTTGCCATTAGGGACCGCTGGCTAACGGCCGATTAACGAGCTAACGGGCTGTTTAGTTTCGGGCCGGCACGTCTGTCTGTGGCCACGAGGGATCGGTAACGGCGTGTCAACTTTTTGACAGGCCTCGGACGAGCTTGAGGTTGATTCGGAGGCCGAATCGGATTCAATTGCTTTGCTGAGTTAACTAGCGGGTTATCTACTTTAGGATCAAGCGGCCCCGGTGGGCGGTTGAAACCCAACAACCCCCGAGTTGAAGTGAGAGTTTAGTTGAGCTCGGGTTGGCAAAAGCCAGTGAACTTTACTTGTTTCTCGTTAACGTAGAGTTGAAAATTTTAGCGCTAGCTGGTCCTTTTTGGTAAAAACTGCCCTTAGCGTCGTGTGGTGTGAACTCAAGATCTTAAATATCGGTCGAGGACTTGTTTACGAGGCACCCTTGAACAAAGTGTGATACTCCGTACTCGGCGCCGAGTGGGCGGCGGAGATTGGAGATGCTTGGCGATGAATTTGATGTAGCACACTTCGGTGTACGGTGTTCGGCGTCTGACATGTCTGACTGATTCGCAGGAAATACGAACGCACTTTTTTTGTTTTCTAAATTTTGCTAACGGTAAGTGATTGGTCGTTCGCCGACAGTTGCGTCGTCTGAAAAGTTGGTGGATTTATCGAAAGATTTTTGTTCTTAAGCTGGTGTTTCTTGAGCGATTTGGGAGCGATTCATTGGCCATCGAGCGCCGATCATCGGTGTCATAACTCTAGAGATGTAACCCTTTTGCGTGAATTTAGAAACAAAAAAGATAGTTCACTATCTCATCTAAAATATAAAAAAAACACTTCAAGGACCAATGGATGCAATATTGACATCCAAAAAACACAACTGACAAAATTTCACTGATGCATTTTCAACGCCACGCTCTGACGAGACTAATTACAAATCCGGTGCACGGATTAGCGACTAAAGTAAGCACTGCAACCCATCAATTTCAGCTCATCATAATCATGAAACAAAACGACGCCCTCTCTAAATAATTTATCAAGCAAAAAACAGCGAATGCAATCCAATCAACAATCCACAACCGCCATTACATCAATACTATCGTGGTGTAGTGCATGGGATTTGTCCACAGCGGCCAGCTATTGTTAGGGGTGGAATTGGCGTGGTGGGGGAGGAGGGGGCACGTTTCGGCCGTCGCGACGCCGCCGCGGGGCGTCCGGTAAATGAATATAAATCGGCGGTAATTCGGTGGCGGTCGCGGACGTCGCGCGGTCGGATTAGCAAAGAGAACGGATCGCTGCAGCTGCGTACGACTGAACGCTCAGCGCTGCGATGTCCTGATGCTGTTCGATTTCATCTACAGATACTTGTTAGATGGTCACGCATAGAACGACGCTGAAAATTATCTGTGGCTTGGTAAAAAAATCTTTGGAATAGCTTCACATTCACTGGATGGTCCGAAGCTTCGGCAGGATGTTTGGAGATTCAGAAAAAATTGATCGATACGATGCATGGCACAAAATAAGCTCATACAACTACAACTACCTAGGTTAGCTTTTACGGAGTATGGCGTCCCGAATATGAGTACCCTTTTACTAAAAGTGATATATCTTTGACAATTTAATTGATTTAACGATTTTAAAATATATCCTTATAAGTACTTAGGTCTGTTTGCCATCTGAAACCTGCAATACGATTTTCTCAGTACATTTTTATGATCTTAAAAACATAAAACACAAAAAAAGAGCACATGCACATATTGGGTAAATTTCGTTCCCAATATGGGCACAATGCTATTTAGAGCTAGGAAGTTACATTTTTTTTTTGCAAAAAACTGATTATCTTGGGAATGTCAAGATATAGAGAAACAAATATAAAAATAAGCTTGAAGTGAATCGCGATGCGTTTCGGAATTCACGCGCGCTAAAAAAAAATACGTCGAGCGCTTCGTTTGGCAATGATCCGTGCCGCTCGGCGATCCTCGTCGGAGGAGTCTGTGACGAAGCTAACCGCAGTAGAAACAGATTGCCATTGCTGCAGATCCCTGGATCGCGCCTAGCTGTCCCAACGTGCTCAACGATGCGCTAGCGAGGTGGGAAAATAAAACCGTCGATGATTATTGAGTGTGTTTTTCCAATTAACTCCGTATGGGCGAGAGATTAGTCGACATAGATACATGAACGTGCATGCACAAATCGGGGTAACATTTACAATGAGATTTAGATAAACATACCCGACTAGAAATGAATACAGGTCGCTTGTTTCGCTGATCGCTATTCGCTAAGCAGGGACACTCGCTATATTGCCGCTGTTCCGGATATTCCCGACTGGCTGCTTTTATATACAAATGTTCGAGTAATAACTTTACTGTCACTGTTGCGTTCAGTGAAAATCGTTTGATTTAGAACACAAAAAAAGCGAAGTTAATTTAAAATAGCGTGCGTTTTTTGTCGTAGCAGTCTGTCGAATATAATACTTTCTTTCAAATTCACTTTAATTGAGTCGAGAAGGGGTATAAGACTTTAACAAAGTCATGTTCTCTAAGCTGAAATGATGTGAGCCGAACTCGGAGTCAGTTCACTTGGAACTTGGAAGTAGCGGTCCGGCCCGGCGATAGCAAAGCTCCTGGGGGTTGTTTTCTGATTTACCAGCAGCAGCGCTGGCTCAGCCTAATGATGTCGTGATACCGAGAGGGATGATCTGATCCGATTGCCCGACTCGCAGCACAACGAATCTTTCTTGCCGAAGAGAAAAAGAAATCAGAACTGGTCCAAGAGGAAACACAACGAGCTAACGCACTCGTATTGCTGTCACAGATCAACAAACAAACAAAAAACAGCAAGGTTACGTCTGAATGAACATGAAGTCACGCAGGGATTTAGCATATACAGTGATCGAAATCCTGACGCCGTAATTCAGCGTTAGCGATAGAGACTCAGCTGTGAAGGGCTGAGCTGTGTGCGTTACGCTACGCGTGGTTTATAGCGCGGAATGACGCGTCTCTATGTGGATGTAGTTAAAAAAAGCTGGATACTTTGTCGCCCGCGTTCCCGGGCGGGCGCAATCTATAATCACGAGCGTCACACGCGTATAGCAAACCTCACTCGTGTCGAACAGAACGGAATGTTACACGTTTCACATGTCGCATCGGGAGATCGTCGCTTCGGACATGAAAGCGATTTGCAGCCGATATACAAAGGAAAATTCGCGCGCGAAAAAACGCTCTACATAACTGTATACGGCTGTGCGCGTAATGTGAATGAAATATCTGAGAGCGTTTGACATTCACGTGTGAAACTGGAAGCCGCTTGCCTGGGTAATTGACTTAGCGCGGACGCTGTCGGGTTTTGCATTCAGTGGCTAGTGAAATTTATTTCAGGCTCTGAATTGTAAGTTGGTGGTACAAGACATAAGAAAGTATAGTATTCGTGTGTGTGTTGGTTTTTTTTTTGTGTGGGTGGTCTCCGCGGTTAGCTGAGCGATACGCGGGAGGCGTTTCACGAGATGAATGCCAAGTGGACGAGGCGGGAAACGGAGCGGAAGAGATCGCCGCACAAGTTCGTCGTGGAATTTGTCGTCGAGTGGAGTCGGGTCGTTGTATGCGCGAGCAGATGCCGGAATTCGCCACCCAACGGGACTGCATTAATTTGCCGTGTGGCTAATGCCGCTATAATTATGCGTGTGGGATCGGGACACTAGTGTGTGTTTTTGTGGTTATCTGCATTGTCTGTGGTGGTCGTGGTTCATACCATTTTTTACAAGATGATAAAAATATGTTGGAGGCGGAAAATTGATTGCCCACTTTGTGAATGATTGATTACTGACACCTATAGCTTGATTCCTCGCGGAAATGGGGAATAATTATAGAATTATCTTCTTGCAGACATGAATTAATTTCGTGGCTGGTTTCGACAAGCGATAACATTAATCGAGGGCGCCCGACGAGTCCCGACGCTTATCGCCGAGCCCTAAATCACCCGGCAGCATGGCTGAGAATAAAACTCCTAGGATTTAAAACTTTGTGAGACACTTTTCCGATAGAAAAATAAGGGAACAGCTCGTGTTTTGCAATTTAGAGCCGAAGAATCGTTCGGCGAAGTAAACACAGAGAAAGCAACGCCGAGAAATTCGTCATATTTTCCGGGCGCGCGATTTACTTCCTCTAAGCAGCCTGGACTACGATTTGTTTCCCCCCGCAAAGCCGAGAGGCGTAGGCTTGTCTGAACTCTGAATTCACCCCTTTGACGGCAACATTTGACAAATGCACCCATTTAGAATTGGGACTGTCACAGGCATCTTATCGTCGCGATAATATCCGAAGCGGACACCGAATCAATACACGAACCCGGTGATGAAATAAGTTTTGATCTCCGGGCCATCAAATGCGACAAACGGCAACTGCTCAACAAGTAATCTGTGTTCACCGAACCGAATCGGCACTCAATAGTCGAGAGGGCGCCGGTTTGAACTCGCAAGACCGTGATTCGATAACCGGATGCAGTCAGCGCATCGCAGCACCATCTGTTAGCGTGCATTGCTCCGTTTCGCAGTAGAAAACAAACAAATTGCACTTGATTCTAATACACTGTTTGTTTTGAGAGGCTCCTTGCTGATTGACGTGGGCTAAACAAGCTGGCTGGCAATCCTAGCCTGTAGTCTGTCAACCGTTGAGATACAGAGCGCTGTTTGATGACTTCCTGCTGTTCGACGTGGGCCAAACAAGCGGGATGACACTAATTACGGTACAAGAACGGTTAAGATTTCAGAATACGGTTCCCATAATTCGCCATACAGAACTAGATGTAACTAGGTGAAACGTATCCGACGGGTTCGATTCCCGGGACCGATATATACCTACGGAGAATACACAGCGCCGACCAGGTATATAGTTGTTGTTTTGTTGTGACCGCAGCACGCTGTACGCCGTGCGGTATCCCTTTGTTTCCAAATTAACTACGGGTCTCCGACGGAGCCCGCGTTCGTTCAGCAGCAGACCACCATCGCTATGTAAAGTACTTGCAAGTTTGCGCTATAGGTGTGATTTAGAGCAGCGCTCTCAATGCTACAGCGTTGCGTTATCTGTATAAACATCACGGGAACACGAATAGAGATGAGATGGAGCGACCTCTTTCATTGCAGACTGAGAGTAGACATGGTGTAATAAAGCTGAGGATGATTTAGTTGCTAGACCGTTTCGGTGTCGGCTTCGCTGCAACAGCACCGAAGACTGCAGGCTATTAGAAAAGTTTGGCTTTAAACGCAGCTCTGCGGCAAATAGAACTGTGCACGTTTGAATATAGCAACAAGTCCGAAATGACGTAGACACGTATCCGGTGCACGGTATGTAAATGCAGTGCGCGGATATAAATTGCAATTCTTGCATAATGGTCGCATATGTTATATTATTATTACCCCGGGAGGGAGAACCTACTGTGTCGTCAGAGGAAAGGCAAATAGATACGAGAGAAATAACAATTACTCATTCGTGAATATTGCATATATGCTAATTAATTTCGAGCGTTTGCGCGCAAATGTGTTGCGTTTGATTCGTTTTCAGTGCGCGGAAAACGGGAAAAACTAGAGTATGTTTTTTAAGGTTTTTGAAGCTATTTTACTAATGTATGAAAATGTATATTTCGTTGCGGCACGAATGTGTAAGGGAGGCTGCCAATCGCGAGCTAGAAATGACGCCGGCGAAATTGGATTGCTGGAAAATCAAGAAAATTGTAGGGAAAAGACTCGAGGGAACGGAATAAAATCTAAATAAAGAAACAAACCGAAACGGATCCAATCAAGCAACGAGACAAATTAAGCGACTTTCTGCAAGGAAAAAAGCAACGAGACGCGCGAGATGAATTTCATCCATGTCTCTATATAGACAAAGAGATGCGGCGATTATCGCCAAGGAAAAGCGCGGAAAACCGCGGCGGCGGTCGGTGCATATTTTACAGTTGGTTTTGCCGGGCGGCGAAATGGAAAGCAGGAGGGTGGTTTATGGTATTGGATATTTGTCTGTTCGCCGACCACGGGGGTGGGGGTGCAGGGGTTCTGATCTTCGCGGGGAATCGAGTGAACTCGAGATGGGTTAATTCTCGAGATGCGGGCACAATCTGGGCAGGGCTACGAGCTCTGCTGTGGCATTGCACGTCTGGCCAAGCTAATATGGTAGACAAAAATTCACAGCAACTTTTGCGGGTGTTCTTTTGAACGTGATTTATAACACCATGGAGCGGTTGTTAACCCGGCGAACGTAACTAAAATTTTGTGCTGCCTGGAAAGCACTAACCGAAGACGGCAAAGGAAATGATGCTGATACATCTGTAGGAATCTCTTGAAATTATGGTACAGTACTAGGAGATCGTATACTTCTCCGCGGGGAGCGCTAGAGTTTGAAACAGGCTTTTTGTTGCCAACTTCACACAACTGAAATGTGAAATTTTACCTACACTAATTTAGATTTACCTAAATATAAACAGATCAGCGAATTTATTTAATTCATGGATAGCATGATGTATTAAAATTTTGCTTGAATTTCCGCCGTGGAAGTTTGGTTAAGGAGTTGTTACGTGCAAAGAGTTGTCAATTTTTTGGCATGGTCTCTCCCTGTAAAGACTGTAGTTGCGGTCGAAGCGGGAACTGAGTCTTTGGTGGACGTAAGAACAACACCGGTTAAATGCTCTTAGGTAATCTGTACAAACATGGTTTTAGGCGAGGTAACGTCCAGGTATGACACACATGTATGTCACTATTTTTTAAATATTTTCTGTTGTGAGATACTCACAGGGGCAGAAAAACTTTCCCGTGTAATGATGTTCTACGACTAAAATTGCGGTTTTGCCAACTTCAGTGGATGTGGCCGTCGTTTATTGCCACCCTAAATAGAACATAAGGCGCCATAAAAAGGTGGTAAGGGTAAGTTTCATTCTGGAACAGCCCCTTTAATACTGTAACTTTATGACAAGAGTCCGCCATTGCACTATCTCAGATCCAATAAAGGCTGACACAGAAGCCGGGATAAAAGTTGTTATAATTAGTTAGCAGTTTAACGACGAAGTTAACCGTTCGAAAACATCGGGTTCTCACACAAGGCCGGAGGGTAAAAAATTTAACATCTCATCTAGAAGGCGGTAACTAACTCTCGCTTATAAAAACCGCGCTATCTCGTAAGTGCCCGGCAACACTAGCTGCGTATCTAGACTTCAATCAGCCACTGAAAAATCTGACTGCAAAACATGAAAAATTTCACGACCCCTAAACGCTGAAAACATACCCTCATAAAGCCATCAAACCTTCAATTCCACCCCCTCGAGGTGCAATATTGTCAAGACGATAAGGATAATTGTTTATGTTTAACGACGCCGTTAAGCAACATGCCGTGAAGCCGAGGGTGAACCCGGTGCCGGCACGCAGCCTGCTCCTGTCCAACAGCACAATTCCCTTTGACACACTGTGTTAACGCGGTCCCTGGTCTATTGTCTGCCAATGAATGATAGGCTAACGACGACGCTATTTTCTATCATACATAAAAAAATTGGAGGCCAATTGACAATGGAACAAGCTGAGAATAATGCCTCCGAATTCTATGCCAATTTGCTACGAGAAAATGTAATATTTTTAATTGGCACCAATTTCACCACAACGAGACATGAAAGCGGCCGGGGGTTCCGAAGGTTTGGGGGGCTTGAGGTTTAGAGTGTTTGCACAACGCTCTTCATCGCGGCTCGGGGGAGTGGGGGGTGGGACACGTAACAGGTAGCTCCGCGTTCCTCGCAAGCCGTTGTACCGGTGGCTTTGGTGTAGCAAATTCAGCAGAGTCTCTGTAACACAAAGTGTATACTCTGCCAGCAATGTTTGCAGCTAGTTGTTAACGCATGCGCCCAGGGAATAGGGGTAGCTCGACACGACGGGGTGGATCATGGCGGTGTGTGCGTGCGTGCGTGCGTGCGCGTGGAGCTACGTGAGGCGGAACACGGGGTTCGCGTTGACGAATGTTTGAACGGGGATTTGGTATGCGTTTGTTGAAGGGATTGTATGAATACGCGTGTGGTACACATGCGAGGGACTCGAAAAACACTTGCTATCGTGCTAGATGACGATGTCGTCACAGGGGTAGGAGTGAACAATGTCAATCGTTTGTCAGGAACGTGAACGAAATCCAAATAGTCTGTTGTAAGAAATAAATGATTTAGACAATTAGCCTGCCTTTGAAGTTTTTGTTATTAATTTGCTGTTGATATTGTGTACCTAATGACATTCTAATGAAATATGCCAACATTAACGTTGCCAGCAGCTGCTGTATTGGCATCATTTAGATACGAAATTGACATTAACTGCAACATTTACAGACACATCTAGCTGAAAACGCTGCCAGCCGTGCGCCAATTTACGCGGTTCACTATCGGGGGTGGCCAATGCAGCGGTCCAGTGCGCGTCTGTGTAACACTATCACCCAGTCGGACAAACCGTTTAGTAGCGGGCAGACGACGGTTCCTTTGATCTCCTCCAATTGCTGTAATAATGACGTTCGCGATGCATAGGCTCATCGGGAAGGTGCGCATCATGGAATCGAGGCGAGCGTGAAACTAGATCACGCAATTAATTGATCACAGCATCGCGGCTACCCTATTCACCAGGGCCGACGTCATTAATTTCATGTCATGGACTAGCGGTATCAATCTGTGGCTCATAAAGCAGCTGTTTCATTGGCTAGAACATGGATATCGCGGTCGACTGACAAACGTTTTGGCTCGGATTCGGTCTTCGAAGATTAACCGTGAATTATAGGAAAAATACGCTCGAGGATTCCGACTAACGCAGCTCTTTTTGATTTCTGCACGAGTCGTCCGATCGAAAACTGGGTCACGACTCACAAGACTCTTGTAGATTCAACGCTCTTGTCAACGGCAAGCGGCGGAGGGAGGCCACATCTTAGTTCCAGGGTGCATTACATTTAACGCAGCAGAGCGCTAGGCGGGAAAACATAAAACTCCGTGTGATTCCGTTAAGAAATTGCACGGCCAGACAAAAGTAGAATGAAAATGCCGGTCGTCGCTTTTCCTCGGCGGCCGCCACGGCCTCCCGAGCGACGTGGGTCTCGAGTTGAATCGCGGGCGTTTCATCGCGAGACGTCATCACAATAAAATACGTGCGTCACGCGCGAAGAAAAGCCACGGTTAGCGGGAAAGAAAAGCGAAGCTGGAGTGCGGGCGGGTGGAAAGCATTGTGGGTGAAATTATTTTGGATTGAAGCATTTTTCATGAAATCATTTTGGATGAAACAATTTTGAAGAAAAAAAAAATTGGGTGAAAAAAATTTGGAGGAAAAAATTTTGAGGGGAAAGAAATTTGCCTTTAGAGCCAAGGACACCAGGAAGCGTTAATTTAAACCAAAATTAGATTTGGGTGATGTCAACATCAACAGAAGAACAAAAGTAATAGCACAACATATAATCTGTGGCTGCAGACATTTCCTTGACAGACATCGGTGTGCTTTCTGTCCACGAGAACCACTTGAGAAATGATCGGCATGTTGGCATCTAATATTCGAAGTATCAGGAAAAGCTCACGGCAACGTTCTTC
The DNA here is from genome assembly GCA_921293315.2 of Nemurella pictetii. NCBI lineage: Eukaryota > Metazoa > Arthropoda > Insecta > Plecoptera > Nemouridae > Nemurella > Nemurella pictetii. The sequence goes on along the minus strand of OV121123.1, from coordinate 5,851,198 downwards.
GGAAAATTAATTGGGAAATCCGTGAAGTCATCCCAGTTAAAAAATATAATCCATTGAAATTGTAAATACGTCCTGAGGGAGTGGGACGGGCGGATGAAAACTAATTAAATTAATTTCGTTCTCATCCCTGCAGTCGGGATTTAGATTGCGATTCGCTCCCCGGTGCAAGGGGGTGGGTGGTGAGTGGGGGGGTACTTTCTTTATGTCTACCTTCCGACGAGCCCATGCGTCACTGACGAGGGAAAGTAATTAAATCAGACGTTTCGCCGGACGATTTGCTAGACACGAGCTACATTAATCTTCGCCATTTAAGATGCCCCATTCATTAGGACTTTTTTGAAAATAAATTACACTCGTTTGTTTTACATAACTACATTAGAAACGTCCCTGAAATTGGGCTTGCGAGCGTACAAGAAACGTTTAAAAACTTGTTTTTTATGCCTAGCGATTTCTTTATCGTCCAAGTTATAGTTGTTCAAACGGTGTTATCAAATCACAATTGTCCACAAAGCACTATGCAGTTAACTATCAAGATTCCGGCGTTACCCCCCCCCCCCCCCCACTATAATCTAAAAATTGGATGCTAGATCGGACGTCACAGAAGTCGTCAACTTTGCCCTTTCAATAATGTTTCGTTCAAAGCAAGAACAAGGTGAAATTCTCTCAGTCTCGACTTTTCCGACAAAACTTTTCTGCCCGGCGTCCGCAGTTTCCCAAAGTATCCCATCCCCCCGTCAACCGTGCGGCTGGAGTCGATTTTCCCTTTCTGCAACGTTCGTTTAAAAAATACACATCGTCCCAGAGCTTTACCTCATACAGAGCCATGCATTAATCATGTCCATAACTTCTGTCCAATAGCAAGCAATACGTTTCATCGAATATGCTGCGCTAAAGGTCCTTCTCGCGGTCGTAGCCAAAAGATCTGAGCCAAACTGCAGATGACTTTGCCTTGGCCGCCGAAAATTTTATACCCTTAGGAAACTTTACTCGCATACAGAAACATTAACCCATTCGAGGATTATCTAAACAAGGGTTCTAGGTCCAATTCAGAAACGATTTGTGGACCAAACGTACACGATGACTTATAATCTCAGAATTACAGTCGCGTGCTGGCAAAGCAATCCCCCCCTGACCACGCGGAAACAACCACAACCACCGCGTGGTTTTGTAGTCGTGATTCGTTGCCGTCTGCTTTGTCCTTGCAGCTTTAATTGCATTGCCAGTACGGGGCGGTATGGTTGGAATATGTAGCAAACATCGCAGCCCTTGCCGGTTCCTTTGATGTCCAGGGAAACGCAGCTTTGCTAAGCTGACGTCGATACTGGCATGGTAGCTGCTTTCAAAAACACGATTATTACGGGTTCTAGGAACAATAATTTATCTGTTTGAATATAGTACATAGAAACACACTATTGAGAAATAGTTTGATTTCATGTTTTGAAATCAAGCTTATATCCTTAACAATGGAAGTGGATTTAATGGGCTGATCCTTTTTGTGAAACTAAGAACAGGTTCGGTAGAAAGAAAGCTATAGAAAAAAGGATCACCCGCATTAAAAAATTTGAGTAAGCTTTAAATTTCTTAATGCTGACTTGGCTGTTATTTGAATGTCAAGACAATTTACATGCGACCGCTTTTTTAAGTCTCAATATAAAGTAACCACAGCTTCGTCCGGTCTGTGAACCAACTCCCACGCGATCTGAGGTTACCCCCGCTCCAACCCTTAACAACGTATCTACGTCACCGAGGGTAGTTCATGTTACGTGATATACAAGACCCATCTAGGGCGATGGGGACGTGGCGAGGGGTTGGAGGGGGCATGCCAATAACTTGTGGTCGAGGCTTTAGGTTAGAGGTTGATGCAGATAAGTTACGCCGGGTAGTGGTGTTCTAAATTACTAATTAAGACCTCTTAGCGCTACTGGGTGCGGTGTTTTTACGTCGGTGCCAGGCGATGGGTAAACTGGGACGCTGCAGAAATTATGTCAGTTGGCGGCGGAAAGTGCTTGGATGGCTCTTGAAATGTTCAGCAGAGTATTGGCTCGCGAGGATTTCTCGATGTCGGGGTTTTAGCTTCCATTAATTTCTGCGCCTGCAGTCGGAACGCTTCAAAGGAAGCTCTATAGGAAACGCAGAGACTTAGACTGCAGTTTGTGACGCCTTGATAAGTAGAAAGTCGAGGGAAAATATGGTAAAATCATCGATCACACTCGGCAAAGTTATATTCGTCGCAACTTTAGTCGGACACTTCGGCTGACAGTTTCAAGTTCTGACTACAATTTGGCGAGAAGAGGTTCTATATATCGATGACAAATGAACTGAGATGCTAAGTCCCAAGCTTGAGCTTTTCCCGGCGTTTAACAAAGCTACGAGTGCCAACTACCGAACTAAGATGGTACGCACCGCTGTTATCATCAAGATTCAAGACACTACCTGTAATGCCAGACGAATAATATTAAAAATAATAAGAAGAATGAAATTCCACGCGGAATTCTCGCTATATTAATAATAATACGAGGTATAGGAGCTGTTCGGAATGGCAGCAAAATAAATACTTTTTCTAGCTATAAAACGGATTAAAAACTAATAAAATATCAAATTCCACTCTTAATTCCGCCCTTCACAAAAATAATACGCTGCGAGGTATACGTTAATGAAGTAAAAGAGGGAAAACAATGAACAAGGGAAGTATTAAGCTCTATATACCTATACGTGCAGATCTCAAGAAAATGAGACGCCGTAATAAGTCCCCTGAGCAAAGGGAAGAGCGTATGGTTTAATTTCAGCCCGGAGCAAGCTTCTCGCAAAGAACGCCGGGATTTACAACCGGAAGTCAAGTCGGGGCGCAACGTTCGCAACATTTCCGCGCTCGGGGGAAAAGAAATGCAGGAATAAATACTCCACTCGGTTTTAATCCGTTTTCAGACGGTTGCATGGCTGGCACCGGTCTGGGCTGGCTTTCATGTGTTTTAAGGGTGCACTTCGAGGGAGGCAAACAGGTCACCGGACGGCCTCTCAATGATGACTGTTAATGAAAAAATTGACGTTCACGCTTTGACGATAGCTGCAATAATTAAAAACTCCGACGTCGTTCGGTTTTCTCAGCAAAACGAAAGAAATACTTCAAACGTTTCTCTTGTAACTGTAACGTAGACTTCCAATATGTTTACAGAAAAAAATAGAAAGAAATGTGAACGGCTTTATAAGAAAGATGAAGAAAAGTGACTATCCTAATGGGAAAACGAATGAATTTTTGAAAGTGCTCCGGTGGCGACCTTGAAATAAGTGGCGAGCACAACGTGGAAATCTTTGAACCCCGCCATCGTTTGAAAGGGAGATAATCTCGCGGGTCTCATAATGACCTAGCCTATAGCTCCTGCTTAGCCGATACACGCTGGATGAAAAAGTCAGCAGCCAAATTCTCTGAATTTTTAAGCCTGCCCAGACTAGAGGGTTGCTGCGTGGAGACCATTGGCCGACTACAAGCTTTGACTCCATTTTCAAAATATGTAAAAGTCAGCCTAGACCTAAATAAAAAGTGATATACACCCAGTTTCGTACATTATAAAATGCACTACCAAGTAAATGGGAGTTATATGTGTTATCTCAGCGTTTTCATGGTTACAAATGGACTAAATGGAAGCACCGCATAAACATTATCTAGGCCACAGCAGAGATTAAGACATTTGCTGTGCACAAAAGCAGCAATAGATTCCCACACATCATGATGAAAATCATCATCACATACCCTGTTCCTCCACAAAACGCATGAAATCACCGCACTATAAATCGCTGCAAAAGACACGCCTCGCATCCAACAAGGCCGCTAAGCGAGGTCAACGCCATAGTTAGCCACTCTTGTGGTGTCGCGGCTCTCGCCCGTCTAGACCAACATAATAATGATGATAGATGCGCGACGGCGGCCGAAAAGGACGATCGCTTCAAACGCCGTGTCGGACGGCCGTGTAGCGTGCGCAGCGGATGGTAATGATTAAAAGTGTCGCCTCAGCCGTCACCTGACCTGAGCCGGTGATTAATTGCCGGCCTTGGACGGGGGTGGGGGGGTTAATAGCCCTAAGCTGACGAATCCGCGAGCTATATAGAGCTACGAGGCGCCGGTATAAATGGCTTCAATATCTTTTGATCATTTTCTAGGTGTCATTTGTTAAGGGTTGCACGGCGACGTGTAATGTGGCATGTCTGAGAGATAAGAGCCATTGTATGACGTGTATGGCGCGCGGATAGGGGGTGGGTGGGGGTTGGGGGTGGCGGAACATTTTGCGGGGGTGCGAGAGTGTGGAAGGTTGAAACTGAAAGGCTGTTCGCGTGGCCGGAAAAAAGAAGGCATTGAAAATGAGTGTGGACGCGGTCGGATGGTGGTGGGAAGAGGAAAAGTCGTTTGTCAGTTTGGGCTGGATCTTTTGATGATAAATCGAAAAGGTAATTAGTGTAATTGCTGGACCTTGCGTGTTTTGGTTATCGTAACAATTTCGTGTAGACTGCAGTGAACTTATTAATCAAGTTGAGTTTGAGTTTGAAGCTGGCAAAAACCTTTAGTCTAAAATTCTAAATTACTATTTGCAAAGTTGGATATCTGAGCGCTGCACAAAAAAATGATGCAAACAAAATGCAGTTCTGAAGATTCAACCGAAAGAAAAAATGATGACACAGCTTTCGGAAAGCTGTGCTGTCTGCTTCCTCAAATAAATAAAGAAATTTGCGTGTTTTGGCTGTTTCTTGGTGATAAACGTGTAAAATCACTAGCAGAAATGGTTGCATAGGAATCTCTTGTGACGTGTCCACATTGTGTCGTTCATTGCACTAGGAAAAAAAATCATTTCACTGGAAATTAAGTTGAAATAAGTTTTTAAATAATTTTCTTAAGTTTCGCAAAGTCTCGCTGTCTGCTTTACCAAGGGTGACAAATAGCTACACAAAAAGGATGTTCCCTGGAAATGAGAACTCAATATGTCAACGTCAAACTCCAAGGAAAAATGTCAAAAGTGTCGATACTTTTTGTTAGACTTTTCTACGGTCCGGTGCAAAGCAGGCAGGTGGAGGCGCCGGGTCAACGCTATGAAGATATTAAAACGGAGACACGAGCGTCTTTGCCTTGCCATCAAACTGAAGTTAGCGAGCAAATGCCTGGAGCACAAAACCAGGACAGCAGCAGCGGTGCTGGCATACGGAAGCCACCAAGCGACATGGCCGTCATAAGAGCAAAAACTCGGCACAACTTAAAGGAGCCGAGGATAAAGCCATTTTGATAAAAGCATTTTGAGTTGAAGACCGACCTAAGGGCTGAGACGGTAGAGGGTCAACGAGGGTTGAGAGTGGCTGCAGCGACAGCTCCATTCAATTCCTCGGGCTAGAATTAACCACCCGTTAGCTCCAAAAGTACAAAGACTGCTGAATCTTCCTTATCTTAGAAATAACTAAAACAAACGGACTATAATAGTATTGTTGCAACTTTCAAAAACCACGCATTAAGAAATGATCCCTTTGACGAATCAAAAATGCTTTAAGACATGACTTTTTGTTTAGTATCAGCAGACAAGGCTTCATTCATGGAGACACCACCGGACACAAAATGAAACAAAACCAGGTCAACACCTCTAGAGATAACAGAGGGGGCCATGGAACTTGCACATTCAAGGAAAGCAGCGATTTCGTCGACCACGCAGCAGTATGCCACCGACTTTTCCACAAGTGGTCCCCGACCGGCCACTCTCCACCGTTGTAGGATCTCGTCGTGGGGGTGGGCGTTGAGGGGGTAGGGAGGGAGCTGCGGATCAACGCGTCAGGAGTCAAAACACGTGCTCGGGCGCCGTGTTTTGCATCTCCTGCCGCGAGGGCAACGCTGCTGCTGCTGCTGTGGCCGCGGGGATAAATCAACCCCCGGGCATCAAGACGCAATCCGCCCTCGAAGTTGCCGGTTGTAAATTAGCCCGGGGGGTTGGTAGGTTGGGGGGGGGGGGGGGTTGGGAGCCTGCATCGGTCGGGTGCCGGCGACCAAGTTGGGACAAACAATTGTCGTCGGCGCGCCGGGGGTTGGGCGGGGGGTGGGGGAGGTTGACGGTAAGGCGGCTGCGCGGTGTCACGTGCAGGTGGAAAGCCGCGACCGAAAAGTTGGTTGGAGGAAATCTATTTGCCCTGCTAGTCTATGGGCCCAGTGGTCGATTTGCACGTTTTGCTCGTTATAAATGGTTGTAACTTGTGCGATTATGATGCTCCTGTTTAGTGATTATGAAGGTACTGGCCGCGAAAAGTTTTTGTGCCAGCCTCGCACCTTTGGTGGGGGTGCAGACATTTTATGGTATGATTCCTGAAGTCTAAGAAAGCAATGCCGAGTGGAACAGTTCAGACTCTAAAGAGTAAGCGGCGTCTTAGGCTCCTTAGCAGACATTTAGCGAAACGACAAGGGAGTAATTTGGCCAAGTGGATTGAAGCGTGCTGCGGTCTCCGTCGGGAAACCATGAGCCAGCCTTAAGCCAGAGTTAAGCAAATAAATCGCAGGCCAGTGGAAATCCGTTTACCAAGTGGTCCGAAGGGAGTGGAAATCGTTTGTGTTTCAAATTTCTATCTTTAAAGCTCTTTTCGGGATCGCAGCAAATCCTTTGAAGAGTACAACGGGCTCTCAATTGAGCGCTTTCGTTCGTTTCGCGTCTTGTTAAACCATAAAGTAAGCGTTCTTTTCTCGCGAAGGCGCTTTCCCCAGCTTGCGTCGAGACGGGCGCGCTCCCGTTGGTTTGACAAACGAATTCACGCCCAATTAGTTCAGATCTAACATCTTGGGCGCGCTTCATTCACTGCCCTTCAATTAATTTGGTATAATTATTACTCATTAGTGGAGACAAAACCGATTATCACCAAAAACACAGGCATGGCGATCCCACGCTGTATAAAATAAGTATTTTACCATATTAAAGTATGTTGTCGCCACGCAAAAGCTACGGGAAAATCTTATAAACGTCACCACTCAAAAGAGCGAATTGGTGTACAAAAGAATGGAGATATCATTGTCAAAGAAGTGAATGCAGCAGACGCGGTTGTACTCTCTGCAGATAAATGACAACAAGGAGTTTGTGTCGTTAGCGAAGTATGTCAAGATGAATCCTGTAACACATCTTGACAGACAAACATACGGCACTTGCAAGTTCCCGTGCGAGAACATTTGTATTCCGTGGGGTGTCACATGGTGGGCGCCCTTCAGTCATATGACAGTTTATTTACTATCATCATCGCACTTGTTTTCTTTGGTTTGTTGGCAATGTAAGGGGCGCAAAAATGTGTATATTTAACGCTGAATATATAGTAATCTGAAAAGATAAACAATTATGGTGCCAGAGACAAGGGGCCCACCCCACCAAAGGCTATCAGGTACCCCATCGCCAACATTATACATACTAAGGCCTGTGTCTCTACGTTAGTTTTCATGCGATGTTCCAAACGCAAACTTTCCCTGACGTTTTTCAAAGCTATGCTCAGCTTTATCAAGAGCCTAAACTCGAGTTGAACCGATGGTCTCAGGTGCCTAAACGCTAGAGCATAAACTCAAGTTTAGACCCTTTATAAAGCAGTTAGCTTTGCGAAGCGTCAGGAAAAGTCTGAGTGTGGGACTTAGCATCCAATAACCCAGTCAAGTGGTGTTTCTGATAATCAAACACTATAGCAAGGTCTTGCCGAAACATTTTCTCAACTACAATAAGAAACACTCCCACTTTACGGCCCCGACGACTTCATCAACAATCCACGCAAAGAAACTATAGCAGATACTCGACGCTCGCAGGGTTTCCATTAGCGGCTTATAAGACGAGAGGTGCATGCAGCAGTCAGCACACGGGCTCTTAGCACGGTTATCGAGTATGCTAATGACGTAGCAGCTCCCGCGTCGGCAGCTCCCATCCCTGTCTATACCTCGGTTCTGTGTAATACCTGCTTCCCGCGCGCCACACGGGGAAGAGCAAGGTGGAATGCATTAGGCACAGGATTAAGAAACAACGAACGGTAAGAGCCGTCTTCGCTGTGTTTATAAATTCGATCAGTGATTCAGCTATAGGTCTGTTTTGTGTTTTGTGTGCGAACTTTAACTGCAAACATAGAGAGAGCTTGAAAATCAAGGTGGATTTTAGGCATTGTAGAGTCGTATTTTCTAGCATCACCCAACATCGTTGTTAAGGCGCTGCTATAGTGTTTTTCCGGTGCGGAAACAATTCTTGACATTGCAGTGAGTCTAGCTAATGAGAAAATTTGTAAAGCACCACTATAGCAAACACCGGCATCGCAGTGACACCGGCGTTTGGTGGGATTAGATTAAGGTCCCGTACTTTCCAAAGACGAACTTAATTTCGAAAGGGGACGTTCTATGTGCGATCCGAAATGGTCTTCGACCTTCAGGAAGCAGGAAGCAGGAGGAAAACTAGGGTGGAAAACAGTTCGAGAGTTTTTTTTTGAGGTTGGTACATAGGAGCCAGTTATTCTGATAGCGATATACATAAGTTTCAATTACTGATTAAGTACGACACCAAGTTAGATATTTCAATTCCGGCGACAGGAAAACCCTGATGCACGTTCCAAATGGCAATGAAACGCATGTCTGTTGCGCTCACCCCCCAAAGGTAACAACACAATCGCGGCGGCTTCGTCGTGCTGCGTTGCCGCCGCCAGCTTCGGGACGGGACAAAGCCGACGCCAACTTCAAGTTGAAACGCGTCTAGGGCCATGTTGCCGGCACGTTACCGGTAATAAACGAGCAGCGAATTAGAGGAACTACACCAGGCGAATCAAAGGCGTGCATTTCCGGACAATCGAGCAGTGAGATCGCATTATGCGCCGTTTCCGCTTCGCCGAGCGTGCTTACGGGGTGCTCATGAGCACGCGCTTAGCGGGTGTCTTATAGCCCGGGGACGAGGATCAGTGGAGTGTTGTCGCATGGTTTGGCGTCGCGTGGCATGGGCTCGATGGGTTTAAATGGTCATTTTGGGTCGGCCGATATTGAGTTAGAGACTGGCAAAGGAGGGTGGCGCGGTGTGTATTGTGGGAAGTGTTTTAGGGTCGTCGATGTACTGGGTCGCACCGCCGGTTGGCAGCGTCGGGGGGTCAACGGGTCAGATATTGGGTCACTAGTGACACTTTACTGTGAGGATCAGAGATGATTTCATTCGCGATACGTGAGATTTTTTAACAACCTACCGAAATTACCATTTGGCATGTTTGCTTCAAGGGGTGAATGTTTGCTGGCAATGAAAGTGAGCCAAACCACGTTGTATTCAGTTCAGGCTATGCAGGGGCGCCTATAGCAAAGAATTTATTGATACAAAATGAACATGCTAACATGTTAACATACATCAATATCTAGATGGCCATCAAAATGTATGTTAACAAAAACTTTTACAATTTATCAATATCCTTGGGATCATCAGCAAGATTTTTGGAAATGTTGGTGAATCGATGTTTGCGGAAAATTCTGGGAAATCGCAACAAATTTAAACGCGGGTATTTTCATTTGCAGTTAAATAAGGAGTCGCGCGAGTTTATGTTCGAGAAGAACTGAATCATGAATATACTGAAAAAATCGAGGGGAGTGAGCCAGAGGTGTGTAGGAGTAAACATTTCAATTTCAATTCATGCTCACAAGTGCTCGTTGCTTCTGTTGGAAAGCGATATAAGAGATAGCGAATAGTTTCGGTGTCGAGAGAAGTGTCACATCCGTCATAAAGTGTGCGACGGAGAGGTGAGTGGTGAGGCGTAACGTGGGATGAGAGAGATGGCGCCGATCCGATTCATTTGCAAATCAACGATCGAGTGAAGCGAATATATCTCTCTCCCGAGATGTCTACATTAAACATTTCGCACCAAACCGCGAAATCAGAAAACGACTTGTGTCTTACGACTGAGCGAGCTAGCTTAAGCCTCACAAAGCTTTGCAAATCGTTGGAAAAATGCAATTAAAAGGCTTCAACTGCAAATTCTCGTCTGATACAGAGTTTAGTCCCGAAGAAATCATATATTCATTCTCGAATTCAAAGATGACAAGTGGAACGGCAAAGCATACAATCTATTTCCGAGCAGACCAGAAACGTCTGCGGCACATTCATGCACTCTATTATTGGTATATATCGTAACATATTTCTCATTTTACGTGGCGCACAGAAGACTCCACTTTGTATTCGGCAGACGCGGGCAACTATCTTCAGTCATTTTGTCCATGAAAAACACAGAAAAAACGCCGCCGTGCGCGAGCAATATAAAGATAACCTGCTTAGGTTCGAGTTCGAGGTAGAGAACCTACGCCAGATGAGAGTGGCCATCTCAATAAACGGGTCATAACATGGCGAACCCCCGGTGCGGGAAGTAGCTATCTCGTCGAAATAGTTCCAACCCGAACGGCAGGATTCCTCCACCAATCGGTGATATTCCAAGAGGTTGACAAGCAAGATGAGTGAAGCTGTTGCACCCTGCAACCTCCCGGCAGACACAGAACAGCACAAACCGCAGAATGCAACTCACAGTTCGGACAACAAGCAAGGTTGTTTCTATAGTTTCCAACATTTTATTTCTGTTGATTGAACTTCAAGAACGTCATATGAAATCTCAAGTATTTTTGTTGTTCGTGTTACGCAATAATAGCACTCAGTTTCCAATACGCCGGCCACATTGAATGGCTCGAGAAACTAATTCGCAACAAAACACGCGCAAACATACGACCAAACAAGCCAACTCTGTGCTGCCGTTATTTTCAAACGACGCGACATCATCCTTTCAGTTCGACAGCCATTCAGGGAACGAAACGCGACCCTCTTCGCGTCCACTGCCATCCCTTAAAACCCGTTACCACCCTTGAGGCGACGCCGTCTGGTATCGAAATGGTAGTTTAAAATCGTGTCTAGCAACCACTGATCTCAATAGCCTGGTTAGCATCTCGTATACAGAGACTTTGGTGCCACATTGAGCCAGTTTGGGGCACCTTCTCCTATACTTACATTTTTCATCAAATTTCAATGTTTAATTGAAATGTATGAAAGGTATATATTTGGTGTAGAAACGATTTAATAAATGTAGGAATTTATCATTCATAATTCTTGTTATAACAGCATACAACTGCATTGGCTTAGAATGTAGCCGCTTGATTGCCCAAAACCTGGCCACGTTACTTGACCTCATCTCAATACGATGCGCTATGCAGGTAATTTAGATCGGCGATAGCAACTCGTGGCTTCGCCTTGCAGCGCATGTGTTTCCCACACGGCACTATCTCTTGTTCGAAGATTAGAATTTTAGGTGTGATAAGTGGTAATCGGTGGTACGTGCCTCGGAGTGATAACCATGATTAACGCCTGTTTTCAACTTGTTAATGGCTTCTTTCTCAGCCGTTCGGTTTTGAACGTGATCGCAACCTCGCGGCGGCGGCGGCGGAGATGAGTGCCCGATACGTGTTTCAGATTTGCTCCAGGTGGGATAACTGTTGTCGAAGTTGGCTGACACTTAGAAGTTTGCCTTGATGGCAAAGTTAGTAAATCCGATCCGGCAAGCTCTATCAAAACTCACACACACAACGCAATGCGCCGTCAAGCTCTTAGAAGATAGTCTTTGATTTGCTGCAGCCACATGGGTGCGCGAGGCAAAACTTGGGGGGTAAACAGCAATTTCCGAAACGATTTTACCACCCCATCCCACTCTACATTTATTTATAGAGACGCCGAAGTACCGAAGCGCTCGCAGAATTCAAACAATTAATTCAGGCATTAAATTTAATTAACTCTTTAGCTACGCGTTTGCTGGAGGCACGGTGGAGAGGAGCCGAACGCGTACACTGGGTCTCACCGCCAGTTGCCGAGCTGGGGTCGGTGCAGAAACTCTGCTAGGTGCTCGAGGGAGAGTGGGCAACGTCACCCAGAAATCCGCAAATCTTGAAAATGAAAAGACCTGGGAACAGGTTTTTAGGGCGTCGTTAGCTTCCTTACGGTCTGTTAATGTGTTAATACCATGGTCACTGCCAATGAGTTGCCCAGATATTATGTTAACAGACCGTTAAATAATTATCAAGCAACTGGGCCAAGTCACAGATGCAAAGTACCGTCAATTTGTCTTTTGGGAATTCTTGGATGATGTATCGAAGACTTAAATTATGAAAAATAAAACGCAATTGCTTGGCGAAACTTCTTATCGGCGGTTCATCACAACAGAGACCCGATTCAAGAGCGATGTTGTCATAACCCCAGGAGAAAACTCAGATAAGGAAGACAGATAAGAAATAACATCTGCTGGCTGTCATTAATTTAAGCCCTGACTAACTCAGCTTCGGGAATCCAGATACTGGAGTTTTATGCAAATGTGAAATTAAACGCGCGACATCATTAGACCGAACGGTTGCGTCTGCTGGGAGAGATAATTGAGGCAAGCGCTAGTGAGGCATAGCGTAGCGTCGGGCAGAGAGCAGCGAGATGCGTCAAAAGTGTTTGCCCGCGCTGCCATAAACAAACAGACGGGTCCCGGGGAGAGTCTGCAGGAACAACACGCGATCGACAAAGATGAAACGAGTGATCGAACTGTCGCCCGACGATCCGAGTTTACACTACTTCAACTTCCGACGCCTGACTCCCTAGATGACAGTTCCAGCAAGTCGTTTCCCGAGCAAAGAGCTGTCGCGACAGCTAAAGAGTCGACGAGTTGAGACAGCGAGAACAGAGTGATACGCAGTCGTGCTGTGACTTTCCCAGAACTCGCGTCTGTTCACGAACGTTGGCACGTTATACGTGTCAAAAACTGAACTAAGCTAGAAATTTGAAAGGAATTGGCGTTAAATCCTGGTGAAAAAACCGTTTTTTGGACTGTAATGTTTGTCCCAGGCTAACATGTGTTTGGAGTAAACTAACAACGCTAGTATAGGAATTAGGACACTTTCTTGTATACAGTTCAGAATTCCACTTCGTTCACAGCGAGTTTTGTATACCTATAAATGCAAAGATCATGGAGTTAGTGATCAATTGGAGTCTTGAAAGATGCTTAAAAAGTTTTTCCATGGTTCATATCGCTTTCCAAGTTCTGTAATTCACTCCCAATATACATTTCCCTTCCTGTTATGCACTTTCCTAAAAGGAAAATCGCATTAAAATATCGTAATACTCGTTAAAAAGCGGAATAAGAACTTCAATCCTGACTCGGCAATTCTACAGGGCAAACCAGATCATCCACAAGCTCTTCAGAGAAACCAGAGTTAGATCTGCAACTGGTATACAGTGATCGGCGTTCTAACACACAGTCACATGACAGTCTCGCAGCTAACATGGCGTCGACGCGCGGAGTCGGCCACTCTCTGCCAATGCGCGGCTGTCCAAGTCCGAGCCGACGACCACGGAGCTCGCGTGGGTGTTAGCGGGGGTGGGGCTAATGGAACTCGCCGTGTGATGTCGTCGGGTGACACGTTCCATCGGGGTGTCTCTCGGTGAGAAGCGCGACAAGAAATGGACGAATTTTCCGAGCCGTCGGCTGAGTCGGAAAATTGCCGCGAGTTGCGCGGACCTGATTTACGGTCGGCAGTAATTGCAGCGTGACCCACTCAAGGTGCTAACTACGCATGAGCGATTTATGTCTTCGATTAGGCTGCAAATCCGATGCGATGCGTGGATAATTTATTGGCCGACGGTTTGAGGTATCCAGTGTTTGAATAAACGAACTTTGTGCAGGATCAGTTTTGCTATATTTCAATTATTTGATTTGGAATTGGTTCTCTAGCTAGCTAAGCTTCAGAGCTATAACGAAGCGAATTCACTGAATAGCATTTTGTAAGATGTGTTACACAACATTAATTTACAAAAAATACTATTTATAGACACCAGATAAAGATACTATGAATAAATATACTATGAATATGGATACTAGTTATAGATACTAGATATTATAGACATTGAAATAGATACTAGATATTATATTGCTGAAAGCAATTGACTAATAATTTCAAAACGTTTCGCAAATCTTTGTAGCCTGCTTCCTTAAGAGCATACTATGTTAGTCGTTCAGTTCGGCATTTCGATCAGCTGTGTATATTTGAAACCTTTCGAGCAATAAAAAGCAAGCCCGTAGATTCCAATAACGTCAACAGCTTTCCCAACATAGTATCAGAGAAACCACGGGCCCAACCCTCACGACAATTAGGGTCAGAAACCCGTGGTCCTCCCCCTAGCAACGAGAAGGGGTTGAACATCCCCACTCCTTGAGACGTTGCAGGCAAACTGCTGACACGTGGACGACGGCCAGGCCACGTGTGTCTCGGAGATTAGGGGGTGGTTTCTGCGGGGGTGGCGAACACCAGGTGGACTGGATTAGTTGGCAGCGGCGCGGGCAGACTTCGCCCCCGAGGGGGTTGGCAGCGTGACGTCACACGAACGTGAAAGCACGCGTTGAGATGAAATCCCGGATACGAGCCTTAGTATGAAGACATGTCAAGACGATGTCTATTGCTGGATCTATTATGCTTTCAGAGCATGGCAATGCCAATTTACTTAAACCTTTTAACAAATCGGAATTTTTATGGCAAGTTTTGCCGCAGAACTTTTTCAAGTACGCTTTATTCTTATCTTTATCTAATCTTTAGCTTTTCAAACAAAACAATGGTATGTGATCTGAATGCGTAGCCTTTTACTATCGCTTTTCCAAAGATTCTCAAAGCTTTCGAGTTGCTTCATCAAGTGACTTGAGAGCAAAAAAAGTAATATCTGAGAATCGAAGTGTGTTGCTGCATTCTTTCTCTAGACGTTCTGCAAGCAGACGGCTTGCTCTCAGGGGTTTTACGAAGCTAATCTGACAATAACGCAAAGGAATCGCCACAAAAGAAGCGTAAAAATAAACCACGAGAGATAATAGTAGTTGGAAGTCAGCGCTAGAAAGATAAGATAAAGTTTGATCTCAATGTTTCCATCTCCCCGAGGTCACGTGATGTTTTGATCGGCCAGCTTTGACCTCGTCGACTTTCCGTCAAGTTCGCACAGCAAACAGTTGCTCAGCATTGCGAGTTGTTTGCTATGCGAAGCCGAACTATATGATTTGCTCGTCTCAAGTTGCACCGTGGAGGGGGTATTTGGGGATGATTTGGCCCAAGGTCGCCGACACAAATTGACAAAAACAACTACTGACTACTTTTTTCCACCAAAAACTATCGCTTATTTTAATAAACTGCCCTTTACAAATGAAATAATGGCCAGACCAAAACAATTTGACCATTTTCATGATTTTTTAACAAATTTGTAAAAAAATTGAAATATGTATAGGTACTGATATAGTTATAGACTCAAAGATAATTATTTATCAGTCCTCAGTGGTGGCAGCCAGCTGATAGCGCTGGTACTGCCCCTTTGGCGCGTCCGAATTCCCGGATTCCAGGGCAAAACCCCCTAAGGAAAATCAACCCACGGTGGTAATCCCATCAGTCAACATATTGATCCTTGTGAATAATTGTTTGAAAAATTGGCTGCATTATTGTGAAGGAAATAAAACAGTATATCATATTCGTTTAAGATCTAAAGTCAGATGGCATAAAAAGCCGAACATCGCGTTGGCTGAGAGCGACGCCGCTTTTCGGAAAGTGCATTGAATTGCGCAGTAGAATTGCTCAGTGGAATTGCGACAGAAGCACTTTGAGCAGCTTCCTAAACGCAAACGGGACAAAAATCATACAAAAAATAAAACTAAACGTACGGCGGGGCTGTGACTCGAATCTGTCCGAGTCACAAAAAACACGGGCACGCACGTGTTGCCGAGAGAGCGTGCGTGTGCGTGCGATTACACCCACTTTGCGCGGTGAATTCACGCGCCAAAAGTCACATTAAAATTTAAAATCACATTTTCCGACCAGAGAATTCGGCGTGCGCGGATGAAAAAAACACAACTTAAGCCCAACAAACGAGCAGGAAAAAAAGGTAAATAATTCCACAGATTACGCGCGCCGTTCGGAGGAGCAAGACACCCGTTATTAGAGAGCTGTGATGGCCAGAGAGTGGCGGACTCCAAGCTCCTCGCGGATTAGAGTTGGTAAACTTTACAAGGCAGCGATTTTCATGAAAAACTAAACGACGTCCAGACAAAATTATCAATTATTCTTGATTATAAGAACCATTCACATTCCTTGAGATGTTCCTTAAATGCATTTACATCAACTAAATATATTTTTTATCATATTTAATTTCTTATTTTTCTATTCATTAAACGGATGGAGTTAAAAAAAATATGTATGTATATACTATTAAAATTTCATGGACTGTTACGCAGCCTCGTAGCCCACCGCTCCCGCACCACCGCCGCCCTCCACCCATTACCTCCCGCCACCAGGGAGATGAGTCTAATCCGATACCACGAGACGGCCATCGATCCCGACCCGACCGCGGCATTTCCCGCACACTTTTCCCGCCCGACGCCGCCGCCGCCGGCGCTCCCCGATCCGTCTCCGCTCGGGACTAATGCACAGCCAATAATGTCGCGACGTCGACCTTCAGCCCGAACCACCTCTCACCCCTCGGCGTCCCAAACACAGGGATTAGTGCCGCGCAAAAAGCAGGATGCTGAGGAACGTGCCGTTCGGATTAAGAAGGGGTGGGTTTGGGTAGGACGTTTATCATCGGCGATCGATTGACAGGGCGAGTCATAAAAGACTCTTTATGTAGTCGGGACTGGGTGTGGGGGATGATTGGCTTTTATTAGCGTACGCCCGGATTAACAATGTATGCTGTTAAATTGTTATCTTCCAGTTAGCAAGACAACGGGTGGGCTGTCAACGTGGATAATAGTTTGTAGTATCTGAAAGTTAGCCACTAAAAGCCAAAATTAAAATGTCAAGGTAAGAGACTAACCTCGTCTCCACGGTGATAACCTTATCCTAACTGGAGGGTAACTATTTTACTGGACATTGTACAGCCGGCATGTGGGAGTATTGACTTTAAAATATAGCAAATGCTTCGCAGGTAAAATTATGGCACATTCAATGCTTGTGCAGTGTGCTAGAAGTTAAATTGTAATCAATGGGTACCGTCCACATCATTGGATAGTAAGCAAATGTAGAGCAAAGCATTTTTCACGTGGCAGGTTTGTCGGTGAAGTAATCGCCATGATTTTCATTATGAACCCAAGACTCTTTTGGCTTCATAAAATAGTATGACAAGTCATAAAACTGGTTAGTTTATCGTCCCAATCATGCAAGAAATGTTTCTGATCATTTCAAAGAAATACAAAACGTTGTGTGTGATTTACGGCAGAAACTCTCTTAGATCAAGAAATGGCAGCGTTCGTTAAATAACCGACCGTCATATGTTTCACAGCTCAATGTTTCTTCTAACAAAGATGTTGATGAAGATTTTGATGTTGATATTGATGAAAGATGAAAGATAAAAGAAGTTGATGTTGAATATGTTGTTGACTAACATTCAGTTGTTGTAAAACATCAGAAACAAACAATGAAATAAAAACCCCTAAACGCTGCCCGCAGAGCAGAGAACGGCACTTCCACCGCATTAAATATCTCTAAAGTGTGATGAACTCCGGCAACTTTGTTGTCTCCTGAATGCAACGCGCAGAGCAGCCGCGGAAACGGCACCTCCACCAAGTAAAGGTAATTTAAAAACTTGACTACCCTGGGCCGGGCTGTTGCGAACAGTGTTTCCAAAAGTTGATTCGCGAGATGTCACTGAGCAGATATGCAGAGCTCGCGGCCTGTTTTTTTTTAATTTACCAAGAGTTAAAACGCGATCGGCACGAAGCAGCACCTTTAATTAGCAGCCTTTCAAATGCTAATCAAAAGCTAATTGGTTTCGCAAAGAAGCTTTGCGACTTGATAACTTCCAGCGAGTTAAGATAAAGAGAGAAATGAAGAGTTTGCGGCGGATTAAAAACGTTGCCTCCTGATGCCGCCAGCGGAACAGAATTCTGCGACCAGCGCAGCAAGCAAACAGAACATTTTAAGAAAGTTGCCTACTTCTCGCAGGGCCGCCGCCATCATAATATTGTCTCAGACGAAGTTTCAATCTAAGTTCGACGCACGCTTTTCATCATCTCACACCAACAAGATCCGTCGCCAAATCGCACTAGCGACTTGCTGGCAGCGTTCGACTACTGTTTTCGCCCCAACGGCGAGCTGATCTTCGCGATATTGGTCGTTAAACCCGAGATAAAGAGAGCAAGGCGCACCGCAAAGCGAACGGTTTTTTTGTCTGCGCGCGGCGGCATCTAGATCGAGAGAAAACACAGCTAGCAAAGAGTTCTCCGCGGCTAATTACAAGAAAAAGCCGGCGACACCGGCTCTTCGCGGACATGCCTCTTAAATACCTAATGCTGAGTGCTCGAAAGTGTGCGACCATTAACGCTGCGGGCGGCAGGAATTAGCCGACGGTTTTAATGGACCGAACACTTGTTCACACAGCGACGGCCGCGTAAGAGCGCTCTCAGCACTCGGACACTTTGCGCGAATTTCATTTAAAGTTTGTAGATTTTAGATTTCAAAAAGTTCGGCAAACTGTGCGCTAAACGTCGAGCGTACGTGCTCGGAGGGCGATTCGGGGCATAGAGATGGGAATTTCGCAGGCGTGGAGACGGCCGGCCGAGGGCAGGTCACGCGCGGAGATGCAAGGATGGAGCTTCTTGCTCTGATGCTGTGTGTGCAGCGATGTCTGCTGACTTACCCTTAGCCGCGAGTGGAATAAAGGAACACGATGCAGTGAATTTTGCGTTGCTTACCTGGAACAGAGAGAAAGACACGTGGGTTAGAGTTGATGCATGGTCACAGGTTTGGGATTCGCCGGTTATGTTATGTGTATGTACACTGGCATGTTGACGTGGACTGTGGAAGGCGATAAGAGTCCTTGACAATGCTAATTGACGAAAAGGAGAAACGCATCGAAATTAACACAAGAGTTTTTTCTGTCAAATAGCATAGACACGCAAAAATCTTTCGACCGATTTACCAACAAAGATGACACAAGCTGTAAGAAAAGATAAATAAGATTACGATTACGATTACCAGTGCCTATTAAATAGACAAGACATGAATCTGTTCAGACCACGACGCATCATAAAATGTTGCCATAACACAGCGCCCCGTCACCACTCAACCAATCTCACTAAACGCCTTCCACCCTGGTGTGTTGCAGCCGGCGGTCACCATGGCGATGGTCGGCGGCAACATCCGCGGCTCGGTCACCGGAAACTACACCACGTACCGCGGCCGCGAGTTCCACTGCCACCCGCGCGGCCACAGCGAGGCGCTGGTCATCTTCAGCCTCGGCTCTCTGGGCATGGCGGCCAACATCGCGCTGATGACCATCATCCTGGGACGGCGACAGCTGCGTCGGTGAGACCATCGTGTGTGACAGGTCGCTTTTATAGAGAGCGCTGCATGGGCAGGAGCCGGTGATGGTACGTGGTCGGCTCCTGACTTGGTAGAACCCAGCACCGGCCAGCGTTTAACCGTGTTCCTTTGACACGCTGCGTCGACGCCGTCCCTGTGCCACTGGTATATTGGCTACTGGTGAAATACAGGCTGATGGTAAAGCTAACCTAGCCTAGCAGCGGCTGAGGGTGGAACCGGTGCCGGTGAAATACAGGCCGATGATGAAGCTAACCTAGCCTAGCAGCGAGCTGAGGGTGAATGACAGGCTGATGATGAAGCTGACCTAGCCTAGCAGCGATCTCAGGGTGGAACCGGTGCCGGTGAATGACAGGCCGATGGTGAAGCTAACCTAGCCTAGCAGCGAGCTGAGGGTGAATGACAGGCTGATGATGAAGCTGACCTAGTCTATAGCAGCGAGCTGAGGGTGAACCCGGTGCCGACATGCAGTCTGCTCCTGTCCAACAGCACCAAGCGCCGGCCACCGCTTAACCCTGTCCTTAAGACGTTATGTAGGAAAACCGAATGCTTGAAGGAAAGGTTTTTTCCCCTTTAGCTGAAGATTAAGTGATGCCGCTCAGCTAAGCGATGTGAGCGGTTTTGTAGACTCGGCGAATTTCGACATGGAGCAGAGCCAATGCAGCCTACTATCTCAAACGTACCCAAAGGACACAACAGTGACTACAATTTACGAATTAGACAATTAAAATTAACATATCGTCATGCAAATAGGGAGCAACACTTAGTTCCACTTCGCTCTCAACGTCGCGTTGTTTTTTTTTTCTCTGTAGCCACTAACAAGATGCAAATACATCGTTCTCTATGCTCCAACCCCCATCACCTCGTTCAAGGTGAACGAGGTGGCAGCTGGAGCGACCTCTAGCGCGCTAGGTGAGATAATCCAGGGCACGTGGTTGTGTTGTGGAGGGCTCCAGAGAGAGCTTAGCGGATTACAGGACGCGGTCCACGGGATGTCTACTTAGAGTCTGTCAGTGCGAGGGTCGGGGCAATGCTGAGTGGGTTGACCTCGGATCTTACTTCTAAGAAAATCGATGTGGTAGCTAGACAGTTATAAGAAAATTTCAAAATCCGGTCTGGAAACGCCGCCATGCGTAACTTGCATTTTTTTGGGCGAGGAAACTTGGAAAATTTTAATCTGGAAGATTTTTCTTCTCTATCAGCAGCGCAGGTATAAGAGTTTGTGAATGTGAGAGTGTGATTTGTCACCCTCCAGTCATCTTTGTCCAAGCTATTGTTAGCTCAGTTGCAATCAGCACGGGTCTTTACCGAAGCAAGGAAACTGCTTGATTTCAAGCGTCTTATTTACGAGCGACGCTGCAAGTCAAGAAGTACAAGAGCCAGACAAGAAAACGTCGCATTTCCCGATGAGTCATGGGCCAACTTGGCTTACCAACGCGACAAGAACGCAATTTCTGCATAAATTACAAGCGTCAAGCAAAAAAACAAGCGATCTGCTTAAAGCTGTAGACTCAGCTTCAAGAAGACACTAAAGGGTTGAGCAGAGGTGGCGGAGGGGGGGGGGGGGGGGGGGAGTTGAAGTGGCGGGGAAATTACATCCGGTTGAAATTACCGCCTTTCAGATGCAAATGACGTCATTTCCGTAGTCTTCCCGAAGCGCGCGCATGAATCACGACTGGGAAATTCATCGCCCGCCCGCTCGGCAACCCAACACGGCGATAGCGCACTTTTCCCGCGAGGCGCGCATTTGTTTTCCCGCCCTCGCGCTGCAATTTGCATATTATTTTTCCGGCCAGCCGTGATTTTCGCGCGCTGCAAATCTCGCGTGGCGGAATCGACGTCGCCGAGGGGTGCTAACGGACGCGACCGACCAAGATTTAAAATACTATCGTTGGCCGACGCGGCGGGGGAGAGTGCGGTGATGAATCGCAGCCCGCGTCTCCGCGATCAGCCTCCAAGAGAGAACAACAACCGTGAAGAAAACAATAGCATGCCAGGACGGCCATTTCGGACGCCAGCATCAGATTGTTACGAGGACAAGATGGCCCGTTCTAGCGCCGTTACAGGTAGGGAAACAAGGGAAGTGCATCTACTGGTAATAAAGCATGGTTTCTGTGCGTTCTGTTGACAAGGACAGAAACAGCAGTGTGATGAAACCCTGGAAGTTCCAACGCGGCTCTCAACGCTCGGAGGAAGCTTTTCAAAAAAAATGTAAAATATTATTGTTGGCCGCGCGATGCGAGAGCGTGATGATAAATTGGGGGTGGCGGGGGTGGGGGTGGGGGTGGGGACGGCCGACGGAGCGCCGACTACAATTCAGCCATCTGGCGCAGAGTGCATGGATCTTCGCCGAAAGTAAGCTCCGAGTGAACACATTACTCGCTGCGGCGGGTTGTCAGCGTGCGCTACGACTGTCTCTTGCCCTTCGGGGACGACCGCGCGGGAGGGTGTCGGTGGGGGCAGGACCGGCCGACTCCGCGCGTGGACGCCATGTTTGTGTCCGTGACCGATTTAAAGCTGTGCTGCTTTGACAGCCAGAGAGTGGCCATCCTTTTTGTTTCTTAAACATCAATGCATTTCAATATATTATAAAAAGTTCTAATAAATAGGATATTTCATTTGAATAAACACATTTCATGATGCAAATAATGGATTCTAGGAAAAACATGGAGGCAAAAATAGCCCTACTTTTCCTATAAGTATGCGCCTATGTAAACAACAGAGTTCAGCGAATGCCACGATGAAAAACGACTATTTCTATTGTAGTCGTGCGTTCCCAGTTATCGCAAGTCGCAGCGTCCACGAGGTCGGGGCGTTGAGCCAGCAAGAGTCTTGAAATTGGAAAGCATTTCTCACCGCCACCCTAAACACCACCGCGGACCGAGCAAGCCAGACAGCGAGCAAGTCTAAGAGAGAGGGAACTATTAACCCGGCGAAAGTGAGCTAAGCGTGCGGCGGGAATGGAGAACGCCAAGTCGTCTGCAACGCCGCCCGCCGGGAATTTGAACGACGCTTAAGGAAGCCACTTTCGAAAAAAAAAAAATGCTTGCTTTATAAAGTAAATTAATAATCTGAAAGTAGAATGTTGCGGGCCGGGAATCGCTGCTCTGCGGCCGCCAAAGTATCATATTAGCAGGGAGAAGAGATTAAAAAGTCGACATTCTTGTACCGTCGAGGGCTTGGAACAGTTTTCAGAGATGAAGATTACCTATCGACGCAACGGCGTGCCTCGCACGAGTCCGTGAACGGCGCCGGCATAAAAGTCCGCAGGAGTATTTATACTGCGTTTTTAACACCAGCGTCCAAAGTGTGTATAGCTTCTTCAAAACGACAGTTTTTTTTATCGCACAGTCCACGTCGGGTCAAAAGACATAAGGTCTAAAAACATGAAAGGACATTCTATATACACAGGACGCAAGTAAGTGTCTGTTAAAACGAGTCACTAAAAAAAGAACGCATCGTCAGGAAATATTTGCAGAAACTAGCAGCGGAGCCCCGTGCCTCCGGCACTATGTGTTTACGCCTTTTACCTTTATTGATAATACTATTTTCCATGAGACAGCCTCTTTTCCCAAAATACACACCTTATGCCCATAAGGAAAACCTGATACCCATAAGGCTTATAAGGCAAAAATGTACCCAAAAGGCAAAACACTATCTTCATCAGGCAAAACCCTATGCCAATAAAGAAAAACCTTACTCTTAAAAGGAAACCCAAGCCCCTGAGGCAAAAATAAGCCCATAAGGTAAACCCTTTACTCAAAAGGCAAACCCTGTGCCTAAAAGACAAACCCTGTGCCCATAAGACAAACTTTATGCTTACAGGAAAATTTCCCCTACACTTCCCCATAAACTACCCGTTCCCGACTCCTTACACTACCTCTAAGCTTCCGTTAAACTACTGATACCTACTTCTACACTACCCCTTCACGACCAATACCCTGCTTTTACCCAACTGATAAACTACTCCCACCTTACCCCACCTCCACCACTACCCTAATTCTACCCTTCCCAACTCCTCACCCACCCTACCCCTACCCTACCCCTTTCCTGAGTTGAAATTTTTTCCGTTTCTTATGTAAGATACTCTCGTGTCTGGTAAGTAGGTACTAATGCCTTGCTCTCGGGTATTCAAGTTACGTGAGTTAGGCGACGTTTTTATAATTTTATTCAATGCAAATTGACTCTTCAAAAGTCTAAAGTGACAAAATGTATCCATTAGGTCACTGCTTATTTGAGTTTTGAATAGAAATCATTTTTAGCCAGCTGTCAAATGCCGCCGTGAAGACAATTTTGCTCATGGTTTTTCGCGATTTAAAATGCTAAAATGAAGCCTGATGATTACAATTGAAAGTTGGTACGCGAACATGCCCTTATTTATGTGTTTTTATTAAAAAAAAAAACGCGTAAATTATTGCAATGTAGATGAGTGTGTGTTGCACTCTTGAGTCATAATGCATGTTTGTGTTTTGAGCAATAGAAATTAATTCTTAGCCATCTGTCAATTGACTAAATGTCGGAATTGTTTTTCTGTATTTTCCTCAATTTAAATTGCATTGAAAAGACGAAAAATTGTTTCAAATGAAAGACGAAACATGTTCACGTTTGAGAATTGGTATGAATAAATATCACCTGTAAATTGGCGTGACGATGATTGGACGATGCACTCGGATTAACTGTCTAGGCTGGACGTGCTAAGTTTCGATCGCCTTTCCTTGTAGAATTGTTCGTCTGATTGTTTTGACACTTCCATGCTGTCCTCGTGGAAAGAGCAGTTGCTTTTTTCTTGCAATATAAACTCGTTTTTAACCATTTTTTTAATGGCGAAGTTTCGGCCATGTGCTGTTATCAAGTTATCGCAATTTGAATTAGATTATTAGATTATTACCTTAGATTTTCCGTTCTTATTAAATAAAAGTGTATCATGTCACGTCAATGAGTGCGCGTTGCACTCGGGTTAGCTGTCTAGGCTGGACTTAAATACCTTCGGTCGACTTTTCACAAATAAATAATCAACTGATTGCATTGAAACTTGAATCGGTCGGCGCAGAATGAAATCTTTACTTAATTACTTGCTTGCTATCTTTGAGTTGTGAGAGATGGAAATTAATTATTTTGCCAGCTGTCAGATGGTGACATTTCGTTGATGCTCATTTCAAGTTTTCGTAATTTGAGTTGCTATAAAAAATACGGGAGACGATTGAAAATGGTAGAAAAATCAAGAAAGTACCCGAATATAGTTGTTTTTAGTGAATATAAAGTAGTAAAATGCAGATTTGGTGAGTGCACGTTGCAAACCAAAGTCCTATAGGCCAAAATCTTTGCGAAAGTTGGCGGCAACTTTTGAATTAATTCAATCCATCAACTCTGGAACAGCCCTAGTGAAGAAATGTATCCAGGTAGTCAGTGCCTGTTTGAGTTTTAAGCCCTTGAAATTCATAATTTGCCAGCTGTCATTGACGAAATGTCAGAAATGTTCTTATCACGTTTTGGCACAAAAAATCACAATGAAACAATGAAGGACATCTCCAAATGGTCAGTAATGCATGTACGTACCAAATTGAATGTGTAATTATTATTATTTCGTGTAAATTGAAAAGTCAATGAGTGCCCTAAGGTTGCACTTGAACTTGAAGTAGCTGTCTAGGCTGGGCCGCGAACGTTTCGACCGAGTTTTCTAATAGAAATATTCAAGTGATTCAATGGAAACATAGCCTTAGCAGTAGAAAATTAGCTGTGTTTTAATTCTAGACAAAGACGTTTGGTGGAGAGTGCGTGAATGTTTCATGAAAGGGATTTCTAAATTTGTACTACTGAATACAAAGAAACATAGCCAACAATGGAATCCCGGGGCAACCAAATCGACGGACATTATATATATTAGACTAGCAGCGGAGCCCGTGCCTCCGGCACTATGTGGTTACGCCTTTTACTTATAATTAATTTTTTTTTTTCATTTATTTTTTTTAAGCTCATAAGGCTGCCCCTTTACCCTTAAGGCAAACCCTATGCCCATAAGGCAAATCCTATGTCCATATGGCATAAGTACGTCCATAATGCAGAAATGTGCCAATAAGGCAAAACCTTTGTTCAAAAGGCAAACCCTACGCCCATAAGGCAAACCTTATGCCCCTAAGGCATAAAGTCTTTTAGTTTTTAACGAAATGGGATGCCTGTTCGCCCTATGAACGAATAGTTCAACCAATGGGCGTGAATAGAACCTATATAACTTAGGGTGAACCAAACGCCATTAGGGCTAAATATGCACGAAGCAGTTGAAGTAGCTGTCTAGACTGGGTTCCCAAAGTTTCGACCAAGTTTTCAAATATAACTGTTCAATTGATTCCATGGAAAAAAACCTCTGCTGTGTATAATGAGCTGTGTTTAAATTCTAGACAAAGACGCGTGGTGGAGTGTAAGTGAATTTTTCCCTTTATGCATAGAAGATTTATGCAATTGATACATATAACATAAGGTGGACCAAACGCCCTTAGGGCGAACTATACGCCCATTGGGCTTACTATACACCCATAGGGTAAACTTTACGCCCATAGGGCAAACTATACACCCATAGGGTGAACCATACGCCTATACGCTCAAAGGGCGAACTATACACCCATAGGGTGAACTATACGCACATAGGGCAAACTATACACACATATGGTGAACTATACGCCCAAAGGGCAAACTATACACCCATATGGTGAACTATACGCCCATAGGGCAAACTATACACCCATAGGGTGAACTTTACACCCATAGGGCGAACTATACGCCCAAAGGGCGAGCTATACGCCCAAAGGGCGAACTATACACCCATAGAGTGAAATTTCCGCCCATAGGGCGAACTATACGCCCATAGGGCGAAATATAGGCCCATAGGGTGAACTATACGTCCATAGAGCGAACTATACACCCGACCCAAAGGGTGAACTTTACGCCCATAGGGCGAACTATACGCCCGTAGGGCGAACTATACGCCCAAAGGGCGAACTATACGCCCATAGGGCAAACTATACGCCCATAGGGCGAACTATACGCCCATAGGGCGACCTATACGCCCATAGGGCGACCTATACGCCCACAGGGCGAACTATACGCCCATAGGGCGAACTATACGCCCATAGGGCAAACCATACGCCCATAGGGCGAACTATACGGCCTTAGGACGAACTATACGCCCATTGAGGAAAAATACGCTCAAGGTTAACAATACGCTCATAGGCCTAATTTTCGCAATACGGGTGAATGTTCGCTAAACGTATAGGGCGAACCATACGCCTAAAGGGCGAACCATACGACCATAGGGCGAACCATACGCCTAAAGGGCAAACTATACACCCATATGGTGAACTATACGTCCACAGGGCGAACCACACGCCCATAGGATGAATTATCCGCCCATAGGGACAAAAATACGCTCAAAGGGCGAACAAAAAGCTTATAGGCCTAATTTTCGCAATACGGGTGAATGTTCGCCAATTTTATAGTTCATTAGTATAGTACGCAATGGGCGTATAGTTCGCCCTATGGGCGAATAGTTCGCCCTACGGGCGTATGGTTTGCCCTATGGGCGTATGGTTCGCCCTACAGGCGTATGGTTCGCCCTATGGGCGTATAGTTCACCCTATGGGTGTATAGTTTGCCCTATGGGCGTATAGTTCACCCTATGGGTGTATAGTTTGCCCTATGGGCTTATAGTTCACCCTATGGGTGTATTGTTTGCCCTATGGGCGTATAGTTCACCCTATGGGCGTATAGTTTGCCCTATAGGCGTATAGTTCACCCTATGGGTGTATAGTTCACCCTATGGGTGTATAGTTCACCCTTTGGGCGTATAGTTTGCCCTATGGGCGTATAGTTCACCCTATGGGTGTATTGTTTGCCCTATGGGTGTATAGTCACCCTATGGGCGTATAGTTCACCCTATGGGTGTATAGTTTGCCCTATGGGCGTATAGTTTACCCTATGGGTGTATAGTTTACCCTATGGGTGTATAGTTTGCCCTATGGGCGTATAGTTTACCCTATGGGTGTATAGTTTTCCCTATGGGTGTATAGTTATCCCTATGGGTGTATTTATTTATTTATTTATTTTTTTTTTTGTCGTTACTTATAAATTGTACATATATGTGCAGGTGGTAAGTGATTATATGTCTTAAGTAATATTTTATAATATTTGTTTTCCCTATATTTCCTTTTAAAATCTTTAATTTCTATATCTTTAATTTCCATTATTTCTCTGTCCATATTGTTCCAGTCTTCTCCCGTTCGGTTCATAAAGGAAAATTTTCCAGTATCTTTCTTTGAAGTTTTGATGTTTACTTGCATATCGTGCATTTTTCTGTTCTGGTATTTTCTGTTTTGCTCGGCAATTTTGTTGTTGAGTTCTTTCCAACCATTATTCTCTCCACGACTTTAAAATAGTTAAAAATTCGATGATCTTTTCTATCTTCTAATGTCTCCCATCCAAGTTCTTGTACCATTCATGACGGTCTTTCTACTATTTTAGTTTTCTCATCCTTTTCATGATCTAATCTCCATCGTTTTATTCTTCCTAAAACCCTTCTTGCGCCTAATCTTTGTACCTTCTCTAAATGTTTTATATCTTTTTTCTTATATGGATCCCACACGGACGATGCGTATTCAACTAAGGGTCTAATGAGCGTCAAGTATGCTTTCTCTTTAATTTCTTTTTTAACTCCTAATAAGTTCCTCATGACAAAGTTCAATGTGTTAATCCCTTTTCTGGAGGCCTCTTCGATATGTTCCGACCAACTGAGATTTTTCATAAAAATTATTCCTAAGTATTTATATGTTTGCGTTGTTTCTGCCCTATGCCCTATGCCCTATGGGCATATAGTTCACCCTATGGGTGTATAGTTTGCCCTATGGGCGTATAGTTCACCCTATGGGTGTATAGTTTGCCCTATGGGTGTATAGTTCACCCTATGGGTGTATAGTTCACCCTATGGGGTTATAGTTCGCCCTTTAGGCGTATATTTCGCCCTTTGGGCGCAGTATAAGGGTTAGACTGATGGACCTTGGGCTTTAGGTACAATGTTTTCTTTGCCTTTTACATTTTCGTTTATTACTTTGTCCAAATTTTTCAACCTCTTTGCTGATTTCCGTAATACATTTAGGCGATCTAGTTTCTGACCGTGGTAAAGTGACTAAATCTCTTAGTTAAGCCCTCGTCAAGATGCACCCCATGCCTCCATTTTAAATGCAGGCAAACATTTCGACATCTATTTTGTCAATGTATACTTTAGAAATTTGCAAATAAAACTGTTTTTGAGGCTATTCGATGTATTAGACTCGCATTGACATGAAACAACTTTATGGTAGTTCATTTCTATCAACATCAGCAAACAGTAAAAATTTAACAGAAAATGAAGATTAAAAAATGTTTTGGTTTTGAGTAGCAGCTTTTGAACCACATCCGTTGAATAATTGTAGCACCTCAAATAGTATTCTTGTTCGCTGTTTGAATCCTGAAAAAGATATAATATAGAAATTACGGTTTTTCCGACTGCATTCGTAAAAATATCGAATAGTCTTTTAGCAGCGGAGCCCCGTGCTTCCGGCACTATGTGCTTACGCCTTTTACCTTTATTGATAATACTATTTTCCATGAGACAGCCTCTTTTCCCAAAATACACACCTTATGCCCATAAGGAAAACCCGATACCCATAAGGCATAACCCTATGCTTATAAGGCAAAAGAATGCCCAAAAGGCAAAACACTATGTTCATCAGGCAAAACCATATGCCAATAAAGAAAAACCTTACTCTTAAAAGAAAACCCTATGCCCGTAAGGCAAAAATAAGCCCATAAGGTAAACCCTTAACTCAAAAGGCAAACCCTGTGCCTATAAGACAAACCCTGTGCCCATAAGACAAACCTTATGCTTAAAGGAAAATTTCCCCTACACTTACCCATAAACTACCCGTTCCCGACTCCTTACACTACCTCTAAGCTTCCGATAAACTACTCATACCTACTTCTACACTACCCCTTCACGACCAATACCCTGCTTTTACCCAACTGATAAACTACTCCCACCCTACCCCACCTCTACCTCTACCCTAATTCTACCCTTCCCAACTCCTCACCTACTCTACGCTACCCCGCCCCTATCCTGCGTTGAAATTTTTTCCGTTTCTTATGTAAGATACTCTCGTGTCTGGTAAGTAGGTACTACTTGCCTTGCTCTCGGGTATTCAAGTTACGTGAGTTGGCGACGTTTTTATAATTTTATTCAATGCATTGACTCTTCAAAAGTCTAAAGTGACAAATGTATCCATTAGGTCCTGCTTATTTGAGTGTTGAATAGAAATCATTTTTTGCCAGCTGTCAAATGCCACCGTGAAGACAATTTTGCTCTTGGTTTTTCGCGATTTAAAATGCTTAAATGAAGCCTGATGATTGCAATTGAAAGTTGGTACGCGAACATGTCCTTATTTATGTGTTTTTATTAAAAAATAACGCGTAAATTATTGCAATGTAGATGAGTGTGTGTTGCACTCTTGAGTCATAATGCATGTTCGTGATTTGAGCAATAGAAATTCATTCTTAGCCATCTGTCAATTGACTAAATGTCGGAATTGTTTTTCTGTACTTTCCTCAATTTAAATTGCATTGAAAAGACGAAAAATTGTTTCAAATGAAAGAAGAAACATGTTCACGTTTGAGAATTTGTATGAATAAATATCACCTGTAAATTGGCGTGATTGCACGATGCACTCGGATTAACTGTCTTGGCTGGACGTGCAAAGTTTCGATCGCCTTTCCTTGAAGAATTGTTCGTGTGATTGTTTTGACACTTCCATGCTGTCCTCGTGGAATGAGCAGTTGCTTTTTTCTTGCAATATAAACACGTTTTTAAAAAAAAATTTAATGGCGAAATTTCGGCCATGTGCTGTTATCATTCCGTTCTTATTAAATAAAAGTGTATCGTGTCACGTCAATGAGTGCGCGTTGCACTCGGTTTAGCTGTCTAGGCTGGACTTCAATACCTTCGGTCGACTTTTCACAAATAAATAATCAATTGATTGCATTGAAACTTGAATCGGTCGGCGCAGAATGAAATCTTTACTTAATTACTTGCTTGCTATCTTTGAGTTGTGAGAGATGGAAATTAATTATTTTGCCAGCTGTCAGATGGTGACATTTCGTTGATGCTCATTTCAAGTTTTCGTAATTTGAGTTGCTATAAAAAATACGTGAGACGATTGAAAATGGTAGAAAAATCAAGAATGTACCCGAATTTAGTTGTTTTTAGTGAATATAAAGTAGTAAAATGCAGATTTGGTGAGTGCACGTTCCAAACCAAAGGCCTATAGGCCAAAATCTTTGCGAAAGTTGGCGGCAACTTTTGATTTAATTCAATCCGTCAACTCTGGAACAGCCCTAGTGAAAAAATGTATCCTGGTAGTCAGTGCCTGTTTGAGTTTTAAGCCCTTGAAATTCATAATTTGCCAGCTGTCATTGACGAAATGTCAGAAATGTTCTTATCACGTTTTGGCACAAAAAATCACAATGAAACGATGAAGGACATCTCCAAATGGTCAGTAATGCATGTACGTACCAAATTGAATGTGTAATTATTATTATTTCGTGTAAATTGCAAAGTCAATGAGTGCACTTAGGTTGCACTTGAACTCAAAGTAGCTGTCTAGGCTGGGCCGCGAACGTTTCGACCGAGTTTTCTAATAGAAATATTCAAGTGATTCAAAGGAAACATAGCCTTAGCAGTAGAAAATTTGCTGTGTTTTAATTCTAGACAAAGACGTTTGGTGGAGAGTGCGTGAATGTTTCATAAAAGGGATTTCTAAATTTGCACTACTGAATACAAAGAAACATAGCCAACAATGGAATCCCGGGGCAACCAAATCGACGGACATTATATATATTAGATGACCCCCCGAGCAAAATAACGTACATCATGGAAGCGTACTTCCATCATCGCAAAAAAAACAGCACAAACCGAATAGCGATGTGACGCGTCGCGCTTAGAGATACAAAGTGCTGTTTGGAGGACTGCCAGATGTCGACATGGACCGAACAAACTTGCTGAGAATCCTAAACTGTATAATCCGTGCATTTTAACGAAGGCAAACAAGAAAGACTGGCAATCCTAGCATGTAGTCCGTTAGCCCTTGAGATGCCGAGTGCAAAATTCGGTAGATACACCCAGCTGATCGACATGGGGAAAACAAGCTGGCTAGTCTGCAAATACAACCCCATAGCCTCTAAGCCCTACGGAAACATCTGTATGCAGTTCTAGGAGAGCATACTTTTCCGCAGGGAGCGCTAGTGTTCGAAAGAGGCTTTGAGTTACCAACTTCACACAACTGTCCTATGTTGATTCCTTTTTAGTGGTGGAATGTTACTTACTATTTCTTATTTGATTTGGTTTATTTATTATCAGTTTCCGGGCTATGTTTTCAGTTATCAGCTGTTCTTTCAGTCAAAAAAGCCAACGCTTTAGTTTCAATATTGAAATATTCAAACTTCCCAGTAGAAATTTGATTTTAAAGGTAGGTGCGTCCAAAAAGGCTACAATTTGTAAAGTATGGTCTCTCCCTGAATAGAATGTACATTGCTACTAAGTAAACTCGTTGCTAAACCAACACCAGTAAGACACTGAAGATGCCAATGCGCTCGTTGGCGAAACGTCGGTCCAGGTCCTTTTCAGAACCAAAAACCACTCAAATCAGAGCAGACACCATGAAGCCACTAATCCAAACGTGTTCTGATTGCAGCTGGTCCCAAGGCCTCCTCTTCCACCAAGCCATGGTCGACTGCGCACGCGCCGCCATCCTCATCCCGCTCGGCATCTCGATCCTCAAGTGTCAGCCGGTCAACAAGTGCTCGCTGGTCGAGACCGCCTTCCTGCTGCTTGTCACCGTCTCCACCGTCAACATGCTGACCACCGTTCTCAACGACAGCCCCGTCTTCCCCGAGGACGACGAAGACGGTCACGCCAACAACGTGCCCCTGCTCATGGACTCGCCGCAGTGCGTGCTGTTCGGCACGTTCATGATCTGGTTCGCCAGCATCACGATCAACCTGGGGCCGACCTTCTTGAGCGGCGCGCTTGCCGCCAACTCGGAGACGAACCACAACGCGCCCAGTTGTCCGCTGGTCCACGGCCCGTTCCGGCACTATGTGCTTAACGTGCTGTGGATCGTGATCAACTTGATCTGCGTGGTGCTGACGCTGTTTCATCTGCACAAGCTGCACAGGGACCTGACCAAGGCGAACGTCGAGGCGGTGAGGGTGGCGGGGCTGGTGACCACGTTGGTGAGCGTCACGGGCGGCGGGATACCGGGCGCCGCGGGGATGGGGTCCAGGGTGAGTGGGCGGCCGAGGGGCCGAGATTTTATGTTTGTTATTGGTGGGAAAAGTCTCGTGGCTCGGTCACACGAACTAACTACGCTGCAATTGCTTTGCTGCTCCAATTTTGGCTTGGTTGATAGCGTAACTTTACAAATATATGCATTGTAAGTCCGTGTTTTACATTTGGTTTCGCGATTCTGAATTTGGCAACAGCTTGAAGCTTAGAGCCAAAGTTAACATTAATAACTGTTGCTTGCGATTGGAGTTTTATTTGGAACCAAGATAATGCGGACAATTGCGCCAAGAAAATCGGGCGGGAGATTTGCAGAAAGCTAGAGTAAATGTACTTAAAATATTGAATCTGTGCCAGTGGGGAAAAAAGGTGCAAGAGTGTCTAAGCGCCACTCTGCCAGTCTAGACGGACAAAACAGCTTTTATACACGCTGAACATTTTGAGACTACTTAGTCAACGCAACACGACAGTCCGTTTAATTCCTACTTAAATGCAAACGTATTCTGCAGCGGTTCAGAAATAGGGAATTCAACTAAAATAATATATTTAAAAAAAATCAAAAACACCGAGCAACAATGTGCTGGAAACAGCTAAATTAAATGAGATTAGGAAGACGAATAATTCGGTATGTTTTGATATAGGTACCTACTATATAGCTATTAATTAAAAATTAATTAAACGAGCAAACCAAACTGCAAGGACCAAGGAACGCATGCCCGTGAGATGAAAAGTCCTCGTGGAATCAGTCTTTAAGGCCTCTTCAAGGTTTCATCTACTGTTCTACTGTTTACCAGTATTGGAACTCTTAGACTTAAATAATAAATAAATAAATAGATGTCTGGCACATCTGCGCTAGAGAATGAAAAGCGCCGGGCGCAGAAAAACCCAGGGAAAGCGCGTACGCTACGCGCGTGCGTTTTCCCAGCGTACCCAGCTTTAGCAGCTTTACGCACGATAAGCTGAGAGTGGAGGGGGGGAGGGGGTTCGTTGCGAACCTGATATCGGGGATTCGAAAAAGATGAATGTAATGGGAGCAGATTATTAACTTCGCTGGGGATTCAACGAATATGGCAGATGCTAATTTTTTTCGCGTTTTTTTCCCATGTGTAATAGCACTTCACAAATTGAAAGCCAGGGTCGTGATAACGATTCCTTTTGAAAAATCCTTTTTACACGACCAACCGAGTGTTTTTAGGCGATAAATTAAATCAAAGTACAGGAAACATATTAAATACCAAAGACATATACCAACGCGAGCGAAGCGGAAACACTGCAGATAATAACCGAACAAAATTGACGCATTGTGCAACGGTGCAAACAACTTTGTAATTCTGAAAGCAGCTCGTTTGCGTGTTGACCGAGTACTTGCAACATTAACACCGCTAACTCCGCCGCAGCGTGACGCATGACGCAGTACGCACTATACGCATTACGCACGCAGCAATTGATCCACGGCAAAACTGCTGTGTTGGACCACCATAAGTTGAGAGGTGGGGGGGGGGGGGGGAGCGTTACCAGCAAGGAGTTATCATGGAAATCATGGTACTCTAGTACGGTGTCACCCGAGTTCAGTGTAATTTCCCAGCAATTTCCCTAGATATTTTCTTCTGCCTCGATGCAGCTAAGGCGTCTGGGGTTTCACAAGTTGACGCCCCCGACACCGGGCTAAGAGCCGTGCGGACAAGAAGCATCGAGTCGGAACTTGGGCGTATTTTGAAATTTGTGCGGTTTTAGCCACCCCCGTCTAACTAGACAAGGGAAATAAACCAGAGACCCTGACCCTTACCTCATACAGTGTATAGCGGGGTCATGCCGGTCTCAAAACCCATTTAACTATTTCATATTGAAAACATCACCCGAGTTTAGACAGTTGATAAAGCTGGCTGCACAGCTTTGCGGATTGTCGGGAAAAGTTTAAGTTTAGTGGCTTAAAGCATTCAATACCCATGGTTAAAAAGTTTACTGAAAATTAACGTCCAAGGATAAGGACAAGACATTAGCGTTAAGAAAGTAATGGAGCAAGTAATTCTCGGTATAATTATTGGCATGCAAGAATGCTTGCTGTCACGGCTCCCATTGACCCCTAACGTCCCCTAGACTCTAACGACCAGTTTTTCAGTGACCCCTTGTTAACGGCCCGTTAGTTTGTTGTTACCGCAGCTACTGTCAATGAGATGCTTAGATATTTTATTTTGTTAAAATACCGCAAAATAATTAAAAAGCCATTGCAAACTGTGTCTAACGCGTTCTCATGACAACCTGTCCTGCGTCGACGGCCACCTTGCAGAGCGGCAGCGGCGGACTGATGGGCAACGGCAGCGGCGGCGCGCTCGAGGAACACCGACGCATGCGCAACTACCTGCGGCGCATGGAGCGCGAGGGCGTCCAGCGGGTCAAGATGTTTCTCGTCATCACCGCTGCTTACTGCATCTTCTGGGGGCCGCTGTTCTTCGTGACGCTCGTGCGACATCCGGTGCTTGGCAGCCAGCGCGGCTTCGAGGTGAGATGCGTTCTAGCAGCAGTAATAGCACGCTCTGGATAGCAGCAGTAGCCACTAGGTCTTAGCACGCTCAGGATAGCAGCAGTAGCCACCAGGTCGTAGCTTGATGATTTAGGATAGCAGTGATAGCAGCGATGCTAAGTCGGCAGCACGCTGGGTGCGAGGCGGACGGCTGGGAACGTGCGACGCGTTCG
The DNA here is from genome assembly GCA_921293315.2 of Nemurella pictetii. Classification (NCBI taxonomy): domain Eukaryota; kingdom Metazoa; phylum Arthropoda; class Insecta; order Plecoptera; family Nemouridae; genus Nemurella; species Nemurella pictetii. The sequence goes on along the minus strand of OV121123.1, from coordinate 5,815,802 downwards.
GTGGGACGTTGAAGCGCGTAGCACGCTGGGTGCGTGGCGGACGGCTGGGAACGTGCGACGCGTTCGGTGGGACGTTGAGGCGCGTAGCACGCTGGGTGCGAGGTGGACGGCTGGGAACGTGCGACGCGTTCGGTGGGACGTTGAAGCGCGTAGCACGCTGGGTGCGAGGCGGACGGCTGGGAACGTGCGACACGTTCGGTGGGACGTTGATGCGCGTAGCACGCTGGGTGCGAGGCGGACGGCTGGAAACGTGCTACGCGTTCGGTGGGACGTTGAAGCGCGTAGCACGCTGGGTGAGAAATTCCATCACCCAACTTGCTGAGTTGGGACGGAGCAACTGACGAAACTCTCCGTCCCAAGCCCGAGCCTTACGACATAATGACAATGGTGAAGATTTGTGTCGACAGAAAATAGGGTCAAACATAAGCAGTCAGCTCTGATAAAATCTTGTCCCGCTTTCGAAGCAATCGGGTGCGACGTTCTCATAATGCGCAGCGAGACGTCTTAGAATGCAGCGAGGTGCACAGTTGGCGTGACGTCTAGAAGCAATATCCACCTAATCTTCGCCGGAAATCGAATATGGTACAGCGGAAATTTAAATATGGAATGAAAACCGCATCCGCTTCTCGTCGTCACGCGATCGGCCGACAACAATCGGGTGTGAACGTCTGACACACAAAACGCCCCCCATTGAATGGCGTCCACGGACCTGTGATGCTGCACAGTGATCAGGCGTCTGTCGAGACACCGGTACCTGCCCCGGTACCTGTCCCCGGAACCCGCTTATTATTCACGAGGACTCGTGAGTTGCCGGCGGCGGGAGTTTTCCCTGTAAGAATTATCATTTCCTTTTCAATCTCTCCGGCGAGGTCCAACGCGTTTCAATCATTTCCCCATTCGGAAAAAGACGTCTTCCAAATGTATTTCTGTTGTTAACGAGCGTGTTTTTTTTCCGTAGTCCCGTCGACAATGAAACGAGATAGCGACAAATCATTTCTCAAGTTCTGGGTTCCAGTTGCACAGGGAAATATCTGCCCCGTTTCTTTTTATATTCCCAGCTTTTTTTGTAGTTTCTCAAAGGAAGGTGACATTTGACAAGACGTTTAGACAATGATAGCTTGTTGTTCCCTTCGTTCGGATCACGAACAGAATGGAGATATTTTGAAAAACAGTAAAAAAACACTCGGGTTAAGTATCACGTAAATTAAGACGGCGTATTTAACTAATCGAACGGAAGGCAGGGAAATTTAAGACAAAGTAAACAACCCCCAAAAGAGCATTTTAAGCACCGTTTCAATTCTTAAGTATTTTTCGTCAAGTGAAATAAATTAGGGATGCCCCAGACTGAAATTGTCAGGGTTCGCCAAACCCGATAAAATCTGCATTAGCATTCACCCCGTTGTAACGACATAAGCTCACCAATGACCCAATGCACAGTTAGAACGAGCGATCACTAGCATAAAGCTTTTCGATATGGGACGGAAAAGCTATGTAATACCTTCAAATTGTCAAATTCAAATGCCAGTTTTTCTTTGCCACGTTATTGCCACTATTCTCTAACTCGGCGCAACGTACGGGAAACCCAACCGTGTCGCGAGCTGCAGCGGATATCAAATAACGAAATTCCGAACATGTCTGCACAATTCTTCGTCGAGTCGACTTCGATCGCACGGATGCCATTCCTAGCGAGTTCGCCTTCATACACCTACACTCGATCGGAACGTGTGTTTGTTTTTTATTCAACGGTCGATTCATTGCACACGCAGCCATCGAACTATCAAATGTCTCGCTAGTTTTACCAAGTACAGGCTTACGTACCACAAAATTGCCGGGTAATTTTTGCAGAAGTATCTTATGGTGTGTCTCATCGGAAGTTGGCAGCACCAGCAGGTCCTAGGCCAGACCAGACCATGGGGATATTAGTATCAGTCGATTTTCTCTCACAACTATTCATCGTGTTCAATCTTGCTTTTTAATGCTTAGCTAGCATACTTAAGCATTTAGTTTGGTACCTTAGCTTTCAATAACCCTGTTAAATTGTTTTTCTGAAAATTGTATGCAAACGCCATCATAATGTCATTTTACTGAAGTATTAGGTGTATAATGAGCAGTAAATATTTGATAGCCAAGGTACTTATATGACATGAGACAGAACCAACTTGAACGGTCGTAACGTTAACATTCACACAATTAGGTCAAGGTGGTTGTAAAATAAAAAGGATTCCATAAAACCAAAACGAAGTCTCTGCTGCCGATTAAAGACCGAGTATATTACTTTCTGAAGACTTGTGTCTTTTCCTTATCTAAGCACTTTAGTTTTCAGTCTCCCCCATCCCCCATCCCCCAATACCCACGACCCGATCACCAATCATCCCCCTCCTTGCATTCGACACGAGGCACGCACGCGTCACGTTATACATTTCCCGCGTGTCCTGCCGCGCAGTCACGCTTTCCCGAGACGGACGTGTTGCACATTATGGCATCTATATCCGACCCAAACCATCTCAAAGTGCTTCTCATTTGGGTGAATGCGTTGTGCGATGGAACTTTTCGGCACCTGGTTTACCCTCGGCTCCTTGCGAGACTAAGGTCCAGTTTTTCAGAAGTGGCTTGTTAATTATTAAACGGTCTGTTAACACAATTGCAATGCATTTCATTGGCAGTGAACTCATAAACGGACCACTTAAAACTGGGCGTAAATGGTTTAGTAGCTTCATACCGGCACTGGGTTCGCCCTCAGCCCCGTATTAGCCTTCACGATCAGCTTGCATCTCATTAGCTGTGGCACAGTGACAGCATCCCCACACACAGTGTCAGAGTCAAGCTCCTGATGTCCTTGTCCAGGAGCAGACACCAGGGGTTGCATTGTTGGCATGCACCGCACTGCTCCAGCTAACGCGCTCTGTGTTTCCCGGCTCGTTTCCACAGATCACGCTGCACATCGCGTACGGCCACGCGATCGTCAACCCCACGCTGTTCCTCGTACTGCACCGCGGGCTGCGCTCGGCGGTGGTCGACCTCTGCTGCGGCTGCTGCACCCAGTGGTAGGTGACGCAGGGGGCGCAGCCAGTAGGTGCAGGACTTTGCGACCTGTGACCGAGCTTGGAGCAGTCTTGAGTTTAGAGCAGCGATGGGCCGACGCATGCGCGGTGGAACGATAGTCTTTCACTGACGCAGTACAGGCGTGTTGTAGACAAATGTCTGTGGTCAAAGTTTTCGTTCAAAGCTGGTCCTAACGCTCTGCGCCTGAAGCTATACAGTCAAATTAGAGTCGGCCAGAGCCCTTGGTGAAGGTCGGTGTGCGAAGAGAATTGGCGACCCATGTCCCTTGGTGTCGTTGTGTCATGTTGCTGTTCTAGAGACATCGACCTTCTGATTCTGCCAGAAAGAGAAACTCTGGAAGGTGTTGGCTATTTCGTATGTTTCAACATATAGGGGCAAGTGAGTCTCCGACTGCACGCTACGCCGGTTGTTTGATACGTTATTTAACTAGGAGGACTTAGTGTTTAGTGTTCAGTAGTAAAAGTAGCCCTGTAAAAACAGTTTCACCAACGTTTTAGTTAAAAGAAAGCTCACAAAAACACCAGAATGTACCCTTAAATGTGACCGGAGTTAAGAACAACTATCCATGAATCAACCACAAGGTAACACGATATAAAAACAACCCCCCCAGCACTAATCCAGCCCGCCGCCAACAGGTACGAGTGGTTCCCGACCGCCTCGCAGCGTCGCGACGCTTGCGGTGGCGTCGGCGCCGGCGGCGGGGGCGGCAGCGACGGCGTCGGCGACGGCCTCGACTCGGACGGCTACGACCAGCACGCCGGCATGCTGCCGCCGCCGCCGCAACCCCCGGTCGTCACCTCCATCAGCGACATCTCGCTGCTCAAGCCGCCGCTGCCGCCGATGCAGCAGCAGCCCAACGCCATGATGCAGGCCAACGCGCTCATGCAGTCCAACGCGCTAATGCACTCGAACGCGTTGCTCATGCAGAACAACGGCATGATGCAAGGCAACAACGCGATGATGCAGCCCAGCGTCATTATGCAGCCCAACAACGGCATGATGCAAGGCAACAACGCCATGATGCAACCTAACGCTATGATGCAACCTAACGCGATGATGCATGGCAACATGATGCAGGGCAACAACGCGTTGATGCAGCAGAACAGCGTTATGATGCAGAACAACGCTATGATGCAGAACAACGCTATGATGCAGAACAACGCGATGATGAACGCGGCGCCGTTGATGCAGCAAGGTCAGATGATGCAGCCGAATGCGATGATGAATTCCAATACCATGATGACCGCCAACGGGATGATGACTTCGAATCCGATGATGCAACAGAGTGCAATGATGCAGCCGACTTCGATGATGCAGCAGCAGCAGCAACAGCAACAGCAGCAGCAGCAGCAGCAGCAGCAACAACAGCAGCAGCAGCAGCAGCAACAGCAGCAGCAGCAGCAGCAGCAGCAGCAGCAGCAGCAACAACAACAGCTGCAACAGCTGCAACAGCAGCAGCAGCAGCCGACTTTGATGCTGGCACCTAGCGCAATGCTGCAGCCCAACGCCATGATGCAAACGAACGCGATGATGCAATCGAACGCGATGCTCCAGATGCAAGCTTTGGTAAATAGAACATATATGTGAGTCATGGTTGTTGTGTGCGTGCTAGTCGTGCGTTCCCGTCCACCACGAGACCTTGCACTTCCGGTGCTACGCATGTTCCACGCACGACACGCTGGCAGTAGTTGCACTGCATGCTGTTGTTGCTTACAGCTCGACCTCTCCGCACGATTTCCTTCGAGCGTCTCACAGCTCTTGAAATTAACGGCCTGGAATAACGTAGTCGCGGATACTAAAGCTTATCGGATTCAATTTATCGCCGACTTTGTTGCCCGATATCGTCTCGTTGTTCCCGCGAAATTGATGCGCCCTGCAGAGCCTCGTCCTATACTAGCCGCCTTTTGCTCGCTGCTTAAAAGCAACCAATTCAACTGGCATGAAGCACATTTCAAAAATAACGCATTTATAGCACTTTGTTGGCGCTGTTTTTATTCGGGGCGCATATGTGACGGATGGCAGGCGATGGGAATCTGGCGCGGCGGAAATTTGAATTGTGGGCACGTTGCCCCCTACCCTACCCCAACCCACCCCATCGGATTTACCCCCGAAGAAGGCGGGCGGCCCATGCAAAATCCGGGCCGGCGATACAAGGGATAACCTGAGCTCGCCACCCGGACAATGCTCACAGCGAGCAGCGCTGGCCAACGCAGATAGACGCTGGAATGGACACAGGGCTATGCACGTGTCTCGCCGCCCGTTGCCAGGGTTCGGTGAGCTGGCAGCCACAAGGGTGTGGAGCGGGTGATTCAATGCTTGTCGAGATCGTGTTTTGTTGTAATTGGGTTGGACCATAGTTTCACTGAAATAGGACGGGCGAAGTTCAAAGATTTCGAGTGGATCCTGAATATTTTATCAAAATCGTTACAGAGTTAAAAGACTACAGAGAGATTCTCTTCATTACACTCATTAATTATGCAAGATATTTTAAAACAACAGGTAGCTGGCTCTGAGCCATATAACATTAGCGAACCAGGTCACAAGTATGTATACATGAGTTTTAAGGGTTTTAACAAGGGATTTTTAGAACCTAGACGGTCTGTGCTGACAAGGAAGGTTGAGACCTACCGTAGGCCACGCTACGACGGGCAGTGGGTGGCAGAAGTGAGATAAAATATGACCAAAGCCGCAGAGAGTTATTTGTCAGTAACGACAAGTTCGCAACGAGTATGTGTTATCGGAGCAACCAGTACTAAAGTGTCGGAGCCGGTCTTTTTTTATCGAAAATCCCAGCCATCCAATCGAGTCCGTTCAATACACTGACAGTCTGAACTGCATACACGCGGTACTTTGAGGATTAGCACCCGATCGGATTAGTAGAAGATTGCGAGTGTAAATTGCCGCCATTTAATGCAGAAAATCGGCGTTGAAACGACAACACCTCCACAGACCGTCGTGTGGCGTATACATCTGCCATACGTCACAGCATTTCGAAACAAAACATAAAAAAACACACGGAGTAGTCCGCACACGAACAATGGCGCAACCATCCACGAATTTTCCCAATTTCGTTTCCGCAAATAGCATTACAAAAATAAACAACAAACACAGGGCGCATTTCCACGGGCGAGGGAACGCGCGCATGCCGCGCGCGTGAATTTCCTTTTGTATCGCGACGGTGGATTCGACCCCATTGTCTACGGGGGTCGTTATGCAACCCCCACCCCCGCTGTACGAGATGGTGCGAGCTACGAGGAGCTTGCGTGGATAAACATCAGACGGGAGAGATCTTTTGTCGGTAGCCCGAGTTGCGAGCCCCTCTGCCCCCCGACGCTACAACGTCGTGATTACAGCTATAGCAATTATTTATTTAAACGCACGCCATTAGAACGAATCTCGGCGCCGGGAATCATGGAGGAATGATATCGTGCCGGTGGCTGACTGTGCTGCAATAACAGTGAAGCGGGCGGGGGAAGCACCCAGAGCCCGAGTCGGGTTTGGAGTTGTGGAGGGATGGCCAAAAGGCGTGCGGGGCAACTTTTCACATCTAGGAAATCGTTGGTCGGATTGTGATACGAAGAAAGCGGGCCTTTATGCGAAAATGAGAGTCTGGTCAGCAATTTGGTTTGACACCTCTGAGTTTCTGCCGGATGACAATTATTCTGAGGCACGTATCTAATTTAGCGTGGCGGTCATAGATCTATGGGGGAAATTGGTCTTTTCTACTTGCTGAAGAGTGAAATTTGGTTATTTATCGTGGCTGGCATGTTTAAAGCTAACATAGATTTGTCTGAATTCTGAAGTTATAGTAATTGCTTTTGGTTATCTTGTATAAAAGTAGGAATATTATATATTTCTGCTTGCTTTTCAACGGATTTTCAACGGATGCCGATTTGGCCATCCCTCGCAGTATCAGTTACGAAATGAAAGCTGGACCAGAACAAAAGATATTAAACTGTCGCGCGGCTTCTCCGCGACGCATGCTAATAAAATCCGAAGAGTTATTATTTCAGTCCGCGCCGCTGCTCGCTACGCCGCGGTTTCTTTGCTACGACCGCCTCGCTCCTCGCTCCTCGCCCCTTGCAGCAGAGAAACTCGCGCCACTTGTTTTGCACCCGATCAATTTAAAACCCGTTACGTCTTTTGTGTTGATGATGGAATGGGGGCGGGGGGTGGTTAGCGAGCGGGCGGCTCGGGGAGATTTCAGATTGGAAAGCCGAGTTTGCGAAAATGGATCGGAAAATCGTTTTTTTTTCTTCCCGCCGGGAAACGGAGCGTCTTCGAGTTCGAGCGTTTTGTCGGTTTGTGTTTCGTTCTTTTTTTTTTATCGCTGCTAGACAAGCTCTGAGGGATGGAAAAAATCGAGTGTTTGGCAATTTTCACGTCTTTCCGACAAAGTTTGTCATTGCCTTTTCTTATGACAGGACACTTGAAATTGACAGGCGCAAGAAACTGGAATTTAAAACAGATTGCTTCTCGCACATTAAACTTGACTTCTGACGCGTAATTAGTTTCTCAACTTTCAAAATTCAAACATCATCCTTGGCCCTGATTGTATTTCAAACAACACCCGCCTCCACCCCTAGAGACAAATCAACCCGAATTAAATACAAGGTATACCTTGCGGGCCAAAATTAGTGTCCATATGTCCATATAGTAATCTTCCGGGCAGGAAGAAAACAGAAGTAACTGACAAGGTTGTCAACATAGAGATGAGTTTTTATCTGAAAACTGGACATTTTATTGTATCCCTCATTCCCCAAGCATTAAAAATGTCACTTTCATCTTGAGCCACCAGTTCCCCCACCTGCAGGTGTGAGTGCAGGTGGAGGGAGGAAGAGAGCAGGAGCCTGAGGAGCCAGCGCGATCCTTGCATCGGCAAGACGTCACGTCGATTGATAACAAACCCTTCCATCAGTTTTTAACCAGCGAATCCCTCGTAAAGCACGCTCCTCAAACCACCCCTGCACCGACACGCAAGCAACCATGCAAATTTCCAACAGGTTCTTTGTTCCCCAGGAATTCTTCAGCGCTGACGCATCCCCCCTGCTTCCCGTCAACCGCGCCTACTATAACCAGCTACTTCCGATTTCCGACCTCGCCCAAGCCGAGACCACCCGCCAAAGGTCGCACCCTCGCGCGCGCATGCCGTCGATTTCACCCCTGGCCAGTCAACCCTTAAGCGGTGTTTTTCCCCAGCTCGTCTGGAGCATGTGACGCGCGCTGATGCTTGACTTGCTGCAGCGGATGACGATCTGCTCCAGCAAGTCAAACCCGCAAAGAGGTGCCGATTTCAACCACAGACAATGTCCAAATGTTCAGCACCTGATGTAGAAACCATCCGCGAGTGTTAGTTAATGACTAAAATTGAGTAAGCTGATAATAATGATAGATGTAACCACTTTTGAGATTAAATTTCAATTCTTTTCATTTTCCCCCTCCGAGGTAAGGCATATTCAACAAGGAAATATAGGACGCAATGTCATTGTACCCCAACGCGAACTTGCTTGTGTTGTCCACGGCAAAGAAAGATGCCAGGCACTGCAATATCGGAAACAAACCTAAACAAGGTTTCAATGTAAGTTTCCCAATTCCATTGTGATGGTCCCGAGTGCGTTAGAGCATCCTAGACAAGAGTATCACCCGCAAAGCCGTCTGACCGCCACCGCCCGCCATTTCGCAGGGAAACGAGAATCTGATGTTCGGCGACGACCCCTGGGGCCCCGCACCGCGCATCGCCACGCTCGACGTGTCGCCGTCGGACACCAGCGTCGTCGGCGTCGGCGTCGACGTCGGCGTCGGCCGCTACTCGCCGACGTCCAGCGACGTGATGACGCCGCCCGACTCGCCGCTGGGCGGCGGCGACTGACACGAGACGCCCGCGTCGAGCGACAACTTCGACGTGAGGTCCATCAACAAGAACACGATGCTCTAGTCACGGACGTCGCGACGCACGACGCCCCCGCTCTGCGCCCTGTCACCACACTCCCTCTCTCACTCTCCCTTTGTCGGCTGCTGTCTGTCATCTACTTGTGTTTGATGTCTCTGTGGTAGTTAGTCGGACGAGACTCGTATCACGCTGTGTTTGAAGCGCGTAGCACGCTGGGTGCGAAGCGGACGGCTGGGAACGTGCGACACGTTCGATGGGACGTTGGACGCTGCATGCAACGGGCTTCGAACACTGCGTGCTCTGACGTTGCTCTGACGTTGTGACATGCCCCAAATGCGTGTTTAACGACGCACTAGAAACTGTTATGCTCCTAACTTTCTGACACCCAGTGATGTTGCCTGTCTAAATCGGTGCGCGTTTCTTATAGAGTCCCGTAGATAACGGCATCTGCCCCGTGGGGGCGTTAAACTACATCTAAACTTTACTCAAGCTCGTCAAGTGCTGTCTTGAGACCATCGGGTCTGAATTGAGTGGTGTTGAAGAGTCAGTGTCGATGGAGATTCGTTTGCTTGACATTGATTGACAAGGACAGGAAAGAAACTGTGAAATACTATTCCTACTAAATACTGCATGCGCGGAACTGGCTGAGCCCTGGTTTCGCCTGGATTCGGGTAGTTTCTTTAGCTGCTCTAGGCGTGCCATTCGGTTAGTCAACCGTGAAATAGTGCGAACCCAATTAGGGTGATTCAATTGAAACTCGATTAGCGATTCCGCAACGAAGTTAGCCAACTTGATCAGAGAGCACCTGTTTAACAGCTCTGAAGGGACCACCGCTTAACCTCATCCCTTACGAGGGGTGGTCACGCTATTCTTCGCTCCCTCACCGAAGCTTCCGACCTCTGGACGGACCCGAAACCTTCAATCTTCATGAAAAGTTCGCAACATTTCCGCAACATTCCTGTAGAAAATCGAGCTGCATTTCTGAAAGACTACGCACGACGCGAGGTTGAACCGAGTACGCGAGTGATTCTTCTCCCTGATAAGGTGCTAAGTCAATTAATCAAGAAGTGAGCGTTTCAAAGGTGTTTGGTCTTCCTAAAATCAAACCACCTTGTGTCACATTTGTGCAAAACTTTAACCCAACTCCCAACAAATGTGTCTACATTATAATAATTATTATTATTGTCATCATACTATTATTACATTGTACGCTAGAATCCTTGTATACTGTTCGCTATAGATCCATCTCTATTAGCATAGTTATTAATACCTGGATGTTTATCAAAATGAAAATGTAATCAAATTACGGCACGATTGAAACAAGATCCATAGTTAGCGGTTAGACGAACTAATTTTAACATAATTGCCTTCTCTGTTCGATCTCTGTAACTCAATTTAAAGTTGAACAACGTTGAGCGAGGTTATTTTTCTTGGGTGTTAAATTACCGAACGCAAGTTCGTCGAGATCGTAAATAATACGAGCACGACGCAGTTGCTGAACACACTGACCAATTGTACGCGAGCAGTCGCGAATTGTTTTCACTCATTCCGAGCGCATGTTTATCTGTGATTAGTGACATGATCGCGGAGGTAATCGAATTGTGCACAACCTTACAGCGGCGTGCAAAATGTAAGCATACATAGCTTACACCTTGCTGAAATCCGCATACACATTTCAAAGCCAACGAATCTGACGATGAAAATCTATTTAAATGGGTGTTGACTGCCAATTCTCAAACTCGAGCTTTTCAAACAAATAGTTTTTCTGGAAATTAACGTCCTAAAAGTAGGAAACGACATGAGGCCCAGGCAAGTAATCTGGCGATACATTGCGATTGCATGCGGCAAGCACCGGTAAAATGTTCACGCCAAGTTTTCGCTAGTCCAACAAATTAAGAGCGCTAACAAAATTATTCGCACCAGCTACATACAGCGACCGCGTGGCACAGTCTCGAATTTCGTATGCGCCTTTTTTTAGCATTCACGGGCGGAATGGCAGAAGGCCCACCACGCTACGATGCTCTAGTAGCAAAGTGAACGACGCTCCTCAGCGATATACCGTGCAGGGATGCATACCCCGCAGCGAGACGCGTGCTGCTATCGATTCAGACGGCGGAACGGGCGGACCCCGACGCCTGGACATTGCGGGTTTATTTGGCGGTGGCGGTGCCGGGTTTCCTAGAGGCGAGCCGAGCCGGTGGCGGTGCCGGCGTGTCAGCCGGGGTCATGCAGTTGCCGGCTGCAGTTGTAGAGAACGGGGCAAAGCTTTACAGTGCAGGGTCACTATGACATAGCTTAACACTGGAGGGTTTTAATTCACGAGGTGTTGTTATCGCAACACCAAAGAGATTTTTTGTCACCATGGTGGCAGCAAATGGTAGAATCTGTTAGGGTGATCGGTTATAAATTTAACCGCGGTGGTTAAATGATCATGCTTCGTGAATCCTTGTGCGGAAGGTTGCGATACTTGCGATACCATTAAAACCATGGCACGGTTAAATAATTTCAACTTGGCAAATGAGTTAGTCCATTGAGGGCTCAGGCAATTCGGGACCTAACAATTTCAGGGCGTGTAGCGTTCTAATCCAAGTTTGTAATTAGTTTTTTTTCGTGTTTGTTTTTTTTATAACGTGCCGATTTTGTGCGCTTGGTGTGTAGTTGGTGCAATTCTTTGAACACTTTGCTGCACCAAGTGTGGGGCTTTAGGACCCAACACAGCGACACGCATTGCAGCTGTGTGGGCGCGAACGTTCGTCATATGGACACCGATCGGCGTGTGATCGACGTCAAGTGATTGATGGACGTTTTGGCAGGCGTAAATCACGGGACGTCAGATCATGCAAGGCTCGGGGCTGTAAATAACCCAATCACACTCACAAATTCCCGATGTAAATTGTAATTACATTTCTATATGCACCATTCTTTCAGTGTGAACAAAATGGACAACATCGTCGCAAATTGAATCCGGGCGTTATGGCTTCTGGTCGGAATTCAATTGTTAGTCGTCTCATCAAAGCACTGATCTCTACAGCCATGGATAGCGCTTCGTACAGTGAGACTTTGATGTTATATTAAGCTACTTGGGGGTACCTTCTAATGCTCTCAATTTTTAGTATTTTTTATCAGTTTGGTGTTGAAACGATTAAATGATTGTAGGCATATTTTCAGTTGATAATTCTTGGTATTTCCACATGAAAAGTGCATTGGTTTTGATTTAATTGTGAGCTATAGAGGGTGGGTAACAGAACATTGATTAAAGTGATCTACTGAAAACTGTAAGAAAGTTGCTAATTAAGCAATTAAATAAATCAAAATTAATAAATAGCTCCATAACTGGGCCGACCAAGATGGCGAAAGCCTGGCTTCACTTAACCTGACCTTAGCTCAATACGATGCGCCATCTGCAGGTGAATGAGATCAGTGCATCGGAGTCACTTCGTTTCGTCATGAATCTAGTGGCAGTGCTGAAGGTTTCGCTCGGCCACTGTTTTGCTCAAGTAGAATTCGCTAGAATCCTTACAAAATCATGCTGCATATTTTAGTCGAGCGTCGAGAAGCGAAGAGAATTGTATGAAAGCGATGAGTACAAAAGCAAATAAAGAGCAAGGCGTCATTCTTCAAGTCGCGCTCTGTTTTATGTCGCGCAGCGTTCTGGGCGAAAATCTGCATACGAATCGAAATTAAAACTAATTGAAGTGAAGTTTATTATTAACGTTTGTCTAAGTCCATACTCCATACGAAGATTAATTGTTAATATCATGGAATAAATAATGCACGTGAAGTCATTAAACTAAATATGTACGCGCTGTTTTTTTTATAAGGCGCAGGTTTAAAATATTCATTAAACGAGGACGTTTAGACGAGTGCATATTTAAGATTCCACGAGCGAACTTAACTCTTAAGGAAATAAAGACTTGAATATTTTACAACTCTATTATTAATATTTATAAATGTCAGCGTGCATGATCCTATAGCACCATTTCCCCATCATCAACCCCAATAAAATAGCCCCATAAAATAAAATAATTTCAAATATCAAAGGACGGAACGCGCCGGGGAAAGTAGGTCAATATACGCCCGGGGCTTTTCAAAACACGGAGAAGCAAGTATTTATTTTGTGCCTCCCCGTCTTCAAGAGCCGCGCGCCGCGCGCATAGAGAGATAAAAGCGCCGGGAGTTAAAAACACTGCGAAAGTTTCTCTAGATCTTTTCCGTGTGATTGCGAGCAAAGTTTGCCCCACACACTCTATTTGCTGGGAGGAGAGTGGATTTTCTCGGATTCGAGGGCGCGCTCTACGTTAATCCTGTCCGCCCGGGTGCATATCTATTATATCTATCTATGCGTCGATCACATTTGCTCTGTGCGCTACAAAACGCCGATTACACAGAGTCATTTATCACAAGATCTCTTCATCTGTCGCCTTCTCGCCCTAATTTGGGTTTGTGATCAGAGGAATGTGTTGAGACATCAGTAAGAGTGGCCATGCATAGTTATGATCACAACACATCTCAGCATTGATAAGAGGCAAATGGAAAACATGTCGAGAACTTTTTGTTAATCTTTCCTTTCATTATTAAGTTTCTTGGCCCTAAAATTGATTGATTGATTGATTATTGGTGCTTAACGACGCACTGTTTTGACAACTGGCCCTTTGGCACTGGTCTAATGGCATCGGTGAATGAAATGGTGATGATGAGGGTGATGATAAACCTAACCTAGTCTAGAAGGGAGGAGGGGAAACCCGGTGCCGGCGCGTAGCCTACTCCTGTCGAAAAGCACCAAGGGGACCACCGGCTTTACGTCCCTTCCGAAGGACGGTACAACTCGAACAACAGGATTCCTCCACTAATCCGTGCTGTCGAGAGGTTGATAAGCAAGGCGAGTAAAGTTGTTGTACTAACTTCAAACCCTCCAACCTCTCTCCCGAACAGAACTGACCATGTGCATGATTGTCACCCATCAAACACCTGACCCAGCGCGATGTTGCTTAACTTCGGTGATCTCACGAGAACCGGTGTTTCCAACGTTGCCAAACCGTTCGGTTTGGCCCTAAAAGATGTGTGATAACTGGTGGAAGCTTAAAGCAGAAATCAATCACTATGTATTGTTCTTGCTTCGGTTACCCGCTAAGGGCTTAGTATAGTAAAGTGGCTAACCTCCAAAATAAAAACTCATCCCCGTGGCGTCAATCTATCGGTTGCTTCTGTATTCTTTCTGACATGACGATAAGTATTAACAGCTGTACAAAGTAAAACCAGTCCAAAAATGAGTTATTTTTAAATTCCGATGGAATTTCTTTGTCACTTAAAAAAACAAGCGAAACGGGAAGCATTGCTATCTTTATAACGATGTATGTATTATGTTCACTCTCAGCGTGTCTCATTTCGAATACACTTTGCAATGCAGCAGGTCTTTGCTATACTGAGTCGCCAATTTCGCTAGAATTCCCCCGCACTTTCCGTCAGTAATACATCCCTCATTGAACGGCAAGCACGAGCGAAGGTCGAAGGTCGCACGACGCCGCCTTGGCCGATGATTAATTGCAGAAGCTGCAGAAAATAGAGTACACGCTAATCTGCTAGCGGCTCGCGGTTCCAGCCGGTCGCCGATGATCGGGACGGAAAACTCGATTCTAAAGAACCGGGCGAACGGAAGATACGTCTCGAACTTTGTCTTCGACTTTCTTTTACAATCAAGTTTCTTGTTCTATAAAGACGTATGTTTATTTTCCGAGCTCGGCGTTTATTTTCACTTGAAACAACGCAATATCGGAAGATTTGACTACATTTTATAATGATGCATTGTGTTCCCTCTCAGCTGTCTGAAAGGTTTCTTGTCTAAAGTTCGAGAACGGTAAGTCACTAAGTATAATCAATGACTAATGAGCAATTACAAGGAGCAGATGCATTACCGTCAGACGAACGCTTAGCTATACCTTCTCAATCACGCTCAGCGGACGAGACTCGGACTGTTCGAAACCATCGAGACGCTAAATCACGATATCGCGCCGATTAAATATTGATCACAAATTGTTACAGACAGCGAGACCATCTCGCATCCTGCAGCGCGCAAGACACGAACAATATCACGGTGCTGGCGACCAAATCAAATCATCCCCTCGGCCGCCAAGCCACGAACGCAGCGCACGAGATTGAAAATTCATTCGCCGTCGATGATATTGGCAGACCGCGCGCGCACGATCGAAAAAAATAGGCAGGTCGTAAAAGAAAAGCGATCTTGAGCGACATGGCGCGCTATCTGGCAGAATGTCACACATGCTTTTCCGTCGATCAAGGGCGTATAGAGGTGGGGAGGGGGGAGTCTTTTTCGGCGATGGAAAACGTTTCGAGGAGTGAGCGCGACCCTTTAAGCGAGTAACGCGCCACGGCGAGTAGGAATTATTGGTTGCACGGCGTCCCGCATAAGGAAAGCCTGCTTTAACTAAGGGTCATCTATAACAATAATTCTAGCGTCAGTTCGGTGTGAAGAAGCCAATATTCCGGCTAGCATCGCAGGCATGTGTATTATACCGCAAGGTACAGTTTCGATCATGCAATGCAATATTTACCAGCTGCAAGGTATGGTATTGCTATAAATCAAGAATTGATGCCAGAGTTTTAGCAGTATTAGAACAACTCGCTGGTTTATTCAAAGCTGTAAGTCGCATCCAATTATGGGATTCAAGTTTCATTCTGCTGATGATTTTAACCGAGTGGGATGCTATTATGAGAAACATACATTCGAAACCACATAGGCGACTGACACTAAAAAATTTTGATACACAAGCTCGATGAATTTTTAATATCGTAATTTTCCAAGCGATTCGAGCATGAGCGCGCTGCATTTTTTGCTTGCAAGTGGCTCGAAGCCACTCGCTGAAAGTACATCCGAGCGGGCCGGGTGACAACACAGTGTAACGCAGCCCGATCTTCCGTCGCTCGCTTCGATTACAAAAGCTGCTGTACTAAAAACAAACTCGATTATATCGGCAATTTTTTGCGTCCCCGCCGTCACCGTCTGTTTCGAGTGGAAATCAATTTGGCGGCGCACGAGACGCGACGTGGCCGGGAAACGAGCCCACGTCGTGCCCTGAGCGCGGGACACTGCGGGTGGCTTGGGAAGGGCGTAGGACGCCATGCTTTCACCCAAGTCTTGTTAGCCTATCCTTGACCGCCATTTAAACGCAAGCATTACCTCTTAGAGCCAAACGTCGTCGGAAAAAACAGTTGCGAGTCAAATTTAACTCATAGCCATCATGTATTTCGGTCGGTATTAAAATTGGCAACTACCTTTGATGACATTGACATTGACAATGCAGAAAAACAACCAAAAGCGTATTAAATGGCGGCAATTGCGCCAGTTGGGCCATTTTTAAAGAACAAAATCGGACTATGTTAAGCCTTGATCTAAATTTTGTAATGATACATATTTTATGGAACACAAGTTAGTCAAAAAGTTAGTTAAAAACCGAGGACAGAGACAACTTGAGTGATTCAGACATCACCAACATTGCAATCTAGGCGTGTCACAGAGTAAAATGGCGGCCACGAGCCAGTCGGCCACTCTCCGAGAAGCCCGTGACCTCGCTAGATTCGGCCGGCTGCTATCGCTACCGAGCAGCATGCGAGACGCTCTGCTATAAGAGGCTTGCCTTTGCCACTCCACCCCAGGCTCTCCCGCCAGCGCCTTTGTGCCCGCGCAAGGACCACGTTAATAAAACATCAATTGCCATCTAGAGGACGCGTCCTTGTTTTCCGGAGATGTGTCAGATGTCAAATGTCACGTGACGTAATGACATGGCAAGAGTCAAGTTACCGAAGTGGGGGGGGGGGGGGGCGCACGATTGGAAACCAGGGTTTCTAGCGTCAAAATCGAATTCGTCATCGGAAAATGGGCGTTGAATTTTAACTCCATATGAATGTCGAAGGGAGTGGGCGTAGAAATAATATTTTTTTAACTTCATCGTACCACAAAACGCTTATTATTACTAATTGGGACAGTGGTCAGACCAAAATGGTTGACAGAATTGGATTCCCTGGACGGGAGAGCAGCAAGACTGTGATAGAGAAATCCATGCAGGAAGTTTTCCCAATTGAAAGTAGTATTGTGTGGATACATATTTCATCACAAATAAATGCGTGTAACTTTGGTAAAAATTAAACTGATAGAAATAAAAAGGAATACCACTCAAGAAAAAGTCGCGAGCGATCAGATGTAAGCTCGTCAAGTGCACCGATTGTCAACACAAACTCAGCCACGGGCAGCAGACGCGCCTTCCAATCAATTCCGGCCCAAGACTTGACGTCACCTGCCGCCTATGCTGACGTGAAACGGAGAGGGAAACGCCGCGAGAAACTCATGCATGACAATGAGACAACCACACAGAGATCGCAGGTAATGCACGCGTTGGTCAGCGCTCGCTCCTTCAGTCTACATTGGTGTCTACTAGCATCATGATCATATTATACATCTACTCGTGACAGTGACAACACTCTCTCCGCAAAGCACGGAGCAGCAGGATCTTGTAGAATAACCGACCAAGAGTTGATTCAATGGTTACTACCAGAGCACCGCCGTCGAACAATCTATACTTCATGCATCAACGTCTTTGGAAATGCGGAGTGGTTCAGAGCCGTGTTTGGTGGACTGGAGAATGTTCGGTTCTGCTCTGATAAGATGCGTTTGTGGTCCTGATAAGGACCCTGATCGTCAGGGTCCTTATCAGGACCACAAACGCATCTTATCAGAGCAGAACCGAACATTCTCCAGTCCATCAACGTCTTTGTTAAATACCATCGGACCAAAGAGCGTTCTACATCACAGGGATGACGGACTGGAATGGCCAGCCAGCTTGTTCGGACCATGGTCGCAAAGATCTACCAAAGAGCGCTTCTGTGTCTCAGGGGCTAACAGGCTACAATCAAAGAAAGTCAGCCAGCATGATGGCCTAATTCGAACAGTCAATTGCTTCCAAACAGCGGCCTGTATTTTAAGCCAGCTTGTTTGGCCCGCGTCGAACAGCAGGGAGTCCACCAAACGGCGCTCTGTACCTCAAGGGCTAACAGACAAACTAAGCTAGGATTGCCCACCGGCTTGTTTGACGGTATACTCAAGCGAAGTTATAACATCTGTAAGGAAATTCTAAGACAGTTCATCGATATGAAGTCACTGCATAAGTTGAACAGTGGCTGAGGTTTGGCGTACGGCCGGAATTACCTGCTCGGTTGGTGGCTTCCCACGCGGCAAGCAGAACATGAAGAGAAAGCACGACGGCGACAGTATGTACGTCTTACCTGGAACAGAGGAAAAACAACACAAGTTAGAATTGAGCGAGCAAAAACTAATCAGATATCGCCGTGCGGTCTGTAGATAACATGGTGCGAAACTGAACGGCCATTTTTGCTGCCAGAATCCCGAAGTAAGAGCGTCAAATTGACGCAAGAGGAATGCAGTTGGACTGCAGTTAAGCCTTCCGTGCAGCGCCGGAAGTTTGATCGCCTAACACAGTCGACATTGCGCATCGCAATACCACGCCGGGGCAGCGAATTTTCCACCCCGCCGCCAGTCGATTAGACTAGTTCTCGTGCCGCGAGACATTCCCACCCCCGACCACCACAACTTTGCACATTAAACGAGATATTTTCGACGGCGCGCGTTCTGCGGATGAAATTTTAAAGCGCCGTGACTCGCGAGTCATGAGTCACACGGAGAAATGTCCAAAATTTCCAACAAGGTGTTACCTCAGAGCACGGTGGAGCTAATTAGTCTATGGATGCAATGATCACTTGAAGATTATTTCATGTTTGATGGCAAAAAGCAGCGGTCCAGGCTGTTGTGCAGACAGAAAAAACAAGCGATAGTCCAGTCTGCTTTGCAGACAGTGAAAAAAGCGGCGGTCCAGGCTTTTTTGCGGACAGGGAAACAAGCGGCAGTCCAGGCTGCTTTTCTGACATGGAAACAAGCGGCAGTCCAGGCTGCTTTGCGGGCAGGGAAACAAGCGGCGGTCCAGGCTGCTTTGCGGACAGGGAAACAAGCGGCAGTCCCGGCTGCTTTGCGGACAGAGAAACAAGCGGCAGTCCAGGCTGCTTTGCACACAGAGAAACAAGCGGCAGTCCAGGCTGCTTTGAGGACAGGGAAACAAGCGGCAGTCGAGGCCATGCTTTGAGGACAGAGAAACAAGCGGCAGTCCAGGCTGCTTTGAGGACGGGAAACAAGCGGCAGTCCAGGCTGCTTACACTCTAACAGTTATAAAACGCGTGCAATGCCACATAAAAAATAAACTTCGAGAGGTCGGGGAATTTGAAATCGAGTTTAAGTTTAAATTTATTAGTTTAAAAGTTTCGGTCCATGGGGGATGAAAGCTACATGTGGAGGCGAATGAGTAAGGGTCGTAATGGGTCGCTTCAGCGTAGGTAAGTCAAACATTGCATGCGCAGCCATTTCTAATAGCTATCACCGTCCAATATTTGCAAATCAACTCGGGAGGTTTGTCAATTGCCAACTCCGAAGTTTGATTAGATTATATAAGATTATTGCTGTTCGACGCACTGCTTTTGACAACTGGCTTTATGGCACTGGTCTAATGGCGTCGGTGAATAAAAGTGTAATGATGAGGGTGATGATGAACCTAGCCTTATAGCCTAGAAGGGAGGAGGGGAAACCCGCTGACGGTACGTAGCCTACTCCTGTCGAAAAGCACCGAGGGGACCACCGGCTTCACGTCCCTTCTGAAGGACGGTACAACTCGAACAGGATTCCTCAACTACTAATCCATGCTGTTAAGAGGTTGATAAGCAAGGCGAGTGAAGTTTTCGTACTAACTTCAAACCCTCCAGCCTCTCTCCTGAACAGAAGTCATGCATGATGATCACCCATCAAACAACTAACTCAGCGCGATGTTGCTTAACTTCTGTGATCTCACGAGAAACGTGTTTACAACATTGCCAAACCGTTCGGTGCTCCCTTCTGTTCGCACGATGTTTAATCACGGGGTGCCCCGGATTTAAAGTCGAAGACATAGAAATCATGTTAAATGGACATCAAAATTTTATGTCCATCTATTTAAACGACGTGTACATAGCAAAGATCATGTCTCTGACCGAACATTCGCGGCTGGTGCACGGATAAGGCGAGTGCTTCCAACGTTTAGAACTCTCAACCGCAGGCCATCATTATCAAATTGGACAAGTTATATCAACGACGTCGACTTTTCCATCTCAACTTCGACAACAAAATGTTATGGCACGCCAAAGTTTCAAACACCGCGGCTTACGTCATGCGAAATTTCGAACATGTCCTTGCAAATTCTTTGGCCGAAGCCGAGAATGTCGCCTCAAATTTCAAACTTTTCCTCGCAGATTGCCGGGTGCGGCGGGGCGGGGCGGTGGGGGGGGGGGGGGGATAAAATGCAGCGGTCCAATCCCCGATGGCGCTGGCAGCTTGCAATCATTCCACTTGTCAGTGGCTGGGAAGCCTGGACCGCGAAGGAAAAGACTCGCGAAGGAGTTGGCAAGAAGGAGGACAGTTCTACCGATTCTTTCGTAGTCACAGTACGAGTGCTGCGTCATGCACAGCCGGACTATGCGACGGACTGGCTGGACAGAGTTTGTTGGTAAAGTCTATGTCAAATAATGCTTTACCATAAAATGAATCAAATGATTCTTGTAACGGGATCAGATTTTATTTCCAAGACTCACGAGGTTCAGTGAGAGATATAATTTCACGGCAATTACCAGCGAACATGCAAACGCTTCTAATAAGCCTGTCAAATCTAATTATAAATTATATTTCAGGATCTAAAGTTGGTAGCGAATGCAACGTTTTTGTCCATGCGTTGTTTTTTTGTCAATATCATTTAACCCTCAATCGGCCTTATTCCAAAGAGAATGGTTTAAAGAAAACCCGGCTGTCAGTGAAACTCGGACAAAACCTCAACGAAAAGATTCAAGGTACGGAAAAACAGACAATCAGAAGGTAAACACTTTCCGGTCCAGGCTGCCCATCGGCGTCGACGTCCGGCTGAAGCGTCCTCGGGGACGCCGCGACGCCGACCTAACAAGGCGTCGCGACGTCGGCAAGGTTACCTTAGTTACCAGCGCCGCCGTCACCGCCCGCGAATCAACAAACTCTCACACGCAGAATCACCCGAGAATTCTTCTACCGTTGACGAAAGCTTTCACAAATTGACGGCCATTTCAGTTGTTCTCCTGAAGA
Source organism: Nemurella pictetii (assembly GCA_921293315.2). Lineage (NCBI taxonomy): Eukaryota > Metazoa > Arthropoda > Insecta > Plecoptera > Nemouridae > Nemurella > Nemurella pictetii. The sequence continues at coordinate 5,794,635 of OV121123.1, read as the reverse complement.
TATGATTGCCATGACAACAGTTTACTTGTCATACTTGAGTATCTAGCTGGGTGTCGTATAGGCCCACAAGATGTCGTTTTTTTACCAGACAAAGCTGTTTTTCGAAGAAGTAGCGTCACCTATCATTGACTTGGACGTATAAAATAACAATCTTTTACTCAAGACATAACTGCCAAGGCCAGTTTACTTTTACCACTTCAGTATCCAAGCTATATGGTGGCCATCTGGGTAGATGAATTCTCGACTTTTTATACCCAAAAAGTTTAATTCCAACAAGAGACATCTTTGTCAACTCGGATCCCACTAAGGAACGCTTGCCTAGCACAATAAAGGTTGTGTGACTCGAATTCACAAGCGCTAATTCATGAAGAAACCACTAATTGAAGTGTTGGCGGCGTGAGCAGAATGAAAATTCGGCGACCTTCCTTCCAAGAAAACTAGAGGCGTGACGTTAGTTGAACTATCCTCTGCAAAATGGGCGGGAAATCATGTCGAAAACAACCTACGATCACTTGGAATGCAAGAGCTTTTCCGCGAAGAAAAATAACATTTCGCGACACGCCGATGTTACAGCGGCGTTGGTGACCTTCAGTGACCTAGGGTTGGCCGCTACCACAAAGTAATTCCTAATGTAGGCAGAGGGTTGTATGCGAAGCTTAGAAATAACTCAATTTCCATTGAAAAATCTTACTTTTAAGCCAATAATAATAGTAAGAAATCCATTCACTTAATATTTTTGCATCAGATACTGAGCAAGCAAGCCAGTCGGCGATATTTTCGAGGATTGAAATATTTTGCGGTGTATTGATTGGCTGCGAAAGACGCCAAGGAAACAAAACCCGACCGGCTTTTCTAAGTGGGTGTGTATCTGACGTCAGCGTCGCCGGATTATGTCGCGTTACGAAGCAGATGATTTCGGAAATCTGTGAGCCACACGGTGCGGGAGTGACAAGCGGAAAAAAACACACAAGCCGCTCCGCTGCCGGAAATCCGCTTTCATTTCGAAGACGTGACGCCGTCATGATCAAGATCGTCGCCGTCGGCCGCGACGCATGATCTGCATCCCTTGCCAGCAATTAGCCCCCCCCCCCCCCCCCCCCCCCCGGCGAAGCGTGCTAGAGAGGCAGGTAGAGCACCCGCTGGCGAAGTTACCACCGCTGCCGAGTTGAGGCAACGTTGTGACAGCACACAGCACGCGACTGGCTGTTGGATTCTTTGACGTTGAATTTCTCTTACAAGTCGCCCGAAGTGGCATTTGTCTCTTTAACATTTAAATTGTGTCAGAGTGTTAATTGAATTCCACTTGGTTAAGAGAAGAAGCGGAGACAGAATAAAATATGGCACGCATATGACTATGTGGTTGAGCATCTCTGACCTGCAAGAGTCGCTGAATCATCGGTTCTTGCTGTTTATAATTATAAAATAAATGTTAACATTAAGTAAGTAGTCAGAAATGTCTGTAATTGGGGATTGTGTCAAGCGGTCAGAAGTATTCGCAGCACCGCGTGGACGTCTCAAGTCAGCGTTTGTAATGTCACCGCCGGATGTCAGACGCCGAGCTTTCCCGCTCGGCGCTCGGGGAAAAGTCAACAATCGCCGGGAAGTTTGTCTGTCAACGCGAAACCCGGCCGCCAGAGACACGCGTCGAAACAATTTCCCGGCAACAACATAGACGCGATGCTGCGTCACACGGGCGCAAGATGCCAGCCACAGCGAACGTCGTGTACTGAACTGTCCTATTGCTAGAATGCTACGGGGTTGAAACACAGCGTGCTGCGGGCCTGAAACACAGCGTGCTTCGGGCTTGAAACACAGCGTGCTACGGGCTTGAAACACAGCGTGCTTCGGGCTTGAAACACAGCGTGCTACGGGCTTGAAACACAGCGTGCTACGAGCTCGAAACACAGTGTGATAAGGCTTGAAACACAGCGTGCTACGGGCTTGATACACAGCGTGCTACGGGCTTGAAACACAGGGTGCTACGGGCTTATCTGCATTGTCATTAAGGTCATGTAGGTCTAGTTGCTGAAGGGTTGTAAGATGTCTATGCCAACAACAACAGCCGCACCAGGGATTATTTGTTTTTTTATAAAATATACAAGATTATAAATATCTTGGGGGATGTGGGCGCTCCCGAGAATAAATAAACCGAGCGGAGAAGTTCCAAGGTAAGCAAGCAATTCTGGGAACGGCGAACGAAAAGCGTGGGTCTTTTCGTATTTATAAAAGAAAATTGTGAAATTTAAAGGCAAATTTCGAGGAGAACAAAGGGAAATAATGTCGTTACACGTCGCACACTCTCTCTTTTTCCCTCTCTCTCTGTCTGCAGTGCGAATTTAGATTCTACACGTTTTCCCCCGGAAAAACCCCACGCGTTCGGAAAAGTTTGCCGGGTGTTGCTATACCGGCTTGTGGGGAAAACTGCGCTGACTCGGCGGTGTACGGATAGTGCCGAGAAATTCGGCTTCCTTCGGAAAATCTAGGTTAATTTTCAGTTCGAAGGGCCATGCATTCGTAAGCACGGAGCGCGGAGAGTAAAATCAAGGAAACTTTGCATGCTTAAATATGCTAAGAGTGTTGAATATCTGTTGTAAAAGAATGTCAAGAAATCTGAGAACTTTTCGTGGGTTGAAAGTATGCACAATTCGTCGATCTTCACGAAAATTTATGCAATTTATATCCAATTCATCGGCTATTTCGAAAAGAAGAATTTGTGGTTTATACTTTTCAAATAACTTAAATCTAAATGGGTTTGAAATTTAATTTTAAGCTCTCATAAGCCATGAAATATTCACAAAAATAACAATTACAGTTATATGGATATTGCGAAGCAATAAGCACTCAAAGTTTGATAGAAGTTCTTTTTCTTTAATCTTAAGTTCTAGTGAGATATAAGTATAAGTCCCGACATCTTCGAAAAGTACCAGAAGCCCACTCACTGACTATTTCTATCAATACCTTCAACATTTCAACGTGTCCATCTCTGTCGTACTCTTGCCCGTTGACACCAGGATGCTTCTAGACTTCTAGAGAAAGCCCAGCATCCCAACAAGGATTACGACACCCGTGACCGCTGCCGCCCACCAGAAGCTACCGACCCCCGTTCCAAAATTCACCCCCCCCCCCCTCTCCCTTTGACTTGGTGAACGCGTCAATTCCCAATAGACTCTCTACCCCCTTATCCCAAAACCCCACCGAAGAAATAGCGCGGCGTCCGGGTCCCAAGGCCGTTTCAAAGCCCGCCCTCTGAAAGCTAGATCGCTTGGTGATAAGGAGGCTAGACTGTCGAGGGATTTACTCAATTATCCGCTTTTCAATTCGTCTTAACGCGGGGAGCAGCAGAAGAATTGTCCAAAATTCGGAATTATCGGTTAGTGTCAGTTTGTTTGTTTGTCGGTTTGTAAGTCGCAAGTTATCAGCTTGTCAGTAAACCTGAGCGAGAGAGTGTTACACAAGCCAAGCATATTCTTCCATCTTTCATGTTAACTATGTAACATGTAACTAGCGGGTATCCGGACGAATCTGCCACTGTTTTATGAAAAATTCCCGAGAAATTGCTGCCTCATACTCTATGTGTCCATATGAAATAATGTTAGCAAAGTCCTGCTATGAGTTATATCTATTAAGTCCTTAAAGTACCTCTTGCCATACGTCATTGATGAACGTAGCGAGCGAAGCGAATTCTTCAACAACACTAGCCCCGCAAAAGAAAAGTCACTTGATGTGTGTTTTTCAGTGCAACGAAAACAGTGGAACCGAAACGGCGCCGTCAGCAAACAAGGACGTCGCGAAGCTAGCGACGATCAAGGCCGACAACTTCGCGAAATGGCGGCCAAAACCACGCACACGTGTCGTGTGCGTGTACATCAGAGCAGCCGAGGGGGCATAAGATGCGTGTAATGCGTCACGCATCCAGTATTTATGTGCGTACGGCATGCGTGAAGCCGTTAAGACGTGAGCGTGCATTAGCGCCGGCGGTGGGGGTGGGGGGGGGAGGTGATAAATCCCTCGGGAGATCTGTCTCGAGTTACGTGTTGCGCCTCGCGGCCCCGGGCTTCTTCCCGCTTCTTCCCGCTTCTTCCCGGTTCTTCCCGGTTCTTCCCGGGGATATAGCCCTACGCGGGATTCCCGGGCTCGCCGCCGGTGCTAACGGTATGTCCGTTAAAGTTAGAGTCAAGATCTCGGCGCGTGCAGCTGCCGAGCAGGGCTATATTTTGTGGGTCCATGGTCACGGGATTGCAAAGTTTGTTTTAGCTTGTGTAAATGGTAGTAAATAAGCGTTATTTCTTAGAATCAATGAAGGCCGTGCTATGTGTGCAATTGTTTTGTTCTTGAGGCTGGGTGTTTCTTGCAAACGTAAAATTTAAGGATAACATAAGCTAAGGACCAACATTTTGACAATGTCTTAATTTTGTAGCTTGATATTGATAATATTGTTTAAGTTGGCTAATCACAAGATTTCCAATGAGAATACCTGACACTATCTTCGGTTTCCTTCCAGACTAGCAGATATTTTACTGCATAGATAAACATTTTAAGACTGGCTCTTGGAAGAAAAACCAAGTACGGCACTTTTTTACACCCAGTCTTTGTCTCAATAGGCAAGGAATCATTCTTAATTATGATTTAAGTCATATTGCGCATACATCATTTGAAAAACAGTATATTGAAATTGAAATCAGTTATCTTAGGCTGATATTTATACTTTCTATCTCAAATAATGCGAATCTTTCAACTGTACGGACAAATATTGCTCAATATTGGTTTTCGGACTGGATTCACTATATACATGGACTTGTATGGGAGTGGGGGTACACATTGCGTAGACTATCACCTTAAAGGTAGGCTTTAGTTAACCAAGTAGTCGTTATTGATATCGAATCTGAAAGATAGTGTGGTATTTATTCGCATGCAAGAAACGCGACTCCTCCACCCCCTCTATAGCTCTGGTTATGAGCTGTTCAAGTTGGAGATGCAAGGAGCCGTGACGTCACCGCTGCCCGTCGCTGCCGTTACTTGCTCGTACTGGGATAGCAGTCAGCGGTAGAAACGAGCCGCGAGCGCATTTAGCACGTGTTTCTGCCATGCTGTTACTATATTATCATCCTATATTATACGCCGATTATATTCTATTACCAAAAATGCCGTCGTGTTGGGTGTTATAAGCCCGGAAAACTCGTCATCAACGATGTAACTATTAGTTTACAAAAATTCCCTAGTCGAGAGCGATCACCATATCATCAAAAGCGTGCATGATGAAAATAAGCCGTACTCCGTTGCTGTCGTCTGCTCTGTTCACTTCCATCCCGACGATTTTCATTCATCGGTCAGTCTCAAAACTAATAGTGGAATGTACACAAAAAAGTGTACCAAACGTTGAGAAAACTGCTGTGCCTTCAATCATCTTGAAGGGAAAGTCTAAAATCAACGAGACATTAACCGATAAACTAAAACTAAACTAAAAACGGCAAAGGGATTATATTGACGCAAAAAGGCTGTATCTGACGCCATCAATGCCATCAAAAAGATAACTCTCGACGATGTCTTCCTGTGTACGTCGAGCCGGACAATAACGCGATTCTGACGGGGTCAACGTTGGCACCGTCGGCACCAACGCTGACAGCGATTGCAGCCAAATATCTTATTATAATTGAGGCAGCTACTCGGACATTGGCATATTATGATATTATAATAAAATGCAAAATATCTGCCAATCTCAGGACATCATTCCAGCAGTGAGACTACTGATATCGGAAACAAAATCAACCTGACGGACGACGAACTCTTTTTCGTCGTCAGTTTTCGTCTTCAACATCTTCCTCTGGATCAGACGACGTGGAAAGGTGGAGATGAAACAAGAACGCAACAATCGGCAAGAGCATGCATCGCTGATTGTTATACCACGGTGTTATTTTATGATCACTTGTATATCACGTATTGAACACCGGCCATGACAATAAAGGAAACCCATGCTGGTCTATAATAAGAAGAATGAGTGGCATTGATGGAAAAGGAAAAGCGATGTTTATAAGTCACATTATGCTGTGTCGTGATCCGGCGCCTTTGAGAATCCAACAGAGACACCGGAGGATTCAGGGAATTTTCGGCGAATTGCATGAACCACGCAGCCAGGAATGACTCTCCTATCATACTTGCCGCGACAAGAATTACTGTTTACATGTGAAAACGCGCCAAGCTCTATTGCTATCGTCTTTGAGATGTCCCGTCCCACTCTTCACGTAAAAAAGCCAAGCTTGATGTGCGGCTTTCAGAGGAGAAATGTTAAAAACTGTCGCCTCAGCACAAACAAAATGCACTTTGCAATTCCACAGAATTTGGAAATAATGTCACTTTCGGTTCAGCAAACGCTCTCGGTAGACATGGTCTCGCATTCGCCACATCACACCAATTACTGTGGTGTGGTTTGACCTGCCGAATCCTCTTTTCGGGGTGAATCCTTTTCATCATGTGACTTACGAGGGTCCACTGATAAGGCTGGAAGTGTGACATTGCAATACTAACTCGTCGAGCGTGCACGCGTACGCAGCAAGTGCAATCAGCGCAGTTCTCCACGATGCCAGCACGCTGGCAAGCCGGGTCTCGGCGTAGCGGCTAGCGAGCACTAGTAGCGGTGACGTAGTTACCCCCTCCACCGCTCAGTTTCAAGCGTTCCAGCTCTGGTCTGGCTTATGCTAGAATAGCCTAGTTTTTTACCTTTTTCTTACCAATGGACATTCAAAGTAACATTAAAATAGTTCAAAAACGGCTTAGTTAACTAAAGCCTACCTTTAACAGCGGGCCGGTGCGGTCACCGGGATGTTTGCAAGAAAATGTAGGTACTACCTGAACGCGGGAAATGGGAAAATTCCCTGGTGTGAGCTTTTCGCGGCTACGAGTGTGTATTACTTAAGAGCCGCGTCGAGACGATCGACTCGCCTGCCGCCGGAGAGAAATAAAGAAATGCTGCCGATGGTCGCTTGAGGAGTTGCTATTTTATTTGAAACGTGACTCGAATAATCAGCGAATGTAATTACGACGACATGCTGAGAATGAGATGCTTCACTTGCTATTCTTAAGCAGGTATATTCTTAAGTTTCAAGCTCGTAGCATGCTGTGTTCCAAGCCCATAGCACGATGTGTTTCAGGCGGAAAATCTAAATTTAATAACGGAAAATAGGACATATAAAATTAGCTAAGCCTACAAGCGGAAGTAGGATGTAGAATGTTAATGTATCGCGACGGATTGGTTACCGAAAGTTATGCATAAAAGCACTTTGAGTGAATAAGAAATGATGTCTTATGAATTTTAATATCGGGCTCTAGGTAAGATTGGTGAAGTTTTATGGTCTCGCCAGATGCCTGCAGTGTTTACAAGTAAGCGCGCTGACAAATGTAACCCCACATGAGTACAAATTGGTTTCAAGTCTGACAATTTGTTTCGTTTAGCGTCATCGCAAGAGATTCGAAGATGGCGCCGCGGAAGCGATTTGTATGCGTTTGCAGGGCGGTGGGATTTTATTAGTGACGTCACACTGCGACGGGCTTGACGTCGAAAATAAAAACAAGATGGAGAGGCGACGAAACGCGGCGAAAATTGAAACGATCCCTCTCAGAAAGTCTTAAGATGACATACCATAAAAAATAGCAAAAAAAGAACACACAAGAGAAACTGACGTCTATTATGACAAAAAATTGAATTGATACTGTAATTCAATTGGAAAGTACGAAAGAAAAGGAAAGTATTTGGTCTCCACGAGTTATCTACGACTTCCACTCCTAAACGCAGCCCGCAGAGCAAACCTGGCACCTCCACGAAAAGCATTTATTTCTTTCAGCTGACAATAGACTTCCCATTTTATGTCAGAAGTCGCCAAAATTTCGGGGGGCTGCTCATAATGCACTGGTCATTAAAACGTTAACAGAGCTTACCAATGTCAATGAGATTCAGAATTTCAGTTTTCCGAGTCAGTAAGCATAAAACAATGCCTAAAGACTGAACTGAAAGCCTCACAGTTAAAAAATTCACTCATTTAAAAACCATCAATGTGTCCCGTATATTGAAAAATCCAAGAAAATCCAGGGAAAAGACGCCAGCAAAAAGAATTAAAAAATAGAAACAGTCAACACCAGTAAAAAAAAGCTGCGGCGAAAACAATTGCCACCCCCAACCAACCCCCAGCACGGCGATAGCCTACGCTTCCATTGCGCCCGCCATCACAACAAGGACTTTCTGCAAACAGCCCTTGTTTACCGGCGACGTCGCTTGTTCCGCGCCCCTTGATTTACCGCCGCACGCTCGGCGCCGCAAAACACGCGTCCCACAGGCGTGTGCTGGTGAAATCGCACGTTGGAACAATGTTCGCCGCACCCCGAGGCACGGGACTAATGCAGGTGAACCCGGTGCCGGCACGCAGCCTGCTTCTGTTCAACAGCACCGAGCGCCGGCCATCGCTTAACCTTGTCCCTTTGACACACTGTGTTGACGCTGATGATGAAGCTAACCTAGCCTAGCAGCGAGCTGAGTGTGAACCCAATGCCGGTGAACGACAGGCTGATGATGAAGCTAACCTAGCCTAGCAGCGAGCTGAGTGTGAACCCGATGCCGGTGAACGACAGGCTGATGATGAAGCTAACCTAGCCTAGCAGCGAGCTGAGGATGAACCCGGTGCCGGTGAACGACAGGCTGATGATGAAGCTAACCTAGCAGCAAGCAGCGAGCTGAGGGTGAACCCGGTGCCGGCACGCAGCCTGCTCCTGTCCAACAGCACCAAGCGCCGGCCACCGCTTAACCTTGTCCCTTTGGCACACTGTGTTGACGCTGTCGGTAAATGACCTGATTATCAAGCTAACCTCGACCAGCAGCGAGCTGAAGCTGGAGCTGAGGGTGGACCCGGTGCCGGTGAATGACAGGCTGATGATGAAGCTAACCTAGCCTAGCAGCGAGCTGAGGGTGAACCCGGTGCCGGTGAATGACAGGCTGATGATGAAACTAACCTAGTCTAGCAGCGGGCTGAGGGTGAACCCGGTGCCGGTGAATGACAGGCTGATGATGAAGTTAACCTAGCAGCAAGCAGCGAGCGGAGGGTGAACTCGATTCGTTTTCCTCAACACCTTGGAGGAATACCTAGCACTCATGTGACCTGAACTGGCCTCTCCAAATGTTTAAGAAATATAAAATTAATCGAATTGAACTACAATCTCTAAGGGTTTCAGTTCCGCCAGGGAGATACCAAAGTTTCAGAGAGATGATGACTCAACGCACAAGTACCCTCATCGAACACACTTACAAAATAAGGAAAGAAATAGGATCCCGGTACGAATACTAATTTTGGAATGGATATTTTGTTTCTAATAATAAATATTAATAATTTGATAGGCATAGGATATTGATTACGGAGAATCTTATCTCAGTCTTTTGAAAGCTGAATCACAGAATATAATAACCCCATTTGTTGTATTTTCTGTACCTATTATAAAGATAATCATTAAAATGAAAATTGCTGTCTGGAAAAGCTTCTGCGTTCGATTTCGAACACCCCCGCCCCACCCCCGTTATAATGCACCCTCAAAGGCACAGAACAAGTGATCGCGAAAAAAGAACAGCGAACGGGACGCACTGGCCTCGTAATAATGCCTTCGGCAAATGTTTTTCATCCTCCTAATAATAGGACGAGCTGCAAGCGAGCTTCAAAACGTATATCGGGGTAACATTTCGCCAAAGTTTCTGCTATACAATTGCCGGGAAAAATCTCAACTTTTGCTACATGCTTCGGGTGCGCTTATTAGAAATAAACCCTTTAATTAAAAAGCTTTAGCTTGGTAAGCTTTATTATAGACCAATTCATCAGCTCGACGAAGTTAGAGATGAAGTTGAATAAAAGAGGAAAAAAAAAATTCTGCGCCCAGACGATCAGAGAGATAAAACGATGATAAAATCTTTTCCCGGGTCCCTGCATCTGCCGCTGGAATACAGGTCAAATCCAGGAAATCACGTGATCAGAGACGTTTCAAAGAGGCTTCGCGGTCCATCTCATCCTCGTCCAATGGCAGAGACTCAACATCCTCGGGCATCAAACTCGGTAGCCGGCAGGGGGCGTCATAAATCGAGACAGAAATTACCACACAGCAACCCCCGGTTGAAAAATGACAGTAATAATGGTGAACCCATTCACTGTGATAATCTGATGGCTTTTCCCAACGCAATACCTCAAAAAGTGCGTGTTCATTCTCAAAATCATTGCGTTGCCAGCGACAATGCAATCGAGTGATGCGATCGGGAGTCGATAACGTTTGGTGCGTGCCTATTGTGCGTAATTCACCAAGGTCGGTCGCGGATATCGCCCCCCCCCCCCCCCCCCCGCGCGGTTGTGTTGCGGTTGATTGGGGTGGTGCGGGGGGGGGGGGGGGTTGTTTTGTGGTCAAAAATTAGTCCGAGCCCCCCCCGAACTGACAGGCGATAATTTACCCGTCGCTAGCAAACACGTATCGATTGATTCGCGCGGTCGCGTGCGTTCAATAAGAGGACTAGAAATGAGATGCCCGAGTGGTTGAAAAATATTTGAGTGCAGATTACACGGATTGGTGTTGAGTAAGCTTGATTTGATCGCAGGAAGCGGTCCGAAGCCCTACAGAGTGAAGGACGAGCTGTTGAGTGATGGATAGTTCATAGATAACATGAGACAGCGAGTACAGACAACTGCAATTTGATGAGTGAAATAGCAACAACCAGTAGACGCAGAGAAACTCTGTTTTAGAGGGCGCTCTGATCAAACCAAAAAGGACGAGTTTCTTAAAATAGATTGGGCAAAGAAATTCAAATTTGTTCTTTAATGAATTTTTTGTTCTCAAAATTGCCAAAGGTATCTTGATAAGGCAATGAAAGTGAAGTGAGTTGCGTAAGACACCGCCTTCAACAGAAAGCTAACAATGAGTATAGCTGAAGAGATGAAACAGCCCGAGCTAATATTAGACGCAGGCCCACGCAGAATCCGTCCGATTCGCATCGCCATGGCAACCAGAGACACTGCAATGCGCGTAAAAAGGTTAACAGGTAGCCTATCCATTACGGGGAAACACCCGGCTAACGGGGTGTGAGGGGGGGGGGGGTGGTAGGGGGGGCGCGGCGAATCCAATTTTCTCCCCCGTCGTTCCTAAGCCCTTCGCAATGAACGAGCCAGGGATGAAACTGTAGCTGTGAACCCATGCGATGCACTGTATCGCTGTTTGGTTTGACTCCCTGCTGTTCGACGTGGGCCACACAAGCTGGCTGAGAGGCCTAGTGTGTTAGCCCTAGAGCTAGAGCTCGGTTCGGTAGACAACTACGGGGTAGATTCGCCCAGACAATGCAGACAGGTAATTGATTGGTAGTCTGGAATTCCAATGCGGATGCTTGCGGTGTTTTGCCAGAGCTAGAATCAGGGATGTTTTTTTTTCTAATGATTTATTTAAAACTGGCTTGAATGAAAAAATTTACATAATGGACGAAACTTTCCCAAAATCTTCTGGTATGGCGACATTGTATGAATTAAATTATGAAGACAAAAACATTTATAATACCCGTCGTCCCACTTAAGAACTGTAAAATAGTTATAATTTTGATTTTTGTAAATCACGAAATTACCCTTAAAGGAGCAATGTAGCTCCAGTAGCTAATGCACGTGATGTAATATTGATTTTATTAGGAATGGAAGAGTTTACATCATTTTTGGCTTCATAATCCGTATTCAAACGTGTATTTCTGTGTTTTGTTTCTAAATCATTGATTTCCAGCTGATTTTGGTCAGTTCCAGCCCCGAGAAGAACACGTTATATTTGAGCCACGCCGGCTGCAACTCGTTTAAAACGACGGGTTGTGGAGGACAGCCCTTGGTCCGGCGAAACCAAGCATCGATTGCAGATACATCCCACAGAATTCTCCTCCAATTAGCCCCGAAGACGAGGAAAAACAGGCCAGTAACATGTCTCACTGCTGTCTTGCAACAATGCGCGGCCGCTTTCTCGAAACAAGCTCAAGTTAATGCGCCCTGTTAGTTATGTGGGTGGGTGGGGAGGCTGTTAGCTATGTGTCGACTTTCCGTTTCGAATTACAGCTACTCTCTGCCCGGGGAAGGAAACGCACCGTTATCATCAGAGACAACAAAAATAACTGTCTTGTTCGAATCGTGAAATTATTTACGACTGTTTCTTTTTCGCTAGCCTTTCAGAAATGGTTGCCTGAAATGAATATAAAAAACTGGAAAGCGGTTCTCGTGCGTACATCAGAGTTGAGCAACAGCGCATAGCGTCAGCTTTCGGATGGGTGATCATGCGCTTGTCAACTGATCAGCTCAGCCGCTGTGCACGTTGTGATTCAGAACGTCACGTCCGGTCACGTCGGGGCAAAGTAAATAAGAGGAACACGAACTTAGCTGCACTCTAGCGGTTGTAGCACCGGCCCGTAACAAGAGTTCTGGACATGGCCTAGCCCTAACACATGTAGTAGAGAGCTCATAGCGCTGAGAGAGTGGCAAACTGGTGCCGTGCTTGGTAGATTACTACTGTAAATTAACACAATAAGTTATAACGGGTAGTTTGTCTACTGCAACAAGTGCTCCGACTGTGGGATTGCGGGTGCCTCTCGATACAAAAACGGGGTTTAGCGAGCGCTATGTCAAACTTCTGATAGAGAAGCTACTCTTTCCACTCTCCGTGCTCTGTATGAGCTCCGTAGCAAGTAATGTCAAAGAGGCGTGCCGTTTCGCGAGTGCACAAACGTGTTACGGCCAAAACTACCCCGCGAGGGTCACCCCTTCCCCGTAAACTCTAGTCCCGATTGCTATGCCTGGTTAAACTGGCTGAAGGGTAAACGAAGATAGCAGCAGAGCAGAGCGCGTAGCACGCTGGGTGCGAGGCGGACGGCTAAAAACGTGCGACGCGTTCGGTGGGACGTTGAAGCGCGTAGCACGCTGGGTGCAAGGCGGACGGCTGGGAACGTGCTACGCGTTCGGTGGGACGTTGAAGCGCGTAGCACGCTGGGTGCGAAGCGGACGGCTGGGAACGTGCGACGCGTTCGGTGGGACGTTGAAGCGCGTAGCACGCTGGGTGCGAAGCGGACGGCTGGGAACGTGCGACGCGTTCGGTGGGACGTTGAAGCGCGTAGCACGCTGGGTGCGAAGCGGACGGCTGGGAACGTGCGACGCGTTCGGTGGGACGTTGAAGCGCGTAACAGGCTGGGTGCCAGGCGGACGGCTGGGAACGTGCGACGCGTTCGGTGGGACGTTGAAGCGCGTAGCACGCTGGGTGCGAGGCGGACGGCTGGGAACGTGCGACGCGTTCGGTGGGACGTTGAAGCGCGTAGCACGCTGGGTGCGAGGCGGACGGCTGGGAACGTACGACGCGTTCGGTGGTACATTGAATTCCGTAGAACGCTGGCAAGCTAAAAGTAAGTAGGTCGATCTGGTGTCCGAAAGTTCGGCTTAGAAGTGGGGCACTTCGTACACACCATCGTTCGCTGACTAACGTTTAATATAAACTTCCAACTCCGACTCAAACTTTCGAAATAAGCGCATTGATAATTTATTCATTCGATCGCGTACAAACATCGGACGAAACTACGTTGTTTGCACTCGACCAATGCAATTAGGTACTTGAAATAGATTACAGAGTCTGCACCAGGCATCACGCTATGCAGACGAATCGGTGCAACAGTTAAACTGTAATTTTGGTACCATGAGAAATTTCTTCGTTCCACGGCGTCATTAAGGGTATAGAGGTTATAATTACAAGTCTGATCGGCCACAAAAAACCAATAAAATCAAGCTCTATCTCTTCTTGGAACTCGGAGTGATCGCTAATTGGAACAGTTCTTGTCCGCGTGCTCGTGTCTCTTGTTATTATCAATGCTTTAACTTAAATAAACATGCCACCAACTAAACGTAACTTGTGCCCTTTGGCGATTTTACAACAAGAGCGCTAGAAAATTGCATGACCCTCCCGGCAACTAACTGTATTTTTTAAATATTTTTGTAGCAAATTTGGAATCGCGCCAATTCCCTGTGCATCGACGGTATACCTTCACCACCATACGAAACCGAAATTATGTCTTGCAAAAGGTAAAACGCAGCCATTATTATTGCATATTCCAGCATGAGCCGCCCCTAAGCGTGCCGGGTGGAAGGCCGGCTTTCATGGGGTTGAGACTAGCATGCTATTGTTGATTAGAGACGCTGGAGCAGCCCGTGGGAGCCTCCCCTTGATTGCTTATTAACGCGTGCAACACAGGTGGGTACGTGGATACGAAAGCTTAAACCTACATTACAACACTTTGACGTGCTTTAGGGCGAGTGAATACAGCATCGTACACAGCGTAGCCAGCGTTGCTCGTGACGCGGCGATGAACTTGACTGGAATTGCTTTTAGCGACACGGCGGGCGTGGAAAATTGAATCGCTTTGTTCGCGTGTGCAGACGCTTCGATGAGAATTAGCGTGTGAAATGTGAAAATGGATGGAATTCTCATCTGTCTTTCGTGGAGATGACGGCGTCATTGGCGCATCCTGGTTGCTAAGCTGCGAGTTGGAGTTGCTGTTTTCTTAATTTAGTGTTCGGTTTGGCGTTGGTTGTAAAACCCGGTTATAGCAGTGAAATTCGAATTTTCCGAGAGTCTTAATTATAACTGTCATTTATTAATTAGAAGTTGAGAATAATGGTGAAACTAGAACTAGATTCGTGATCATGACAAGACAGAGATCACATATAAAAATATCGAGGCGAAGAGACAAATCTTAGGTTTGAATATGAGCAAGACATGCATACATAGACATGCATGCATACTTCCATATCAAGGTCTTCTAGATCTTTATCAAGATCAAGATCTTTTCTCACGATACAATATGTTGGTCGGTATGAAAGTAATTTGATCGGCTGTGTGGGAAGTCAAAGTCCTTCGACACTGGCAAGTTTCTCCATCAAATCGTCGGCAACAACAATACGGAAATGCCTCAGAACGATTATGACGCCGTTAAGGGTGTCGTCCCGCCACCAAGGACAAGAAAACGCAGCGCGTTCGGCGTGCATTTTCCCACCCGACTGTATATCGCGGCGAGTTGGGACCCCCGTGAACTCGCGGTCCGGCATTCGCCTACCGAACTCGGCGCCCAACTTCCCGCAAGTCAATTATATACCGCGCGGAAGAAAATTCCCCGCTTTTTCCCTCCCCATTGTGAAAACTTTCTCATTTTCTTTAATTCGCGGCGCGGCCTCCGTGCAGACCGTGAACTTTCCAGGTGAACTAGATTTAACTGTTTGAAAGGCAAGTTTGGTTTGCAAAGAAAATTCAACCAACTCTTGCATTTTCCGACCTGGTATATGTTCAGAGGAAGGTAGTCCCCGAGTAGGTTAGAGGAAAATGAGTTCGAGAGAACAGTGCATTTTCTTTAACTTCGACATGCTACACAATAGACGCTGTGTTAACTAAACAATTCTGCAAAACTAAAAAAAAAATAACTCGTGTTGAAGTTAACTTACAGCCAACTATATCGTGTTCTTATCTGATTCATTCGAATCTAACTGCACACAGGGCGAAGACAAGAGAAATACGGCAAAAGCTGACTTGTGATTCGTCAAGAGAGCGGAGCGACATGAAGAACACTGCCGACAAATCCTTAAGGAACTAACTCTCTCACAGACAATATAGCTATAAGATGTCGCTACTCGTAATTCGGTTAGGACGCGCATACCTTATCGAGAACTATATAAAGAGATCCAACATGAGATGCAAAAGAAACGAATGACGTGAAACAGGGCCCAACAGAGACGGTTTCATGGAGAAATGCAAAACGCTGAAGCGGCTTGCTTGCCGAAATGCTTGCAAATTTCAAAGTGTTAATCAAGTCCTAAAACAATGAAACTACGTCATAGAATTCGATCGCCTCAACCCATTTCCACAGCCACAAACTCTGGCTGGTTGCGTCGGTCCGTTAACTCGCTAATCCGCTGTTTAATTGTCCTGCTGGTCCCCGTGGGAAGGGTGGGGGGCAATCCTTGATTGTGAAGTGGTAGAGTACGAGCTTGGCTGGCGACCAGGGAGGTCGAACGACGGGCAAGCCTGCTAATCGCCGACGATTTAACATGCGCCAAGAAATTGATGGCGATGTCGAAGATGGTTCGTGTCGTCGCGTTCGTCGCGTTCGTCACGTCAAATGCGATCTGTTACACTGGACACTCTTATCGGGTGTGGACTGATTTGGTTAGGTCGTGTCGTTTGCTAACCAAGCACACGCCCTTTTTTTCTCAGCAACTATTTGAAATCTGGGAAATCTCTCTCTCTGGGCCGAAATTAAAGTGTCCGGCTAAACTCCATCTAAAAACTCATCTCCTGTGTTGCCAATCCTATCGGTTGCTTCTGTTTTCGTCCTAGCTGGAGGATAACTATTTTACTCGACATTGTATTTGCGGCCCTGAAATTTTTGTGATTTTGTTTTCGATGCGGAGCGTTTCTTAGTTCGATGCCGCTTCCAGAAAAGCGTCGGGCAAATGTAAGTGAAAAGCTTAGCAACGGTTCCATTTAAAAAAATAGTTTCCTTTCGAATCTTTATCGTTACTTGTTTGTCGGCATATCCGCGAAAAGCGACCTTCCCATCTCTTACATTACTCCTAACCGGGAGCGCACTGTGTCCATCGCGGCGCTTCTCATCGCCTCTCAGGGACGTGCGTCACGCGAACGACGAACAAGATGAGGGCCGGAGCGAGCAAACAGGAGCGAGCAAACAGGACGGCGCCTTTCAGCCGACTTACCGCACCGCAGCGCAGCGTGCAGCGTCTGCAAACCGACCGAAACCACGAGCTTACCTGTAACAGACAAAGAAAAGCCACGGGTAAGACACGCTCGGCAGGAAAACCAACGCTGAACTGTGCGTTGAAGGAAAATAAACAGTTCCAGTATGAGTAATTGATTGTTTTTTTTTTCACGTTTTGGTAAATATCCAATATTTCTAGTACAATTTTACATTGAAAGACATCCAAGGCCCAGATTCTATTATCCAGGGTATTGCTTAATACTCTTTGTGAGTCTGGGCTCAGGAGTAGTAATTTGGCAAGCAGTCAGTTAATAGTTGATCCAGAAAGCAGAAATGTTCCTCTATGTACCATGTACCACTATGTCCCACTAAATATCCTCAGATTCCAACCAAATCGGCTCCAGGCAAAACGCTGCTAAATCAACCATCAACCCCCCACCCCTAAACAACAACCGAAAACAATGAAGCGGACTGAAATTCTATTAGCAGCCGCAAACAGCCATCGTGATTGCTAAACGAGGAAAAAATTAAGCTCCACGGCATGCAGCACGTAATGCATCGTCAATATTGCCGTATGCCGGTGCCTTTCGTAGTGTGCTCTGTGCTTTGTGTTCTGTGCCCTGTTTTATTTGCTCTGTGCTCTGTGCTCTGTGCTATGTGCTATGTGCTATGTGCTATGTGCTATGTGCTATGTGCTCTGTGCTCTGTGCTCGGTACTCGGTGCTCTGTCCTCTGTGCTCTGTGCTCTGTGTTATGTATCCTGTGCTCTGTGTTTTGCGCCACCAGAGGTAACGGTGTTGTGGAGCATTGTTCCATGGATTATTACGTGGGATTGAGGAACCCAGACCCCGAAGCGTGCTCGCGTCTGATTGGCAGACTTGTATGTTGATCTTGCACGGGACACAGCACAGGTGGGAACTTTTCGCCAATTTTCCGATGCAGTGGATCAAAAAACAAAATAAACCATTGGGTATAATATTTTGAAAATCACTATTGTAGTCCGTCTACAAGACTTCCAGTGAAACAGAAATGGGTATATTTTCACAAAACTAACGAGAAAGCAGGGAAATCAGCAGCTAGTATTTCACAAGGGTCATGCACCAGCGGTGGAGGTGTACCTAATCGGGCGGCGTAGAAATTATTAGGGCATCTAACCTAGCTGCTGCTGCCCAAGCCCAAATTCCGGGGACCCCGCATTTTATCATTTTATAACAATGAAAATAAGGGATAAAATCATAGCCAAAAGGTTGTCCCTGCTGAAAAATGGACGTGCAGACTTCTCATAGCCCTTTACGAGACATCTCAGCTTTAAGGCGTCACCGCAGCAGGCAAAGCGTGCGAGACGCAAAGAAAGTGAAAATGCTATTTTCGTCGTGGCCACCGGCTTGAAACTAAGTTTTATTTAGTGCACAACTTCTTTGCGCGCTGTTTTTCCCCGACGCCCGGCCCGCCCTGGCCAAGTTTGCAAGTCTGCGAATGCAGAGCGACGAGCGGCTACCACGGATACATTGTTCGCCTGGAGCTGCGTAGGGCGGCTCGCGGGCTCGCCACGCATATTTACAGGAACATGAAGGCGGCGGGGTCGGGGGTCAAAGAATCTGTGAGAAACCAACGGCAAAGGGGGTATGCGAACGTAGGCGGCCGCGACCGCCGCTTCTTTGGGCGAAGAAATCGCCGCAGTTTTTTGTGTCGAAAATTCACTGATTTGTTACTTGTCTGCGATTGGAATCAAATTGCAAATGACTTTATTGACGGCTCTGGTTATCGATGCCGAACTTGATTTCCATATAGGAAAATGAAAATACACTCAAAGAAATTTGATTTCTCCTTGAAAGGAAATACAGTTTCGAGTCTCTATAGAGGATAAAATCGTAAAGCACTTTGTTTTCGCAACTAAACTGGGTTATTATAATCGACTTTAGACTCTTGATAAAGCAGGCAGCGTAGTTTTGCGAAACGTCGGGACAATCTAATCGCGCTGATCAGCAAATCTTTGTATTCACGGTATACATTTTGTCGGTCAAAAACCAAAATATCGATGCATTTGCGACGAGAAATAAGTTTAGACAGAGCAATTCAATTGAGACTATTGAGGCACTTTAATGCGAGTTAAAACAACCCGCGTTTGTTGGATGAGCGAGCGAAGCGAGCGAAATCCTTCAATTTAACAACATAGGGGAAAAAAAGCATTTGGATTTATGTTTTTTTTTTGTTTGTAACAAAATCGAGCAGCCCTACTTAAAGGTCACGGATCGTTACGAAATTTGGCAAAAACGTTCGTGGTGACTCAGCGAGGTGCTGTATGGTTTTTGAGCAAAATCTGGTCAGCCGTTTCATTTTTATGAGCAAAAACCCGTAAATTTTTCAGTTTTTTGGTACTAGCTTCGTAACCAATTAACCGATCCGCACCAAATTTGGATTGAATATATATGATAACAAGCTTAACAAATTGCTAAAGTTTCAGATTCGTGCATGAAGTATTCTGCTAATCAGAAAAATAAAATGACTTAATAATAAATAATAATAATAAAAATACTTGATCATTAAAGCACTGTTTTCAACAATATGATTGTCAAATGTTTTCCGTTTGAATTTCTCCTCGGAGATTACGGCTCGCTCATCCTGCAACGAGTGTTCTACCCATCGTTTACCTAGTATCTTCGAATTAGGGAAGACTTTACTGCAAATCTCCATCGCGGTCGGAATTCATGTCTTGCTGAACCATACTAGTGAAATAAGACGCAGTATTTTATCCGCACGGAGGGAGAAGGGAGGGTTTGGGGTGGATGGTGGGAAGTGTTTTGAATAATAAATAGGAAAACAAGTCGCGGCTTGTTGGCGAGTCGACCAAGTGATGGAAACCCGTGAAACCGAAAAGATAATTCCAGACTTTAATTGTTAACGTTAAACGTTCTTCTTTTTATCAACGTGACATTATATCATCTCACAATTCTCTGCAGATTAAGGCCCGGTATCACACGTTTCCTCAACTCCCATGTTAAGTGATAACTGATAGAAACACAGTTGAATTTCCCAGCAAGTTCCTTGGTTTTTTTCTCGTGGAATTCAGCTCGCCCAATGTCGAGACTCGTGAAAATGTTAACCGGTTACAGCCGCAACTCTTCCAAAATACAAGTCGTCGACTCCTTTCTCCCTTCTGGAGGCTCCGTTCCGATTCCATTCACAGATATCACATCGATATACACTTTTATTGTTTAACATAAAAACCACGAAACAATAAACAAGAAAGTTACCAGTCGTTCAACTTTCTCCCAACTTGAGCCCATCTCCCTCTCTGCCGAATCCGGCAAGTCTTAAATTGGATCCATTAGCGAAGTTTCAAATCTCCAGCAGGCCTGGCTGCAAGCCGTCCCACCAATCCATCAAATTCTCGGCCGCCGATATCTCACCCTCTTTCTTTGTGTCATGAAAGGCGTCTAGACGCGGATTTTGTCCGCCCAATGACATCTCACAAGCAAAGTATGAGGCAGCATGTACTACAAGGAAACTTTGCTGCCACCATGGTAGCTGGTAGTTAGTGATCGTCTGTAAGGGCATGGTATTTTAATTTTTACTCAATATTCATCGGTTTGCATCTCGTTGTTTGTATACATTCACATGTTAATTTCATAAAAACCCAGGGTTATTGAATGCCTAGTGTCAAACTCAAGCTTTTTCCGACATTTCGCAAAGCTGAGTTGACTGCTTAATCACGGGACTGACATCAAGTCCCTGACATGACCAAAAATTCTACGTCGTGCTAAGTTTGTGGCAGTTTAGCATTCGAAAACCGAGTTGAATAGTATTTTTTCTGAAAAAATTCACATATGTTTTAAGTTTTGTGTGTTTAAAGCCCGAGAAGTTCCTACCTAATACGGCCAACTGGCTGGTGTTACGGCCATACTAGAAACAAACCGTTACTATTTACTGCTGTAATACCTACCAGTGACCACATCAGGTAACGCCAAAGTATAACAACATTTCTTATAGAATTAAGCCCTTGTCTAGACCACGCCTGTGAGATGTCTATGCGTGGCCCGAATCATCGCCTGGCCAACAACGAACGCCCCCTATAGTGTTGATATCACGGCCGCCGGGGCAGATTGGTTTTAAAGGAAGCTGTCAATAACGAATAAATCAATCATCTTTGCGACGCGCGGAGGTGCAAAGCGTTCGCCCCGGCTGCTTCTTGTTCGCGAAGAAGGGAGTTCTCGCCGTGATGGACAGGTATTGAATGAGAGATCCGCTTGTCAGTTTAATCCCGCCGCGAGGGAGCTGGGCATTAGAAAAATCTCGATCTGAATAATTCTGTTTGGAGAGATTCAGAAGACATGATTGCTGCTGGGTTTCGTTTCCCCTGATGCTTGTTAAGTATATTATTGGCAAGCGCTCATTAAACGGTGAACATTAAAAAATACAACCGCACAAGCGCATTAAAACAAATCTGATGATTGTTTGCTGTTGTTCAACAGTATCAGGGTATATACGACAGCTATTAGCCATTATAATTATGCCTAACATTTCTTAAGTTTGTTTTTAACTATAACCTTTTAATACAGGGACGCGCCACATAACTTCATTGCCAGCGATAAGAGGTTGCTGACCATGCAGCCTTACTAGCAATTCAACAAAATTGTTAATGAGCACTAACCGAATTTATATAACGACGCGCCGTAATCTAATGCGCATCGTTGGAAATCCAGTACTTATCACCGAGGAAACGGACCCAGCGGCGGTCTAGGCTGCTTAGCACCCGGCAAATGTAATTCCGTGTATTTACCCACAGGGTGGTTACGGACAGGTGTGAGGGGTGTATAAAAGTGGTAGCTACTTGACGCTGATTCATGAGGACGCCGCCGCGTCAAAGAAGGGATCATCTCGCGCCGAGTCGGATGACTAGAAATTTGATTAGTTTTTCCGCCGCGGCTCGCTATGTAACGTCGTTAGAACGCGATCGAATTTCTACATGATTTTTCCCACCCTCCGGAGAGGCGGATGTTGGGCGAGGGGCGTGGGGGAGGTTTTCTTTCCAATTTTCATCGGCATTTCGGCGCCACTTTGCATGACGCTAACGGGAACCGCCACGCGGAGGGTACTTGAACGTTAAGAGGCTCGCGTACGTGCAAGTGGGGTTAGAGTTGAGTGGATCGACACGTGCGCTAAAATATTTACACGGCTCCGTTTTCACTTCCGCGTCTCCGCGAATCCCTTTGCCGCAAGATGTCAACGTTCAAGAAGTACTGGCATGTGTGCTAAAAGTAAGTATCGCGCGGGTAATGGGGAGTCTTGAAAGACTGCTTTCGATTGACATTAATTGAAACTTAACAAAGTCACGTCACGAATCAACTATGTTCCTTTGAAAGTCGAACTGGATAATCATTGGAGGCGACACAACGCGTTACATAGCACTCTACGAAGTATGGGTCATAATGCAAGCAAACACCGGGGTCACTGCTGTTGCTATATGTGTTGCTACGCTGCTACGATTGTTGGCATTACTATGTGCCTTGCCTAATGCCAGCAAACACCGGTGTCACTGCTGTTGCTATAGTGTTGCTACGCTGCTACGATTGTTGGCATTACTATGTGCCTTACCTAATGCCAGCAAACACCGGTGTCACTGCTGTTGCTAGTGTTGCTACGCTGCTACGATTGTTGGCATTACCATGTGCCTTGCCTCATGCCAGCAAACACCGGTTTCGCTGCTCTACAATATTGTGTGAAAATACGCTGCTACGATTGCTGGCATTATACTATGAGCCCAACCTCATGCCAGAAAACGCTCAAGTGTTGCCCTCAATGCAACCGATAAAGTTTTAGATGGAAAGCACGTGGATTTCCCTCAAGGAAAGACGAAACGCCCACGCAAAGTCATTTCCGTTTTTGGCAGAGTACGTTCAGCAAACTTAAACTGAGGACGTTTATCTCTCATTTGCGTTGCGACTCGATGTAATCACCGATCAATCTTCGGCGTAATTTTAATGGGTTGTTTTAATTGTTAGTCACGCTGCAGCGCGTTGACAGCGCCACTCGTGCACCGCCTACGCTTCGCTAGAGTGCCGGAGATCATGCAAATTAACTTACCAACAACAGAGGGCAATTAACGGCGATACAATTGCCGGGTAATTGGATTGCCTTCAAAATGGCGGCTGTTCGCATGGAGTAAAGTGCCATCGGCGCCGTTGGGCCACTTCCTATTTGGCGATGATAGACGAAGACGGTGTAGCGTTCGAAATGTCAGAAAGAAACGTATGCAAGGTACGAGAATGTTTTTCTATATACCTTCAAAGTTCAAACTGCTTCCAACAATATGATTTGATTGCTTTGACGCTGAAAAATACGCGCAATTTGATTCCAGTGGAAACTTGGCAGTCAGGGAATGCAACTCAACATGAATCGGAGGGATTCGATGAGATTCGGAAGTTCGGAGCTCTGTGTTTCGCAAATGCTTTCATGAATTTCGTTTGTGGCTGAGAAAATCGATGAATCTTGACATTTGCGAGGACTCGCGTATCTCTACCGTATACTTTTTTATTGTTTAAGAAGGCTGGCCTGTTTGGCAATAAGTGGTTAAAAAACTCACAGACCCTAAACTTGTTAGCATCCGTGCAACTGCAGCCGAAAAAACTGATGGACAAAAGCTCAGTTAAAAATTGTACGTAGAAGCATGATATTTCTGGCTGTCAGGTTTATTTGGCGGTTTCATGATAATAACCCCATCAGAATCTAGCGCTTAAGTCCCCTAAATCAGGGAGAACTTCGGGGCTTACAAAATCATTGAAACAATAAATGAAAAATTAAATATCCGTTTTAATACGGAATAAAGGGCCAAAAATAATGTCACCTCTCCCGTGCATTGCAAGGTCAAGTTCAAACAAACATTAAACCGTGTCTCCACGCTTGAAAAGCATGACAGCTTGACACACATCAAGGTCGAAACTCAAGTTGAACGCTGACAAAGTTTCCCTCGGAAGGCGTCGCAGAAGAAAAAAACCCGAACCGAAACCCGACCGCCGGCAGCGGCAGAAGAAAAGCGTCGCGGGGAAAACCAGCTAACTGGAAAAGTTGTGCCATCTTCGCCGGCTGCTGGGCCGACCAGGAGCCGTGGGGCTTCGAAATTTATGAAACGCCGGTGTCGCCTGAATTTAATTAAACTTTATACATAAGTTGTGGATTAACACAATGACGATTGGGTCACGTGACCACGCTTGGACTCGGTGACGGAGAAAGTAGTCGCCCTTTTCTTTGGCGCTTGAATGTTAATTGGCGTGCGTTTACTGACTGGCTTGCAGACTTTACGAGCTGCAGCTTGCGCTGTGGCTTTACTACCGCCGGGTTGTTTGAGGCGGAGCGTTGCGCTGTGGCTTTACTAGCGCCGGCGTTACGCTGTGTCTTCAATAGCGCTGGGTTGCTACCGCGACGCTTGTTTGTAAACGAAATAGGCGGGATTAGGTCAAAATTTCGAAAAAGAACTAGCGAAATACAATTTGTTCGGTGCGCATGACGCCGACAAGATGAATGATGATAAGCTCAAAGAGAGCACTAAAAAATAGTTAACATCGTCGTTGAAAACGGTACAGAGCACCAACAAGACCAATACGTGCGCAAGAACTCCGCACATAAATCCACTAGAAAATTGTTTTTCCACCTACTTCCGCCGAGCAAGCAGGATTAGTCGGGGAGTAACAGCTACCCTTACCTTCGCTAGAGAACAGATTAAAAGTCTTGAGAAACCGTGAGCCGCGGCGCCCTAGCGTGGCGTGTGGCCCGTAAAAACATACCCCTAATTCGCCGTAGCATGCTGTGAAAAGAAGCGCCCTCACGTCTGCCCTGCATTTGTCCTAGATCGACGCGAAGACGCTCTCGCCAACGGTGGAAATAAAAAAGAGATGAGAGAGCAATTGAAACCCGTCAAATGGCTGCCATATTATTTTCTGTGTCTTCAACAAAACAAACGAGACGACATCGAGCAAGACGGAAATGTGTAAATTCATCAAAGGAAACGCGATTAAAGCCGTGTATCTATATATATATATAAGAAAAACTCGACTAGGTTGGTTTCGCGACATGCGAGGTACTACGTCTGGTGCACAAAGAGGCTGGGAATTCTCGGTAGATTTCAGATCGCATGATTCTAATATGAGCGCCGAGAGAGAGAGAGAGAGTAGTGGTAGACGGAGAGTGGCCAACTACGCGTAGACATGTCGCACGATCTCTCAGAATACGACTCTGAACGCGGTCGAAGCCGACAAGGTTTCAAATGTTGAACATCAACACAGGCTTCACCAAAAAACACAAACTTCTCTAGACGATTTTGTAACGGCATTTTATCCGTCACAGACATGAAGTACCTACACATATTTTGTTACTTGTAGTCAAAAGATAACTTAACAGAGGGGAATTTTAGTAAAAAATGCAGCATAATAAATCAGAGAGCGATTTGCACTTCACTTATCCGCAGCGAAAGCAACCCTACAACTAATTGAGAAGGAATTCGGCATGTTTCAAAGTTTGTGAAATTACAGTGTATAAAAAGTGATCTACCAGTTTGGAGGGAATTGAAGAAGCCGACAGGGGGATGAATCTCTACCTGGAGGAGCTCCTATACTAATTTCTTCCCTTAGCAAAGATGGCTCGACCCTCGTAACGAAGGCCCACCGCAGCACGCGAGACAAGCGAACGACTGACAGATACAACAGCCGGAATTTCCCGGCACGCTACACGCAATCAAGCGCGGAGCGGCTGGAAAATTAGGCCAGAGACGTAGGAAGCGAGATTTCCCGAAGAGAAAACACTGTCAAAATAGCTGACAAAGCATTTCCAAGACCATAACCAAGAGGAAACTATCAAGAGGTACTTTTTCGCTCTAGGAGTAGGTATTCAAATTTGTGCAGGGCATACGTTTTTGGTTGGAAAGTTAGATTCTAAGCTCTAAACAGTTCTACTAGGACAGAAACTATCACTGTCTTGCGTGAAAAGGCTTCAGCACGATTACACGATGCCATCAAACTTGGTCTGCGAGTCCCGGAAAGCTTGCAGACTTATTTTGAGCCAGCGACTTCGCTCCGATCAAAGCATCAGCTCCTAACCATCTCGCTCTGGCCACAACACAATCGTCCCACGCCGAGCAGACGTTACCGCAGGGTGCAGCTAGAGTCTGGTAGATCTCGACGGGTTATTTACAGCAGGGCAGGCATACTGCGTATCTAAACCACCCCCTATCTCCTACAACCCCTCAAAAGCCCAAGGCGGCGCTTGCACGAGCCGCGTATCGCGTAACACAGGGAATCACTAACAGCATGTCTCCCGATCCGAGCTTGTGAGATGTATACCTATAAGGAGCTGCAGCATCCATGGATGCGTGTTGTCGGACAGAGACAAGCAACTCGATGTTGATGACGAACCTCAAGAATTTAAATGCGGATTTTAGAGGTTTTCAAGTCATAGAAGTGTCCTAAGGGTTGCCGGACGGTGAATTGGACACAACGGATTGCAATCCGTGGCTCAGAGTCGACGTCTGCACGACGAACGGGCTGCCGACGCGACGGACTGGCGATGCACACGACGGATTGCAATCCGTGGCAAAAAGTCGACGTCTGCACGACGAACGGGCTGCCGACGCGACGGACTGGCGATGTACACGACGGATTGCAATCCGTGGCACAGAGTCGACGTCTGCACGACGAACGGGTTGCCGACGCGACGGACTGGCGACGCACACGACAGATTGCAATCCGTGGCACAAAGTCGACGTCTGCACGACGAACGGGTTGCCGACGCGACGGACTGGCGACGCACACGACAGATTGCAATCCGTGGCACAGAGTCGATGTCTGCACGACGAACGGGCTGCCGACGGGACGGACTGGCGATGCACACGACGGATAATAATAAACAAAAAATACAAAAGTCCATGAGAACTTCTTTTCCCCATGTTTGTATTGAAACCACCCCGATAGGTGAACACAAAATGGCGGGCGTCGGTAGGGTGGCGCCTCTCCTCGCGTATACAAGTCTCGATTTGACGCTGCTTCTCGTTGCTTGCTGCCGGAGGACGGAAAGGCAACTTCCACGAGATTCAGATTGGGCCTGAATAATTGAAAGTATTTCGAAATCTTATACGACTCCAATCTTTCGGTCGACATGAAAGCTGGGGGTGAGGCGGGGGTGGTATTTGAGAAACGCGCCAGAGTGTTAAGTTTTCCCAGTCAGAGTTTGAAAGAGAATCGGAGATTTGATTAGAGCTCGTCCAATCAGTTAATGTAACCAAACTCCTTATCGAATTGCGGACGAGCCGTTCCCACGCCAAGCACTTCTCGATTGGGAGGCAAATCACGGCACGGGGGTCTTACATTTAGACAACACAGCTTACTTTCCAAAAACAGCTGAATTTCAGTTTATCAATTAAATTTGCGGTTGTCGGTTGTTTCGTGCTGGAATTCTCGATTTCAAGCACATTGTACCCCCATACAAAGCTCCATTTCCAAAACAGCCGATTTTAAGTGAATTACTAAAATATATATCGGCTTCCAGTTTTCACACACTTGAATGATATACGCTTCGAGCATGAGTAGGTACACACACATTTCGTAATCTAATTCTTTCGGCCATTCAATTTTGTGAAAGTTAGTCTGGCAATACACCTATTCCATTCAATCAAAATTCAAACAAAGTGAGGTCATGATACCGACTCACCAAAGCCAGGTAAAGCCATTCTTGTTTTGATAGCCACTACTTCCTTATAGTTAATTAGCAGAGTCAATTATTTCTTTTCAAAAACTGGAAGAACTTCCAGTGGGTATCTGACGTCTATTATCTCCGAGTGCTATACCGTCTATTGACAATGACGCAGGCACATCGCAAATCACTACCGGAAAGACGTGCACACATCTGCACTAGTCTGCCAATAGGTTATAGACGACGCACGCGACGGCAACAAAGGCCAGCGAATTAGGTCAACCAACCCCCACCCCCCACCACCCCCCGCCGGGGTTAATCACTTTTCAATTGTCTGACAATCGACATCGCCGTGTCGAGCATGGACCACGTGGTTTCCAGCGCCCGCCGAGACTGTGTGCAAGTCACGACGCCCCCTCCCGCCCCCACCACCAATGCAACCACCCAACTCGTCACTAGACCCACTCGACCCATGGGCCCTTCACTTGCGCCATCGCTGCTGACACCCAGCGATGCCGCAAGACTTGCGATACATAAATACAATATCTTTTGCACTTTTTGTATAGGACCATGTGTGCGAAAGTGCCGAGCCTTATCATCCCCCAAGCCTGGTGTCTTTTCCTTGTTTTAGCTAGTTAGCATTCAGAGAAACTGTTTAGTTGGGTAGTGTATATAAGCTAACCAACCGACGTATCGCGAAGCAGCAAGCAGGATAGCTTGGAAAAGCAGGGAAAGCTCGAGTTTGATTCAAACAACCCGGTTAAAATATCTGAAAACGGGTTGTTATTCTGTTGTTGCATATAGGAAACTGAGACGTGATGAGCGTCGAAGTGATCTCGGTGCCGGTGAAAATGATTTCCAGCAACGCTACTTATAAATCACCAGCGAATACCACATATACCTAATATAAATATAATATACCTATAAATATAATATAAAATACCTAATACCAGCTAATAATACCGGCTGGTATGACGGTCAAGTCATCAACATGAATGGAATTAAATTGAAATGGTTGATTTGATGCGAAAAGGAACCGGGTACAAGAGACCAGCTTCGAGTACAGCTACCACGGACGTGCTAGGTGAAGCCCGTCGATCAGAGGGCGGCGTCGCATGGCCTTCGGCGCCGGGACGCTTGACCCGACGCCGACGCCGACGCCGACGCTGCCGCATCCTGGCCACTCGGCATCTCATTGACCTCCTCCCTACCCCCCTCCCACCCCCTCCCAAAGTTGGACGTCGCGACGCCTAGGAGGCAGTGCGCTTTCGACGGCGTCTGCTTCGATTGCGATCATTGCGATTCTGACAAGGTGTCGACAAGTTCGGTGTTCGCACTGCAGTCGTACATGCATGTCCAATGATTGTATGGAATATCGTTGAGCTGATTCCAAATAGTCTGCACTTGTACTTGCGGGACTTGCTTGATTATTGGCGTTTAACGACGCACTGTCTTGACAACCATGGCCCTATGGCGCTGGTCTAATGGCGTCAGTGAATGAAAGGGGGCGAGTTGAGTTGTCGTACTAACTTCAAACCCTCCAACCTCTCTCCCGAACAGAACTGATCATGTGCGTGGGTCACCAAAACCTTTACTCAGTGCGATTTGCTTAAATCGGTGATCTCACGAGAAACGGTGTTTCCAACATGCCAAACCCTTCTTGTATGTACGCGAGCTGTTGCGAAATGTTGTGTAATTACGTCACTTGCACTTGCACTTGCACTTACTTGCACTTGCATGGGACTTGCATGGTACTTGCATGGGACTTGCATGGGACTTGCATGTGACTTGCTTGGGACTTGCTTGGGACTTGCACTTGCACTTACTTGCACTTGCATGGGACTTGCATGGGACTTCCATGGGACTTGCTTGGGACTTGAAAGCAAGCCTTGCCAATGCCAGTAAAGTCGAGATGAGTTCAAATAGTTTGGCACCTCGGGACACTGATAACCAGGGACACAAGTGTTTTTGCCTCTTAAATATCTTCGCGAACTTGTACCTGTTTGAATTAATAAAAGAAAAGGAAATAAATAATGATTTGATAATATATTTTTAAGTTACATATCTATTTATATGTCTGAAATAAAATCGGAGTGGCTATCAATGTAAATTCAATTTATTTCATTGCAGAGCTATCCGATTGCGAAAAGTTAGAATCCTATTTGAAAGCATTGCGTCAGGAAATAGTGAAAATAAAATATTTAGTTTAAAATTGATCGATAAACGTGGATAAAAAATTCTTTGGGAGATGTGCGCTACTAAAATAGCGGTCTGCTTCAACAACTCCACGCACACGAAAGCAGCCTCCGGTATAAATTAATAATCCGATATAATTTTATACAGCTAGCTGCAGCGGACCGCAGGAAACAGTAATCGGGATCCGAGCAGGAGCCACGGGTTAGAGACGGCCGCGATACAAAGGTGCAAAACCCCGGGGATTATCCGCCGAACCCATACACGTAGCGCACGCCATCGGTAATTCAACGTCGTGCTAATTAACTCCGTCGAGTACCGACACAAGCAAGCAACGACACAGACACACGCTGCATGTGCGAAACGAACATATCTATTATCGCTTTGATATTGTTGTTATTGATATTACAATAGTAATAGCAAGCGTAGGTATCAAAAATCAGCAACAATACGCGAAACTTTCAAGTAGATTTTTGTTAATTCATTTCTCAGTTGAAGCAACTGTTTAACGTTTCTATAATAAAGGAAACCCTCGGTCAAATCAGGGGACAGCGCTGGCGGCGAAGTAAGAAGTTAAATTAAACAAGTGCATGGTCATCACCTGCAAAGATATTCTTTCATATGTCAACTGTCAGTTGACGCTTGAGATTGAGCATCAGTGGCAAACAAATCCCCCTCCAAATTACGTAAGATGACGTAAGTATAACGTTGTTTTAAGATGTGCCTTGATGGGGTACGTTAATTCTTACCTCGCCGGCTAGCCTGAGCTGACGATTCTGTCCCCAGCTCAACCATGCTATCCATATTTTAAAAGTAACATAGTGTGTCAATGTTACATTTCTTGGGTGCCCAGTACACTTCATAACAAATTCCCAGAAAATCCATCACACAATTGCCTTCTATTTGCTGCTTCTATGTCTACAGCTGATGATGCACAAAACACCGTTTATTTTAAAGGTACCTCATTCAAGTCTCAAATTAGTTTCCGCACGATATGCGTCGACTTGGATAATTCACGGCAATCAATTGCACCGTCTGCACTGCACATTGTTGCATTGTTTCTCATGCGTGTAACGACGCATTGTTAACAACCGAGCGGTTTAACGACGCAACGGACACGGAGACGACGTCGGGCGCAATAACTCGCTGGGCGCTGGAATGAAATAGGGGTGGCGGGGTGGTGGTGGTGAGGGAGGGGGGGGGGGGGGGCAGCCAAGCGGCGGCCCACAAGAGTAACTGCCGGAGATGCAATTATTTTTAAAAGGGTTGTTACTTGCAAGATGAATGCACGCGAGACGCTCGGTGAGATTATGATGCGTTTCGCCCTGAGCTGCTTTGTGAAGATTGAGCGGTTGCTTTGCGGTATGGGGTTGGGGAATATGGATGTTATGTCAAATATCTTACTAGGCTGTAGGATGTAGGAAACTCTGCCGCGATGGCATGGTTGAGCTGGCAACAGAATCGTCAAGGCGGCATGACAAGAAGTTAAAGCCACCCAGCTATCTCGGTGTCAACGTAAAACAATGTTTCTTAGATCAACTATGAAGAACGGTTAGAAAATAATTCGTGGCCGTTGTTTTCCGAAGCAACTCATTAACTAGAGTTCAAAATATGTTGAACGACCACTAGGTCGTTGCATCGATCTCAATTGGTGCAGGAAACAAAAAAAAATATCCATACAGATTATGAAACAAGTAACTTTATACACATCGAGCCAAGGAAATAGTGGCTTTTGGAGCCTACAAACTTTGTAGTCAGAATTAAAATGCGCAATCTCCACAAAGAATCTAAATAAAGGCGCTGAAATCTCGAGATGTTTTTCCTAAACTCAGATCAACGCGCGTAGACGCTTGGACTTGGGAGCTTGGCTTCGCACCAACCGCATTTCCACCCCTTTCCGCGTTGCCCACCCCTCGCCAATGACCGCTACTTTCTCCAACGCGTAGAAACTCACCCCCTCTGTGCCAAGAATGGGGTTGCGGCCGAAGGGGTTGCTCTTCAATCTCGTCGGGTTGCGAGAGCAGAAAGAAGTTCGTGTTTATGTCTCAACTTAATATGCCAAAACGGCTTTTTTTCCTTGGTGGGTGTGGTATATGCTAGGGTCAATTTGTTTTATAGCGTCCATATGTAGTTAATATGTTATGAGGGTGGGAGACCTGAACCGCCGCTTGTTTCGCTTGCCAAGAGGGAAAGTGTGGTGTGTATAAGAAAATTGTGCTGTTTTGTGAATTTGAGTTTTGAATTCTACGACCTATGACAATTCTATAAAAATTCTATAACATTACTTACAGCATTGAATATCTCGCACTGACTGAGTTTACCTGCATTTCGTCATTTTCTCTGCTTCCTACATCAAACAGGAAAGCAGAGAAGTGTTGCCAAACTGGCTTTCCACAAATTTCCTCACCCAGTTTGCCAACAGGGCACTTTTATGAGTATATATAACATCATTGGCAATAAAAATCGCTGCAAAAATAAAACCTACGCGTCATCGTCATCTTTAAGCAAATATATTTGCATATTTTTGGCTTACAGAAGAGCTTAAGGTCCTTGTAACGGAGGAATAAATTTGTAAAGCAACGGAATGTACCCAATCGTAAAATGAAATGACATATTATAAATAATTAAATTTGCCAACTACGTTCCCACAAAAATAAGCACGAATGCAAACCTGACTGCATGTCACTCGTGATGCGACCGAAACGAGCGGCGGTCCAGGCGTCTCAACAGCAACGATTGGACAAAGAAAAGCGGATGGAAATTGAGAAGTTTCCTCGCAACAGAAGAGAAACAGAGACGCGCTTTCTTGATCTCAAAGCGAGACTTGCGTCCGTCCATCATCTCCTCCGGCGACGCAGTGCAAGCAAAAGAACACTGCCGGAGATGGAGATGGAAATGCATGGAAATTATGCTTAAGAAAACTGGTTCATGGAATATTTATGCGTCTGCCAGCTGTCGGCTGTGTAAGCTCGGGTGACACGTGGATATCGGGTACCGTGGACTTGTGTTGAAGCTCTGTCTATCATGTGATGTCTTCACAGACCGATGGATCGTGTATGATACTCGCTTTTCTCAATGCTAACAGGGAACTCCAATATGGCCGTCGTCTGGCAAAAATTTCCGCCATATTGGCCGGTTAAAAAAAGCTATCCACGTTTTATTGGATCAGAGCGTCAGACTCACTGATTGACCATTCTATGGGGTACAGAAGAACGAACAGACTGCAAATCTATGCCGGATATAACATATCCTCGAAAATAATACTATAGTTACACTGGTACTAAAAATAATGATGACGATATCAATGATAGCAATTATAAGTAAAGGTCATATTGTTAAGTGTGGATCATGATTAATAAGCCCATGGTTTAGTTGAATATGTGCAAAATCCGATACAATTAGTAATAGGAATATTAAATGTAACACAATGACAAATATTGCTACTGAAATCTCGGTCATCTTGGCCAACTGACAGCTGACGACTATCCAAGTGGCAGAGATCAAAGGTGGACCAATGCATTGCCAGCAACCCTCACTACCCGATCGCAAGCAATTCTGCCGCGCAGCTTGTCGCTCCGTACGCAACATTCCATCAAGCCGACTTAATCGCAGCATTGAAATTTCATCGACCCTATGTTTACTGCAAAGCAATTACTACCAGGCGTCCATTAGGCTAGTTACGCTGTTCGACAAAGAGACTGATACCACTCAATTTAATCTGATTACCGGGGAATATTCGAAGAATATTTGCATGCAAATGGCGTTATATTAGTCCAACCTTTAGCAATGTCCAAAATATATAGGAATTAAGGTGCTTTTTCGACACCTTAACCGAGTTTCCTTATCCCTCTAAACCCCGGTTTATCAAGGGCTTGTTAATTATTTAACGGTCTGTTAACACATTATCCAGGCATTTCATTGGCTGTGGCCATGGTAATGTCACTTTAACGGATCGTCAAGAGGATAACAAAGGTTAAGTCAAAGCGAAGTTTGGCTAGCCCCCAGATAAAAACTCATCTCTGTGGTGACAACCTCTCGGTTGCTTCTGTCTTCTTCCTCACTAGAAGATAGATATTTAATTGGACATTTTAATTTCGTCCCTTGATACAAGTGTTCTACCTCAGCACTGGGGACATTTATATTAACCACTTTGTCAAAAGTTTTGACACTCACGATCTGGGATGCCTTCGTTTGTTATACATTTCAAGTGATCCAATCCTCTAAAGTCTGTAAAACTATTTGTTGACTGGCAACTCGTCCAATGTAAACTGCTCCAATAGCGAATGTTAAAAAGCCTTCTTGCAACTGGTCTAAAACGAATACTGGCAACTGCTCCAAAACACATTCTGTCAAGTGCTCCAAAAGTCCGCTCCTCGCTACATATCCCCCCCCCCCCACGCCACCCCCCCCCCCCCCCCGCCACTAATCATACCTTTCCTGACCCCACCCAACCTCCCAACCCAATTTGTGTCGGGTCAGGAAGGGTAGGACTAGAAGGGTGGGCGGGGGTGGTAGAAATATATAGCGAGGAGCGGACTTTTGGAGCACTTGACAGAATGTGTTTTGGAGCAGTTGCCAGTATTCGTTTTAGACCAGTTGCAAGAAGGCTTTTTAACATTCGCTATTGGAGCAGTTTACATTGGACGAGTTGCCAGTCAACAAATAGTTTTACAGACTTTAGAGGATTGGATCACTTGAAATGTATAACAGATACAGCGTTCCCCACGATCTTAGCTTCCGTATTTCCTGGTAACGTATTGTTCTCCATCCCATCCAGCGTTCTAAGCTTGCTTGCCAAGGTCTCGACTAGGCCAGTCCGATCAGTCAATGCTTCTGCGTCTGCGTGACCTTCGCCCCGGGGCCGCAACGCGCGCAACGCACGCAACCAAGAGTGCGCTTTGCGTAGCGCAATGCGTGAATTGCGGGAGATTTTTAGCTTTGATCTGACACTACCCAAACGTGATCGCATTCGATTGAGCGTCCCGACGACATCATAATTTAAAATATCGAAATTTTGATTGTGTTAACTGGGTAATTACCCTTGATTAGAAACGGATACATCAGAGGGTGTTGTTGGAACCCTGCAGCGCCCAGCTAGCCGTCGTGGTGGAGATAATCCTTGCCTTTGCGATTTTTTATTATTTTCAACTACATTCTGACTGAGTAATTCTTAAAAATATCGTAACTTCTGTTTTTCAGTTCAGTTCTTGTGAAGAAAAGCGTGAATGCCACTGATACAAGTTTAAATGTAAGATTTCGACTGCCGGCTAGGTGTGATAGCAGCTAGGTGTGGTGTGGTGAAGGTAGCAAAGGCCGCTTTTCCATCTTGAATGCGGCGCCTAGATGCAGCCCGCAGAGCAAACCCGGCTCCTCCACACAACGTTCGCCTAAATTGTCGCCAAAGTTTCACTGTTTCGGTTAAAAATTCATTTGCACGATGACATTCCTGAACAGTTACTGCAAATGGTGTACCAAGTGGCCCTGCTCTTTGCTATCTATCTACAATTTGACCTCGGGTATATTTTGAAAGACCGTAAATAAAATCATTATGCCACATACATTATAAGCTCATAAACAATTTGTGACACAATTCGTTAACACTGATAAATGGATTTAATATTATGGATGAAACATTTAATTACTTATGTTTAGGTGTGGTGGAACCATTTGAACAGTAACCACCTTACTTTCGTAACACAGAACCACCATCAAAACCGCAACGTGAAACGGCGATGTGGATTATTAATTATGAAACCGTCCAATTAATCTGCGGTGTTAATTAGTAAAACACGGTCGACGCCGAGCCCGCAGATATCCAGCAAATGTTCGAGAATATAAAATGTTTTGTCGACTGGGATTCTGCGAGACCAAGATCGCAGAGAAAATTGCTGAAGAATTATTATTTTTTAGTCTCGTTTATTGAGGTCATTTCGGCCGGAGCATTCGGCGACTCGATCAACGTGAAAATATCATAGAAATAAGCTTAAAACGGGACGCAATCTTCCCGGATTTCAACGGATGCTCGGGTCGTAAAGCAGAATCATTGAATTGCTGATGACTGTCAGACGACTGTTTTACGACTGACAAGAAGAAGGGTCAATAAACACACGTGCATTGTTGTTTGCAAGGGAATAAAGCCGAAATACGCCGTAAAATTCCGTTCCCAAAAATTTACGAACCCCCTCCAAAGGCACGGAACGTTTGTTTCACTCTCAAATCCCTAACTAGCCATCATTAACAGCGAATGAAATTTAATTAAATCAGAAAAAAACGCCACGCTTTGTCCGACCGCGATATCGAAACACCAGTTAGGTACACAATTTTTGCAAAACCACAAGAGGCAAAAAAAACCCTTCCAAAGCACTGGCTTGTTAAAATCCCACGCGTCAAGCGACATTTTAATGATCCCGCCTCGTTAATTATTACACGCGCGATTAATTATGCAGATCGACGGCGGTTTTCGACGTCGATTGTGTTTTTCATCGGCGTCGGCGTCGGGCTGCTCGACGGAAAACTGGGCTGAATAAAGGATGACCCCCGCCCCCCAGACCCCCTCCTCCCCGGCGCAGTTAACAGCAGAGAGTGACGCTTTGTTTGTTTGATTGCCCGGTATGCCAGCGTGGGCCACACTGGGTGGAGGGCATTGGAGGTCCCAGGAGAGGGAAATGGAGGTCGATGAGAGGGCAATTGAGGTTGGAGAGGGCATGCGAGGACTGACAGAGGAAAAAGGGAAATGGAGGGGGTCGGTAAGGGCAGTAGAGTTCGCAGAAAGAAGATGAGGTTGAGAAAAGGGAAAATAAGTACGGGAGAGGTCAACACATGTCAGGGTGGGAAAATGGCTGAGATTTGTTATTCTCTCGACACCGTTTGTTTGCAGCAGCTCAAAACGTGTAAACGAATATATTACCGACGAAGATCAAAACGATACCGATGACGAGAGTGAGAAACTTCCTTGTCAGGACCACCAATATCCTCAAATCAGAGCAAATGCGGGAAACCATTAACTACATCTAGGAACGGCTCTGGAAACCATCACCGAACCGATGTAAAGCTCATCTTTCTTTTAAAAACGGTTAGAATATTTGAGTATCTCAAGTTGTGTTTTCACAGCCAAACAGTGGTTAAGGCCATGGCGCCCATGCGCGGAGTCCGCCACTCTCACCCTACCAATGACCTCGCCGTGACGCCGACATTTACTTTGCAAATTATCAAAATGAAATTACGCCCCGTGAAATTAAATTTTACTCTCCGTTTTTTGTTGTCCACATTGTTGTTGTGTGTTTTTTTCATCCCAGGGCAGACTGATTAAACTCCGTGACGCGTCGACCAGGTGGGGTGTAGGTAGCAGGGTGGTGGGGGTTTATAGGGACGAAGAGAACACAGCGGCCGGTCATTAGAGCGGGGTGACATTAATTAACTGTGCCGACCTGATTAGGATCGGATTAGCTAGTCGGGCCGCTCGTTTAATCACGTGTAATTGCGCGTTTCGTCGCGCCGTTATACGTCGGAGCGAGTTAGCAAATTTGACGTTTGTCAGCCGATTGTTTGGAAACTGGTGGCGTTCACCAGGCTCAGGTGTCATCTCTGACGCGGGGTGTGTACGGAGGCTGTGTCATGCTCAGGCGTTGCGCTGTGGCTGGATTAGCGCGTGAAATTTTGTCAATAAATTTTGCCACACATTTTGATAAGTAATCGACAATTTATATCTCACCTGCCCATTGTTAGACATCGGCAAAATCGGATAAAAGTGGGATCTCATCAAGATGGCTCCTGTATTAAAATTTCAGCAAAGCTACGATTTTCCGCAAATAGCGCGCCTTGTTTGCGTGAAGACCACGCACTTCCACACATTTTCCAGTTTGCCTGGCCTCCGATGTCACGACCGAGTGCCAAGCCCGCGACAGTCAAGTGAGCTCCTATTCAGCTAAAAATTAAACCGTAGCTCTACCGCACGGAAACACAGAGAAGAAATTGCAAGAATTTCGGCAAGAGCTGCTTTGGGGTTT
Organism: Nemurella pictetii; assembly: GCA_921293315.2. NCBI lineage: Eukaryota > Metazoa > Arthropoda > Insecta > Plecoptera > Nemouridae > Nemurella > Nemurella pictetii. The sequence continues at coordinate 5,756,985 of OV121123.1, read as the reverse complement.
AGTTTCAATTACATTTTGTGTGCAAGTGTCGCCGTAATTTCTGAATTTTCCGACACTTTTCCAGAGAGATAGAAACCTGCATTAGTTGCTGCTGCTGCTGGTACAGAGTCTCGAGTTGTTCTGTCGAGTTCAGGAGATGGAATTTCATCCTTTGTGAAGTATAAAAATAAACGCAACAATTCGAAATGAAATTCCCTAATCTCTGTTGGCATTGGGTAGCCGGCCAACGCCGTGTACCGTGTAAACGTCCGTGTAAACGTCCGTGTAAGCGTTCCTAGCAGTATCAACTCTCAACACGCAAGCTAGGTAGAGAGCCGCCGCACGTGTAAGACCGGCCAACTCAGAATACATCAACACAATGCTTTGTCATCAATAACTAGCAAGCTTTATCGCCAAACTCATAGTGTGATCAAGCAATTACAATAATACTGCTTCTATAATCGACATGTTAGCAGGAAGATCACATGGCGTCCACGCACAAAGTCAGCCACTCTTCAACCCAGTAATTACACGACAGCACCATCGGCAACCTGCCTTTCAAATTCGGAAAGCCCGAAACACGATGTGTTGAAAATGAAACGCCTCGACGCGAGTGGCCGTGTGATAGGTTGCCATGGAGATTACATTCGGCGTCCGCAAGAGCAAGCTTTTGGCGATGTCTATTTCTGGCGCGCGAAACTTTGTTGAAAGGCCGTCGACCGATCTAATTGGCGGCGGCTAATCAAAACAACTCGAAAGGCTTCGGGCGGGGAAAAGTTTTCAGCGGGCAAATGGAGCCGCGTTGTCTTTCAGGGCGATGTGGCTGGCAAAGGAGGCGGCCATTTTGGGCTCGTAATTTAAACTTTCAGAGTTAAGCAGCATTGTACCAGGTTTGTTGTCGTGTGGGTAACCACTGTGTATGTAGGACCAGGGTAGTAATGAGAGTACCTAACAATGGTATAAGTTTTGTGGGATTGTTAGATTCATTAGAATAGCATTAGTCTAACCAACATTTTTTATCTGTAAATGTATTTCCATTTCATTTGTGGTCTATTCCAGATAGGACACAAATTAGACATATTGATCAGTGTTTTGATAACCAGGAACTAATCTATAGCACAAAATAAATTAACTACATTTTTGAGGTAGGCTATGTTTATGTATCTGGGAGGATATGAATTTTCTTTTCGTTAAAAAGATTTTAACATTTTGATTGTTATGCAAGAATTAAATAGTAAAGAGCTCTGGTATTCTCTTAGGTGCAGTGGGAATTTCGATTATAATTGGTAGTTTTGTATTAGAGTTGCTTCTCTCGAAGAGAGCACCTTCTCTCGGATAATTACATGGAAGTAATTTCCACGAAAATAACACACTTAGCTACAATAGACAGGAGTGAAGTTCTTAATTGTTAAATTCCTGCCAAAACTTCGAGGCGTAGCAATCGCTTTGCCATTTTAAAGTTGGGAAAGTAACAAACGTTAAGTTTAGATCGGGAAATTTTATACAAACATCTGTCGACAGCAAAAACTCTACGACAAATTAACTTCCAGTTTGAAACAAGTTCTGTGAAAATACTCCTTGCCCTGGGCGAAAATAAACTGGTGTATTGGAGTCGTTTGAAGCCATTGCAAAACAAGCTGGATGCTGGATGCGCATGTTTAAGCACCCAAATTTGGATGGAACAACGGTTCATAATTTCAATTTCAGGGAGGGGGGTGCACTGGCTACTGTTGTGTGGGCCAGATGAACTGGTTCCAATTTAACAAATTTGGTTAGTGGTTTGATTATATTTATAGCAACCCATCATAAGGAATGGTATGTATATGAACCCAATAATTCTCTCAACCTTTGCCAATATAAAGTTTCAGTTCAATTGTATCTCTGTTTGAAAAAGTTTCTAGCCCTAAGCAAGCACAGCTAATGCACCTGTCATTCCTCGTGAATTTATTGCTCAAAAGCACTGGAACAAGTTGTGAAAGCATTGATTCGGTAAAAGTTCGTACAATATCAAGGTGCCAGCCTGTCAAATTCATTTAACGTCATTTAGTCGTTACTTATCGGTCATCATCGGTTATCATAGGTCATTTGATCATTCAAAGGTTTCCTTGCATCGACACTAAGAGAATGAAAATAGTATGAAATTTAATTCCGATATGGAAAAGCAAAAGAGCCACAATCGATAATGCGCAAAAAACTGTAAGACCATTAGAACAGCATCATACAAACGTCGTTTTCGAAAGTAGTAAATAAAAAAGAAACATTTTTACATTGCCATGTCATGTTACTTATGTGAAAAATTATTTGAAATTAAATAAAATAGTTTACAAATTTTTTCTTAAAAACCGATTTATAAGTAGAATAATTGTTAGTGGAATGTGCTGAAAATAGAAAAGGGGGGTCTTAGAAGAGAGATTTAGACGGTGTCATCGTACGTCCTATTGCCTGTAGACCACAGACAGACTTGAAGAAACCACAAATAAACCAGCAAGCGTGACAGAACCCAACAAAATCAACCAACTCAGCGACATCGCCCGCGTCCCTACCTGTTCGAAGCCGCCGAGTATCTCGGTGGTGTCCATTGCGGCGTTCACCGCCAGCGTCTTGAGCTCCCGGCCCGCCACCTGCGCCAGCGCGCGCACGACGCTCGTCTTGCCGGCGTCGCCGGGCCCGACCAGGATCGTGAGCCAGCGCATGGCGACGCAGCGCGCCACCGAACGCAGCGCGCCCAGCTGCTCGCGCAGCAGCAACGTGTCGGAGCCGGCGTCCACCAGTCGGCCGTAATCCTCGGCGGGCGGCGGCGGAGGGTTGAAGATGCACGGCGGCTCCGCTGGAAGCATCGCAATTCACGCCGCTTAGATTGATTGACGATTGATCACTGGTGGTTAACGACGCACTGTTTTGACAGCTGGCCGTATGGCACGGGTCTAATAGCGTCGGTGAATGAAAGGGTGATGATGAACCGAACCTAACCTAACCTAGAAGGGTGGAGGGGTAACTTCAGATCCTGCAACCTCTCTCCCAAACAGAACTGATCAAGTGCATGATGGTCACCCATCAAACACATAACTCTGCCTACTAGGTTGCCTCCGCTGGAGCCGGGAAATTCACGCGGCTTCGATGTCGATACTTTCCAAAGAGATTTTGCTTAATTTAGCACTTGGCACTTGGGACTTCAGGATAGGAGGATAGGGAGGAATGGATCGATAAACAAGGCACTTGGCACTTGGGACTTGGGTGTAGACCGTTGATAAAGCAGGGAGCATTGCTTTGCAAAATTTTGAGAAAAGTTCGATTTCGGGAACGTGGCATTCATTAACAAGGTTAAATATTTGTTTCTGAAGCTTAAATATTGTTTGCCCAATGGAAGTCGGGTATTCCCGGCAATAGGCAGAGGGTAAGAATTTTTGGCCAAGGGGTTTGTCTTAAGGGGAGCCCATGGAGCCCAATAACTCGAATGAGCTATTTATAATAATTTATTATATGATATAATAATTATAAAATAAGTTATATATTTATATTATAAGTTATAGAAATAAGTTAGTGTCCTTCAGAAAGTTATTTAACTGGGTATTGAAAGTATAGCCCCAAACAAACTTTTCAAAGTTTGGGTTTGGGAAAAAATTTTCTTCTGAAAACTAACATGCCAAGATTAAGAAAAGACACACCAGTCTTCAGAAAGTAATAAATTAGAGTCCATTTGAAAAATGCAAACCAACCCCGATACAGAAACAATTTTCGAGTGGATGATGGTCTCAACAAATGATAAATAAATACAACGAAAGTTTTCAGCGCGGCTCGAACCCACATTAAAATTCATCCGTACCCATTTTGACGTCGCCTCCGTCGCCGAAAAATCCGCGCGCCGCCACGCCAACAGCGACGGTGGCCTTCGAGGCGTTCAGCCCGGGGCAGTGGGCGGGCGCGCCGCGTTCGATGGCGGCGTCGCCGACAAACACGGTCAGGTCGGTGACGTGCAGGCGGGGCACCTCGGGGAGCAGCTGGTACCGCGGCGGGAACACCGCGCGGAATGTCTCGCGCACCTGGAAGGGGAGAGAGCATCGTGGGGCGTCAGCCGGATGTCCGCTTGCTTTTGGCGTTACTAATTCTGCGGCTCTGGTTCTACTTATACAATGTCTTACTCGACTGACGTATTACTATTTGGCGTACTATTTGTTCCGAGTCACAAGAGTAATTGGCAATTGACTTTGTTAAACATAAGACCCGGCGCCGATATCCAAGTTGCTGGGGTGCTATTTCCTAAAATCGTTTCTAATCCTGCAGGACGGGGGTCTGTTTTTGCTAATTTACAATTTTTTACATGACTGATGGATGCAGATGTCTTTTTGTTCAGAGTTGCAATAGAAATAGACCTATTTCATTGAAAGAAAAATGGTGTAATATTTCCACTAGGGCTTCAATTTCCTGATCTTCTTTCATAGGATCTTCAACCAAAATAATATAGAGAAATCAAAACCCAAGTGGCTTTTCTTAGCGGGTTTTTGATGTCATTTTTCTTTCAGTGTAAAAGGTCTGGACCTTTTGATCAAATGTCAAGTCCTTAATACGGCTCAACCTGGCTCTGCTGGGAAGAAATACGTAACGTTCCCCGGGAGGCCTACGTACCTTCTCCCTGTCCTCGGGCGTGCGCATCCGCTCGGCGAAGATGAGCTCGACGTAGAGGCCGGGATTGTCGACCTGCGACGTCATCCCAGCCTCGCTCACCGTCAGAATCATACTCGGCTGGCGCAGGGTCGGCGCCTTCAGGCAACTGGCCCAGCGCAGCAGGTCGCGCAGGTTGAACTCCCACGGCGCACCCTGCGCAGAAACCGGTTTAGAATCTCGCACGCAAGACAGGCTCGTACGGAGTTAATGCACACGACGGATTTCGATCCGTGGCACAAAGTCGATGTCTGCACGACGAACGGGCTGCCGACGCGACGGGCTGCCGATGAACACGACGGATGGCAATCCATGGCACAGAGTCGACGTCTGCACGACAAATGGGCTGCCGACGCGACGGACTGGCGATGCACACGACGGATTGCAATCAGTGGCACAGAGACGACGTCTGCACGACGAATGGGCTGCCGACGCAATGGACTGTCGATGCACACGACGGATTGCAATCCGTGGCACAGAGTCAGTGTCTGCACGACGAACGGGCTGCCGACGCGACGGACTGGCGATGCACACGACGGATTGCAATCCGTGGCACAGAGTCAGTGTCTGCACGACGAACGGAATGCCAATCCACAAATCGCATACGACAGATTTCAAAATGTGGATAGTGAATGGATTGACCGAGTTGTTGAGTGATATTTCTGGTATAGGAAACATTGGTAGTAGTGACATCAGTAGTGTTCATATAGAAGCATTCTGGGTTGTCTTAAATAGTGAAATAACTTTCATTTAAGAAAAATCCAAATTAAATTCAAAGCTATTTTTAGAATTGTGAACCATCACTGTATCAGTGGCAAGCAAAACTATAATCTAGGAGAATTCATTTTCGATTTCATACGATTCATACGATTTCCTGCGATTTCATTCCATTTTGTGCATACCTTGTAGCCCCAGAGATGCATCGGGCCGGTCTCCTCAGCGATCCGCACGGTGAACCACACCATCGCTTCAGCAATGTTCTCCTCTATCGCGGGGTAGGAGAGCTTCATCACGACGCGCATGTCATCGACGGTCAGCGCGTTCATGAACACCTGCAAGACCCCGCCGTTGTGAGAACCAGCTAACAGGTGTCACTCGCTTTCTTAAGAAACACCTTATCCCACTGTAAATCTAACAATTGTGACTAATGAAAGTCATGTGAGTTTCATTATTAGTAATTAAAAATCCATTCGAAAATTGTGTCAGTATCGGAAACTCAATATCTGTTGTTATATATTATGACGTTGTTTTCCGTCGTAAATGGTAAGGCTACCAGGTGAAAAGATCCAGGTTCAGGGTACAGACACAATTTCCGAACGGCTATTTTGTTTCAAACATTACACATCTGCTATCCATGCAATGAGTGATTATAGATTTCCAAAAATAAATCAAATTTCTTGACACTAAATAGTAAATACTTTGAATTTCCAATATCAATATTCACTCTCAGAGCTAACCTAGTAATAAGGATTAACAATGGTTTGGTGGTGGTTTCCAGAGCTTTAAGTAGATGTAGAGGATGGTTTCTCAGGTTTTGCTTTCATTTGAGGAGTTTGACGGTCGTGAAAAGTACTCCTGAAGCTAATCCTGACCGCATTTTATCGAAACGTCAAGATACCAGGCCATTTTCAGGACCACCAAACTCCTCAAATCAGAGCAAAACAAAGAACCAATCCACAAGATCCTAGGGATACCGGCAATAATCCGGCTTATTGGATCGCCATCGGTTATGGTTACGGCATTATCCGGATAATATCCCGATAGTGTAACCGGTTATCCGGTAACGGTTTTAGTAACCAAAGGCATCCAAACTAAATACAAACAACGACGCACGCGACACGCCGCAATCACAACCGCCGCCCGTGCGGCCGTCACATTCGCAACCACGGCAACGCACCTGCGTGAATCGGTTGAGGAACGACTTGGGCAGGCCACGTCGCGCGCCGCCCTCGCGCAGCGGGTTCTGCGCGGCGAACAGCCGGGTGCCGGGCTGCACGCGGAACGTGCGGTGGAGCTCGGGCACAAACACCTCGCCGCGGTGGTCCAGGCACGCGTTCAGACCCTCAAGGACGCTCTGCGACGCCAGGTTCAGCTGTCCGGGGGAGGCGGGACGTGGGGTCAGCGCACTGATCTCTGAAGGGCTTCTTGCAGTGGGACTTTGATGCCGCATTGAGCCACTTTTATCATGTCTTCCCACTGATATCTATACAGCCATGGATAGCGCTTCGTACAGCTAGGCTTTGATGCCATATTGATCCACTTAGGAGCACCAAATGTTCAAATCAAAAGGTAAATTTGGTGTAGAAATGATTTTATAATGTAAGAAAATTACCTTCTTTGTGTTGCATTTAAATATTGTTAAATTGTAGATCAAAAACTAATTTTTTAGTATGACATCTAGCTGAAACACAGCAGGTACGGTACAGCAGGAACGGTTTGTATGAACAGTACTTGTACGGTGGGCGTTCATCGGCGCAACGTTACCTCGTCGATGAGGATCCAGTCGCCGGCGCGCAACGCCTGGAGGAACGGGCCGTCGCGCCACGCAAACTCCCCGCCGCTGCCGCCCTCCACCGGCAGGTCCGAGCCGAACAGGTCACACACGTCCTGCAACCGACATCGCGCTCCGTAAAACAACGCACACTCGGCCATATTGTGTACGAATACGGGTTTCAGAAGCACTTTATTGAATGCTTCCAGATGAAACTAGATGGCTTTGACGACGTGACTCATCACTCGCCGCATAGGCGGCGCTGAAGATGGCTCGACAATGCTTTTTATAGCAATAAAAACGGACACAACTGCATATCGTGTTCTAATATAGTTTTAAGGAAAACTATTTAAATGGGTTTCGAATAATAATGCTAATAGTAATATTAATAGTAATGCTTCCTAGTATGAAACTTGTTGGCTTTGGTGACCTAACTTAAGTCTACGACCCCAGGCAGCGCTGACAGTTCTGTGGCCAGCTCAACAACGCTATTTCGTCGGAGTTTCATACACTTCCAAAACCCGATCACGAAAAGTTGGATTGCATACTTGAGTTCGAGTTTTGCCTGAACTTGTTTGATTTAAAAAAACACTACTTTTCATTCAACTTGAGCACAAACCAACAATCAACCAATCAGGGCCTTCATGAACTTTTGCTTCTTTGGTCACTGCCTTTCAGAGGAAAATGAGAAGACTGAGCAGAACGAAAAATTGAGCTGTGTAATGGACCAATTTCACTCGGAGAAAAATGACGTCAGATACCCACTGGACGTGCTACCAGTCAGGTAAAAAAATTAATTAGCTCTGCTAAATAACAAATGAAGATAGTGAAATCACAACCCGAATTGCTCTACCTGGCTTTAGCAAGCATCATTTTGATAGAATATTGATTGAATGGAATAGGTGTATCAAGTCTTTTCAACGGAATTTCAACTTATTCATTCAATTCGGCCAAGGTCAAGACTGAGCTTGAACGAAAAATCAGAGCGTGTAATTAAACCCCGCAGCCCGGCAGAAGGCCCTAGACTAGAGGGCGGGCAGGCGGCGTACCGTCTGGTCCGAGAGGTTGATGCGCGCCAGCCGGTGTCCGGCGGCGTTTGCCAGCGCTTGCACCAGCGCCGTCTTGCCGACGCCGGGGCTGCCCTCCAGCAGGATCGGCTTGCGCAGCTGCAGGCCGCGCAGCACGCGCACCGCGTTCAGTTGCGTCGTCGGCGCGTCGAAGTGGAAGCGGTCGGCCGTCTTGCTGGCCGTGCCTGGCGGGGGCGGAGGTGTCACTATTGATATTTCGTTGCTAATCATCAATATCTGGCGGCGCAAACAGCCTGGATGCTGACGCGCCGTAAAACACCACATCAATCAATCAATATCTACCGCACATGCAACAAGTGTTTGCGTTTAGGTTTGAATCACGCTGAGTGGTGAAACATACAATTACGATTGTAAGGAGCGTAACGCACAAGTGTAGAGAATTTTAGAAGCCATTCATACTTCACTTTTTAGTGCTCGTTGAAACTAAATTGTAGTTCCGAAATTAGCAATACTGGCCTTTCACTGGTCTAAGCCTGTATACGGCCAGCAGTTGGTTTTTCTCTAAGCAAACCGATACCGGCTTCCCAAAAGTGGTTCATGAAAAACTCAACAGACGAGATGGTATTCGCTGCAGTTGGCACATAAATTTCCATTAATTCCAATTCCCCGAACACCGACAGCTGTTAAAACAAGCCTCCACCTAGAAGACCCACCAACCCATGTCCTGTGTCTAGCCGTCCGCTCACCCTTCTTGATGACGAACGGGTGAAAGCCGAAGCTCGTTTCGGTGTCCACCTCCTCAGCCAAGCAGAACGGGTTCACCCCCCAGGGGACTTGCGCCTCGAGGAACGCGACCGCCTTCTCGTACACGTTGCTAATGCTCTCGCAGCTGCCGGGAACACGGGTAGCGATTAACGACCGCAAGTTGTCACGGCCAAAGCGGTAAGCTTCGGCTGATGAACGTGAGCAACTTTGAATTAAACGGAAGACCTTACAAAGGCCGTCCAATTGACTTGTACAATCGACATGCCTAGCGAGTTATATTTCACTTATATTGGAGGGTAGGGCCCCTATTCACAAGCCTTTTCATTTCCAAATTCTTTGGAATTGGGTGTATTTTGGCTTTTGATTCCTATACTTAGGCGAATGAGGCAAAACATGAGGCAAATTTTACCCAATTCTGCAGAATTCAAAACAGAAAAAAGGTGGTGAAAAGGAAGAAAGGGGAGTTTTGATAAATTTGAAGAAATAAACTCTCGTCGATATTTAAAATAGATACTTGCAAGAATTTAAAAAATTGAATTGTCCCGAAAGAAGTGAAGGTTCTACACTCGAAGATTGTAAAAGTATCCTGAAAATGAGGCATATCAAAAAGAACGTCAGGTTGCGTATCAAGACGACACCGACGATTCTGTTGCCAGCTCAACGACGCTATTCCCTCCGTTCGACGGCGCGGCCAGACAATCGCAACCGACTCACCTGTCAGCGCTGGTCAGGCCGGAGCCGAGGCTGTCTAGGAAAGTGAGGAAGGCACCCTGGGCGTAGGCCGTATGCACGTCGATGCGAACGCTGCACACGTTGATGAAGTTGACCCAGGAGAGCACATCGCGCACGCTCACCGTCAGGCGCCGCCCCACGTCTGCGCGGGAAGACAGACACGCGGTCAGCGCAAACAAACGAGTTGCAGCGCAAGCAGACAGGCGGCAGGGCAAACAGACAGGAAGCAGCGCAAAAAGACAGGTGGGCAGCACAACCCACAGAGGGAGCGTGTGACTTCGACACACAGTGCAAGACTTCGACACGCAGAGAGCGCAAGACTGGTACTCACCGGTGGCGGTGAACCAGTCGATGAAGTCGAGCATGAGCCGGCCGACGCCCGACTCGCCTTCCGCGTGTTCGTCCAGCACCAGGCCCGGCCGCAGGTTGTGCTCGATGACCAGCAGAAGGTCGTCGCGACCCGTGCTGCCCTCGCACCAGACCTCGGTGAAGCGGTTGCGCAGCGCAGGCGAGAGCTGCGCAAGCGCCGGGTGGGAACGGTCAGGCGAGACAATCAGGCGAGACAATCAGTAGGGACGGATCGCAATCAGGCGTATCCCAACCACCGACCAAGCAGTAGTGTGAATTTAATACTTAATGCAAATACTCGTTGCATGTACGGTACATGGTTATTAGTAACAAAAAATCAATTCCTAAATTTACATCCGTGCCGGGATTCGAAATATTAACTATTAAGTTTATTCGAGTTGTTGGGCTTGTTGGGATTCGAGTCACGGCAGGGATGTAAATTTTGGATTTGATATTTCGTTTAGTAATAATCACCGACCAAGCATGGCCCAGGGTCGGGCCACGGTCAGCCTGTCACTTGCAGGGACCTCGTTGTACTGCCGTTTATTGGCGATTGCACACTTATCTAGCTCGGCAAGAGAAACGCGACCCACCTCCTTCTTGCCGTAGTCGCCGCCAGGGTTCATCGTGCCGACAAAGTGGAAGCCTTCGCGCGCGACCACCACGTTGGCCTCGTCGCCGCCGCCGACCACGCACTTCTCTGCCAGCAGCAGCGTGCGCTCGGGCTCCAGCAGCGAGTTGAGCCGCTCGAGCACGCTGTCGTCGGCCAGCGATATCTCGTCGGCGAGGAAGAAGCCGGCGGTGAGCATCGCGTCGATCAGCGGCCCGTCCACCCACTCGAACAGCCGCTGGTCCTGCCGGCCGAGGCGGGAAGCGTTACGTTTGCGTTGCCGTCGCGCCGTCGGAGGTGGGAAACAGTGCGGGAAGGAACTATGGTTACCAGCCGTGTGACGGGGCAGATACGGGCGACGAGAGAATGATGTTAAGAGATAAGCTGTCGGAAGTGGGATGCAATTGGTTTAGAGGCCGGAATCGCAATCACCAAACGAGGTTTGAGAATAAGGGCAAAGAAGCAATGTGGTTAGAGTTAAAGAAAAAATGCTGTTAAAGGGGGAAACAAATGTACTAAGTGCAAGTGAAACAGCGCCGTTAGCCTTAGGAAATGATGACATGAATTGCAAAGAAACAATATGGTTAAAAAGAGGCAGGAAACAATGAAACAATGCAATCCAATGGTGTCTGTACACCAGCATCTTTCTGAATGCATCATGGTTTTTATGACAATAAACAAAAAACAATGGCTAAAGATATCAATGGAAGCAGCGGTGGTTCACGAAGGGGACACAACGCGGTTAGCGGAGGGTAACAAAGAGGTCGCAAGCGGGCACCTGGGAGTCTTCGTCGCGGTCGCGCACCGGACGCAGCCCGCCGAGCAGGTCCGAGCTCTCCGAGTGCATGTGGCAGTTGACCGTGTGCAGCTGCTGCCGCTGCTGCGCGGCAATCAGCTGGCAGATCGTCGTCTTGCCGCAGCCCGTCTCGCCCACCAGCAGCACCGGCTCTTTGAACTCGAGCGCCTTGCCTGTCGGGGCCGGAGAAGTCGGATTAACGTTCGGTGGATTTACCGGCCGGGGGAGCCGAAAGACGGGCGCGTGGCTTGCTAACTCGACGCAAATATTCTCGGTTATTTGTCGTAGCAGTGGTCTCTGCAATTCGAAAGTCGATGCTTTCCCTGCCGGATTGAAGGGAAACTTGGAGGGGATTGCGGAGTGAATTGCTGACTCGACACAAATATTCTCGGTCATTTGTCGTTGCAGTGGTCTCTGCAATTCGAAAGTCGATGCTTTCCCTGCCGGATTGCAAACATCAGCTGTGGACGTTTTGAGAAAACGTTCCGACATTGTTTGTGTTCCACATGGCAATATGGCTCAATTGCGAGTGAATCGCAAACCTCAACTAACGCCATAAGACCGGTGCCATAGGGCCGGTTGTCAGAACCGTGCGTCGTTAAACACCAGTAATGATAAAGTAATACAAACTTCATGCAGTTCCTTATTATAACATTGATGTCGGCAATGATTTTCCTGGGAGAAGCTCCAGCCTTTGAATGCGATGAAGCGACTAAACTAATGGACACAAATTCAACTGGGAATCCGATGCCAGGTCTTACGATTACTCCTTCGTCAATGCAGCGCGCTCGCAGAAGGTTACCGAAAAAGTTTGGCCGAGAAACGAGAGCCGAACACAACGACAGTGCAAGCGTTTCGCCTCGCAAGTGGCAAGCGACTTACCAGCGAGCACGGCCAGCCGCCGCATGTTGAACGTCCAGACGACGTGGGAAAACTCCTTGCTGCCGTCGCCGCTGCTGGTGAGCCGTTCAAGCACCGCCCGCGTCACCGGCGAAGTCTCCGACGAAACTGCGCGACGACACGAACCAGGTCAACGAGATGCGCTTACAAACACGGACAACAGTTGGTTTCTTTGCCGGAATTCATACCTTGATGCCGATTAAAGGTTTTTCGCATTGTGGGGATCAGAGATCCCGGGGAGTTGCCAGGGGTAACAAGGATTATATTATTACGCTTTTGTTCTTATTTTCTTCCTCGGAGAAGTTGAGGTTTGAGGAGCTTCTCTCCGAGATTGTACTTTTACATTTCAATAAACCTTTTTGTATGAACTCAAACAAAGTTGTAATCATTTCACAACAGCATCGAAGCAAAAATTATAGCAAGCCGTAGAATGCAAGGAACTCTACCGAAATAGCATTTTTGAGCTGGCGACAGAACCGTTAGCGCTGCGTAGGCGACTAGATTTAAAATTCAAGCACCACAGCATCTAGTTACAATTTGAATCAACGTTACTTAAGTCAATTTACGTAATGTTTGCCACTGATGCTCAATCTCAAGTGTCAACTGACAGTTGACTTATAAAAGAGTACCTTAGCAGGTGACAACTGGGCTCGTTTACACAAACCGCTAGCATGATTTCGTCGAGTTTCCTACATTCTACGGCACACTTGCTGTTACCATGGCATCGACATCGACTCTGACAGAGTTGAAAAAGTTGTAAAACCAAAGGTGAGAATGTGAAATAGCTCCGAGTTTCACACTGCACACGACTACACCGTGCCGGTACGGGGGGGTTTGGAACAACGACTCACGCGTGAAGAGCTTCTGAGGGTCGACGGTGCGCTTGATGTGCGTCTGCAGGACTTCCCGGATCACCTCCCGCTCCTCCGCCTTGCGCACCCGCCCCGCCAGGATCAGGTAGCTGCAACCGACACGCAAACATGGTTAGCGGAATCGAGGGCAGCGAGAGACAAGACAGTAAGGAGACGAAGAGGATTATGTATTAGAGGCAGGATTGGCCTCGGGACAAGAGTAAGAATCATTTCAAGACGAGTCAATTTATCGCACTTTTGCTCAACGTTTATAACCGTGTATCCAAGCCTAGTTTTGAACAAAGTATGGTTGCTCTAGCTACTGGAACAAAGGATAAAATGCATAAATCTTTGAATACTCTCATAAGAATCTGTGGTATATAATAATAATATATATATATATATATATATATATAATATTAACAGTGATCCTTTTGGGTAGTAAATTGGAACCGGTAATAGACCTATTTCACTCAGAGAAAAATGACGTCGGATACCCACTGGACATACTACCAGTTTGTAAGGAATATTAATAAGCTCTGTTAAATTACCAAGGTAGGGCGCAATCACAACCGGAATCACTCTACCTGGCTTTAGCGAGAGGGTATCATGACGTCATTTTGATAAAATTTGGATTGAATGGCATAAGTGGATTTTCTACCCGGCTCCTGTAGTAAATTACAGCCGATTACTCGATATCCACCCTCGCAAGAACGCCACGATGGTCTCACCCCTCGTCGGCGATGTGCTGGTCCCAGTCGTAGACGGTGTTTGTTAGCGCAGCGTTGGCCAGGCGGTAGCGCTCGCCCCAGCGGAACAGGTCGCGCAGCGTGATGAAGCCGCGCTTGCCCGCAAACGCAGAGCTGCCCTTGCGGCGCACCTACAGACACCCGGCCGCTGCCGTCAAGCCTCGCGTGTTCGCATGCACTATCTTTATGCACCGTTAAAAGTTAAAACACTCACTAAGCACTCAACTCACTAAAAGCACTGTTTCTAAAATCTTGACGCACACTTTGCACTCTTTATCCAGTGTTTTTATGCAGTGCAGCACTCTACACTCTTTACAGGCCATGTGAGAGGTAGGTGGGAACTCAATTAATTAAATTCAAAATTTAATTCCCGAGATGATAAAAATTAGGTGGCAGTGCCTTTCTTATGGCAATACATTTTTAGTCATATCACTTATCAACCCTGGAATGGGCAATTTGGAATGTGGTCTATTCAAAACCCAATCAACAAGTTTCTTCACAATGTTCAAAATGTACAGTGTTTGTTTTGAAGGGAATTCGATTGAAAACTCAATTCAAATCCAAACCACGAGTTTCTTCACCTTGCACAGCCTACGAATCGCGTACAGCGCGTTGTGCCTACCTGCAGCTCGGTCATCACCGCGATGAGCTTCTTGCAGTAGGACGGCGGCAGGTCGCAGCGCTTGTGCAGGATCACTTCGAGCTCGTCGGCGGGGATCTCGTTGAAGTGCAGCTCGACGAAGCGGTTGCGGAACGCACGCGACAGCACCTTGCGCCCGCCGTACAGCCCGGGCGGGTTCTGCGTGGCGAACCTGCCGGCGGGAGGCAACGGAGATCGGTGACGTGACGCCGTGTGACAGTTTCATGGTTGCTTGTGTGAAAACTGACGTGTTAACGTCCAGTTACGAATGATTTACAACGTAGATTGCATTACAAACCTACCGCCAGGAGGATAGGGGGGTAGGAAACAGAGATTGGTGACGTTGTGTAAAAGTTGCTCGTTTCGATAACTGAAGTGTCGACCCCGAGATATGGATAATTTACAAAATTGACTGCATTAAAAAGCTGGCAGACTCGAAACAAGACGGATATGAGAGGGTTGCGCACTACAGTTTTATGGTTGGCAATGGAATGGTGTTAAGATCAAGTTTTGTATTTCAATGTTGCCAGACTCAAAACTTCTGAGATATCAGCATCGTCGAGCGCGGTGTCACGTAACAGCCTGACGATTGCTTGTTTTGAAAATTGAGGGTTAAGGTTAAGATGGAGGTTTTGGATATTTCGAAATGTGGACTGCATTTGAGAGCAGCCCGACAAGAAGCATTGGGGATATAATGAAATAGTAGGTATCACAGAACGTTGCATTCCATGTCATGCGATAGTTTCATGATAGCTTGTTTTGAAAACTTCAAATTTATATATCTCAAAATGTGGACAGTATTTCAAAGCTGCATTACAAATCTGCCGGATAGGAAGCCAGGGATATCAGCTTCGTAGAGCGCCGCATTCACGTTAACGCTGAGGCCAGACTTACAGCATGAAGTTGGGATGCGCCTTGACCGTCTCCCGCGTCTCCGGAATGAACAGCTCGCGGTTGTCGTCGAGCACGCGATTCAGCGCCTCCAGAACGTCCGACGGCGCCAGGTTCAGCTCGTCCAGGATGATCCAGTCGCCTGTCACCCGGGAACAAGACAAACGCGGTTACAATTCGGGCGGTGTTCTCGTTTGCAGCGGCAGTTTCAACCCTTCCAGTGCTGCCAGCGCTTCTAAGCCACGATGCCTGCACTGCTACCAGCTCGTAGAACTGTTCTATGCTGCTGCTTGTACGCAATATGACAAGCCATGATTGGCTGACTGTGATCAAATGAAAATTACCCGGGCAAAATAGCTCCAGTGAAGCCAGTATCTGGCCCATTGAAGTGCTATGATATTTTGCACTTACGTATTGATTTGTGACCCATTTTATTGTTTAAGTGTGATGTGAAATAAACTTAGTTTTATCAACAGTGAAAATGATATTTGTAAAGTGTAATTAATTACAGTATCTACTAGCTAGAGATATCACCAGCATGGTAATAAGAACATGTATAATAAGGAGGTGTGTAACATGGTGTAAGAACAACTAAGCTTCTAGAAATAACATGAATAATTAAAAATTTGTCACTGGAAAATTATGTACAAGAAAACCGGCAGAGAACAAACAAAGAAAATAAAACAGTTCCTAGGAGTAGTTTTGGAACAAATCCAGTAAAATACTCGATCAGCCCATGTCCTACTGTCTTACAATCCTACAGTCCCTGTCCCAACGCAACCACCGCCTCCACTTCCCCGCCACGAACGTCCACCCACCTTTCCTCATCGCGTCCACCAGCAGGCCCTCGACGAAGACGAGCGCGCCGGCGGCATCGGCCGCGTAGCCGCCGACGTACTCCTGCAGGTCCGTGTGCTCGTGGTTGTTGATGCGCACGCAGCGGTTGCCGCTGGCCGCCGCCAGGTGGGTCACCAGGCTCGTCTTGCCCACCGCAGTCTCGCCCTGCACGAGCACCGGCAGCCGGCCGAGCGCCACCACGCGCGCAAGGTCCCGCAGGTTGCGCCGCACGCCCGCCGTCACCACGTACTGGAACGTAGACACGCCAGCCGTTCGTCAGTTGTCACTAATCAGTAATCGCTATAGCCTGGGTAGCCCTGCCTACAGCAAGACTTTGTTGCAGTATTGAGACAGTTTATCACGTATTCCCACTGATCTCTATAGTCATGGATAGCGCTTCGTACAGCGAGACTTTGATGCCGTCCGCCGAGCGATTGCCGAGACCGAGACGGAAACTGACCTTGTCGACGACAGTGGGCTCTTGCCGGCCGCGCGGCACCCAGTAGCCCTCGAAGTTGACGAAGCGGTCGCCCTTGCCGCCGCGCGGCTCCGCTATCGGCTGGTTCACCAGGTTCTTGGCTGAGCGCTTGCCCGTCACCGCCCTGACGCAAAGCCGACCGTGCCGAGTTAGAAATCGAGGCAATTAAATCGATTGCATTGATTAGCAGTGGAATCAAATTCCACAAAACGACGTCGTCGGCGTCGCCGCGACTAGACTCACGTGGCGATCATGGCCTCGACGACGGGATGCGACGCGTGGTCCAGCTGCGTGAGGAAGCCGATGCAGAGCGCCTCGTAGAGCGAGCGCGGCGCCGAGCCGCACGGGTTGCGCGCCCCGATCGTCAGCGCCCGGCAGAGCGTGCGCAGGCTGAAGTGCGGCTTGCTGCCGGTGCCGTCCGTGAGCGTGGTCATCGCCGCCGAGCGCACCTGGTTCCGCAGGGTGTTAGCGCCGTTCCCACAAGATTGAACAGTTTGTCAGCACCACTCTGACCTGGAGTGCTATTTTGCATGTTACCTCAGTATTTCTTTTGAAAACGGCAATATTATGTTGGTTTTTTTTAACACTATTCCTGATTTTTCCAAGCAAATCAATTCTGGTTCTAAGTAACATATTGAAGATTGTTCGTAAACAGCGTGCAAATAACGCTCATCAAAAATGCGATCAACATAATTCTCACGACCGTGAAACCGCCTTCGAGCAAGACAAAGTACGAACGTCGACGTCCACCCACCTGCAGGTAGAACTTGACGATGGCGGAGAGCTTGGCGTCGGCGAGCGCGAGCCCGCGCAGGTACGTCCCCGCCAGCTGCGTCAGGTCGCGCGCGTCCGTCAGTTCCGAGACAAACAGCTCCGTGAACCTGCCGGGGCAAACGCAACGCAGGCAAGGTGTCAACTGGCGGTGGGGCTCAATAACACCGTACGGAATAGAGCTTTGTGAAGGAAAGAACCATATGTCTTTTCCTGCGTTTGAGTTTCCAAAAACAGTTATTGAAAGCTAAATTTTATGCTGTGCTAAATGCTGAGAAATGCCAAAATTAATGTTACACAAAAATTCCCAAAAATGGTTCGATGCCCTTGTTACCCAGCTATTTTTTTTCTTTAACAAACAAGAGAAGAATTTTAAAATTCAGGGGATCAACCCAAGGGGGGCATTCATTGATCCCTTTTTGGAATCAATGGGAATCATATCACGCAAGCTAGGCAAATGAATGCAAAGCCGTCGGCCGTCGGCAAGCCGTCCGCAACCGACAGCAACTGACCTGTTCCGCAGGCCGACGGGCAGCTCCTTCTTGCCGACGTCGGTGGCGGGGTTCATGCAGGCGAAGAGGCGGAAGCCGGGGTGTCGCTCGACGGCCGACTCGTCGCCGCGCTCCAGCATCAGCAGCGAGCCGGCGGCGCCCTCCAGCAGCCCGCTCAGGCACTCGAGCGTCTCCGCCGACGCCAGGTTGATCTCGTCCAGCAGCACCCACCAGCCTAGGCGGCGGCGGTCAAGGAAGATAGCGACGTTAGAACATCGGGCATTTGGAACGGACTTCGTTACGTTGGGTGTCACACAGTTGGGACGTTGGGGTATTAGGACGACGCTATATCAATACATTGCAACATTAGGACATCATCATTTACCCAATTTTTTTTTTCAATTCCAATTACTTAATTATCCAGTTATTTCCACTAAATCATTTCTGAGCTGGGCAGATAAAGGGATGTTAACAACTTAAGGCTCATATTACCTTCTTAAGAAGCACGTCTTAAGTACATAATGAACATAAAATACACATGTACGAACATAATTTTCATGGCAATTACATAATGTTCTTGCTTTTAATCAAACTCGAGCACCGTTTGAAAGCAAAATTAGCATTGAATTGATTCAAATGTTGAATTTTAACCAAACATATTTTCAGTCTTTTACTTACAAATAAAATCTCAGTGCACCACTGTTGATAAAATAATCAGAATATGGGTGGAAGCTAATCAAACTCCTTAGACTGTTAATCGACCCCCGGCCGTCCACGCACCTTCCCGCAGCGCCTGCACCAGGCTGCCTTCGATGAACGCAAACGCCATGGCGCTCGAGTTGCGCAGCTTCGCGTCGAGCCGTGCGATGTCGTCGGCGAGGCGGCGCCAGCGGTCGCCCAGCGCGCGGTTCGCCAGCGTCGGCTCGCGCCGCTCGACGCCCAGCTCCGCCGACGCCTGCACTTGCGTCAGCACCGCGCGCAGCGCTCGCCACCGGTGCTCGTTGTACATCAGCTGCGGCATGGAACGCGCGGTCAATTTACCAGCGACTGCATGGATGGATACCGATACCAGCGAACTCAACGTCGTAATCGGGGTTTGCGGAGTTGTTGGTATGCGATAGCCGCATAGCTTCTCTAGATTCACCGAACGGTTTGGCATGTTGGAAACACCGGTTCTCGTGAGATCACCGAAGTTAAGCAACATCGCGCTGAGTCAGGTGTTTGATGGGTGACCATCATGCACATGGTCAGTTCTGTTCGGGAGAGAGGTTGGAGGGTTTGAAGTTAGTACAACAACTTTACTCGCCTTGCTTATCAACCTCTCGACAGCACGGATTAGTGGAGGAATCCTGTTGTTCGAGTTGTACCGTCCTTCGGAAGGGACGTAAAGCCGGTGGTCCCCTTGGTGCTTTTCGACAGGAGTAGGCTACGCGCCGGCACCGGGTTTCCCCTCCTCCCTTCTAGACTAGGTTAGGTTCATCATCACCCTCATCATCACCGTTTCATTCACCGACGCCATTAGACCAGTGCCAAAGGGCCAGTTGTCAAAACAGTCCGTCGTTAAGCACCAATAATCAATCAATCAATTCTCTAGATTCCAGTTTAAAGGCATTTGTATGTACTTTTCTATGTAAGGCGTTTGGGAAATTAAAGTTGGCTCTCAACGGCGATTTTCCAAACAACTTCAATTTTTCTTCAAAGCCACAAAATGGAGAAAATAATTCTTGAATTTTTTTTGTTTTGTTTGCTTCTGATGGAAACAAGCAGGTGTACGTACAGGTCACAGATCCTTTTGAAATTCGAAAGCTTAGCGTGGTGCTGTACAATTTTTGAGCGGAATCAGGTTGACCATTTTGTTGTTATTGAAAAATACTTTGCATTTTTCAGTTTTTTAACTATAGAGCCGTAATGAATTAATACATCGGCACCAATTTGTAGCTACAGCTTTTCACTGCGGTCGCACACCAGACACTTATCATGCTCATCACATAGCCCTGGTGAATCTCTTCTGCCGAGGCCCAGACTGCCTGCCGTTAAGCCTGCCACTCACCCCGATGTTCCTGATCAGCACGTCGATCTTCTCTGCCTCGTAGGTCTCCTTGAGCAGCACCTCGACGGCTTGGCAGATTGGGTGCACTACGTACTTCACGTCCACCGGCTTGTAGCCACCGAGCAGGTCAGCAGAGTCAGACTGCTGGTTCATGTTGATCACCTGTCGGGAAGCGCAGTTACGTTAACGCGGTTAACTTAGCGTCGTCTCCGTGGGACTAGATCGGTCGAATCGAGGATGAGGTTTGGTGGTGAAGCAGAGGATATTGGACGTGCAACGCGTTCGGTGGGACGTTGAAGCCCATATTAGGCTGGTTGAGAGGCGGACGGCTCGAAACGCTCAACACTGGGACAACTTAAGGATAACACCCACAGCGTGCGCTGCACGAAGGGTCGACGACGTACCACGAGTGTGTTCTGCGTGCACTCGGCGAGGTACTGCACGCTCGACGTCTTGCCGGTACCGGTCTCGCCGACCAGCAGGACGGGCTCGCAGCGCGCGACGCAGCACGCCACGCTCTCCAGCAGGCACGCCGAAGGCCGCGTGAACGAGAAGTTGCTCTTGGCGCCGCTGGAACCGGGGGCGGGACAGACGCCGTCAGCATCGACGCAACCCGACAGGAAATCTCCACCCGTTTTTAATATACAAAGGCTTTGCAAACGCACAACAAGAATCGTGATCTCGTGATCTAGCAATCGCACACCAACAACTCGACTAACCCCGATTATGACATAGCTCCATGGAGATAGAAATAGGATTATGAACAAACATAGAAGGCGGTGAATCTAATGACGCTATGCTGCAATCATTCGCCAACAACTCAACTAACACCGATTATAATGTTGCTCCATGGAGATAGAAACAGGACTAATAAAACGCATCAAAACTTTGGAAAGGCGACTATCCAACGCCGCAATCGCACGCCAGCAACTTTGCTAGCCCCGGTCGCGGCGTTGGGTAAGAGACGTAAGCGTCGGAAACTCGAGTCGGATATCGCGGATGAAACGGATGTCTCACCTGTGCACGGCGAGCTCGGCCTCGATGACGGTCTCCACGCGGCCGGTGGTGAAGCGCGACGCCGACTTGGCGACCGCCGGCTTGTACGACTGCACGTAGTACGCGGCCTGCGCCTCCGTCAGGCCCAGGCACGCCGCCGCCTTCACCGCCAGCGCCAGCTTCAGCTCTGCGGGGAACAAAAAAATTGTCAGTTTCACAAGATTAGGGAGAAAGGAAAAATGGGCCTGATTCACAGTTGTTCACATGGATGCCAGGGCCTTACATAGTCATAGAAGGATGCCATGTGGTTTAGTTGTTGGCACATATCATAGATCACAGATACCTGTAGGTACCAGAGTCTACACAAAAGTAGTGAAAGTAGGTAGTGGTGAAGTAGTGGTTGAAACAGCTAGGACACAATGTCATTGCAAGTTGAAAGCTAGCGGAAACGGCACAAAGCCGCCGAGACGAGACGCGATCGCCGCCACCTACCTGGAGTGGCGAGGTTCGCGCAGAAAATATCGAGCGCGTCCTGGAAGATGGCGAGCGTCGAGTCGCGCGAGGCGACGTCGAATCCGGCGACGCTCCGCGCGCACCACTTGACGAGGTCGCGCGTGGACGCAGGCCGGCCGGCGGCCGCAGACGCCGAGCCCTGCGCCTCCGCCGCCGCCGCAAACACCGCAACCATCCGGCCAGAGACCAGCCGCAGCGCGGGGAACTGCGCGAATGAGACGACGGTTAGATCTGTCTGCCAGCTCGAGTTGCTGCCTTGTGATCGGGTCACATGCTGGCTCGTGCTGTTGGGCCCGCTTTATGGTTAGACTTTGTAGTCGAATGTTTGATGGATGGAAGCTGTAGATGTGTACAAATGCCGAGTGGAACCAACCATAATATTATTATGAACTTTCACTGCGGCCTAGGAGATAATTGGTAACGCTAGAGTGATCTTTGTGCGGGTACAAAATTTTGAATGGATATTTTGTTTCCGATAATAAAATTGAGATAAATGAAACATTACAAAAAAAAAAGTAAAATTATTTAAATAACCCTCTAAATTCTAATTTGATACTCAAGATTGTGTAGCAATTGTACTGGAAGGTTCTGGAAAAAAAAGTAGAGAAAGCCTGGTAAGATATTTTCTCAGCTGATCCCAAAGCTGATCCCGTGTGGATTGACGAGGAGAGTTTCACCGTCCGTCCCCTCACCATCGTCTCTACGAGCGTGACGAGCTCGTCATGCGTCAGCGGGTCCAGGTTGACCTGCACCCAGTACTTCTCCAGCAGGGACGAGCCGCCCTGCTGGCGGATCGGCCCGCTGCCGCTCCTGCGGGAAGGAAGGCGAGATACCGTCAGACGTTGCGTTGCGACAACTTACGATTATTGGTGTTTAGTGACGCACTGTATTGACAACTGGCCCTATACGTTGGTGAATGAAATGGTGATGATGAGGGTGATGATGATGAACCTAACCTAGCCTAGCCTAGAAGGGAGGAAGGGAAAACCGGTATAAAGTTGCATTAGTTGCAAAAACTGTAGAAACGCCTTAAGAAGTGTCACAAAAGCGCCATTTTCAAGAAAAGGACCATACAAAAATGAAATTTGTACACAAACATTGAATCGCAAGAGTCAACATATCTGGAAAGTTTCGTCAAATTATTTTCAGATTTTTGGCCCATTGAGTGCAAAATGTGTTTTGGAAAAACTGAAAAAATTCAAAAAACTTAAAAACATAAAATTTACTGGTCCGAATTGCTTCAAAAACATGGCAGATCTAGGTTCAGCAAAACGAATGTTCACAGAAATTTTCATCAAAATCCTTTATGGCATTAGGCCGGTAACGTGCGAACAAACACACAAAAAAAAAATTCTGGAGTTTTTTTAGCAGCGAAGTGAAACTGATGATTTTGCAACACTCGCATCGCTCATTACGCTCATCAACTACGCTCACCTCTGCGTGAGGAACAGCTGAAAGCCGGGCGCTGCGACGACGGCGTCGCGGTAACCGGGCACCGCCAACCGGCCCGTCTCGAGCAGCGCCGTCACGATGGTGGCGACGTCGGCAGACGCCGAGTCCACGTCCTCGAGCAGCAGCCAGGCACCGGCGAGTGCGGCGCGCGTCAGGACGCCCGGCGCCCAGCGGAACTCGCCGGGCACGTCCGTGCACTGGTACGTGCCCAGCAGCGTCTTGCCGTCCGTCTGCTCGCCGAGCTGCACCTTCGTCAGGCCGTCGCCGCGGCGTCCTGCGAATAAACGTCGTCCGGGGTTGAAGCGGGGGAGACGGAACGGTGCATTTTACTCGGGCCGAGGAAAAACCAATGGGTTTAAATGTGAATCACTAGGGCTTTGCGTACACTCATATAATCGTGTTGCAGATGAGCGTTATATCACATAAATCACATGTATATTGAGTGTGAGCAAAGCCCTAGAGGGTAATAGACAGTAAAGTGACTAGAAACTGAATTTTTTTGTAAAAACTGATTTTTGGAGAAAGTTATAAATGGAATATGCTGAAAATAGTACAGGATGTACGTTGGGAGAAAGCAAAGGTATTCAGGCTGCCACCTGAAGCCTGACGATGCTCGTGGAAGGTATAGGTGTGGGCACCAGCCTACCCGGAAAAGCTGTGCGCTTTCCTGGGGGGTTTGGGTCGCCTTCCACCATGGCTGTGCCATAGTCGAAGGTTGCCGCTAGGGTAGAGAAGCGGGCCCTGAGGCGGCAGGATGGTTGTGTTCGAGTAGGCAAAAGTTCAGGTATTAAAAGAGTAGTTCAATGGAAAAGTGAACGGTGTTGTCATCGATAGATCCTAGTAGACCTATCACAGCGATAGAAATGAAGAGAGCGCACGTGGCTACCTGTGAGCTTGGCGAGATGCTCGACGAGCGCGGTCTTGCCGCAGCCGACGGGCCCGCGCAGACACACGGCCTTGCCGTTGGCGACCGCCAGCGCGACGCTGCGCAGGGTCACCTCGTTCGAAGCCAGGAACCACGACGGCTCCACCTGTCGGGCAGCCGGCGCATTACAACACTTCCGCTTGCATAAAGCGTCCTGTACTGTTTGGCTCTGCGAGCGTTGTGCTGTAGAGCTCATAGCGCCGGGCGTTTACAGTAACGAGCGTTGGAAACCAGGCAGATTTATGTCAGAATACCAAAAAAGACCCTGCTTTTCTTTCTGTGAATTTAATCCTAAATACAAATACTAAATAAATACTAAATGCAAATACAGCTCCTTATATATGGTCATTCACAGTCCTGAATCTATCTCCATGGAGCCCAACAACTCAAATAAACTTAATATCAATTCCACAGTTGGTTGTCTGTACAGCATAATAGATAAGTACAGTGCCCCGGACAGGCAAAGACCCGGATTCGAATCCCTGTACGGATGTAAATTTTGGAATTGATATTTTGTTTCTAATAAACACTGCTTTTCTCTTCACTGCCCTAATCACAACTCTCCCAACTCGAGGAATGATGGAGAACACAGCGCACCGCTTGCAAAGCGAAATGTAGCTTAAGAAGCACACTCGGCCGCATTGGGTATGTGGATGTGCCGAGAACGTGACGGGCGATTGCGACCCACCTGCTGCGGCCGCCGAACCTGCAGCTGCACGCCGCCCACCGTGACGACCGACGCCGACACGACGGGCAGCTTGCCGCCGCCGTCGCCGTCCGCCTGCGTCGTCCGCGTCGGCGGCGCAGAGTCGACGTCGTAGCGTGCGGCGCACTCGTGGGCCAGCTCGCGCGGGACAAGCTTCTCGACGAAGCCGCGACGCTCCTCGTCGCTCATGCCCGTCGCCGTAGCGATGCAGCGGCAGGCGAGCCTGTGGACAAGCAGGTCATTTCTATCGCATTGTGGAAGAGGGTTATTTCGCCGAGCAAGGCTAGGTAGGGATACGCGGCTCGAGTCGAATCGCATGTTGGAACTGCTTCCTAGTTCCTATGTGTGCATGCATTATGCAGTTTCACTACTGTCTGGAATGTACCAAGTTACGTTCCTTGTAATGTTCACAACGTACTGCTTGTACTGCTATTTGCTGACAAGGACCTTGTTTTTCTAATGAATGAACTGACTAACAGTTGAAAAAAATTTTAACAAATGATGGACTTAGGTAAGGGAAAAAATTTTGTGCGCTATGATTAAGTCCCTTACAATATCTTGGTTTTAGGACTTCAATGACACACTGTAAGTTTTGTCGACATGGTTATGTCCAAATTGATACAGTGGGAGAAAACTGCAAAAATGCTAGAAAAGCATTAAAAACTATAACTTTAAAAACAAGTGTCGTAATGACAGCTATGAAATTTTAACACACTCTTAAATTAATTACTGATAATAAAATAATCAAGAAAGTTTACGCAAATTAAATAATTTATCCATCACATCTGGTTAAATTATCTCTGGTTTGGTTAACGGGCTGCAGGCGCAAAGCCTCTAATCGGTAACCAATAGATCTATTCCACTCAGAGATATAAGACGTCAGATACCCACTGGACGTACGACCAGTTAGGAAAAAATATTAATTACCTCTGCTAAATAACAAAGGAAGATAGGGAAATCACAACCCAAATTATTCTGTCTGGCTTTAGCGAGTGGGTACCATGAAGTGACTTTGGTAGAAATTTGACTGAACGGAGTAGGTGCATTGAGCGCAAGCTCGCGACGTACCATTTGATTTCGTGCGACTGCGACTGTTTGAGGAACACGCCCAACAGCGGGGACCAGTCTTCGTTGGCGCGGAAGTGGGCCCCGTCGGCGCGCAGGAACTTGTAGGCGGCAATCAGCACTTGCGCGACGATCACCCTGTCCTGCTGCGGCAGCGGCGTCTGCGAGAACCTCGCCGCCAGCTCCTGGAGCCGGAAGCCGTTCTTGCCGAAGTATCGCGTTGAAAACCTGGCCGAGAAAAAGGTGGGTCAAGCTAGGGAATTCTCGTCCAATCAGAGCCGGAGTTCGGGGAGTCGTTAGCATTACGATTGCTGCGTTGGCTGTGCCACAAATGTTGAATTTGGTTCAACAATTCCAAGGGCACACATTACTCATCTTTATTATGCAAGGCCATCTTGATGAGCTAGACAATCCCACTTTTATCTGACATTGACTGTGTGTTTTAATGGGCAGTGAAATGAAAAGTAGTGATTTGTTTTTGGTTTTTGGTACTTTGACATAATCCTGCCCAGTTTTTTGAGAAACGTCAACACAATGCCGATTTAACAACACATAATTCGGACAGTTTAATAAGTAGGTAATTGGTGCTGAAGTAGATGGATCCTTGACTTTGGCTATAGATTGTGCTGCTTGGATCCATTGATTCTGTCTCCACCATCACAGATTCTCACGCTTGGTGTGTTGTTATTACAACATGAACAAACTCAACTAAACCACAAATTTATTTGGGACAGAAGGTACATTGATCCTATGATAAACTCAATTTATATTGTTAAAATATGTTTGTCTTGTTGGAAATACAAACCCTGGCATTTGTTTAACACCATTTAGGTATTAGTAGTAACAGAGTAATAAGTAACAGAGTTAAATCAATAGGAACACTTTCAAAAGAAAAGCTACTGCCTGGTCTGTAATGAGATGATCTTCTTACCTGATTGCATCAGGGTGGAATGTGACGAGATTGCCAAGCGCAATCATCGCGCTCTCCGCTCCATCTTTTTTCTTTCTTGCATTCTCTCTCCGACTTTTGAAGAGAGTAAGCAATTGCAAGACTAGCCGAGGAAAGCAGCGAGCTACCGCTAAGGTGCATGCTGGCTTTACAATGGATCTTGAAAGTTGTAGCAGTACTTCTTTGATTTCTTGATCCGATAACTAGAAATTTAAACAAGACATGAAGTTGTTGAATTATGAATGCAAGCATGTACAATGGGAGTTGGTAATTGTCAGTATATTTCTTTCTATATCAAGTTATGTCTGTCAATACGCTCGGAAAGTTCGTCGGCCGGTACTTGCGTGAGCGTTGTGTGAAATACATTCACCCAACGAAGTCGCAAGTCGCGGGCGACAAGCGACAAACTCCAAGCTCAAGCTTTTGCTGCCGTTTCTCTGAGATAAATAGTACCCAACACAGCACAGAGCTCCGCAGAGCGATTCTGCTAATTTTTTTAAGGTGAGATGAGATGAGACGAGAACTTTTGTCAATGTTTGTAATGGAACAAATGAATGCTCTCATCTCATCTCACCTTATAAAATTAACAGAATCGCTCTGCAGGGCAAGAGAGTAATAGCAAAAACTTGGGGTCCAAGATATATGGACAAGAAATGGGTGAGAATTCTTCGTGGGGAAAAATTTGAGATTATGAGCATTTAGATTAACCCAACCAGACCGCAAATTACTTTGCTTTTAAATTTTAATCAGTGTTCTATAAGCCTGGTCTCTGAGTAGTTTGTCGAGCTAGATGAACGTAATAGAATTTAAGGTTGATAAAGATAATATATAAGCGCTGACAATGTTTCAAACAACCCTTGTTAAGAAATATACCACGTTTCCATGAAACATTTAAATTGTGCCAGCACCGGGGTTATTCATGGCTCTACGACCTTTCAACAACCGAAATTCGGTGTCAAGGTGAATTACTTACTTCTTCATTTTTCAGGTACACTTTGAATATGTCACTAAACTCTTTTCCTTCGTTACATAATCGTATAAGCCCTAAATTTAATAGTTCTGACATGATTGATGTAGACCATGTGCTTCGCTCAAACAAGTCCCAGCAAGAGCAAGTGGGAAGAAGCGCGTTCTCAAAGCCAGCAACTATCCAGCAAAGCAAGCATGTGGTCAGAGGTGAGCGGAAACCCGGACTCGGAACCGCTCTGTGCTGCAACTTCAAACTCAGCTGTGCGAACTTGAAGGTTGAATGTCACTGAAATTGCACGTGCCATCGCAATGACAACAGAAATCATGTCTGGAGACAGTTTACACACACCACTGAAGAAAGAAAAGGCTTCCGTCGAATATGTGAAGTCAAATATTGAGAAACATACATTTAATACAATGAGTGGCGATTGTGGAATTAGTTTTCACGTACTGAAAATGGAAAAAAGTGTGTTTATTTGGATCGGTTCTCCGAATGAATCAAGTTTTGCCGATCTTTCACTGTCGATGAACTCTAATTATGATAAGTTACCTCTGACTTCGAAACTAATGGATGGCCCGTGTGACACCGTATCTTCCAATCTGTCAAGCAAATTGTCGAAGAAACTCGGCATCACTGTTTATGTCAGCTTTAACCTCACATCGGACAACCGCATAGTCGTCGAAAACGTAGAAAAACGAATTCAAGAAGAGATAAAAACAAATCCACAGAAATTTATCTGATCTCCAAACATGTACTATTATTTTCAAATGCTATTTTAATGACATGATCACGATTTAATATCGTTTAATGAGTAAAGATTTCACCAGCAGTAACTGATCAGCAATCACAAAAACCCTTATGTTCATAATCCATGTACTTGGTTTTTACGTGGACAATCTAATGTTAAATCTACTGTGAAATGTTGTAACTTTCTGAATAAATGTCCGAAAAAGACGGTTGTCTAAAAACATCGAGGAGTTTACTTTAATGACTTGTTTTCTCATCCAAACTTTCCCCTGTCCACTATTTCGCAACTGTAATTATCGATTGATAAAAATTTACGAGTACCTACTCAATAAATAAATATTAATTTAGTGACTACTTTAGAGACTTCTCCATCTACAACAGAAACGGGTGTATTGTAATAAAATGTGTGGGATATTTTTGTACCCTTGTTCTTGTACCTCGTACTCCTTGCGCTAGACAACCCTAAACTCACAAACGTATCAAGGGTTGCTTACTTCCGCTCTACCACGAGAAAAACTATGAGGTTTTTAAAAGAGTCGCCAAAACGAGATATAAATACTGACTACTGCATGTAATATCTCAAATCTGCCTGCTTTAATGGACAATGGGTCATTCATTATAACCCAATCATTAATTCCATTCCACTGTAGAAATTAATATAGACCTCCCGGAG
This sequence comes from Nemurella pictetii, assembly GCA_921293315.2. Taxonomy (NCBI): domain Eukaryota; kingdom Metazoa; phylum Arthropoda; class Insecta; order Plecoptera; family Nemouridae; genus Nemurella; species Nemurella pictetii. The sequence goes on along the minus strand of OV121123.1, from coordinate 5,727,923 downwards.
TGAGGTGTTCTACAAAATTCCACCAACCGGCTGTAGCAACAATCAACTGACCCCGAATTTTCTGTGCAATGACTCGGCATAACCAGGGGACCGTCCGTGAACGGTAGACCGCTGCGAAGTGATTCTGATGAGTAATGTGATGAATTGGAATTACCATGCAATTTGTGAAGCATGCCGCATTGTAAACAAAACGTTTAACGAGTTCACCATGTCTATCTCGGTGTTGGTATATAATAGTCGTTGAGAAAGGCAATGAGCTCTAGACGAATTCGCCGAAGTTCAAGCAAAAATTATTCACGAGTGCAAATTTCCTTTGCATTTTTATTAGAATTTTAATGTTTTATGTGTTTACTTTTATAGGTTCTTGATACATATAGTTCATATACTGAAAAAAAAGGTTTTACTATATAGCTTAGTACAACTAGGTACAACATAGAGTAGAAAATGTTTCCTCAGATTTGTCGTGACTTGAAAATCACAGTTCCGTTCCACGTCACCTTCACATAAAACCATCGTACAAAATCAATTAAAATTATACTCGAAGTTTTTCTTTCTCGCGTTGGTCAGAAATTACCAGCTCTTCTAGTGGGATTGCTTTTAAAATACGGGTGTGAAGACTTGAAAGTCGCGATAAATGATAAAAGATCACGCCGTGCCTGCTGAAGTTTTTCGAGGAAAAACACAGATACTTTGATGAGAATCGTGCCGGGAAGTTCCTGATATGGACCCAAGTAGATGATTTGTGGTCAGCATCTGCAGCAGAAACCCGAATACTTGCCGATGACCAAGAAATATCGTCATAGCCGATACGTCTACGAGACAAAAACGCACTACCCAACCAAATATCTTATACTAAATACAGGAAACTCTGCATTGTTGAGCAAGCGATACAGAATCTTCAACACCGCGTAGGCGACGAGGGTTGAAATTATAGCACCCCAGCCATCTATGTACAACTAGAAACAACGCTACTTATGTCATCTTACGTTTATATTTAGGAGGCTTTGTTTGCCACTGATGCTCAATCTCAAGCGTCAACTGACAGTTGACATATAAAAGAGTATCTTTGCAGGTGATAACTTCACTTGTTTAATTCAACTTCAAACTCGATGCTGCCAGGTTAATTGTCGCCCAATTTCACTGGAAGTTTCCCATATTGATAATATAGAGTAAGATTTTTGACCTCAAGTCTAAAAGTATATACAAAAGACAAAGAAACCGCAATTGACTCTCACTATTTCGGCTGAGGATGAGAGAAAAGATGTTGCGACGCGATTGGAAAAAATGACCGTCATCAGTAATTCGATGACTGGAGCGTGGATGATTCGAAGCCACCACAACATCAACCGCAAGACCACAATCGCAAGGCACCGCCTTTTAAACAATGTGCAGGTATTTTGTTTCGCAATCGACGAAAATATCTCCCGGAGATGCAATATATGTCACGCTTTTTAGAAGACTTTGTTTAAATTTTAGGTATGTTACGCCAATTATAATTTAGTTTAAGAGTTCTTTTTGAATACGAAATTAAATTTGAGAAACTAAATTGTGGTTTCCAGTTTCGTGGACATTTTCTGTCAAAATGCAGCCTAAACGTAGTTTGAAAAGAAGAAATAGTAAAGGTCCGCATCACACACTTACTCCCTTTGGGTGTTTATCGAGGAAAAAGAAAATGTATGGAAAGACAAGAAATAAAATAGATGTCAAAGACAACCCTCTTTTTTAGACAGTAGCAAGCTAGGAAGCAAAAAAATTATTATCGCTGGCTTATCACTAGCATACTTGAGTTTTGATTGGAACTGTTTCAAACGTATTTAGGAATTAGGAGCTGCTACACAAGCGATTTTCATTTGTTTGGGACACATGGAAAATATTATGTCTATAAAAAAGAAGAGAAGGATTCTAGAACAGATGTCAATTTTGGATCAAGGAAGTTTGACGATTCCAGCAATGCTATTCTTATAATTATTTTAGTGAGAAATCAAATGAGAGCGTTAATTTGTTCCATTAAAAACACGGACAAAAGCTCACACCTCATATCACCTTACAAATATAAACATAATCACACTGCTCGTCCATTTACAATAGCATATAAACTCCACCGCGAACAGCGATCAGACACAGGAACCGGAAGGCAATAGCAGCTGCAACTTGACTTGAGACGCGAACATAATCGGAAGTCACGCGCAAAACTTGGTGCACGCCAGCCAGCATGCAAATGAAGCCACCGAAAAAATCATTACGAAACAGCTGACACCATCTCGACAGTCCCATAAGAAACCCGCGTGGCCAAAGACCGTGTGACATGAAGATAAAAGTGAAATAACGAGATGAAATAACCACGGCGATCCGCTCTACGCGCGGAGGCCGACTGTCTGCAAGAAAAACTGCGAGACCGGAACTGACGCCGAGCGTTTTTCGCAAGTTTTTCGCGCCGAATGCGATGTCAGGTGTTTTCGCAGCTCCTGTAGTCTCTGAGTTAACGGTGGCGTTAAGCTCGCTACGTGTCTGTTAACTGTTGCCATGGCGATCGTCGCCGGGTTTTTAATCGGGGCGCTCGGGCTGTCAATGCGAAGCGCAGCTTTCCCCAATTTCTTCTGACCCCCCTCCTCCCATCCCGTGCAATCGTTTCGTTGGCGTCCAGTGGCGCTGGGCGGATACCCGGCGACAGTGGCGGTCTTACCCGATGGGGGTTTGGTTGTTCACAAGGTTCAACGATTTAAAAATATGTATGAAAAAAATATATTTGCAATTAGGTATGATAGGCTGGATTTGTGAATTATCGAGTATGTGTATTTAATATTTTTTGTCGCTGTATTTGTAATTCAGGACTGGGCTTCTTACCGTAAAGTATACCGTGGCAGTCAATTGGAAATTTCTTGTTATAGCAGACAAATTGTACACATGCAAAATGTCCAAAGCCGGATCAAAAAGAGGATCCAAAAAATGTATTCTATAATATAAGAAATGAATTGCCACCAAAAGTTTTATCGTCCGTTAGGAAGGAGTTTTGAATGTTTTTAAAATATTCTTAAGACCATTACAGCATGCTGTTTGTTATAAGAATTCATCTCACAGCCTTCTATATCTAAACACCGTTGTCTCATAGGAGACCGTGTTATAAACATGATGCATAGAGCAGGCCATGGGATGCATGGCTATACAAAATCAAAGACGATATCCATCTCATCGATTAGAATTCAAATAGCTCTACAAATCGACCAACGCTCGACCGGTGGTTAAAATATGCACGCCAATTGCGGTACAAAAATCAGTCGCCGTTTTCTTTCCGCGGCCAATTTGACACCCGGGGAAACAAATTGATTTCACGAAAAAAGAAATCGTCTTTGAGGTCGCCGCGCGCAATTTAATAATCACTTAACCAAAAAATTAATAAAACAAAAACGCAAAAAAAATCTGGCGCGTAAATACCTCGGCGGTGTGGGAATATTCTGTCTGTCGACGCGGGCGAGGAAATTGGGCGCGGTTGGGCGGACGGACAGGAAAGCTTCGACGTCGCCCGAACAGCGTCGAGGTATATAAAGGAAAGTCGGCACGAGCACGAGTCACTTGTCTATCTGTAAGCTGACGTTGAGGACAACGTGTGCAGCCATTGTTGCAGTTGTTGCAGTGTTTCATTAGGTGTGCAGTGCATTGTTGCAGTGAAAAGGATGTTGCTCGTTAGATTGGTAAGTAAGTTTAGACATTTGCCAATCAGGGAAACATATCGGCGTGTATCCACTAAGAAAGGCTAATAGGATTCAGATTTCCCTACCTTCCTCGGTTAAATGGCAGAGCCAATTAATTTTTATGTGTACCTTTTAAAGCGAAAAACAAATAGGTAAATCAGAACATAAATGGCTTTTTCTTGGTAAGTATTTGATGTAATTTTTCTTGGAATGGAATAGGTTTATTGTAACTAAATATATTCCCATTAAAATGACGGTTTAACACTAATTTTTGTCCTCCCTGCAATCAATTAAAGAATGTGGTCGTTATTCAGTCATCAAATGCCAAAGGCGGACTAAGTTCAATGTTTTTTAAATGATTCAAAAGTTTTGTTCATTTGTGACGATTTAAATAGAAGAAAATTGAAGTTGTTATTAGAAATCATAGTTCGTATAATTTTTAATTGACCGCATGGGTATGAAAATTTAGATTGTGCCAATTTCTGCTTTTAATCTGGATTTATCTGGTCTCTGAAATGATCCACAATGTAAATTCTTTTCACTGCAAAAGAAACAATTTCATACTCTATGGTGGGTTAGTGACGCAGGAAAAAACGCACGGAACAGGGATACGAACCGGATACAGGTTCGTAGAGCTATCACCAAACAATAGCTTACTGGTGTAAGCATAGAGTACTCTATGGTGTAAGCTTCCACCAGTTTAAAAAACGGTTTTTGTTGTCAAACAATGTAAAATTCGATTCCAAGCTCATCGGACAAGTCCGGATGTCCGTGAAATCTCCAATGAAGCAGACTTTCAGCCAACAGCGCGATTTGTCCGGGATTTAAAACGATTATCCTGAGAAACCGAGACTGTGTCCGAGTGTGAGTCAGACACGCGTGGCAATTCGTGCGGTCGCGTGATTCCGTGTCTCGATTGTCATCTGTCACACTTCTAATCATCAGTGTCAGCGCCATAGACGTCTAGTCTACACCCAAACACCGTGCCTAGACCACTAGCAGTGCACGTCCGGGCGGTTATTTGTCGATAAATTACAGCCAAAATTGGGCAAGAACATTGGTTAATACACATATTCCATTCAATGAACATCAAAATGAAGTCATACCCACTCGCCAAAGCCAGGTAGGGCAATTCGGGTTGTTATTTCCCTATCTTCCTCTGTTTTAGCAGTGCTAATTTAATACTTTTTCCAAACTGGTATAGTACGTCCAGTGGGCATCTGACGTTATTTTTCTCTGAGTGTAATATAGGGCAATTGCGATGCCGTTCAAGTTATTAAATTTAGACAACTGTACCTAAAATGGTAATTGTAAGCTCTGGCAGAGCTCTTATCTAACATGACATGGATCTAGCGCCGTTGCAAGCACAAGATGTCTATTGTCTATATTGCTATCGGACAGTAATTGACAAGATGGCGATGACAGTCGTATATATCTCGGAGAAATTGCTTGGCAATTTGTTAAAAGAGCGCGAACTGTTGATCTTGACTTTGTTTGAATTGTTTGAAATTTGTGTCAGGAGTGGATTGAATTGTGGATGACTTGCTAATCGACGAAAGAGGCCCGAATTCAACGCCGAGAAATTCTTCTTGGATCTTTAGTGACGAGATAAGATTTGTGTCAAACGTTCTTGCATTTTCCGTGACATTCTCCAATCTTTCGTACCGTTTAATCATTTAATGATTATCATTTAATGATTATCATTTAATAATATCATGCCCTCTTTGTCTCTGATTCTTTCAACTTCTTTTTGAAAATATGCGATGCGATACGGATTCAAAATATACGTTTTTATTTCACCGCCCAATGTAAGACAGGATTGTGCTGCTGTTTTACACGGTCCAAGATGTTTCATTCCATGCTGTGTATCAAAACCATCGTTACCATGGCTACGATTTGTGTAAAGATGGTTGAAATTGTCTATAAAAATGTTTCCAATACTTGAGTAACAATAGTTTTGATCAAAAGTATCTTGTGATTTCCCTTTCCGACAGTCATATTGCTAATGAAGAGTGCTTCTAACCAAACTGTGCCAAACCAAGTGCGGAATTCCAATAACCAGTACCCACATGATTTTATACTGAGTCGATTAACACGTCATTAACTTTAACAGCGACCAATTAAATTCCATAAGAGACATAATTAAACCAGCATAATGCGTCTGCATAAAAGTGAAACCATTTAAAGAAATTAAAAACGCTAATCTACAATCTTTTGCATGATAAATCTTTATACTAATCGCCCTGGGCACGCGGCGAAACCTTAACAACTAACCTGCTAATGAACTTAATTAGGCGATCGCATTAATTAAGAATCTGCGTCAATCAAGCAGCGCGAAAATATCGCCTGACGACGACCATTATTCCTGGACTAAGCTTTCCTCGCAGACTTTCGGTGCCCCGAAATTATTTCATTTGAAATTACTAAGCGTAATTAAAAAGAGATCCAAAGAAACTAAAAGTTTGGCAACAGTCTCGATTAATTTCAATCCGTGGGACCGTGAAATTTTATGAGGTTCCCCGCAGAGATATAAAAACAGGTCCTGCCAATTAGTAATAACTGGTACCTATTTGGTAGCAACCATTTTATATTAAGCTGAAAGTATACAAAGAGTTCCTTTGCAACTTTAGATGTTCCTCTCTCTGCTCCTAATCAATCACAAGATGTTATTTCAGTAACTCTGAATCATACGCAGTTACAAATCCTAATGTCGGCTAAACAAAAAGTTCGCCCGAGCAGGGGCTCGAACCCTGGACCCTTAGGTTAAAAGCCTAATGCTCTACCGACTGAGCTACCCGGGCTTCATACCTAATTCCAATCAGCTGATTTACTTGTTTACACCTAAACAATCCCTCTATAGTCTATGGGATTTCTGGATCATGCTGAACAATAGTTTTAATAATATTTTCTACCAATTAGTATCGAAAATAACATCTATGGTAATATCTATGGATCTAAGAAGATCGATGAAATCTCACGAACCCAAAAGATTTAAAAAAATGTTGTGCACACTGTTATTTCAAACGTAAAAAAATACAGATTTACGTGTACCACTACTTTAAACTGACAAGAAAATGATTGGCAATTTGCAAGCACTTTAGAAACCCGGAAATCCGACGACGCAAGAAAATGAATCTTTCTCTACGATTTGTCACCGAGAATCATCGCATTACGCAAATTGTACGATCAGAATAATAACCTGCAGCGATAAATTATTAATAATTTCATCGCGTTCTTCTCGCAATTTCTTCCGCCTAAACAAGTGAAGCATGACAGCCGGACGTCACCGAGCATCACGGCAGCTACGATGGCAGCCCGTCTTGACACCGTGGCGTGGTCAGTAACGGCAAAAGAAAGTGACGGAGAATCGCGCGGTGACCAGCGCTCGCGGTGGTCGAAAAACAAACCGCGGCGTCACTTTCTCCGTTGTGACCTGCGCGGTAGAAACGTGCAAACGTTGAAAAACGTTTAGCGGCGGCGGCGGCGGCGGCTTGTCGAACCAGGTCGGGACGCCAAGTGACCGTGTCCGACCGTGCCGATCGTCTTTTTCTTCTAACTCCTACGTGAAAACGCCTCGAACATCGTCAATAACGACGTAAAAGAAGAAAAAATTTGCCTGTTGCTGGTCAATTTGGAAGGCATGGTTCTGAATCTAATAGCTGATGAAGAAATAAACATGCAGTAAATTAATTTGTGATCACAGCCACCGTAGCGACGTCACCTACCATTATTTGGTCAAATCAGGATCAGATGCAGTGACTTGGAGAGACAGCTTACTGTAAAAAAAAACACAGCTCATTGAATGATAAAAGTGCTCATTTTTGGATCACAATATTTCCGGGACGCTATACACAAGAGATGAGTCAAGAAAATGACAAAATGTTATGTATTTTATGTATAGAAGAATCAAATCGTAAAACAAACAAAAATCCAAGCCCATGGAACCAGTTGGCCACCACCATAAGCCCGCAATAAAATGTTCCCCCTACCAAAACAATGTTTTGCCAGTAAAAACTAACGTCTGTCCTTCATTTCGGCAGACCACGCTGGCGTCGCTGCTGCTGGCGACGACGCACGCCGCCCCTCAACTCTTCCCGTTCACCAACCTGCGCAAGTACTTCGACCACCAGGCCAAGCACAGCCTGCAGGACGGCGTCGCAGCCACCCCCACGACGTCCACGCCGCCCACGACGCCCCCAGCGCCGCCGCCGCCGCCACCCTCCAAGCCTAGCAAGCAACCCGGCCGTCGACACCACGCCGCCGCCGCCGAGAGCGGCCCCTACGGCGTCTACGCGCCGACCCCGGTACACACTCTCAGCCCCCCCGGCCAGCAAGCACCCGCCTTCGACTACTCGAGCTACTTCGACCAACTAACCAACGCTAACGCCCCCAGTGTATTCGCTACTAACGCACCATCGCAGCACCGGTTCGCGGCGGTCAGCGCGACGCCCAACGTTTTCCAAATCGGCGCCGCACGGACGACCTCTGACCAGCCGGAAGAGTTCATCGAGATCTTCCGCGAGGCGCCGCGTAGCGTCTCGCATCCGAAACTAACCGGTGGCGCTCTGTTCACGCCTAATAACCACAAAGACGCTCTTTTCAAACCTTCTTACGGGCCAGGAGTACTCTTTAAACCTGCTAACAACCATGGTGAACTCTTTAAACCTTCTAATAACCATGGCGAACTCTTTAAACCTTCTAACAACCACGGTGAACTCTTTAAGCCTTCTAATAACCACGGTGAACTGTTCAAACCATCGCAAGGCGTCGCCAAGTTCAAACCCTCCCAACACATCCAAGCCATTCCTCTGACTCCGACGCACCTACCCCTGGACACGGGACTAACCAAGGCGCCGGGTGCCAGCTACAAGAACGTGCCAGCGATGACTAACAAGTATCCGAAGAAGTACAGCGCCGGCGACCAGGCGGAGGGCAAGCCGACGAAGAAGTACAGCGCGGTGAAGAAGGAGCGATGGGCGACCGAGAAACTGAACGTGGCTAAAACTTTGACCGCTGCTAACTTTCAGAACGCGCCCGAGGCGCCGCTGCCGTTCCGGAAGCAGGGAGGAGGCGGCGGGGGCGGGTCGAGTTTCGGCATCGACGAGCAGGTGGGTGCCGGGGGCGGTTATGGGTCACACAAGATGGGTGGAAATGCTTGAAGTTTTGGCCCGCTGGTCGCCTTGTATGCAGGGACGCATGATGAGGGGTGGAATTCTCGTTTTTAAATTTTCATGATTTTTGTGCGCATTGTTCTGTCGCTTCCATATGAAAAATCTGACGAACCAGTAGTGCGATTCTGTTGATGAGATTTTTTATCGGTGTTTTTAATGGAACAAATCAATTCTCTCATCTCATCTCACCTTACAAAAATTAACAGCATCGCACTTCTGATCTGAAAGAATGACGCTGCGAGTCCCATTGTTGGTTAACTCAAACACTTAATAAACCAGTCAACAATGCGCACTACTTAAGTCAGGCAATGCACCAGAAACCCAAACACATTCGCCGCGACAAGGGTACTTCTTGAAAGTTTACCTTCGTTCCCCACAAAGAAACCTCTACTTACCTTGGTTCCTCACAGCCTGAGAGGCTGATGGTAATGAATTTCGATTTAAAAAAGTCTTCATGATATCAAAGAGATGACAAGTTTACATAAAAAGTTTCCTTGTCGTAAGTGCGGTTCTCCTGTCTGTATAGCCATAATCCCAAACAATTGAAACTATTTATAACAAGGTTATTGAATGCCATGATTCCTCCTTGATCAAAGGATCTAAAAACTTATCCCAGGTGAAACCAAAAATCTATCTTTCAAGTTTTTAATCCATGACCTGCTTACCGACCCCGTCCACACAGCTAACGGCGGAAAGCGGCTTCTCGGGCATCTCCGCGGGGGCCGGCGGCTTCGGGGGCGACGGGGGCTTCGGGGGCGCACACCACGGGGGCGGCGGCGGCGGGGGCGGCGAGCGGGTCGAGTTCCAGATGCACGGCCACCAAGGACCAAACTCGTACAAGTTCGGCTACGACACGGGCAAGGGGTGAGCTGACAGGAGGTCATTTTTCAATTAATGGAAAAGCATTATATTTTATACTCACAACATGGGAAACTTTCGGCGAAATCGGGCGACAAAGAACCTGGCGGCAAAGTTAAAAGTTGAATTAAAAAAGTGAAGTTATCAGTTTTATGTCAACTGTCAGTTGACGCTTGAGATTGAGCATCAGCGGCAAACAAAGCCCTCTAAATATTATACGTAACTTGACGTAGTACGTAACGTTGTTTCAAGTTGTCTACGCAGATTGCTGTGGTGTTTTAATATCTTCCCTTGCCGCCTAGACAGCGCTGCCGATTCTGTCGCCAGCTCAATAATTCTTTTCCGGCATAGTTTCCTAAATTGTAAAAGTAACATATTTGGTTACCTATAGTTACATTTTTTGGGTGCCAATGCACTTCTTAATAAATTCCCAGAAAATCCTGAACATGTTTACCTTCATATTTACTGTAATTCTAACCTAAATGTAAATACTTGTTGCATGTACGGTAGTTTAATTATTATTAGTAACGGTTACCTTCTATTTGACGATTCAGTACATTGTACAACCACCTCAACAATGCTATTTCGGCCGAGTTTCCCACAGTAATATAGTAAAATATTTTGGCAAAGGTATATTTTAGGAACTGAGTCGAACGCACGATGATTGCAGCCACAACCGACAGTTCCGCTACGAGGAACGCGACAAGCACGGCCATGTCAAAGGTCACTACGGGTTCTACGACAAACATGGCAAACTGCAACACGTGAACTACTCGGCTGACCACCACGGCTTCCACGCGGGCGGAAACTTCGGCGACGGCGCCGTCGGGGTCAACTGACCGCACGACGTCGACGTTGGCTGCCGATTCTCCTTCACATGGAATCTGATTTAGTGTCTGCAGCGTTACATGAATGGTGTTGATTACATCTGGTATGGATGAAGGTGTGGATGATACGCTTTGACCAAGTTTACACGGCTATTTTTTCACAGCAAGGATATTCATTCTACAATAACTTTGTCCACTCTTGTGGCAAGCGGGCGGGCTTCTAAAATTTGATAGATAATATCATTTTAATTTTAATCTCAATTTAAATAATTGGGGTGGTCTAGAAAGTTTCAGATATTCAGCTCCAATGTTCTAGAGTTGGCTGTGAGAGAGATAAAATGCAGAAGACGCCCTATCGAGGTTTTTGTTGGTAAATCATGAAGCGTTATATTTGGGATTGCCAAGTGAAACCACGTGAAACCATGAAGCATGATAAAAAATTCTACACTTTTTGAGACTCAAATTCAGAAGCTAAGAGCTAGCTGACACTAGAAAAGTTTAAGATGTTCACGATGTAATATGACGACTCTTTAGAAGGTACAGCCACCAAATTTAAAGGGAGTGATTAAATTATTTTAACATTTAGTGAAAGTGAGGAGTGATTTGTGATGCTTTTTGTTACACATTTCATTGTTACTTTATAGTAGCTACATTATTATGAATACCCATTTTCATTGTTGTTGTTAGTAATATTAGTATTTCACACTCGAATGTTGTTAACTAATTGTATGGTAGGTAAGTTAAATTATTTCCCCTGCAATTAAGCCATTTCCGATTATCGATCATTACGACAGCCTTTGAACAGCGTAGCATTTTTTACATAGTTTTCTATACGCAAAGACAATTTTTGTACAACTTATTTTTACTGTTGAAGTTTTTGTATTTCTGTTATTTTTTTAATAAACCATTTTGTTTTTGTTTAAAAACACGTTTCTCACACTGTTGTACAGGAAAATACGTTCGAAATCCTTTCGTTTCGAAATATTAAATTTTCAATGTCTACCTTTGTCTTCGTCTTCATAAAGGTAGGTCCAGTTCTACCCTAAGGGTTATATTTATTTATTTTTCATCAAGCTCATCTTTATTGCAATGAAACTGTCGCAGCCCATGCTAGTGTTGTCTGGTAACGTTTTTGTGCTGCTGGGGTCTTTGGTTCATGTCCAGTGAAAAGCACAGAGCCAACTTCCTAGCGTGGGCACAATGGTCATCTTCAACCGCTGAAACAAGGGAGAGGAGTCACACAAAGACAAGCCATCTTGATGATAAACTCATGCAGCAAGAAAATACACGGAGTTGACAGACGAATTAGCGATTGCCACTTGTTTCACAAGATGACACAGGCTACACTCATTTAATAGGCACAAGGGAAGGACATTAATCGCAGAAGAAAATAAGATTTGCAGATTAATTAGAAGAAAGTGTGTCAGATTAGAATAATTACCTAGAGTGTGCACAAATTTGCATGCTATTTCCAGTGCCGCAGACAAACTTTCGAACATCTCATTTGTCATTTACCAGCTGGCAATCATCAGTCATCACCACATTCTAAACGTACATTACTATCTGAGGACAAGTACAATTCGCACAGTGTTTTGGTGAATATCAAAAGAAGGCAGCAATGAAAAAACACAACCACGGGAACCTCCCCAAACCCATGCAAGGCAGGGTCCGAATTTTTGCCAATTTCACAACTCGATTTAATATCGGAAACAACCCGGAACGGTAAAATGACTCGTCCAAGGCTAGGACTTGGACCATTCATTCTGCCATTGGACTACAGCAACAGCGTTCTCCCAAGGATCAGCCTCGCATCGAGGCGATGCATCTCATAGCTCGTCGTGTTCCCGGCCAAGTTACCCGATCCCAGCTTCCGGAAGCAGGCGACTACGCGCTTGGTCTTGGCCAGCCGCTCCGTCCTGTCGATCACGTAGTTCTCCAGCAGGCTGATCATGCGGCCCTCGGTCACGTAGCCCATCTCGTCCACCACGTCCAACCGCGTGAAGACACACTGCACGACGCACTGCCAACAGCAACGACAAAACGCTGTCTCTCACTCAGCCAGCCAACGGCAACAGCCAAGACACGGGATGGACACAGGGACATAGAGACAGGCTTCATGGATAGATCGGGATCACATCTATATACCGCTCGCCATCACGGATTTCCGGACGAATCTTGGGGACTGAGGGTGAACCCGGTGCCGGTGAATGGCAGACTGATGATGAAGCTAACCTAGCCTAGCAGCGAGCTGAGGGTGAACCCGGAGCCGGTGAATGACAGGCTGAATATGAAAGATGATTTTGAGTTTATATAATATATTTTAAGGTTCAGGATTGACAGGATGTGGCCGAAACAGTATTCGGCACCCTGCTAGACAGGCAAGTTTCATCATCATCATGTCCTAATCATCAACCATCAAAATGATCGGGCACAGGGAAAATTTAGACAACAACAGGAATTTCGTCGTACAACTGTGTAGCTATTTCAGACAATGTCAAATCGCTCACTCACATACAAGTAATCAGAGCAGGTGTGAACGAAATTACCGCCGCCAGATTGTTGCTCCTGGAGTCGTAGGTCGTCCTCTTGTCCCTCGGCCGCCACCCCCCGCGCTCCCGCCGCTCGCCGCCCCCGACGGTCTTCAGGAAGAAGTGTTCCCGCCAAGCCGTCGGTCTGTCGTCGACGTCGCGGGATGGAGGGTGGTCGCCTCCCCGTGCACGCGGACGCGCGGTCGACGTCGACCTCTCGGAGTCTGTCGGGGTTGAGGGTGTTGCCATGGGTGGGGTGGTGGCGAACGGGCTTCGTGGGTCGAATCAATGCGTAGAGCAAAATAATCAACGTTTGCAGCAGTTTTGTTGGTCTTACTTGAGGAAGCAGGCTGCATCGCTCTGCGAAACGTCAGGGAAAGGGAAGGGAAGTGGAAAGCTTTGTTTGAATTAGTTGCTTGATTTTTGACACGGAATTTTGATGCTTTATATTATGATATATTTTAATTCTTATATATATATATCATTGATATCATGGTGTGAAATAGCCCAAAGTTTGAACAAAAGACATATTAGCGGTTAATGCGTCGAATTGGAACTTTTTAAGAAAGTCAACGTTTCGCAGGCATCCGCCTTGCTTCTTCAGGGCAAAATTAATAACTTTATCTATATTTATATAGATAAATTGTGTGTATAGTAAATTATATATATATATATATATATATATATATCATGGTGGTATCATCATGGTGTAAGTTCTCGTAGCCCATTTGATTATTAAAAGACATATTAGCGGTTAATGCTACGAATAAAACTTTTATTCACAAAGCCAACGTTTCGCTAGGCCTCCTTTGCCCTGAAGAAGCAAGGCGGGCGGAGGCCTAGCGAAACGTTGGCTTTGTGAATAAAAGTTTTATGTCTTTTAATATATATACATAAACAAATAATACATAATGAAATTATAATTTAGTTAAAAAGCCGCTGAGGGATTTGAAAGCCGCCAACGGCATTGAAAGCCGCCATATTCCAAGGCTGCGTTACTGAATACCGAATACCGGCTTTGGGAGCCGCGGCTTTGGACCGAAAGCCGCGGCTTTGGCCGCCGCGCTAGAAGTTAGTGAATACGAGCAAACTCCCACCGCAGGGATCAGGCGCCTATGCGCTCAAGGAGGTCTCTGCTGCTGTCCAGTAGCCACTTGTAGCTTGCAGCTCGTGTGTTTCACGAATTTCAAGTGCAACGAAGCGGGCTTGCCTACCGTCTCAATGTTCAAGATGATGATGGTGATGATGATGATGATGACCATGTTGATGATGATGATGGGGTCAAGACGTTGATATTTCTATATTTAAAATAAAATTTCATCTTCTACAGCTTTGCCGCTAAAGCAAACGGAAGTTACCCTGTCGCCGCTGGGCGGCCGGGGAAGATCTTGGGGCCGGGGGTTGACTATGAGAGGCGTTGTAGGCGTCGGCGTAGCTCCGGTTGCCGCCGGACTCTGGGAAGCTGCAGTCGCCCACCGCCCTCGACATCTCCGTCGCCAGGGTGGGGCGTTCCGCGGGCTCCGTGTCGACGTCGCGACCCTCGGCGGGCTGCAAGCAAGTTGCGCAGCAGATAATCATAAGTAAAGTAACGAAATATCAGTTCCAAAATTTACATCCCGGATTCGAATTCGAATTCCGAATTCGAATCCGGATTCGATTCCCGGCACGGATGTAGATTTTGTAATTGATATTTCGTTGCTATTAATCATTGTCATCATTCATGCATATAGTATTTGCATTTAGGATTAAATTCAGCTAACGTTGCACAGCATTTTGACCATGATTAGCTCCAAGTGCAGGCTCATGGTATACAAACCAAATGTATAGTTCTGTTCGAAGAAACATGGTTGACCTGACTGTTGAGAGAGTTTCGATGTAAACCTACTAGAAGAATCCAGACTAACGCTGATTTTGTTGAATCCAACAGACAGGATTAAGTCATTTTAGGTAGGTATAAGAATGGATTATTTTATGTAGCTTTACTCGTCCATCTTTCATCCGTACATAAGTACGTTTGATTTTGCTAATATTATAGCAACAGTAAGCGAATTACAAAGTGACTGTAAAGGGAATAGCATGGGATTACGGGAGGCGGCCCCTATAGATTTAAAAAATCAATGCTTGGAGTAAAATCTATCGCGCTTTAGATAGTAATTTTTTTAATGGTAGAAGATGATTATAGAGTTGTTGATGAAATGGTTCATTTCTGCATAAAAAATAATTTGGGAGTGGGCCGATTCTCCAAATCGGAAGCAAGAGCTTTCACGTCGTATATATTGTGTGTGAGAAAAAGGAATTCTCCCCATCAGGGAAGATAGCAAACTGCGAAGAGGGAATTATTTGCCAAAGTCTGGCTACAAAGCTCATTCTCAAAAGAAATTACCAAATAAATGTATAATGCATTAAGAAAGTTCGAAGTTTCAAGTTGAATGTTTGATAAATTTGTATGGGATTGCGAATTCAGACGCTATAGTCTCTTTTTACGATCAGAACTTAATAAATACCGTGAAGCTGAGAAGCAGAATTGCCAACAGGGGCAAGGCGACGACTACTCCGTTCATCGCGAAACAAATGTCACCACTCATCACAAAGAAACTGGGCTGCAAGCATCGGCCCGCTCACGTTTAAATACACCTCGCCCTTACAAACCCAATGATTCCTGTCACAATCGCAGAGTCAACATCATCCACCCTGTGTTGCAATCTATTGCATTCGGTGGATGCAATAGACTCCAGTTAAACTGTCAGTTCTGTCAACTTGTTGTGATGAACCTGTCAAGCTAAAAGTGCATTCACAATACACTCATCAATGTCCATTGTTACTTTTATATGCACGATCGAACTGTCATCGAGCTATGAGAAGGAAATGCATGAAGATAATGCACTTTATTGGCAATCCCGTGTTGTTGACTATAATTGATGATAATTAGTTGCATCGCATGGCTATATAGGAGCTGAGCGGCTGCGATGGCTCGATATAAAGACTGCTGGTGTGTTATTGAAAGAAGCCCAAAACAAATCGATTAAATCGGAACACAGAGCCAACACAGCTTGCAATGAGCTCAATTATTCTTACGTTATTTGCATTGCTGATGGCGATGACAATACATTTTCAACATACACACGTAAGTAAAATTGGTGTAAAATCCGTAATACTTACCAGAAACTAATTTCCTTGTCGACATCGTCTTCTCCGGGCGTCCTTTGCCCCGTGCCGAGTGTCAGCCCCGTTTGTCCGCGGTTGCCGAGATCAGAAACCTCGCGTCAACACAAATCAAGGCACGACCGCGCAAGCTTGTGCATTATTTCGACCACTTCGGCTGTGGTTTGCAGGGGATGAAGTGCCGTTCGGACGACGACAGCAGCGAGCAGGAACCGAGCTTCCTGGAGATCGTGCAGAGCTGTCAGGACGAAGAGCAGGACAACGGTCGGGATCAGGACGCGACGAGTCAGGACAAGTACCGAGGTAACACTATGACGGGCGCGGTTTCGCCGCTCTTCACTGTGTATAATACGGTTCAAATTAGAGCTCTGAAAAACCTGCCTCTAATTTAGAGGCGGGTAGAGAAGGATCAGAAGAACACCCTGCGTTTTGCATGGTTTAGGGATATCTATATGTTTTCGTCTAGTTCTGTGACACAAAACCTCGTTAGTATGCTGGTAATGTAAGAGTATTGAAATACAAGTATTTATATATTTGTATCTCTTTTTTTGACATTCCCAGTTGAATATCAGGTCGTTGCTAAATATTCTTACTTCCTAGATTTAAATAGCATGTGCCCATATTGGGAACCATAATGTACCCAATATGAGCACTTGCTCCATTTTTGCCTTTTTTTCTGTAATGAAAAAATCATGTTTGCTGGTTTCAGATGGCAATTTTAGTGAAGTTAGTGTGATATTCTTTAAAATCATTACATCAATTAAATTGTTGAAGATAGATCACTTTTAGTTAAAGGGTGCTCATAATTGGTACACCTACCCTACTTATTATAAAGAAAAATCCTCCATAATTCTTTCAATTAAAATTTTTGCTAAGGCCAGTTTCACCATTTTATTAACCCTGGGCTGAAGTGGGACTTGAGTTAAATTCCACGGCAACATCCAACAACGCACACTGAAATAAAACTTCAGCAGAAATTAAACGAGCAGACTTCACGTATTGAAATAATTTCAGAGCCGACCAAGCGTTGACCTACGCCGATCGAAGCTCGATAATCAATCAGTCGATTGCCGTCTGAAGCCGTAACGTGCCAATTGCGATTGTTTCTGGCAGGTCGCTCGGAACAGAGATCCGAGACAGAGCACCGTAACAGCCGCAAGCGATACGACGTTGAACAATCAGAGGGCGGGAACCAGGACAACGGAAGGAACGATAACAGAAGGAACGACCACGGAAGGAACGACAACGGAAGGAACGACCACGGAAGGAACGACAACGGAAGGAACGACAACGGAAGGAACGACAACGGACGGAGCAACCAGGGGGAGCACCGGAACCAGAATGACAGGTAGGATGACAAGAAATATCAATACCATGTCACTGTCACCGGTATTACGAAAAATATTAATACCTACGGACAAATTTTCACATGCTGACGTGTTAAGTGGCAGCGTTTGCGGTAACAACGAAATGCAAACATGGCGTTTGGACCATGAACAGAGTGCCATGTTCTCAACGTTGACAAAAGATACGGCAATATGAATTACAAGCCAACTATGCCAAAGGCTTGATGCCTATTGCTAGTTTTGTATGAAACTTTTTTGATTTTTCAGGTGATTTATACTTACTACTTATTAAACATACGTAAACATCCTCAGTTCCCTGTTAGGTAGATATTGAGTGTTCAATCTAAGGAACCAAAATACAATGAAGAAGGATCTTGGAATTGAAAAAAACTTAACAGTGTTTGACCCGCAAAAATTAAAAACAGAGACACCCAGAATACTAAACTGATTCCTCCATCTGTGACTTGGAAACAAAATTCAAGGACGATGATTGATGATGAAAACAATAAGACAACTAAGCATAAAGCGTCTCACTGTAGAAAATGCGAGACATTTCGAGCAATCCCCACGCTCCTCCAGGCAAAATTCCAACCGGAGCAACAACGATCAGCGGAGAGATGGCCGGTACAATCAGAGCCTGGAGAACCGTTTCGCGGTGCAGAGCCAGATGGGAACCGAGCAGTCGCGGGGACAAGGCGGCTACAGGAACTCCACCGTCGACGGAGACAACGGATTTGTTGACATCGAGCAGCTCGATCCCGTGAGTTCCCCGCTGGGTTTTAAGATCACCAATATCGGTGCCGGATTTTCTAAGACCTCCAAGTCTTAAGTGATGGATGCCAATACATCTATTCCATTCAATCAAAATTCGATTAAAATTACGTCATGATACCCACTCCCTAAAGCCAGATAGGATTCGGGTTGTGATTTCCCTTTCATCCTTTGTTATTTAGCAGAGCTAATTAATATTTTTTTCCAAACTGGAAGTATGTCCTGCAGAAATCTGACGTCACTTGTCTCTGAGTGGAATAGGTCAATCCAGGCAAATATCACGTGGCTTACTTCTAGATAAAAACTCATCTACATGGTGAAAACCTATCAGAATTGCTTCTGTTTTCTTCCTGACTGGAAGATAACTATATTTAACTGTAGGGCATATTGTAGAGGTGGCCCAAATTGAAAGCAAGAAAGTCAGACTGGATGGTCTGAGAAGTAATTGAACTCTTCCTACATTCCAGTGCACAGTTCATTGCATCTTCCGGCACATGCGGATGGTAAGTTGCTGATTTTTTACATTATTCAATCATTTGCAATAGAAGAAATGATCATCTGATAAGAAAATTTCATCTGGGCTTCATAAACTGCAATTGTCAATTTCTCCACTACACCGGCAGTCAAGAATTAGGAAGGAAAAGAAACTTCCACGTTGTCTGAGTGTAATTAAAATTGCCAAAATTAGTTATTTTTTACATCTATCTACCGTTCTCGACCCATTATAGCACATAACGCATTTTAAAGAGTATCTTTGCAGCTGTGATAACTGCACTTTTTTTAATTTAACTTCTAGCTAGTCAGCCAGGTTCGCCACCAGCGCTTTGTCGCCCGAATTTGCCGAGCGTTTCCCATTTTGTAATAGTAAAGATATCTGGTTGTTTCTCACCGTCGACATAACCGGGCGATAACTCAACTTGTTCGTGGACGTCAGCTGGATCGTCGGGGGCTGCCCGACAAGGCGGCGATGGTGTCCGTCATGTCGCGCGGGATCCACGACCGGCACGTGCAACGCTTTGTCGGCGACGCGATCGAGGAGTGCCACGAGATCGTTCGCGCAGACTTTGCGCGCGACCGGTGCCGCTTTGCCCAGAGCCTCGCGCTCTGCTTCCAGGAGAAGGGGCGCAGGGTGAGTTGTCGTCGTCAGGTTGTCGATCGCTTTCACTGGGGTAGCGTGCGTCGTTGCTTGTGTCGAGAACTGTTCATCACCATAAAACGAGCAAAACAAAAAGTTTAAGTGGGACTCACCCTGGGAAAAAAGTACAGCTGTTTTTGTAATATTTTTTTGCAGCTAGGCTCAATTTTTGTAGTTTGTTACAAAAACAGATTTCTGCTGTGAAAATTAAGCCTTACGCAAATGAGATTTGCGTAAATAGAAACAAAACAATCAACCACAAGTTCTCATGTGAATGATGAGGCAAAGCCAGCTATTTAGCTACCCTAAAAAGTACATTGTATCCACAAAATTCACACGGTTCTTATGTTTTGTCCGCAGACTTGCGACGATTGGGATGAGCCGTCGCCTCCAACGACAGGAAGTCGGTACCCGTACTACAAGCAGTACTGAAAGTTAGTAGCTACGAGCAGCAAGCTTGCAGCATACCCAGTCAATATAGTACATGTAGGTCTCACGGAAGAAACCTAGATATGGAGGTGCAGGGTTTATTTGTATTTCTTTTCGATTTTTTAGTAAAATGTTGTAGTACGTGTAGAAGTAATCTTCAGGTGTTAGTTGTTTTTTACCAAGTACGTAGTAAAATGCGGTATACCATAAGGAAGACAGTTTATAGGTCAAATCAATTGTTGGAGGCAATTTTTTTATGCCTGTATGTGGTTTACGGCATAAGACAGGATAGTTTCGGATTTGGAAATTGGAATTCACGTGCCAGTTCAGCATCAGGTATTTCAAGGATCGATCCAGACAGACATTATTGTTTCAATGCAGAAACTTAACAATAAAAAGATATATGAACACTAATACCTGCACCTGGTCTGTATATAGGTCAGGATAAAGTCGGTAGATGGAAGTTGCAAAACATTACACGATAATGCAGCTTTCATGTTCACAAAATGTGACACGACCTAAATAACATTGATTTTTAAGAGCAGCATAAAGCTGAGGGAAAGAAAAATTACACAGACATTAGATAACAATAGTTTATTTTAATTTTATATAATATATTTTGATTAAGATAACAATTAGAGTCCATGTTAATTGACTTACCGATGCGACACATTACAAGCTGAGGAATGGTTATTTACCAGCTGTGATCCTCAGCTGTTCCTTGTTTTATCGCCATCAGTTCTTCCCGAAGAATGCTGCTTCACAATTAAGTCTCATGCATGTACATTGCACAATGCACGGCTTGAATTAAGTATATTTTTCCCAAGGGATTCCTTGGAAAGTTCCCAAAATATCCAAGTTTCTGGTAGGAGTATAAAATATAAAAACCATTCCTGACTACATGGAAAATATGAAATATTATAAATTTGCTTCCTTTCAAGCAAAAACAACATCAAAAACAATTAAAGCTGGAGGTTATCTGGTTAACCGGGTTGTTTACGATTACGGCATTAGCCGAATACAGTTTTAACTATCCAGATAGCAACCAAATAAAACGGTGCATTTACTGTTTGGCAAGCTTTGCGCTGCGACATTCTCCAATCAGTGCCCTACTGTGGAGCATAAGCTTTACAATCCATGCGTGCTCCACCACAAACAATCTAGCGCTATTTAGTACCTAGAGCCACAGCGCAAATCTCGCAAAGCCAAACAGCAATCTAAATACCTTACAAGGCTGTAAAATATAGGAAACTCTACCAAAATAGCATCGTTGGGCTGCCGACAGAATCGTCAGCGCTGCCTAGGCGGCGAAGGAAGAAATTACAGCACCACAGCCATCTAGGTACAACTTAAAACAACTTTACTAACATCATAATATCGATGAGGCTATATGTTGGCCACTAATGCTCAACTATCAACAGACAGTTGACATATTTATAAAGACTACGTTTGCAGGTGAATATGATAACTGCAGTTGTTAACTTTAATGTCATTCCCATCTGCCAGGTTTGCCACCAGAATAGCACTCTGTCGTCCCATTTCACCGAGAGTTTCCTTAATTATAAAGCCTGGTCACCGGGGCGTAGTAGAAAGTGGACAGCCTACTTGGCTGCCTAGAAGAGTAAACCTACCTTAATTATACCTGTCCATACTTCCAAAACCTCCTGAACACTTTGGAATGAAGCCACCGGGATGAAGCCAGCTGCCGCGCAATCAGGCCATCGTGAAGCGCTGGGTGTCGGCGACGAGTCCAGTGACGTGTTGGTACAACTGCTTCTCGATGTCGGTGAGCAGGCCCGACGCTCCGATGCGGAACAGGCCGGGCTGCAGCCACTCGTCGCCGAGCTCTTCCTTCATCAGGACCAGCCAGTCGATGGCGTCCTTCGACGTGCGGATCCCGCCGGCGGGCTTGAAGCCGATCTGACCGGTTGACATGTTTCCGTTAGAAACTAAACAACGTATCGAAGAAGTTTATAGATAAAAATACATGGAAATACACAAATATGGATAAGAATACAATAGACCTTTTCCATTTAGGGAAAAATGATGTCATATACCTTAGATGAAAAGCCAGTTCAATTGAGATTTCCGTGTCTTTCTTGAGTACATTGCGGAACAAAAAATACTTTTTTGTGGACCTATTTCACCAAAGAAGATTGGGATATCAAAACCCAAGTGGCTTTTTCTGTGTAATTTTTGCTTTGAATGAAATAGGTCTAATTATGAGTAGATATTATGTTTCCGTAAACACACACATACTGTACAATATTCAAAGTTTTGCAAAGAATTTTTCGCAAGCAAAGCGTTTCGTAGCCGCTTTTAATCGACGAGCGTGTGTATTGTGTGGGCAAATCGCCAGCTACCTTGATCCCGGTGCGTTCGCGGAAGTCACGTATCGCGCGGCACATGACGACGCCGATGGGCAGCGTCGCGTTGATCGCCTCCTTGCCGGTCGACGTCTTGATGAAGTCCGCTCCCGCCGCCATCGCCACCACGCTCGCCTTGTAGATGTTTGCAAACGACGCCAGCTCGCCGACGGCGAGGATCGCCTTCAGGTGGGCGGGGCCTGGAACGGGGAACCAGGCGTCGGTGATCGGGAACGATTACATTATTAGAAGCATAATATCAATTTCATAACTTGTATCATATGGCATAATAGAAAGTGTATTGCCCCGGACAGATAAAGATCCGGGTCCAAACCCCGGTACGGATACAAGCTTTGGAATGGACATTTCGTTTCTAATAATAAATATCTACCGAACGTGCTTAGATTCCGTACGTACGTATGTATTCGAATTACGGTTCCAATCACACTAGGAATTATTACAGTTCATGTACTTCACACTTTACACTTCACAGCAACTTCACAAAACTTAAATGTGAAATGTTACCTAGGTACCCTTAGATTTGAGTTGGTTAACATACATAGGTACCCAACATTACCCACATATTATAACAAGATTGAATGTATTCAAACCAAGAATAATACTAGTACTATCTTTTCCACATCTTCTTAGCAAGCAATTTCCAAAAAAACCATTATCAAATCGGGATGTTAATTGTGAAGCTTGCGTATACATTCACCTTCTCAATTTATTGCAAGGATTGCATGCTGCTTAGTGCTTATACTGCTGTCTTTATACTCAATGCTGCTTCTCTGGCTTCCTGTTTCAATAGCATTGTATTTTACAGTAGGGCATATTTTATAATTATTTTACAGCATGCAGCTCGAATCTATGTTCTTACCGCAAGCTTCACGCATGAGTTTAATCTCGTTGTAAAGTTCATCCCAGCGCTGCGTCAACACCAGGCCGCGGCTTATCACAATGTCGATCTCCGTCGCTCCGTTCTCCACCGCAAACCTCACCTCTTCCAACCGAGTCTCCAGCGGGAACTGGCCGCTCGGGAATCCAGTCGCAACTGCCGAAAAGATAGCAGACTCAGCTTCTCAGCTTAGTGCGTCTCCACATCAAGTTAACGACTTGTAAATGTTTCTAGTTCATATAGTAGATGAGGAGTTTTGCATGGGATTTTTATTTTTTATACCTGATGCAATCTGTATTTTCCCAGTTAAATTTGCGTTGGCCAGATACTGGGCAGCGAAAGGAACAAGGCTTGGATAAACGCAGACAGCAGCGGTAGTTATCATTTTCGACTCAATTAAATCATGATTGATTCCTAGTGCCAGCTGTAAGTCTTCAGCCAGAGGATTGGCAGCCTGTAAGAAAATGGGAAAAAAATAAGTTAAAAATTTAATGAAGAAATTGTTGCAATTAGTACAATTTAGGAGTCTAATTGACCAAGTACAAGGCTGGTTATCTGCTGTCTGGTAGGTAGTGCTTATTATTTAGTCCTCGACCCTCATAGAATAATAATATTCCATGGTGTGGTACCTTGAAACAGAGACGACGAACA
Organism: Nemurella pictetii; assembly: GCA_921293315.2. NCBI lineage: Eukaryota > Metazoa > Arthropoda > Insecta > Plecoptera > Nemouridae > Nemurella > Nemurella pictetii. Next base: position 5,704,092 of record OV121123.1, on the reverse strand, counting down.
TTAGACTCTGTGTCATCGCCAGCTAGCGTTGTCAAATCGATGCAAGTCAAGGCTCGTAGAAGCCAACCGGCTCTGTGGTT